>CM075480.1:21380000-22051071 GCA_037950665.1 Hypophthalmichthys nobilis | reverse complement strand
ACACAAACACGTTTATACTTTATTCACACTTGCTATTGCTAAACATAATATGATTTGTATCTATGTGCAAAACTGAATCTTGTTTGTTGTTTTTTAGTTTTTATAACTTTACATAACATCTCAGGTTGTGAATGCAAGCCAGTTCTCTGAGAAGGGGAACAAGACGCTGTGTCTTGGTGTTGACACTATAGGGAATGCCATCAGCGTGACCGGTGTCTGAGCACGTGTAAACAAACGGCAATAATTTTTGGTAGACGGCCGACTATGACGTCATACACGGAGTGCCTGAGAGCATAAAAGGTGTCTGAGTTACACGTCATCAACTCTTTTGTTTGAAGGAGATGCACAGGCATGCCCTGAAGTTGCCATGCTTTAGGGAATTGGGTTGCATTCGTAACCTGATATGTTCCCTTTCTAAGCGGAGCTTTGATGTTGCGTCTTAACAGTATGGGGAACACAATACCCACTACGCCATGCTGAAGAAATTCCTGCCTCATTAGGTTGTGAGTATATCTACACAAACAGAGTGGGCATAGCACTGTGAGTCAGAGGACTGCATCAACATCCAAGAACACATCCTATGTGAGAGATGCACAGTGGCTGTGCTCCCCAAGCCAGTATCGAAGGGTGTTTAGGGAATAACCTCTAAACTTCTGAGCGTACTAGCAGTCAGTACCTCCAAGCTGAGGTTATTGAAAAAAGGAACAATTGAGAAGAGGACTGCAACCGCCAACTCTGCCCATAAGCCTATAGCTACAATCTTAGTATCGCCATTATCCAAGGGGGAGTCAATAGATATATCTCGACCGCAAGCGAATCAAAAGGGAGGGAGGCAATGAGACCATTGGACACACTGTGTTACCCAAAGAGATTCTCATGACTCAGACTCTATACCCCAAGGGAATCACAGGAGAGCTTAAGCCCTACTTAAAACCCCAATAACTTATTGAGGAGAGTGGCAAATAAGAGAATGTGACACTTACTGTATGTGGCCTGCCCATAATCCTTTTCCCCAAGCACATACCCCGTTATGGTAAAGGGTACTCTCTGGAGAACCGTATAGCTAGCAATCTCAGGCGCTATGCCAAGAAATAAAAAAGGAGGTGATTACCTCTACTTTTACATGTATCTCACTAAGAAGCCCACAATGGGCTTCTTAGTGAGGGAATCAAAGTCCCTACCATAGTTGGGGAGGTAAAGGGACACAATGCGGGCTGCCCACCATAATTCCATCTTCCTACTATTAACCCTAAGGGGGTACTTGTTTACGGGAGCTTTTAGCCCTGGTTGAACTCCAGTCCAGAAATTGGAGATGGGCTATAAATGAGGACATGGGACACGACTCCTTTACCAAGTGACCCGGCCAAAGGGGAGTGCACAGCCCTACTTAAAACCCAACAACAGTTGGGAAGGGAGGAAAATGAAAGGAGGGACTCTGTGCTGACTGTCCATGCTCATTCATCTGCCTTGCCTCAACCCTGAGGAAATAAATACGCAGAGGGAATCTCTTTGCCATACTTAAACTCTGAAACAAATTGGAGAGGGTGGTAAAAGAGGTGCATGGGACATGTAGCGTATTCCCATAGCAACTCTCATAACCAACAACCACTCTATTTTAAATAACCTGTAATGGAATAGAGGGACGCTTGTGAACTGCCCAACAAAATTCCGTTTACCCTGCATAAACCCTAAGGTGTCTTCTTCTAGAGAAAATCTCTCTAGCCCTACTTAAACTCCAAAAAAACATTGGAGAGGGTGAATACCTTTACCAAGCAACCCATCCACAAGGGTTTGCATCACATGACAGTAATATTTGCACACTTAGTGCTTAATACAAGAGACAGAGAGAGCAGTCAGCTACTATCATCTCTTTTTCCCTATTATTTTTTTTTAAAAAAGTGATAAAAACCAGTGATAAAAAAAACAGCTTATTTCTATGCTTTCCCTAGCAATGGTTGCTAACAACCACAAGTCCTAGAAGGATGTGAGAGAGTTCACTATCACTATTCAGTTGTTCTTTTCTGAATGCTTCCTAGTCATCACCTCCATGAGCTCTTGCCTCCTACTTTTCGCAGCATGCCGCTTCTGCCCCCTACTCATCGGGTGCAAAAGCTGCCTGGACCTCTGATCCTGTCTCCAAGAACATTCAGGAGACCATTCAGAAGGTTTGGAGGAAACAGAGGGTTTAGAGGAATATACCTCCTGAAAGCAGCGGACTGCGCCCTTGCCTCTTTAACTGCAGTTGTTTCTCCGTAACCATAATTTCCACGATCGAACGAATGATTGCCGCAGCTGTCTGTTTGGTGGCCCGGAGAGCCAGATCTGTGGTGCGGCGCAGTTCAGCGACCGTCTCAAGAGACAATCCCTGCCCCTGGTCCAGTCTTTCAGCAGTTTGACTTGGTATGCCTGCAACAACGGCATGGTGTGCAGGGCACCACCAGCCTGACCCACTGCCGCCTACTCTTTGCCTACAAACCATGAGGTGGTCTGGCATGACTTTGATGGCAAAGCTGGAGCCTTCAATGAAGATATCTCACTCTGTGAAAGATAGCTAGCTAGTATTTCCTCAACAGATGGCATCTTCACAAACCCACGCTCACACAACCCCTCCACATTAGAATAATTACGTGTTCAGTCTATAGGCGCGTAGTGAATGTGGCTTCGCCAACCACTGACTTGCATGCATAATACAGCGTTTTTATTTGCTTTTGCAGATCTGTGTAAATGGGGATTGTTTTGACAACATTGTCATCTGTAAGCAAAAAACGCAAAGAACAAACTTTGCTCTATTTAGTAGAGTAGGTAATCATTGTCGTGTAAACGTACCATTCCTTTAACTAACAGAAAGCAGTTTCTTAACCCTTTGAGCGGTACGGTCCCACATGTGGGATTTTTATTTCTGTGCCCCTGGGCGTACGGTCCCACATATGGGATTTCGAACGTTCAGCGACATCACATAACTGCCAGATTCAAACTGTGCTTTCGCGCTTTGGCTGTGAGACGGACGCGCGCAGCTCTTGTCATATACCAACGCTATGCAGTGTTTTCAGCCACATAATACTTCTTTTAAGGTTTCAGACATTTAAATACGCATAAGCACCATTAAAACAATACATTTAGAGTTTATAAAATACACACTGATGTCAGACATAAGTGAAAGCAGTAATAACAATCCATTCAAATATAATTTGCCGACATTTATTCATATCAGACACACATAATGAGCCTAAGTAACTATAAAGTTTACTCTATTATTCTTCCAGTTCACCAGACACTTACTTGCATATATTTCGGGAGAAACTGATGAATTCACATGCTGTAAATCCGACTGACAGGACTCTGTGAACTGCAGCGCAAACTAAGATGGCGGCGCCCATCTCGCATTATAGATCAAGATAAAGATCGTTTATAAAGGTTATTAAACAACAGAACACACTCACTTACACATATTTGAGAATCGGGTATCATATGGTTGATGACATGGTAAGCAAGTTTGCGAATATTTTAAATAAAAAAGGAAAAACAAAATAATAGCGATCCATCTGTCATACAGTGTTATTGTGGCTGTGTTCAGCGCTCGTTACACGCAAGACGCGTCGCCATGGAAACAATAAGGGCAAAAGTTCTAAAATAACGGTCGCCTTAAAAAAACTCACTCTGGGGGGCCAGTTAGAATATTTTAAACTCACGCTTGAAAGGGTTAAAGGGAACCTATTATGCAAAATTCACTTTTACATTGTTTTTGAACATAATTATGTGTCTGCAGTGCCTGTAGAATTGATGGCTGTTTGGTGATATTAATTGATTTGTCTCCCTTTAAAATATTCTATCTTCTTTTATAAAATGACAAAATCAATTATCAAAATTTCAAAAGATATTTTTTTTTAAAAAGATCAAAAACTTAATAAACAAGTTGACACCTTCATGCATGCTAATTCTAAATCCTTGACTGAGCTTTAGTGCTTTATTTCCTTATTGTTTTATCCTGCTAGGTCCTGTTTATTTTCCTATTGCTGTTATAATTAAGCAATTTTAAATTCTAAAAGTCTGACATAGCCTTCTATATAACTTAAAATTACATTATAATGTTTTGAAAGTTCAGCATAGGAATGACCTACATATACACAATTAGAGACACATTCATTCTAATCAACTAGCAATGAATATAGCTTTTCAAAGAAGGATTAAAGGTGACAGTTTTCACTGTGTCTCTGCAATATATAACCTTGGTGACAGCTAGCAAAATAAATTCACTTATTGTTTTTTAATTATCTGAACAGTGATGTGTGAATCATATATGCACACAGAGTTTGTTTTGCTTAGACATAATATCTTATCATGTTTGCAAGACCATGATCTACTCTGGATAAATGAAACCATGCTGCTTTTGAAACGATGTTTGATTTCTGTTGTCTAATTTTGATCTACAGCTAAGGATCAAGTACAGGATCAGGTGAATGCTAGCCACATCTGTTTTTCATTCAGACTGAGGTGTAATTGTACCTTTTTAGTTTCCTGGAATTTATTATGTTTGTCTGTTTGGCTCCGTCTTTCTCTGTCTGCTCATCCAATCTGCATTCAGCCATCCATTCTTCATTCAGGACGTTTGCTCAGACATTCTTTCATTGTTCCTCTCTGTCTCTTTAAGTTAGACACATTACAACTGCAGAAAATGTAGAGAATAGCTGCAATATTATTCTCACATTTCCCCGATTATTTTCTTTCCTGTCGTAAGATATAACATTCACAGTTTTCATTTGTTTCAGTATTGCTTAGCAGTCTTTAGCTCTTATAGGACCACACAATTTTGGCAGGATAGAGTGTTTTGCTTTCTCCCCAGGCAGATCTGAGTGTATTTGAATTATGATTGGGCCTGTCTCCATTATGATAAGATTTGTAAATGAACTGAAGATGTGTGGAATGACTTATGTGAGCACATCTGGCTCTTCTATCATTAGATGGAAAATATCTTCACTACACTCCAACCAGTGGGCTTCCAACCAAGTACCTAGATTAGTCAATTCCATTTTAGGATTTATATCATCTTTCCACCCAGACTCTGGCTGGTTCTTGTTAGCAATGGGCTCTTTTTGAATTCATAGTCTCATTTCTATTGTTATTGTAAAATAAACAAAAGACTACTTTGGGATGAATAGGTTTTCTCTGGCATGGCACATATCTGGTATTGCCAAGAATTCATATTCTTTATACTGATAATTCACTGATAGAAATGACTAATAAATAACAATGATTAAATTAGTATTATTAACAACATTAGAAATATTACCACCTGAATAAATAACTCCTTTTTGAAGTAGACAATGGTTTTTTTTTTTTTTTTTTTTTTTAATTATTTAACATTCATACCTATTCTCAAGATAATTATTAAATATCTAATACTTCACTTCAGTTATCATTTTAGCAAAAAAGTTTTTGTTTGTCTAGCTGGAAATAATCCTTCACGGCTAAGAAGTTTTCCGCAGCCCCATATAAAAACTATTTTAGTCCCTTAAAAAGACAGCTGCCGTTGTGCAAGTGTTGGCAGGAAGCTTAAGTAGCTGTATTAAAGACAAACACTAATTTGTCAAGGGGTCTGAGCCCATCATGAAACTTCCAACATACCTTCTATAAAACCTTTCCACTCCTCTAGCTGCACAAGGAAAATACTTCCAGTCAGCTTGGCTCAGTTCTTAACAAAAAAACTCATAAAAGATCAAATATTAATTGAATTGGCCCAAGAATTTAAGAATGTGTTTTTTTTTTTTTGTTTTTTTTTTCATTTTGTGTTCTTTTTTAAAAATGGTCTGTCTATTAATTATTTTATCACTAGTATTTTTTATTTTATTTTTAATATTTATAAATTGGAGTTGGGGATGCTGACCATACAGTAGATCAGTTTGTATGGTTAATATACTGTATATACTATTTTTTTGTCACTCCAATAAAGCAGGAAAGTATATTTTCACAAAAAAGAATGCATGAACTAGCTATGTCATTCTTTGGTTCTCTTTGTCTCGATTCAATTTCCATGGTCAATATGAAAAGATGTGATAATTAATGTGTTGCTTTTTTAACTGAAGCACAGACATTGCTCCGCAGGGACTATATTATATACCTGCTAGTGGTGTCATGACCAGTCTGAAAATAAGCAATTTACTCATAATGGAGTTTTGCGGTTCCGGTGTTTCCTACATTCATGTTTTATAATGGCCCAGTGTTGCAATTATCATTTCATGTAATTTCATAGCAGTTTGGAATAGTCATTGGCTCTAGCAGATACTTCCTTATCTCCCTCCTGCAGGAGAAGGAAATGTGAGCCCATTTTTTTTTTTAAGTTTACTGTACTGCTAATTTCTTATCACTCTTATTATTTAATTGTCTCTTATTCTGTCAACATTAATAATTTAATCTCAATGCTGAAATACTTCAATTAGAATGTTTACAGTTGCAATGCTCCAAATTATGTGCTGATAGGACCAGGGCTGGATTATGCATATGCCTATGCTCGCACGTCACTCTAATGCTAAAACTCTGTAAGACACAATGTAAGATATTTACTCTGTAACTCATTACTATTGGTCACCCTTTACATCTGTCTGTGAGTTTTGCGAATATTAAACCAATATCATTTGTTAAACCAACTATCATTTGTCTTCGAGTCATAGCCAGTAGCTATACTATCTCAAATAGCCTGTGCATAGCACTTCGTCTTTAATGACATGAGACTTTGGCCAAATGACAGAACATTCTGAGCACACACATAGCTACAATAAACTTCATAACCTGTAAGTTGATGAAAACATTATGTGATGCACTTACTGCCTCTGATACAGCCGTTCTAATGATGGAAAAAACACGCAATTCACTGGTCAAAAACTTTGTTACTTTATTTGAGCTTGATTTTGGTCAAATTTTAATAATATAATGATACATGCAAGAATACTGTATATGGTCATATATATTAACACAGTGTTATTTACTTAAAAGATGATTTTTACTTATTTTACTTTTTTTTTCTTTTTCTTCTTCCATTTCCTAAATACTGGGGCTGCATTTAAGGGGTTATTTCATCCAAAAATGAAAATTCTGTCATTTATTACTCGACCTTATTTCATTCCAAACCTGTAAGATGTTCGTTCGTCCTCGGAACACAAATTGAGATATTTTTCATGAAATCCGAGAGCTTTCTGATCCCCCATAGACAGCAACGCAGTTACCACTTTAAAGGCCTAGAAAGGTAGCAAAGACATTGTTAAAATAGTCCATGTGACTACAGTGGTTCAATCAGTCTCCGACACATGTTGTTTTTTGTTCATTGTTTTTGTACATGTGGTTTTGCTATTAAGCTTATGATATCTTCTGTTTGCTAAATGGAAATTGTATTGCATGTTTAGCGTAAATAATTTTCCAAAGAACCTCCAAGACAGAAGTCAAGTCAGACAGCACATGATAGCAGTTAGTATCTGATTCAGGCAACAGTTTAAAATAAGATTTACACTGTTAAATAGTTCTAAATCCGATATTTAGTTATAAATCTGATATGTATCCAAAATCTGATCATCTGATTTGAAGTGTAAACAATTCCGAATTTTTTGCAATTAAAATCCACTCTTACTGAATATTTGTTCATATCTCTGCATTTCTAAGTTATTCTGGAGCTACAAGCTGTTCAGCATTGTGAAATGGCAAGAATGCATTTTGTAATGAGAATACTTTTTTCCAAACTAAACGTATGAAAATAAATGTGCATAAATCAGTATACAGTATAAACATGTGAAGGCATCATAAGTATCTCATATAAGCTTTGAGGCACTCTGAACAGGTTTTGTGTGTACATATTTAACATAATGTGAAGGACATGAATTTGAGTGCATTATTTCATATTTCAGTTGAGAATTAGTGCAGTACAGCGTAATAAATGGTATTAGCATACATCTTGGTAAATACTTGTGAGGACTAAACAGTTCTGACAGTACTAGAGCTGACTAACAGATTAATTAAATCATAACTGGGTAAATTCTAATATTAACCAAGACATTAACCAGTTCTCAATACTATGACCATGTCTCGAATTGAAACACATTCACCTATGAGCACAGAGCTACTAATTTGCACTAACATGTTAACAAAACTGTTTTGATTGGAACAACAGAGTAAGCATGTCTGTTCTGTAGTATTAAATTATCTGAAAAGTTCCAATCAAAGATCACAAAATTTCCTTCATTCTTATGTTTATTATTTGTCTCAATCACAATGTTTCACTGTTGGTAACCAGGGAGAGTAAAAGCTGCTATGAAGTCTCATGATTGATCAGTGCCATAGCAGCTTATTGATCCTTAATCTGCCATCATTTTCTGTCTGCTGCCATGATCAATCATAAAATAGATGAGAGTCCCATAAGAAACTGTACTCTGTGTATGTATGACTCACACATAAAGTACTGCCTTTTCTATGAATTCTCACAGGGTCTGTATAGTTATAGACCAGTAGGCCATCTATCATTTCATGCTGTCATGCCTACGCTAAATAGCTTTGGACCAAGGAGGTCTGTTATATCATACAGCATTGATGGGAGTCTATTTTGGCTAATGCACATATTTATTGAAGACTTTTAGAAAAATGACTTTCAGCTGTATTAGAATACTACAACAGGTGTGGGAGTGAAAAAATCAGTGTCTACTGACTTCTTTGCATCTAGCTGTGCTCCATGAGAACCGTTCTGCTTAAGTGTGTGTGTGTGTGTGTGTGTGTGTGAATGTGTTTTATAAATCTGTGTTTCCTCTTACTAAATAAACATGTCTTGGAGCATGAAGCAGAATCATATGAATAGCAATATACAGGCTCCCAGTACAATCACTTCAGTAGTTTGTTTAGTGCAGAGATCTGATCATCAGCATTCAGAGAGTAGAGGGTTGGCTCTACTCTCCGATTGTTTAGTAGATGAGGATAACAAAATGGATAATTGACATCCCTTTAAACTGAATGCTAATCATGGCTTTGTTCACACTGATCCCATTTCCAATTTGTTTCTCAAATTCGATCTTTAAGACTTACTGTCCACACTGTCATTTAGCAAGTGATAGATTTGTTCTGCATGCTTAGAAAGTGTATTAATCCAGTTTATTAACCTTTGTTGCTATAATACTAACTTCAGCTTCAACATAATGTCAAGAGAATTTCTTATCCTACAAAAGAGAGTATGAAGCTGGTCTTGAAGAGAAGAAAACACTAAAATGTTTTACTCAGGAAAATTACTCAATTAATTTGTCTGTGGCGTCTCTAAATTCCACTCCTTGCTTCTGCGATAGCTGAGCAAAAAAGAAAGAGCTCTGTTCAACTGAGAAGCCATTTCACACCCTGTCTTTGATTAATTCATGATAGAGTGGACATTCTATATGAAGCTGTGCCATCAGACACATTCTTTATCATCATCATCCAGATTTAGACAAGAGAGATACAGACAGATTCTAGAGTTAAAGCCCAGAATCCAGATTTCTTTTCATGGTTCAATAATAAGCAGTTACTTCTGTTGACCCTGCCAAAAATATATTACATTTTTAGTACCATACAAAAATAAACCACCGTTCAAAACTTTGATTTTTTTTTTTTTTTGTGAAATATTATCAATATGTATTATTATTTTAATATATTTATTTTAAATAAATGTTTTCTATTTTATAATGTAATTTTAAATGAATAAAATGGCTAATATTTTAAATAATATTCCTATTATGACAAAGCTGAATTTTCAATTTTCTTCAGTCTTCAGTGATCCTTCAGAAACTATTCCAATATTCTGATTTGGTGCTCAAGAAACATTTTAGTGTAATGGTGTAAACGGTAGTTTAATTTGTATTTTTCATTAAATGTTAAGGTTTTATGAGATATATGAGCAATATCACATGATTACCCGTGCAATATCACTCTATAAGCACAACTATGATTCAGCCGTAGTGAATCTTTGTCTTTGTCCTTTTAAGGAGATTTCCCATGACAGCGCTATGCATTTGTACATTGCGTCTTATAAGGTGTTGCTTAAAGTAAAAATAACATCCTTGTTTACAGCCTTGTTTCAGTCCCTTTCAATATAAAAGTCTTTGCTACTGATTTACCCATAAAGACAGTCTTTGCTGCCGTCTAATGGTGCAATAATGTTATAAACTGAAATCACAATCACTAACCCTTTCTCAATATTAAAACTATTCCGTGACACAACAACAGTAGTACTGTATTTGTAAAATTATGGTGGGTTTACTCGTCTGCCATGACACTCGCTGTGAGAAATGCAGCAAGCGGTGTGATACAAACAGTGAAACAGTTCCTGTGGTGATACTGGTAGAATAGTTTCAGCCTCAGACAGTACGTCCATGGACAGCTGGCTGAACGTCTGATGCATAAGGCACACTTAACTGGAAACACTTCAGGATTTTTCGTCATCTGATTGGTTGAATTCTACAGGATTTCCAGGAGATGTGTCGCGTTCTTTAACCGTCTGCCTGGAAACAAAGATGCCATGACGCTAAACCCCCTCATGGAAGTAGAACATTGTCGTGTTTACAACTGTGACAAAGAGCGCTTATCAGGATCAACTAAATGCTGGATTTTAAAAAGTATGTGAAGTATGTAAAGTTTGTGACATAGATTGATTGGTTGTTTACATGTCAGTCAGTTGTCTTTGGCCAGTAAAAGCTGCTATGGAGTCCAGAACTTCTGCTGTCAGTCTGAAGGTCTGGCTACGTGAAACTACTAGAATATCGCATGGCTGGAAAAGGCTCTCAGCCAATTAGATTCGAGACACAGAATGAACTGTTGTATATAAAAACCTATAATGTTACTCCATGACAGCTGTAATTCATAAAAATACTTTTTTAAGGCATGAAAATATGCATGAACAACAACATAAGATAAGATAGTGAACCTCTGTCACTGGCTCTTGGCCAGTGGACCATATTTATTATTCAACTCTGCATAGAATAGAATAGAATAGAATAGAATAGAATAGAATAGAATAGAAGCAGCACAACAACACAGATTTCTAAAGGGCAGTACAACTAAAATGAAAAACATTTTCTTTTTGAATCTGATCTGTGCTTTGTTGTAACGTTGCTTCTGTGCTCAGAGAGATTGTTGACTGCAGGCGCTTTCCATTTCTGGATTGATTCCACTCTCATTTGACACTGTTTTGTTTTAAATATTGTAACTGAACATTACTCTAAACAAGCACCCAAGTGGCTTTTTCAGGGTTAAGAGTGTGTAAAACATAGAACAGCTACAACAGAGATGGAATCTTGCACTTTTAGGCTAAATCTACACAGACACATGCATTTTACAAAATCTCATTGAAACCCTGATCCCACGCAGGTCATGGTTTCATAACTCTCACTGACACACATGCACAAAGATAAACACAAACAGATTATCATTTAAGACATAGAATGATAGAGTGCTGTATTCTGAATAAGTTAAGTTTAAGACCCCTTCAATGACCCTGAATGCCTTACAGGAACCTTAACTCCCCATCCGTATCTGAATGACGTACAGAGATATAATTTCCATCTTAAACAGTATATTCAGAGTCTAATAAACAAGATTAGTCCTTGAGCTCTCTCCACTTTGCCATAATTACTGTACAAAAAGAACATGCTGTTTTCTTTTAATTTTTACATTGTGTATGTTTTTACACAATCCATCTGTCCAGTGGCAAATGTTGAACAGTAATGCACATTTAAGGTGCATTTTATTGTTTGTTTGTTTATTGTATTGAGTTGTAGAATGGAATCAGCAATAGTTTAGTAAAACCATATGAAACCAACATGAGTGGTACATTTCTAAGAATGTGTAAACTAAATTAAACTAAAAACACTTTTATGTCATTGAACCAGATAAAAGATTTATAATTGAAAATTGTGGTAAATGTCAGGAATTTTAAAAGCCATTATCATCTTTCACTAATGTTGTGCGGCCCAGAAAAATGTCTTTCCCTGAATACACGTCTGCAGAGAGAACTACACAGACCCCGTCCCCTGAGAGAGAAACCGACATCATTATGAGAGTGGAAGAAGGTGTCTGGGCGTCTTATTACCGTGTGACCCTCTGTCATTAATACCCGTTTGTGGAGAGGCAGAAAGAGAAGGCCGCGATCAATCAGATGAGATTTAGCTTCACATATAAACAGGTCTGATGAATGGTTGCCGTTTAAAGTGGGGCGACAGACTTACCACAATTTTCACTAAGTGTCTGGGCATAGAGTCTGTGCCTTTACTGCCAGATGGCTTTAGAATCCAGTCCAGTATTTTTTCAGAGTTTCAAGTCTGTGTGAGCGTATGTATTTGCTTAATATCTCATACTAACATTTAAACCAGTTTCCTGCCATTTTATCTTTTATGTACATAAATTGAGATATGTTGACTGCTAGTACAGTAACTGTTCATGGTTTAAGATGCCCTGACTCCTCAAGGCCTGAATTTTATGACTCCCAAGAGTGGATGCAAACAATTTAGCCACTGAGATAAAGGTTATGGCCTATAACTAACTGTACGGACTATGTTCTGTAATAGGAAATTGTTCTTGTGTTTTTTCAATGATCTGTGTCAGAGCTGTATATAACTGTATATATACTTTATATAGCTGTGTATATACTGTATATATTTTATGTACATTCTGTTCAAATGTTTGGGGGATGTACAGTTTTTTTTATCAGTATACTGTAGATCATTACTGCAATTAATATTTTCTGTTTAACATGTTAAAAATATTTAACGCAGCATCCGTTTTTTCCCCTTCCTGAAGTAGCTATGCTAATGTCTGTCCACATCCTTATCTAGCGTCACAGTATATGATCACACTGGGTTCCGCTCAACCAACTCTGCAAAGTGAGAGAGAGCGGCTGACAGAGGATGGTCCCATTGGACACTTGTGTGTTTCAAGCTTTTTGACCCTGTCAGTAATGTGCTTGTCTCAATAACTGAAACAAGCAAGTGTAAGTGTGAAAATAAGTGTAATTTCTTTTGGTATTGACGTTGTATCGAAAGAATCAATCCTCACATAAAAATGTTGATACCAAATGTTTTAACTAGTAATTTTTCCTAATTATTGTGAAAACTAATGTGCAAAATAAACTTGGGGAAAAAAATTACTGACAGATCTCATTCAAACAGAGAGCACTGATAGAAACATCACTATATTACTATATAAAAGGCACATCTAAATGATATAATCTTATAGTCATAACATATAGTCATCTAATATGATAATTATGTATGTTATAATATTTTTTTAAGCCTGGCATTCAATTTTGTTGTACTGTTGAATGGCTATTACTCATTTCATCCTGAATTTCTGTAGCATAGAAAAAGCAAACACACAATCCTCAACTAACAATATTATATTTATTATTATGTATTAAAATGTATTACTAACTTCTTTTGCTATTCTTGTGCATCATAAGGATTATCCAATGGCTACACAGGGCAGAGGTATAGAATTCTTATTTCTGGTACAATTCATGTTCTCATGTCACACTCTTAAGAAAAATGGTTCTAAACAGTATCAAAGGGTTATTTGGCTTGTAACCATAGCAGAACCCTTTTTGGTGCTAAATAGAACCCTTTTTATAAGGTTCCATAAAGAACCATGCTTTTAAAGTCCTATATAGGTCATAAATGGTGTTATAAATAACCTTTTTACTATAGATTATTTTATATTAGTATCTTTACAGTTACAGTGTGTCTCTTCTATTTGTTTATGTAAAAACAGTTAAGTTTATTAAGGCCAAAATTAGCAAAAAATTGGCAGTATTTGAGCCATTTACAATGTTAAAAGGAAAAAGTGATACTAATTCAAAAAATCTAACAATATAAGGATCATAAATAAATTCAATATCTCTCTTAATGGAAGAAGAGAAGATAAGTATCCTTAACTGAATAGAGCTGCTCACACTTACATGTTCTGTTAAACCAAAAAGAGAAAAAGACATGACTGGTAGGAAACCAACTTGAAAGTTAAAATTTATAGATATTTTAAGAAAGAAATAATTTACTTGTTAAGAGTGTGTTGGCAGTTTGTGTAATTGGATGGCTGCTGAGCTCAAGATAATCAGTAATGAGGTGGCTTTGACGGTTAGAGATTTGAAATACAAAAAGCTGGGAAAAAATAACCCTAAACTCTAACACAAAGAACCATTTCAGCATATAAAGCGTTCTTCAAGATGATACGGTTCTTAATGTGTAAAGAACCATATTTTTTTAGAGTGCATGTTACAAACAAATGTAGGCTATCCTTTGGAAACTCAATGCCAATGGATGTAAAACAGGGTCTAATTTGATTCCATATTAGTGATTTGACTGACTTAAATATTTCAAAGCAGTGGTGGCAACCTCATTTAAACCTAGTAGCATTACATTTAGAAATACCTGCTAGTGTGTTATAAATGAGATTTGAAGATGATTTGTAACTTGTATCAAGTGAAGAAGTATCCAGGGTGTCAGTCCCAATCTATAAACAAAACTGCATGTGGTGCATTCAGATCACTGAATTTTAGATTCCTGATTCAAGGTGACTGAACTATAAACAATCATTTTAAATCAAGGCCATGTTACACAGAATAAGTTCCCCTCTGTTATATCTGTATCTTATATAAATGTGAAATTGGGAAAGGGATTTATCTATTAACCTTCTAAAGTGTTTGATGGATGTGGAACATTTATATTATGTATTGATCTTCTTTTGAAACAGTTCATCAAACATTAGAGGTGATAACAGACTTTGTGGATTTATTGTGTGACCTCATATATTGGCTATATCAGCTCTAGCCACAATCCTTAAATAGCAATTTGACCCTCAGAGTTTGGGTGTATGTGTCCGTTACCTAAAAGAGCAAGAACAATCACCACTTTTCAAAGCTAATAAAGATGATATTCTGCTTTTAAAACGCCTTTTGGTACAGCATTAATTGTATCATTTCATTTATAGCACATTTTTCAAGTCACAGATGTGATGATTTTGTATGTTTAAAAAAGAATTAAAACATACTTGTCTCATGTTTATTTTTGCTACTAACTAAATGATTTTTCTCAGTGGTCTGTCATTACAGAGCATTTAAAGAAGTTATTCTACACACTTACAAGGATTATAATGTTGTTTGGTGTGCCCAGCTGTTCCTCTCACTCCGAGTCTTCTGCCTTGCTAAATATCATTAGATGGTTGACGCATGCAATCCATCTGTTATTTTTTAATTGTGGTTTGTCAGAGGTATTGGGCTGGGGGGGATACAAGGAGAGATGGTGGGAGGTTGATGTGGAAATACTAGGTAAGTGTTGCAATGCAAAGGCAAGGCGAAGTTATAATTTGGGATATGGGTGGAATTTAGCATAAATTCTGTGTAAAACTTTTAACTTTTTTAAAAAAAAGATTTTAATGTTTATAGGGGCTCTGATTGACATAATTATTTCCTGCAGGGCATTCAGTCATTTGGAAACATAAACCTCTTTAAACTGTTTTGAAGATTTCACCACATACAAACCAATTTGTACAGATTGAGTTGTTAAATTCTGAAGCAGCTGGTTTAGAAGTGGAAGAAGCACTGCAGTAATCCTCTAGCCCTCTCAGCATCTGGACCCCTGCAGTTCCTCAATTACTATGCCAGGGCTTTATTTCAGGCACGAAAACTGCAGGGGCTGCTGTTCGCTCAACATGGCTAAAAAAATCACAGTTTCTCTTAAGAAGCAATGAAAAACAGTATATATTAAGATAAAAGAGAATCCAGTTAGCAGGAGGGGATTTTATGTTTTAATCTGATGTATACGTTCTTGTAATTTTTTTTTTCAAACATCTGGAAAGTCTCATGCAGCCATGAAAAACTTTCTCTTGAATAGCCATGAGCTGTACTTCCTGTTCAATGAGTTTTAATTTAAAATCTTCTCACCTTTAAACCATGTTGTGGATTATGAAAGGAATAGTTGACTTACAAATAAAAAAAATCTAAAATGGTTGCTTCAACAAATGGATTTTCATCTCACGTTTGCAGTTGTTAACACTATTGGTTAGGTTTAAGGTAGAGTTTAGTGTAGCTGCCTGGTACAATATTTTCAAACACAATTTGAGCATTAACCTTTTAGCGGAACTCATTTCATTTATGACTGCCGTGTCACATCCAACAGCCAATGTAATGAAATGTTGCCATATTCATGATCATCTGTTTCTGATAAAACCAAACTCGCTTTTAGTGCTATTCACCTTGAAACTGTCACAAAACATGCAAAACGCAAAATAATATCGTTTTGCAGAAATGTTGCCGCAAGAAAGTTTTTCCAATGACCAATGAATAGGTTGAAGGGGAAAAAAACTGTAATTTTTAACCATTTAGAATAGTTTGTTCAACCATGCATAACTTCCTCCATTATTTAAGATAATATCTTTCCTTTATGATGCACTTTTTTAGGTGGTGTTGCAATAAGCACTTACTGACTTTCCTACAAAACCACCAAGGCCAAAGTGTTCTGCAGTTCATGACTTACAGCTCTCTCAGCACTCATTATTAGTCTGCATTAAACTAACTGTATAGCTAAATAGCTCTCCAGGGCTTTGACCCTGAAGTCAGGCAACAGTTGACTTTTATATAAGGCATCACACAAATCTGCAATTGTCCTCATAGAATAAATAAAGTGGTTCTTGTATAACACATCTGTCATAGTTTTACAAATAAGCATGCAGGCACGTGATTATACCCACACAAACACCTGTTTTCTGCTGTTAATTGCACACACACACACATACAGTATGTACAGTAAGCAAACTAGCGGTGAGTAAAGGCTGGAAAACACTACATGAATTTTGAAATCTGAAAAATGGTTTCAAACACTTCATAAAAGGTTACATAAGAAAAACTGGGCATCATACACTAAACAACTGAGGATCACCCACTTCCAGAATTTTACATCATTCTGAACTCAAACTCATGCAGAAACATGTGCCTCATTTATAGGAGATGCATGACAAATGAAAACAATGTGTTCTAAAATTGGCTGAAAATATGAAACATGTCTGATATCCTCCAACTGGATGTAATCATAGTCTGATCATAGCTAAAATCATAGCTAAAAAAAAAAAAAAAAAGGCCCATCAATTGCAATTTTCTGTGAAATCTGTTAACTCTGGCTAGTTCGGCAACTAGCGCTGGATCTTCCTTGCAAATCAGGACAAAAGTTGTGTGATGTATTCCAGCCTTAAAAGTTTAAGGGCACTGACAATGGTACATAAATTCTATCCCAAACAGCAGAAAATGTATTTCTTCGAGTATTCAATGTTGACCACCCAAGGACATTTATAATTTCTTGCCAATCAAATAAGCACAGTGACCAATATTGATAAAAATAAATAAATAAATAAATATTGCTCACTGCAAACTCCTGCCTGGTAAACCAACAGTAGCTCGGAGTCTGTGTGCTAAGATAAAGCATAGTACTTTGATACTGTGAAGATTAACCTCTGGCACAGCTTATCTAAGTGTAGCTAAACCCTAAAATCTGTAAGCACAGGACTTACTAAACTATCTTTTTTTTTTTGGTGCAAGTTCGTTTACATGTGCAGTCTATTGCAACTTATGCTAGTGATGTATACTAATAAGCAATTTTGTCTGAAGTTGTTGTCATCAAAGAGTAAGCAACTCTTTCATCTCCTCACTTTTATCACACATCAATTGATGCAAAAACCCCAGACATCCTGTGAGCAGGCCCTCATGGGAGAATGTATAATACAGTGGAGGGTTATCACTTAACAGTCATAGTGGTGGCATAGCAGTAACGTATTGTTGTGCCTTTGGATGTCAGATTCGGAATGTAAAAGTCGTTCAAGACGCCCTTTGAAGCTAAACACAGACGTTTATGTTGCAAGTCACAGACTGGACTGATGAATCCTGCATTAATTAGTCTACTATTAAAGCATGGATTTGATGTAAACAGTAAAACCGTGTCTACACTGGATGCAAGCGGCGCGACACGACACAACGCGACACAACAAATTCCCGACAGTAAATGGATTCTCCATTCTGTTTCTGACGTGGTCCAAGTGCTTTGCTGCGGTTGGTTTGTCGCGTTCAGTGTAGACAGTGTAGAGAGTTCGGACTTTATAACTTGCAATCATGAGTTTATTTTATTCTGAGGGAAAAAAGTCAGAATTACGGGATATAAACTCACAATTCTGAGGAAGAAAGACAGAATAACGAGTCTATCTCACAATTCTGTTTTTCCTACTAAGAATTGCGATATATAAACTTGGTTTTGTAAGGGAAAAAGTCAGAATTGTGAGATATAAACTCGAAATTAACTTTTTTTATTCTTTTATTCTGTGGTTTCCACAGACTGTTATTTTCTGCCACCAGGTAGGCTCCGCCCACAAAAACGTCATCACTGTTTGCAAACGCAAAATAAGTCTATAAGTAGAAACAAAATTATTTATATAAAATATCGTAATATTTATAATTTTTTACCTGCCAAAAATCCTAAATTTGACAGTATTTTACAGTAAAACTACTGTATTACATACAGTATATGTTAAGGTACGTTACAGTTAACTGATTAACACGTTTTCACTGTATTTTTTCTGTAAAAATGACAAACATTTTTTACAGTGTAGTGACATGGTCTCTTAAAGCTAAGAGAAGTAGAATGCTTTGGGTTTAATAAAAGTTAAGCTTTATTGACAGCATTTGTGGTATTAAAAAAATATCACAGTTACAGAAAGGCACTAGCAAATGCAAAAAAAAAAAAAAAAAAAAAAAAAACATGCCAGTATTCCAGTGGATTTAAAAGCGTGAAAGCAAAGCTAGTATTTTTTGTTAAAGCACTTGGATGAATTAGTCAGAAAAATCCCATTCATTATTTGAGCTGTAAAGAATTATTCTAAATTATTCTTTTCTAGGATGAAGTTCTATATAAATAAGATATGATAAGTTTCTTTATAAATAATATTAAGAGAGAAGAGAGAACCGTTTTCTCAGTAGGAGAAAACCATCATCACAGCAGTAGCTGTAATGCTGACAAGAAGCCAATGACACACCAGCAGTGTGGTTCACATGGCTAGAGGGGCTGATGACAACTTGTTACTGCTAGCATGGTTTAGACAGAGACTGAAGTAAAGACATGGTTGAAAAGGGAATTGTAGACATATGAGTCTAAAGAGAGACTGTGTACAGACTAATTATTAGGTTATGTTGTGACTGATTGTTTGTTTGTTGCTTGGAAATTAAGCCTCGTGGTGTAGAATGTTAGCTAAATGTCATAATTGAACAAACAGATGCTACATTTGCTTTAAAGGACAGCTGGCACCAATGTATATTTCTGCATGACATCCAGTCCCTCCCCATACGCACTCATCTATGTCTTTTTCTAGGATAGTCCTTCTGTCTGTGACACAGAGATACCATCTAAGCTTGCAAGCATATTTTGTTTTGCATTTGGACAAGTCTGTAGGTTGTAAGGTTAGTAAATTACTAATGATTAATTAGTAATGTCCATAAGATATGTTGTTTTAGCTTATTTTAAAGCTGGTTTATCTTATTTTGCATTTAAAATAATTTTGAGGCACCTTTGAAAGTTTGTTTAGACCCCCTAAGGGACCCGAACCACTGGTTGAGAACAACTGATCTAAACATTTTGTTTTACATTTGAATAAGTCAGAGATTTTGTTGCTTGGGGGAAACTACGTTTACACTTTATTTTAAGGTGACATAGTAACATTGTACTTACTCAAATGTGGGTTTGTAAATTTATACATCATATGAAAGCTGAATAAATAAGCTTTCCATTGATTTGTGGTTTGTTAGGATAGGATAATATTTGTCTGAGATACAACTATTTGAAAATCTGGAATCTGAGGGGGTGCAAAAAAATCTAAATATTGAGAAAATCGCCTTTAAAGTTGTCCAAATGAAGTCCATAGCAATGCATATCCACTCACAAAAATACATTTTTGATATACACTGTATTGCAAAATATATTGGGACACCCCTCCAAATCAATGAATTCAGGTGTTTCAATCACTTCCATGGCCACAGGTGTATAAAATCAAGCACCTAGGCATGCAGACTGCTTCTACAAACATTTGTGAAAGAATGGGTCGCTCTCAGGAGCTCAGTGAATTCAAGCGTGGTACCATGATAGGTTGCCACCTGTGCAATAAGTCCATTCGTGAAATTTCCTCACTACTAAATATTCCATGGTCAACTGTTAGTGGTATCATAACAAAGTGGAAGCAATTGGGAACAACAGCATCTCAGCCACGAAGTGGTAGGCCATGTAAAATCACAGAGCGGGGTCAGCGCATGCTGAGGCACACAGTGCGCAGAAGTCGCCAACTTTCTGCAGAGTCAATAGCTACAGACCTCCAAACTTCATGTGGCCTTCAGATTAGCTCAAGAACAGAGAGCTTCATGGAATGGGTTTCCATGGCCGAGCAGCTGCATCCAAGCCTTACATCACCAAGTGCAATGCAAAGCGTCGGATGCAGTGGTGTAAAGCACTCTGCCACTGGACACAAGCAGTGGAGACGTGCTCTCTGGAATGACAAATCGCGCTTCTCTGTCTGGCAACCCGATGGACGAGTCTGGGTTTGGCTGTTGCCAGGAGAACGGTACTTGTCTGACTGCATTGTGCCAAGTGTAAATTTTGGTGGAGGAGGGATTATGGTGTGGGGTTGTTTTTCAGGGGTTGGGCTTGGTTCCTTAGTTCCAGTAAAAAGAACTCTTAATGCTTCAGCATACCAAGACATTTTGGACAATTTCATGCTCCCAACTTTGTGGGAACAGTTTGGGGATGGCCCCTTCCTGTTCCAACATGACTGCGCAGCAGTGCACAAAGCAAGGTCCATAAAGACATGGATAAGCGAGTTTGGTGTGAAGGAACTTGACTGGCCTGCACATAGGGGATCGTATTTTACTAAAGTTGCGCCCCTATCGACAACAGGACACTTTCATTTTAATGCATGAAATACGACCCATAGGAGCGTTTACTAAAGTTGCACCCCTATCAACAACAGGACATTATCATTTTAACGCATTGTACCCTTTTATCTGCATCATATTTTGGGTTTCACATAGCTCAGTTGGTAGAGCATTGCAATCATGCGAGCGTGGGTTAGATCCCAGGGAACGCATGTGCTCAAAGTGCATATACACTATAATTCACTAAGGGTAGGTTTAGGGTTGGGGTAGGTGTAGTCGTTAATAAAAAAATGAGTTTTGCTAAATGGAAATAGGACAAATTGCGGTTAAGGTACCCTGTAAATGTCCACACATTGCATTTAAATGAACACACATTTTGATTGGTAACGACGGTCATACGTCATTTCATGACGACAGACGTAACATGACATTGTCATTATTTTTACGCCAGCTAGAGGGCGCATGACTTTAAAACGTAAATATAGGTCGTAATAAGGTGCTTAAAAAACGACCTGTAGGGTCTCGGATAGATAAAATTAGGTTATGTAGATAGGACGAAAAGATTGATTGGCCACTGTGCCAGCTTTAGGAGAACTAATTAGTTGCTTGGAAGAGTTTTGTGACTGAACTATGCATTTTGTTTTACTGATACGGGGCAGTTAAATACAGATGTCAATTAACTCTCTAGGGGCCGACACAGCTTTGAGAGGATTGTAGTGATCATTCCCTGTATGTTAGATTCGTTACAGACCTTCTGTGCAGCTTTTATAATTGTGTGCAGGACCACGGACAGCTCAGTAGTGTTTCCAGGATTGCTGGGTCTTTTCTGTTGCCGAGTGATTCATTGAGTCTCACACATGCGCTTAGAGCGACCACTAGACAGCACATCAGTGAAGAAAATAGATTTTATGTGCAAATACCAGATTTCTCTATCATTTTCCCTGCTTTGCATTTAATTATATATGATTGTAAGACATGTAGACTACTTGTATCACTTTTTTACAGCACCTTGTGTGTTCAATATTACATTGCTAGTTTTATTTGTACATGTTTAGTGATATAAATTAAAGTGACAGGGATAAGGAGAAATATAATTTCAGTCTTCCATCTGCTGTTTTGAACATCAAATAAGAAATAATAATATGGTGTGATACATATCTGTGTGAGAGAGGGAGATTTGGTTCATTAGTCACTCATCCCTGCCACTCACCTTCAAAACAAATCAATTTGATTATGCAAAATGATGCCTATTGAGTGCCACTTCAGAGAGAGAAAGTGTGTGTGTTTACTGTGGTCTGCATGTAAATGTTAAGTCCCTCTCTTTCAACATCAAAGGCCGTGACACTCTACAGACACCAACTGCCACCCACCAGGGCAGGAAATGACACGCAGGTACAAAAGAACAAGGTAGGAGACCAGGGTTGAGTAATTAGCTAGGGCTAACAGATGATTGATGAGGGGAGCTACTTCAGTTTCATGTACTTATTCTTTTTCCATTTTTCCCATGAAAAAAATAAAGAGGAACATTTAGCCTTGGGCACTGCACTGAAATAGTCCTGCCTGAGTGAGCTGACAAGAGGGTAGAAGAGCTCTCTTTAAATACTAGAGCCCTAAAGAACAGACAGGAACTGGCTGCTTGACAGATAATTGTAATGTCTATTGCAGTCTACTTTCTCCACTACTTCATTTCAAACGTCCATCCACTATATGTGGTTGTTGCACATGTCACCTTGCAATTTGTATTCTATTATTTAGTTTTCACTGTCAAGGTTCTATTGGGAATTTTACAACCTTTAGTTCCTTTCCTCAATTCTGATTGGTTGAGTTGAACAGCACTGGGACTTTCTACCGTTTGTAACGCTCCACTTGTTTGTGTTGGTGAGTTCCAGACAAACTGTCAGTCTTTGTATTAGCAGTAGACATTTTTCTGTGAATCCTTTAGGTTACATTGTAATGCCAGTAGATGGTGGCAAGTAAGTCACTGAATCTTTCATTCAGCTGATTCATTCAAAAACCTTTATTCATTCAGGAATGAAACAAGTGGTTGTCTCTATCAGGGAGTCATTGAATCATTTACTCAATTGTTTCATTTAAAATTGCTCATTCATTCAGGAACTAAACAAGTAACTGTCTTTATACAAGTGAGTTACTGAATCATTTACTCAACTGATTCGCTAAAAAGTACTGATTCTTTCAGGAACGAAAATACCACCTTACTGTATGTTCGCACAATGGCCCTGCAGTGGCTTTGTTTGGAACTATTTGCATCGACAGACAAAGTACCAGACAAAGTACCTCCCAATATTGTGCCTAAAATTTAAGTAATTTAGTATTAACTTTTTGTTCAGTGAACTGGTGTATAAATTGGTATTATTTTTGTATTTTTATGTATCATTTATTAGTTAAAATTAGTTTGTATTTTTATATTTTCAATTTTTATTTTTATTTTATTTAAAATTTTAGTGATTTTTTTTTTTTTTTTTATGTGCATTTGTCATTATTGTTTATGATAACCGCAATATTTGCCTTCAAGTTTTAGTTTTAGTAATTTCGTAAATCCACTTAAACTTATTTTATTTCAGTTAGTTGTCAAGGCAACATTTCTTGATTTTCGGATTTCATCTAATATTTACATTTTATTTAAAAGCTTTATTTCAATTTACAATTTTTAATAGTTTTAGTTAACAATAACAAAACTGGTATAAAGCCAATTTCACACTTTCAATCATGCTGTTTCACAGAATATATTAGCATGATTACCAGCGGCCTTGTGCCTACGGCTGAATCACAGCCATGCTCTCGTACAACGCTCTCGTGTGACATTGCTTAATTATATTTTTCTGGAAGAACTGAAGATATGAGCAGATCCAGACATGCAGCAATGACATTGCCATATGACAGCCTATGGAAAACACTGCCCCTGCCCTCTGCCCTGTGCTCTCTATAGCGGAGCTCAGCCGCTGTTTCCAAGTGGAGGGCAGGTCAAAGGGTGAGGCGCCCCATCTCGCCCACTGCTTTCACACAAACGCTGCACCGACACTGAATGAAGCCTTTAACCTCTGTTTTTTAAGCCCCTTCTCATATGGTCTTAAATTACAGCCTCTTCTAGTTTACTCGGGTCAGTTCAGACAAAATCCAGCTCAACCACATGGCGCCACTTGAAAGGAGTCTCAGGAGCAATGCACAGCCCTAATTTTCATTCTTACAGTGGGAAAATTCTGTAAACACATCTGA
The DNA here is from genome assembly GCA_037950665.1 of Hypophthalmichthys nobilis. Lineage (NCBI taxonomy): Eukaryota > Metazoa > Chordata > Actinopteri > Cypriniformes > Xenocyprididae > Hypophthalmichthys > Hypophthalmichthys nobilis. The sequence continues at coordinate 22,026,902 of CM075480.1, read as the reverse complement.
TGAAGATGGTGCGTAATTAGCTCTAATGATAATTTTGCAAAGTAGAGCTGTTTTTATAGAAATCTGGAAAGTACAGAAAAGAGGGTGGTAGTGTATTTCATAAGAATAATGATTGTCTCATCAATGCTGTTGGGTGCAAAGCTCTTTGATAACTGCACACTGCAGCAAAAAGACTGTTCATCTCACTCAAGGGGTCAGTCAAGGTTGATCTATTCAGTTCTGTCCACTTCTATTTGGTCATAGGAATGTGTTTCATAGGCCTTCTGGCTGTGAAGCTCTATGTTAGAGGTCCACTGTTTAATCTTACTTGGTTTTAGAAGATGGGTTTTATCAAAGTTTGAGTCTTTGGTCTTATCGATCCTTTTAGTGCGTATGTATTTCTAGTCTATATAAGTGTGACTTCAGCCTGCTAAAAATGCTAGTACAGTGTCCACATTGATGTGACCAAACACTTTATCTATTACTGTGAATGTATCTTGACAAAACTGACTAGAAGAAAAACTTTTTGTTGCTTATTTATTGATTTTATAATATATTATTTATTGATTGATTGATTTTATAATATATATTATAAGCATTCTTAATTTTGATTAAATGTATTATTAATTTACTTTGTTCATAAATTTCTTCAGTGTCTCTTCACCTTCTTACAAAATGTAGGAGAATATAGCAGCAAGAAAGTAAGAAGGAAAGAGAAGAAGGAGAGATGCATGAGAATTTGCGGGGAAATGAACAAAGTTATTGAGAAAAAGAGACAGTGGGAACCAGACTAGATGGAGCAAGAGGGATAAAGCTAATGTAAGGGAGAGAGAGAGATCAGGCGGTTGACGTAGAAGTCCGGTGATCAAATACAGATGTCTCCCACCCCTTATTTGAAGGGGTCAATAATGCAAATCTCCTGGCACAGTTATTCTCTGAACAGCGGTTTCCCTCATGCCATATTTGATATTGATGATGGGAAATTAAGGTTATGGTAGTTAGAGTTTGAAATAATTGGAAGAGGGTTTTTGATTAGTGTCTAAATGCTGGCAGAGCTAAGATAAAATCAGATAAGTCATTTGAAGGAAATTATATAATTTAGTTTAATTTAATGTTGGATCTTAAAGACAAACAACATAAAATACATTAATACTCAATAAAATGTTTGTTTTATTCTTCCTGTTGTCTTTTTTATAGGTTTGTCCTGGTGTTTGGCTGCTTGGTGCTGTCTGTCTTCTCTACCATTCCAGATCACCAGGATAAGGCCTCTCATAGTCTCTTGATCTTGGTAAGAGCTTAACTAAGAAAATCCAAAAAAGTTTAAAGAATGCAATGAAATCTAAAAAATTCTGATTGAATGGGATAGTGCCCATTTTAAAATCCATCTGCAACACTCAGTGAGATTAATTTGTGTCATAGCAGGCAACTTTTTCTATACATCTCTATACATGCAGTACTTTCCTCTTTGCAGTACTTTCCTTTGCCATCCACCAAATTCAGCTAGCTGATGACGAGTCTCCACACATACTTGAATTCAGTTATATGTTAAAACCATACAGCACAGGTTAATATTCAGATCAGTAAAATCACAATATAACTGCAACCCCACTATTAAATCTTGTAGTTTGTTTGTCAGAAGTTGATCACTGGCTTTAATACAGCATGATGGAATATTGTCAATAGTTATTTGTTTACAAAGACAAAGGCCACTACAGGTGAGAGGCTGGATAACTGGATCAAAGGCTCATGTTTCTGTTCCTGAAAGTCTGCTGTTTTATGTACTGGTAATAATGGCCATACAAATTGACCTGATTCGTTTATTGACTCAGCAGACACCAAACATGATAAGTATGATGTTAATGGTCTGTAATCAGAGCTAATGTACGGTACTTCCCTCAATGTGCAATTCCAGGACTGATGTATGTAATGTAGTTGTAATGTATTTGTTTAACAGTGTTATTGTTTTAGCAACCGACCACAGATGATACAAGTACATGCCCACACAAACAAACTTGAAAAGGTCTTTCTTTGTCTTTGTAGGAGTTTGTGATGATCGTTGTGTTTGGGCTGGAGTACATCATTCGAATCTGGTCTGCTGGTTGTTGTTGCCGGTACAGAGGATGGCAGGGGCGACTTCGCTTCGCAAGGAAGCCCTTCTGTGTCATAGGTGAGCTTTCAGTGAATGTACAAGAAAAAAGTTTCCCTCCATGAAATCAGAACCTTTCATGAGTCTTGCATGGTTAAAAATGTAGGTTTCAGGACTTTTTTTAATTTCTAAACGAGCTCATAGAGTAAAATTTGACAGAAATCGCAGGTCAAAAAATTGTGAAGACTTATTGTGATTTTGTTCCTCATATTTTCTTTTTGGTGACTTGCTATACATGGAATATTCCAAAGCTGGAGTAAAAATGTTCTGTCGCCTGTTACATGAAGCTCGTTGAACAAACTCTGAGTTTCAGAGTAAGTTTAGAGTTGACAATTTCATATAAATCCAACCTGGTTTAGATCATGATCAACGGGCTCACAGCGCTTGGTATAAATGTTCTTTGTCAACCCAGGTTTGATCCAGAGTTTGTGATTAACTCTGAAGCATAAACCTGTTCTGGAGCAGGATAGCTGTGCAGCTTAAGTTACAGTACCATGGCTATGAAACCCTCTAAAAACCAATCCACCTTCTTGAGCCCGAAAGATTGTTTGCTCAAACTAATCTCAAACTTACCTGGCAACTAGCAAATTAAACCAGCTTCATGCAACACAATGATTTCTGTAGTAGATTATATAAATAAAAGAGTAAAACTGAGAAAAAGGAAAAAAAAAATTACTTGCCAAAGCCAATTTTTACTTGCTTTTGGTGGTTGCACTGTGACTAGCCTCGAGTACCTTATTGTTTTTATAAAACGGTTACCACACAATACAAATATTAAAGCCAAAACTATGTATCAATGCAACTTTCATGAAGTAAACTGTCACTAAAAGCCTTCCTTCTGCTGGAAAAAATAGTCCCTGACTGTGAACAGCAACAGAAGTTACATTATTACGCCATTAGATGGTGGCAAAGACTGTCTTTATGAGTGAGTCAGTCAGTAGCGAAGACTTTTATATTGAAAAGACTGAATTGTTGTGAACACGGAACAAGACGCAACTGACAATGCTTTGACTAGCGCTGTCAGTCACGGGAAAACCCCTTAACTGTTAAAAGGACAAGATAATACATTGGACATTTAAACAGATTTTTTATTATGAACATAGGACTGACCTGAAGGAAGATGCTTAATCTGAATGCAGGTAATAAACATGCTCACTCAATCTCTTTTTCTCACAATACTCTTCTACATAATACAGTACGTTTCAATGAACAATATCAATTGAGAACATACAGTTTACATTGCTAAGAGTGGTTGCTAAGGGTGTTGTGTAGTGATACACAGAAGTGTTGGGTGAAGCGGTCATAGCCGTGTTTTAACAATAAAACAAATAAAACACAGTTATTGACCAATCAGAATCAAGGATAGGAACTAACCGTTTTATAAAGCAACTTTCATCCTTCCAAGATGACACAAACCATGTTCATTCCTCAGTAACCAAGGCAACAGCATCATAACTGATCAACATTAAGGAACTATCTCATGCCTTTTAAATAATGTTAGTGTACTTAGCCCTTGACCGGAAACCTTTTACTCAGCATCCTCCAGTTGTGGCTGCCAAAATCCACCGAATCCACATTTCAGCAAACAGCTCTCATTCAGTGACCCCTCAACCTGTCTAATGTTCTCCAGACTGTTGTTACACTGTGTGAGCTCATTAATACTGGCTTTGCTATTAATAAGGTTTTACTTTGTTGTAGGCGCTTGTGGTGTATGTTCTTAAGTGATAACACTTAGCACTGGCCCTGTCGATTTAAATGGGAAACGATAAGAGTAATGAACGTCATTAATAATAGGAAATGATGTGTCTGTGCGTGCAGACCAAATGCTGTATCTCATTCTGTTTCCTTTTGTTAGTATATTGTGAACACTAGCAAATGTCTCGATGCCCTAAACATCAGGGACACTGATGTCATTGTCTTCATACATTTACACTTGCGCTCATCCTTGATAGCTTGTATTGAATATTTTATAAATATTGTAGTGAATATTTAGGCAGGCATTCTGGGAATTTATAGTGAGCAAATGTATCTGTACTGGAGTAATTTTGACTGTGGGACATTTCTAGAAATAGTTAACTCCCTTGTTAGTGCACTTACAACTATGGAGCCACTAAAACTTGTTAAACCCTGCAAAACAACCACTTAAAACTTTTTTTTTTTTTTTTTAAATATAGTGATAATTTGAGTATTGGTTGGACTTTAGGCATTCAATTTCCATTTGGGTTAACAGGCAGGGGACACTCATTCTTGGTGTTACTATAAACTGCTGAAGGGTTTTCCTGCAAAAGCCTAAAACAATATCACATCATTCATCAGTTTAACACACAAATACCATCTAATGGAGGCTAATGACTTGGAAACATACTTTTAATTTAAACTTGACAAAGCAAAATAAACCCTGTCTGAATAAGTTTATTATGGAAACAGCTGGAGAAAAAAAACAACAACACAGGCTCATTGGAAAAACGTACCTGTGTCAACATTTCTGCAAAACGCAAAATACGTACCAATACGTACATATCACTGCAGTTTCTAGCAGAAATGAACACTAGAGGCAGTAAAACAGCAAGCGCTTTTAATCGTTTTCACACACAATTATGATTACAGGGCCAGATTATGGATTTAAAAAGAAAAAAAGCCCTTCTGTGTCATAGGTGAGCTTTCAGTGAATGTACAAGAAAAAAGTTTCCCTCCATGAAATCAGAACCTTTCATGAGTCTTGCATGGTTAAAAATGTAGGTTTCAGGACTTTTTTTAATTTCTAAACGAGCTCATAGAGTAAAATTTGACAGAAATCGCAGGTCAAAAAATTGTGAAGACTTATTGTGATTTTGTTCCTCATATTTTCTTTTTGGTGACTTGCTATACATGGAATATTCCAAAGCTGGAGTAAAAATGTTCTGTCGCCTGTTACATGAAGCTCGTTGAACAAACTCTGAGTTTCAGAGTAAGTTTAGAGTTGACAATTTCATATAAATCCAACCTGGTTTAGATCATGAAGGCAGTAAAACAGCAAGCGCTTTTAATCGTTTTCACACACAATTATGATTACAGGGCCAGATTATGGATTTAAAAAGAAAAAAAGAAAAAAAAACTTAAAACATTCCACCAACAATCATGTTCCTAATGCATGTAGCTGATAGTCAGTTGTTAGCAACACTGTTTACCTCCAGGTCCTATAGGCCTCTGGGTATAGAAATATTAACTCATAATGAGTTTTAAATGATCGAAAATGAATTACCTGCTGTAAATTCTTAGTGGCATTCTATTTACATTAACGTCATATTGATGAAATGGGGCTGTAAATGTGTGTGTGTGGCATCAAGTGACTTTTTCTGCCAGAAAGAAATTGACAATTATATGTTCACATGCTATAAAATCTCCTTCACAAGGTTCAGAAGTCTCTTAGACATCCATTACATTCACATTTGTGTGTAGAAGTAGCCTAATGTTTATATGATGAGTTAGTGCACCACACACTACTTAAAGAGAAAACATGTTTCAGATTTAGTTTGCTGGCATAAACCTGCCCAATGACTGTAAACATATTCTGTCATTCAGTTTGAGCCAATAATATTAACTTAATATACTGCATTGTATAGCAAGGTTTGTCATTCCGGTAGTATAATGTCTAGTTTTGATTGAAATTAAATCTGACATAAACAAAGTTTGTCAAATTGTTAGATAGTATGATATGTAATGAAAAAGAAAGGTTGTATTCAATTAGAAAAAGTGGTTTCAGGCTTTTTGGCCTCCTAATTGCATAATTCATCATTCTTGATTTAAATGGACGTTTTTAAAATTTCTTTTTAAGATAGTGGAAGAAAATCACTTTTCAACAGGCCTGATTAAGTGTGGTGGTCTCTTTCATGTGAAGGACTTATGTATTTTTCATTGAGTTCGTGAGTCACCTTTCTACTGTGCTGGATAACTGCGTCATAATACATCTAGAGTGCACTTCTACACCTAAATAAGCGTTTTCCCTCCCAGCTCGAAGCTCCCTGAAGACTTTAAGAACACATGAAATGTGATGATTTGACTTAGAACGACAGACTACAGCAGAGAGCAGAAGAGTGGAGGAGCATTAACGCTCATTTGGAAAGTTTGAGTTCATTGACTAAAATATAAGAAATTAGATGGGGGTTTAGAAAGAGAAAAAAAATATTATTGCAGTTGAGTAGTACTTTGGGGTTGTTTGTGTTCCTTGAGGATTTGATGTCACGTCTCCAAGTGAATGTGGTTTCTGTGTGAACTTCCCGTGTCCTTCTCTTGTTCTTTCTCTCTTTCTTCCACTTTCCCACAGAATATGGGCAAGATACACAAAAAAATGTGGAAAAAGTGTACCTTTAAATTTGCAAATCCATCTTTCCAATTAATTCATGAGAAGTAAATTGTCTAGTCTGAGCTGATGAGATGTCATTCTCATTTACCTGAATTAAAGTTCATTGACAAATTTTCAGGTTAATGAGCTATTTATATCTAAACAGAAGGTGTTTTGCTGATTTACCGCAGCTATTTTCGACTAGCGGGTCGGGGCCCAGTATGGGGCCTAAGAAATCTTTCAAAAGGGATGCATGATGATATTAAAATCATTTAAATTAATTATATCAAAATAATCTAAATTAATTAAACACATAAAATTAATATGTAAGCTGCAATCATTTATTTATTGTCACATATATTTATATCATTAGCATATTTTTAGTATAATAGTTATTTTTCCACTTAATAACTATTGTTTTGTTGTTGTTGTTGTTGTTGTTGGTTTGTTTCTTTTAAGTACATACTGTTCTTGAAACTTCTGTAATCACAAAATGAATTATAATGAATTAATTTAATATATCAATGCTTACAGTTATTGTTATTAAAATTCTTAAGAGGAAAAGCAGTTTTGCCATAATTACGGCAGAAATGCTGGAGGAAATATAATAGGTGGCCTTCAAGACAAAAAAGTTGAGGTCTATTAATTAATGGATGCTTTTGTTCAATGGGATTTACAGCATAATTATTACAAGGACAGGTCTACTTGGAAAATTTCATAGATTGAACTGAAAGAGTAAAGGGGAAAAAGGAGAAAAAAATAGATATGATGCAGGATAAATGTATTTTTCTTTAACAACCTCACATTTCAAAACTTTACACATTTATCATGAATGAGAAAGTGTGGCTCTGTACTGTAACACACAGAATGAAATTGGACACTGTAACAAGAAATAATTATTTTAGAATTTTACATTCAATTAATGCTCACACAAATGGCATATGACATCTTCTGCGATCTTCTGTGATCATGTTTGCACACTTGATACTCATGTAGAATGTCTTCTAACATTCTTTTTTTTTTTTTCTTTTTTTTTTTTTCGGGTCAGACATTATAGTGCTGATTGCATCTGTTGCTGTGGTGTCAGCGGGGAGTCAAAGCAACATTTTTGCAACATCTGCACTGCGAAGCTTAAGGTTTTTACAGATCCTGCGAATGGTACGCATGGACCGCCGTGGAGGAACTTGGAAGCTTCTGGGATCTGTAGTTTATGCACATAGCAAGGTATGTTTATTGAAAAGTCATCATCCAGAATTATTTGCTTTATTGTCTTTGATATAAAGATTCTGGAATAATTTATAATCCCACTTCGTTTTATGAGCAGAAAATCCTGTGTCAGACATAACGCTATCCAAAAGTACTTTTTGTTCTTTTGTAAATATCTTCTTGGTGTGCAGATATCCTCTATATGTCCTGAGTATCTGCTTCTCTATCTAATAGGAATTGGTCACTGCCTGGTACATCGGGTTCCTTGTGCTCATCTTTTCCTCTTTCCTGGTTTATCTTGTGGAAAAGGAGTTCAATAAAGATTTTGCCACCTATGCTGATGCATTGTGGTGGGGCACGGTGAGTCTTTCACCCACATCTCTGCGCAATGGTATATTCCCTCTTGAGTCTTAACAAGTAATATTCTGACCTATATACTGAGCTTCACAAAACAAGTTATTCATATGTGATGTGGTGCTAGACACGTGTTATAGCAGTTCTGGGACTCTAATGCAATTATTCCTGGGTAATTTTTTCCTGCACTTGCTAATGGTCAACATTACTGGGAAATTGCAAGATGTACTAGTTTCAGTTTAATATGGCCATTGATATCAGTATTAGTAATTTCAGGCTCACTCTTTTTCTTCCTTTTGTTCATTGCCTTCTACCTTGTTTGGTAAATTGAAACCTTTTCCATAAAGGTTTTATGGAGGCCCATTAAATTCCATTTCCATGGATATGGAAAGTAATCATGAACGCACAAAATGACAAACGCCATCACTGGTCTCGCTTGGATGCCCTTGATGCTTCAGAGAACAGAGATCAGGTTGTTTCGGCCCAAAAGGAAACGACAAAGGCCATGTATGTGCATAATTGAAGATATAAACACATACAGATATACAGTATAGAGAATCATCTTGCAGTGGTTATCAACTGCTTAGTTGCTGGTTTTGATGAAGTCGAAGAAAAAACAAGGCAGCGGATATTTGAACTAAGTGCAAATAACAATAGATGCTATTTACACTAAGTGAAAATAGCAATATAGTCTATTTACACTAAGTGACAATAGCAACATTTCTTAGCTATATGCTATTCCAATTAAGTGAAAATAGCGATACATTCTATTTACTCCATGTAAAAGTATTAGTTCTTTGCAATAAGAGTAAATAGTAATTAGATGCTATCTATACTTTGTATTGGCAGATACTATTTGCACCTCAGTATTTTTGTACATTAACAGGATGCAATAATATTAGTGTAAATGATTATATTATTAAAATTATTAAATGGATGCTGCCTTATTGGGAGAATAAAAACCTAACCCTACCCAATAAACACTTTTAATATTATTAAACACTCTTTAGCAGTTTGTTTCCACTTTTAGAATATTATTTTCCTTTTTACTGAAAATAAATGTGAGCTCGGCAAAAGGCAGATTCAAACCCACGTTGATCGCATTTAAAGGTCTGTGAGACCTACTTACTACCGCTGCACCACTGAAGATGTTGGATTTTGTGTGTCCTTTTTAAAACTTGAGTGGCCAAACCAAACATTGGTGGGCGGAGCTAGTGTAAACAGCGTTTGCCAACAAGGGACGCTATTTGCACTTAGTGTAAATAGACACTCCAAAAAAGGGCAGGCTCAATGTAAATAAGACAATTAACCAAGTAATCATTCATAGTTTGAATAGCCTTCTTTTGTTGTTGAGGTTAAAGTCAATCAAGCTTTATGCTAATTTGACCTCATATTACATCTGTCACTTAGTAGAAGCTAGACAAATTAGCCTAGACAAGTTTTTTGACATGCCATCATCCTCAAAAACCATTAACAAAATTACACAAGGTGAAAAGAAAAATTACCCAAACTATATTAAATACCATCTCACCTGCAGCGAATATAAACATGGTTTCTGTCAACCAAATTGTGTTTTATGTATAATGAATTGAGCATGCATTTTTAAAGAGACATTTTGAAACCAGAATTGTTCATTTTCTATTTACCCTACCTGTTTTTATTTATTTATTTATTTATTGTTCTTTTTTTTTAGATCACCCTAACTACTATTGGTTATGGAGATAAGACTCCTAAAACCTGGACTGGACGAATGCTGTCTGCTGGCTTTGCCCTGCTTGGGATCTCCTTCTTTACTCTGCCTGCGGTAAACCTTACACGCACCAAGAAATTATCTATACCTTGTTTCCTTACACTACTTAAAATATTAATTCAGTGTTTTATTAATTCAGCATCATGTCACTTCTCCAGATACAACACTAATAAAGGTTTTCAACCTGTTCCACACAATTAAATCTTATTCATGACTGCTAAAGCAGAATTTTATTTGGTGTCTTTGTGAAAAATTGTAAAGGTACATCCATAGAATACTAGCCACTATGCTGGCAGTTTCTACAACAAATATCTGTATTCATGGAATACAAAGGAAGGCAAAAATTAATTCTTCTGTTTGAGATACTGTGTGTTTTAATACAGACTATACGTTTGGTTTGAAGATGAAAAACGTATCAAGCACAATGTTCTTTTACCATTCCTGATTTCTATAAAGCAGTCAAAGTGTTCACCGTGGTCTTGCGGCTATCAGAGCAGAAACAAAAGCTGCTGCTCTCCATGTGTTTTTCCGTCATCTCTGTGCGCGTTCATATGTAAATTGCGTGAGCTTATTTTGCCCATTAGGCCCTTTACACCTGGAATTAAGATGCATTTTGGTCGATCGGATCACAAGTAGACGAGGGAGACACATACCCGTTTACACCTAGCGTATTAATCCGTCTCTTTTTGACCTAACTTGTGATCTGATCGACCAAAACGCATCTTAATACCAGGTGTAAACAGGGCCTTAGAAAGATCTAAAAAAATCCCATATATATACCCACCCATAGTTCTTCCCTCACCATAGTAAGAAGGGAGGAGAAAAGAGCCCGGGTGTTGCACAATGCCATCCAGGGTGAGGACAGATCTAAAGACTGTCATCGCCTCTAGGATGGTTAAAAAATGAAAAGTTCAGTTCCTCTGCAGGCCTATTAGGTGTGCGGTATGCTTCGCATCTACAACCTTTTCCACACATTCATGGATATTATTATTGTTGAACTGGATTGACCCCAGGCTTTGACTCCTTTGGGTTAATCTGTTCCAAAGGGTTTGTGCTGGTGCATACTTCACAATCTTATTGGTCAGGCATTTTTCAGTATGGTGACATGGGTATTAATGTTTCCATAGCGTCAATGCCGTGACGCAGCATTCCACTCTAAAGGGAATGTCTGATTACGTATGTAATCCAGTTCCCTGAGAGGGGAATGTGACACTGCATTGCTTTCCCATACTTCACGCAAAGCCTGAAAACATCTGCCTTCAGACAGTTAGAATCTGGTTATGTGCGTTTCAGGAGTTTATTTATGGTCTCGGTGACACGCTTGCTCTACGTCACCTGACCACACTGTTGACCAATAGAGTTTTTCCACATGTGCTTCAGACACTGGCTCAATCAGGAGCGTTACCACAGCGTCAACATCATGACCAGTATACATACGTAACCTGAAAATTTTCTTATAATCCTATTGTCTGATTGGTTCTACTTCACTTGCATTGCAGGGTATTTTGGGTTCGGGTTTTGCCCTGAAGGTTCAAGAACAGCACAGACAGAAGCACTTTGAGAAGAGAAGGAACCCTGCAGCCTGCCTTATACAGGTCAGACACAAGAGCCATGAATCTGCCTTCACATTTGGTGATATTAAACAATCTTGTAAAATAGAATTTGCTTTATAGTGTCATTTTTATGACAGAGACAGAGAATTTAATGGAAAATGGCATGCCTCTAAGTAGAGTTACTGTTTGCTAATGGTATCGTATCTTTTTATATATATTGTAACTGTGATTTGTGTCGGAATGCACCACAATGTTTTTGTTGCCTTATAAACCTTTTCTGAAATGGCTGAGACTGCGGATAGTCTTACCTAACAGACAAAGTTCACAGCAACGGGATTTTATTTGCTTGGACCAGTGTTACGCTAGTTTTAACGTGGACGCACTGGGTTTTGATACCAGCAATTAAGAGTTGTAAAAATCTCCTGAATTTGTTGCAAGATATATTGGAGGAACTTCCCTTCTGTCTGTGTGTGTGTGTGTGTGTGTGTGTGTGTGTGTGTGTGTCGTGCGTTTTTGTGACATATCAGGACACAAATTTGTATAATGACATGGGTATGACATTGGTATTACAAGGAGAGGGTGACTTATGAGGACATTACCCCATGTCCCCATTTTTCAAAAGGCTTATAAATCATACAGAATGAGAAAGTAAAAATGTGCAGTTTTCTGTGATGGGTAGGTTTAGGGGTAGGGGTAATGTAGGGGGATAGAAAATACGGTTTGTACAGTATAAAAACCATTACGCCTATGGAATGTCCCCACAATTCACAAAAACAAACCTGTGTGTGTGTGTGTGTGTGTGTGTGTGTGTGTCTGTATGTGTGTGTGTGTGAGTGCATTGTGTTTCTGCTCACTATGTTTTACTCTCCCTAACCCCGAATAAGGCTGCGTGGCGATATTACTCCACCGATGGTAGTCGTCCTTACCTTAAGGCCACTTGGCGTCACTATAAGTCTACAATTCCTGTCCTGAGGCATGTATTGGTGCCTGCTCTGACCGAAAAAACCTGTGTAGTTTTATTTACTAATCTGCTTTTTTTTCCTTTTTGTTTTTTCTTCTTCTCTTTCTCTTCGATGGGCTTGTTCTTCTTTTGTCTTTTCCTCTTCTTCCTTTATCCCTTCTTCTTTTGGTTTTATATATTTTTGCATGTAGTGTGTGTGGCGTAGCTATGCGGCTGATGAGAACTCGGTTTCCGTTGCTACCTGGAAACCTCATTTGAAGGCGTTGCATACCTGCAGTCCTACAAAGTAGGTACAACCCCCCTGGCAGCTGCTATTCCATTTTCTGTCTGTTCCCTTGGTTCATTCATTTTCCACAAAGGGAAACTTTCCTCTTTCCTCTATTTATTTGTTCAATTTCCCCATGTTACTTTTGTCTCCCACACACTCCATTCTTCTTTTCACATCCTCTTCATTTCAACATTCAAAAAATCTACATATATGTCCATTTTGCATTTATCTGATACATTCATAGCCATACACAAAAATCATTATAGACCACATTATATTGTTATAGACAATAGCAGGTCTAATGTAGGTCTAGCTGTCCATAAAATCACTTGATTGCAGTCTTTCTCTCAAAGTGAAAGGGGAAAAAACAAAGTTAACGGACAGTAATGTTTCTCTCCATTTTGCATTTATGCCCACATTCTGTTTTATAATGGCACAATTGTGAATATGCAGTAGTGCTCCATCTTGGTAAATAATATTACAAGCAGCCAAATTGGCTACCTGATTGAGAAAAAGATGTTATTACCTTTGCTTTGTCATTCATAAATGCCCTTATATCACATAACACCATGAAATGTAAACTGCTGAAAGCATTGCTTTAAACATACTGAGAATAAACACATTCTGAAGGGCTCCAAATACATATGGCACATACTTGCTTGAGCTTCTGAAGTTATTGCAATACTCTGCATGTTTTGATTTGCATGTATATGCATTATGTTTTGAACTGGCTGTTGCTTTTGGTGCATTAGTATGCATGAAATATTTTATGATAAATTGGACCCCATGGATCTGAACTTATGTCATGTGTAGTTTATAACAAGACTGTCTCCTGTAGATTATTTTAACATCTCACATTTATATATTTCTCTTTCTACATCACCTTCTCACACCTAAAGGAAAGATCAAGGAGAGTCATCTACAAGGTTTGTGTTGTTTCATATATACTATAAATAAATGACAATTGAGACAGACTTTTGAAAATTGCTGTTGTTATACTAGTGTAATACTTCAGTTGACCATGAAAAAAAAAAAAAACACACTGTGACTTTGTATCCCAAAAATAGGCCTTTATTTCTTATAATTCAGACTATATTTCTAATAATGGTTAGAGTTCATAACTTCTAACTGTGACTTTATATATCAAAATGAGACTTCATAATTAGCAATGTGACTTTATATTTCACAATTACAACTTTATTCCTCATAATTACAACTTTAATTTTCAATTGTGATATTGTTATATATCACAATGCAAATTCAAATCTTGCAGTTTGATTTTATACAAGTATCTCTCAATTATGACTTTCTTTCTTGTAATTGCAACTCACAATGTGATTTTATTTCTCAAAATTGCAAATTTATGTCTCACAATTGTGACTTTATTTCTTATTTGAAACTTAATCTCAAAATTACTTATCTATGTTTTATTCTAAGGAGGACACAGGCTTCCATATTTGATCAGTAGTTCCCTCTGATGTCTGTTTACTGCCATCTGTTATTAAGTGCACTCTAATTTTTCATCAGACATATTCATTGGGTAGATGGAATATGAAATGGCAAATAACTGAGATGTTTTCATGTTTTCATGTTTTGTCACTTACCAGACAAATGTGATTGCTGGGGGGTTTAGTTAAGGCATAGTTTCATCAGTCCAGATAACAAAAAGAGCGTAATTCATTTGCATAATTACTAAGATAGAACTTTAGATTGTGCCATAATAGTTTGGCCAATATGAACAAGGCCAGACAAAATAATTTCCACATCATTATGAATTTATTAAGTACAGAACAAATACATGAAATTCATCCATTTCTCTTGGTCTATTGTCTGAATGCGAACAACAGATTTCAAAGAGGTGTTTGGATATGGTGCTTCTGTGGGTTCTAACCAGTTGTTTGTGTGAAACAACCATCCATCCACTCAGTTATGATGCACTACTCATCAATGACCAAGAGGCAATGATACCATAATTAGCATAGTTGCTAATGTGACATTATTGAACAGAAGTGGATGACTCACCGCGGTGCTGCATTTTTGAGTGGCTGCTGCTCTTTTCTCTGAGTCATGTTCAGCTGTCTGACCTATAATGAGTAAACTAGTCTTTTTTTTTTTTTTTTAAGTTACTGGAAGTAAAGATAAAACAATCTTTTGTAAAACCTCAAAATACACAATGGTTGTCCAGTTAAAAAAAAAAAAAAAAAAAGTCTCCACTTATGCCAATTTTGCTTGCACACACACAAGGACAATGCAGATACTTGTTAAACAGAAAGCCTGAGAGTAAGACCAACAGAAAGTGAGAGACCAAAACTAGAGGTGTGATAACATTTTCAGTTTCTCTGTAAAATTGTGTGTTTGAAATCCAGTTATTTCAATTGAAATTTTTTGAAAAAATTCCCCATGTAGATTCCACAGTGGGTTCAATTGCATATGAAACACAATTGCACTGTGTTGACCAACAGAATGCTGCTTGGGTAGAAAGTGACCTCACTGAATGCATCACTACATTATTGATAGATAGACAGACAGACAGACAGACAGACAGATAGATCTATTTCTTATTTCATGGAACATTGTAATTACTTCTGAAGGATTTTTATCCCTCTGTCCTTTACGTTTCTCTAGGGTCTTTCATCTTACAGTACATTACATTTTATCTTGGTATATCATATCTGAAGGGCCTTTCATAATAATTGTTTAGAGTTTGTTTGACTGCACTTCTAATAGGTGGGTCTAAGCAAGCAATGCAGAACTAATAAATGACTTGGCCTCCACACTTTTTGTACTTCATGCTGCTCTTTGATGGTCATTGCCATGGCTCGTTGCATAAAGGAAAGTGCTGTTCTTTCTTTCACTCTCTCATTCTCTCACTTTTCCCCTTTTAGTCAGAAACTGAGTTTTAAGGACCGGGTAAGAATGGCAAGCCCACGTGGACAGAGCATTAAAAGCAGACAGACGTCTGTTACAGACAGACGTTCGCCTGGAGCTGAGATAAGCACTGATGCATCGAGTCCTGCCAAGGTCCAGAAGAGCTGGAGTTTTAATGACCGCACCAGATTCAGACCCTCCCTCCGTCTCAAGAGCCAATCACGGTCTACCCCTGAAGGTGAAGCAATTTCTGATTAGAGCGTTACATTGAATCACTATGTGCATTGACGAAAATTTAACTCTATGATTTTTATTCTACGCTGTCAATGTAGTATAGAAATATAATGAATTCGAGATTAATTAAGACACAATGAAATTCAAAATCTGATCATAACCTGGAAAATCTTTAGATTTTTGAGAAAACATGTCCAAGTGACTAGATCATTTTAAAATTTCAGAATTTCAGGATATAACCAGACTAATTATAGTCAACCATGGTGACACAGAGAGCTTATTGACATGGTGATAATGATTATTAGATTGTTGTGACATGATCACTAGAATTGGGTTTAAATAATTTATTTTATTGGACCAATGTCATTGTGATATTGCTTTTATATTAAAGTTCAACAAAAAGGAGTTCATGTTGAGTTGAACTTATATTTAATTCACAATTGGCAATTACTTGTTACTTGTTTGTGATCCACTAATGAAAATAGTTCCAAACTAAACCAAAGCAGAATCAACCATTTTGTGTCTAAAAGCAACACACTATCCACCTTATTTTTAACATTAGAATGGTTACAGCCATTTGTAACTTGAAATGTGCCCATTATGCTGCTTGATATTGATATTTCTTATCATATTATTTTAATTTAACTAATTCATAACACACTGGTTTCTAGTGCAAATAGTTTTACCATTTACTGCACTTTTTTTTATTCTTTTAGTTACAGTATTCACAGAAAATAGCTTACTTTTGTGTTGCAAAATAAGGTGGATAAGAGTGTTCCATTCTTGAACAAATCATTGTTTTTGAACAAATCAGTTGAGTGAATGATTCAGTGACTCATAATACGCAATCTGACAGACAAGCAGAGTGATTAAAAACTGTGAAAAGTCGCACTGCTGTTGGGGTAAATATCTGCTCTGTAACACTGCTCATCCTCTTAAAAATGAGGACAGGAACTATTTAGTGTACGGCAGATAAAGTATACAACATTGCACTGATTTAGACTCCATCCACTCATTGGACTACACTGCCTAAGGCTCTGTTTACAAATCCTGTGAGGTTAAGACATCTCTTCTGTAGAAAATGATGTATTATGTATAATTCAGACACATTAATGAATGCGTATATCAAGGCATGGTATGATTTAGATTTAATCTGAAGTCTTTTTTCACAGTGGGAAGGCTGTAAGGCACTTGATGTTATATACATTATGAAATTAGAATAGTCAAATTTAATGAAAAATTATTACCTAACTTTAATCTTAATGTGCTTGCGTCTTGTACTGTCACTCTGCAGCCTAAGACATGAAGCCCTTAACAAGCAAGGGCCCCACAACACAAGGCTACATGTATCCACATATGTTACACTTTATTTCGATACTCCACTTCTAACTTTGCAACTACATGTCAACTAACTCTCATTAGAGTATTAGACTGTTAGTTTAGGATTAGTAGAATAAGTTGACATACTTGCAAAGTTACTTATAGTCAGTAGAATGCCTGTTGGGGGGACCATCAAAATAAAGTGGTAGCAAGATATTAACAGTCTACTAATACTGTGATGACTGCTGGTTGACATATAATTGCAAAGTTACTTATAGTTAGTAGAATGTCTAAAGTGGACTATCAAAATAAAGTGTAACCTTTACATGTAGTAGAGCCCAATATACAATGGAAATCCCCTTCCATTGCAACCTCCCATTAACAAAATTTTACAGGGTTTACTGTATATATAAATATAACCAGTCATGCAGGTTTTTTTTGTGCCCATCTTTGATATCAGTATGAGTAAACTTACTGGCATCACACGCAATATCGCCATGTCTTCTCCCACTCAGAAACTCAGAAAGTCAATGTATTCACCATTTGTTGGAAACTTAACAACTACAAAAACTGATTTTAATTTTCTTTATTAATTTTAATTGTATTATAACAATTTTAGTTTTTATTTTTATTACTCTGCTTTAATTATATCATTTCAGTTGGCAGACACATTTTTAATTCATAGTTTTAACCTTAATTTTTAATATACAATACCCTGACATACAGTTTTACAGATTTGATGACATATATAAAGAGAACTGCATTGCTGAATTGTTAGGGGCCTTGTAATTCTTCAGTCAAGAATCCATTTGCCTCAAAGCGTAAAGTGGGAACCTTCATATTTTAGCCAGAAACGTATATACTCCTTCCTCAGTGATGCTCTATGTCTGTAAATATCTTTCTCTTTTACTAGATTGATTGATTGCAGCCTCTCGAGTCAGGTTGTGTGAATCCTTTATGTAGCATAAAGGGCAAGATTAATGTTGTGCAACCAACACCACTTTCCCCTTTGATTGTCTCTGGTTTGCATTATAGCTGTAGCCATAGATAACTTTTAGTGCAGAAATGTGCTTGAATCTGGATTCACCTCTTTAGAGCTCACATGGTGTAGATGTAAGTCACAATGAAAACTACACCAAAAAAAAAAAAAAAAAAAGGAAAAAAGTGCACTATAAGCAATTAGACTGCGAAGTGTAGGCTATACAGTAGAACCTCATCTGATAAAAAAAGAATTACATTTTACACTGAAACAGATTTCATTGGTTATTAAAATAATACTTACATTTATAAAATTTACAGGAATGTAATTTGACTTCTCGGAAAGACAGAAATATTTTTTTAAGAGAAGAGATTTACGTTATGAGGACCAATAAAAATATATATGTACTCTGAATGAATTAAAATTGCCTTTCTCTTGCTTATTACTCTTCCATTTTCCCCTAATTCTTTTCATTTGATGATGGCTTTCACATAATCTCTCCTTTCTGACTGACTCTTTATTCTCTAAGTGCTGATGACTTTTTGGGAATTTTCATTGTTTGTCACAGGTGAGGCTAATGTTGGTGTTGATGAGTGTTTTGATGAGAAGGGGTGTCATTGTGACTTGTCGGCTGAGGACCTGCCGTCCGCACTGAAGACCGTCATCAGAGCAGTGAGGTAAGAGCAACAATTCTTCTCTTCATGCTGCAATATTTCAGAGCTCTGAGAGATTACAATTAAAGCTCAGCATTTCATGAGCTATCAGTGATTATTGATATGAATTCATTAAAAGTTTCAGCGTATAGTATCAACCAAAGCTAATTTCAAGCTATAAATAGTTTTTGTGTCCTAGATGCATATTATGTTAGGTGCATAATAAATGTTTTTAAAGATGAATTGTGTGAATTCGGTGCCACTAATATCAAGTGTGATAGCAAAAATTTCAATTTTTTTCCTCGAAAGCCCATTGGTCAGCCAAACAGATAGACCACAAACTCACGCCACTGGTTGAGCCAATGTTATGTTGGACCGAGGTCTGTATAATATCACAAAACAAGTTGAACAAACCCAAACAAATCTAACCTGCAAGCATACCACATTGTTCTCCATACATTTTTAATCAGGGCTTGATCCTAAGTATGTGTCCATGTGTATGCACAAAAAATTATGACATTTGCAGAGAACATCTAGTCTTGTGAAACATGGATTGATGTTGTATGTACTTGCTACTGCTAATAAATACACAGACACACTACTGTAAGATATGCTGCTGCTGCTGCATAAATAGACATACATAAATCCACCAACAAAGCAGGAACAATAAGAATGACACAATACAAGCCAACACACATGCCTGGTGCTGAGAGTATATAAAACATGCTGCTGCATTAATAGACACAGGATCAGCAGAGGCCAATCAGCCTGTGCCACGTGGTAATGATGTGACTACTTGCAGATTGCATGTAAAGGACCAGTCTGCAGCCAAATGTGCCATTTTTGAGTGTGTCCCTTTAAATGCAAATGAGAACTCATGCTCCGGCATTACAGTAACAACAGTACAGGACAATCTTATGCACCAAAAATGTCAGAATGGGCGTTCATGTGCAATTCTTAACTAGGAAACTCCTGTTTACAATAACTCAGATAGCACATGAGGGCAGCATGAGCTCTGGATATGAAGTTTGAGCATGAAACATTGATATTGGCCCATCTTTCAGAATCAACCTTTGTGAAAATCCAGCATTGAACAGACCCTTGTTTGTGAAGCAGATTGGCACAAACGTACAAGACTTTACCTACTTTCTTCGGGACAAGCAGTGTTTCAAAAATGAAATTTAATCACAATGTCCTCAGTGACTCAGATGGTGGGAGTCTATGGTGACTCATTGGTACATTGGTACATCCCAAAACAACATTTGTAATGACTCTTTGGCGCAGACATTGTAAAATTCCAGCTGCTACATTGAGGATACAGAAATGGCGGACTCACTTAGGGCTGTGTCTATGCACTAAATCCTGTAGCCTATAAGCTGAGATAGGAGAAAGTATTTTAACAAATACACAAAAATACACACATCACCTTTAATGAACACGGCATTGTCTGCTTGTCAGTCTTATTTAATTATTCTCACAGCCACTGAGAGCATGAGATGAATCAGGGTCTCATTATCTCATTTCACTAATTTTACTTTCAAGAAAGAGTACTGTCATCCACACACTTCACACTAGCAACCACACTCTTTTCTTTTTTTTTTTTTTTTTTTTTGTCTAGTATGTGTGGGTCAGTGGAAAGTTGATTCTATATTGACAGTATGTGCTCATCTTTTCCAGCCTCTCTATTTTGCTTTTATTATGAGGAATGAAAAATGAACTCACAGTCTATAGGGTGTCCTGCTTCACTGAATATTCCAGACTGTAGGTGAAGTGCTGTGGTAACCCTGTAGGTTTCAGCTGGGGCCTGGATGGATGTATGTGATGCCAAGCTCAGATTTACCCAGGGTGTTGGATTTGTCTATGCTGTCATTTGGTCACCTTAGTTTTCAGAATCATTGCTGTGGTCATGCTGAATCAACCCAAAATGCAATTAATTTGATTCAAGGCATTGTTTCAGTTTTTAAATTGTCCATTAGAAAATTTATCCTTTACTATTATACTCAGAACAAGAAGACAAATTGGCACATTAAATGTCTATGCTGTCATATTTGTTTTGAGCTGTATACTCCTTAATGGTAGAATAATATTATCATATGGTTCTGCAGGATCATGAAATTCCATGTGGCAAAGAAGAAGTTTAAGGAAACTCTACGCCCATATGATGTGAAGGATGTAATAGAGCAATATTCAGCTGGTCACCTAGACATGCTCTGCCGAATTAAGAGTCTGCAAACAAGGTAAGACTAACCAACTACTGTCTGAACATGTTTTTACTTATATGCAAACTATATACACTAACGTTCAAAAGTGTGGGGTCTGTACAAATTTGTATTTTTTGTATTTGTTTATTTTGGCAAGAAATTAATACTTTTATTCAGCAAGGATGCATTCAATTTATAAAAGTGACAGTAAAGACATTTTAATGTTACAAAAGATTTTTATTTCTATTCATCAAAGAATCCTGAATAAAAAAATGTTATCACAGTTTTCACAAAAATATTAAGCACCACAACTGTTTTTAACATTATTAATAATGAGAAATGTTTCTTGAGCACCAAATCAGCATATTAGAATGGTTTCTGAAGATCATATGACACTGAAGACTAAAGGGAGTAATGATGCTGATAATCTCAAGAATAAATTACATTTTAATATGTATTTAAATAGAAAACCTATGGTTATTTGTTCTCAAGCTTAATGTGTGTATGTCTCATGCAATATAGTAGGTCCACAGGTGTGTATGCGGATTTAAAACATCTTAATTTTTACTTAAACTCTTTTTGCCACTGGAAATGATAAGAAAAGGAGAAGGACTCAAACTTGCATTATTCCCATGAGCCCAAAGTGTGTGCATTAATCACTTGGCCTTCCCTCTTTACATATGAATTACAGCTAATAGCAGCACAGTAGGAACATGGGCCATACCCGATACACAGTCAGTCAATCAAAACTCATTGCAACATTCTAATTATAAATCAACACTTTCACCCATATCACTTGACAGTCAGTACTCATTTACAGAGCACAAACAAGCATTTCTAAACATGCAGCCCAATCAACAGAGGTTAGCAGTGGCACAATCAAGAATTTGATTAATCAAGATCATATAACATCTGTCTGAACATCACTCATTTTGATGTGAACTAAAACATTTACTCAACAATGAAAATCAAAGAGATTATTAGTTGCCACTTTCATGACCTCTATATCATAGTCACACTAGTATGTCTGGTTCATATTAATGTCATCATGTCACATGTGGTCTGAAGGCAGTGGTTCTCCTTGGTCATATATGGGTCACTGGGTGGTGGGGAAGCCCTGAGGTTCTGCTAGACAATGTGATGTGGAGCGTTTAAGAAGCTATACTGTATATCATTTATGCATATCATTATGTACCATTACTCATCATGGCTTCATACATTTTCAACTCCCTGCACTCAAATATGTGCACTGTCCTGCTACACAGCATGAAAAAATGTCAAATGTGTAGAACGTCCAAATACTCAGTATTCTTGATCGACTGACAAACATATGGAAGTAAAATATTGACTAATGGCTTTGAAACAAAAAAGCATGTTGAATTGCACTATTTGAAAAAAAAAAAAAAAAAAATGTGTTGCATTAACAGTGCATTTTAATGCATTGTATTTTCAAGGCTTGCACTTTTGGGGGCTGAAATTCAATATGGTTGTATATTTAAGCTGTGAATATTTCAAATGAAAACATTTCAAACACTTTCATTATTTAAAAATCAAGAATCTGTATTCACCTTCCAGACTTTATTTTCAAAGTATTCAGTATGTTTACAAATCCAACCTATAATATTCGACAGGCAATTTTCAGTTCTTTTTATTTCACTGTAAAAAATTCACTTAGACAAATTCAGTGGTTCAAATTCAGCAGAATATTCAACATTGCACATCCGGGAACTGCAGGAATAGCTACAGAGTACAGATGCATAATCTCCATCTGCCGTTAGTCACCTAACCAGCAGGTGGTGCAAGCGGGTGATGACAAAGACCATATCAACAGGTAGAGTCATTCATTCAATTATTCACAAAAACTGATTTACAGAAATGGAGCAAGCAGTAAGTATATGATATCAATCAATCAATCAATCTACCTGTTGTTTTGGTCTTTGTCATCACCCACTTATGCCACCTGCTGGTTTGGTGCACTGCTATTGCAATGTTTTTTTTTGTTTGTTTGTTTGTTTGTTTGTTTGTTTTTTTCAGTTAGTGCAATTCAACATGCTTTTTTGTTTCAAAGACATTAGCCATTATTTTACTTCCATACAAACAATGCTCAAATGACATATTGCATCTACTGAAATTCTCAAGTGTGCAGTAAGTGGACACTTTGTTATCAAATAAGACAAGATGCAGTCTACTTTAAAAAGACAATATGTGCCAAGTGACTCTCTTTAAGCCATTTTTTTCTTTTTAACCATAGCAGGTCTTCTGGTCACTTTAAAAATGTATCTTTTTATTATATTTCTTCACTGAAGCCTAGTGAAGTCAAATTATCAAGGTTTTAATGAAGTGGGACTAGTGCCACCATGTGACCAAAACTGGACATTACAGTTCCTGACATTCTCAAACCTGTCCTGGGGACCCCTCACCACTGCACATTTTGGATGTCTCCCTCATCAGACACACCCTATTCAAGTCTTGCAGTCTCTACTAATGAGCTGATGAGTTGAATCAGGCGTGTTAGATGAGAGAGACATACAAGAAGTGCATTGATGGGGGGTCCCCAGGACAGGTTTGAGAAGCACTGGTCTAAATCAGGGGTCTCCAAACTCAGCCCTGGAGGGCCACTGTCCTGCAGAGTTTAGCCTCCAACTTGCCTCGACACACCTGCCTTGAAGTTTCCAGTATACCTAGTTAGACTTTAATTAGCTGGTTCAGGTGTGTTTAATTGGGGTTGAAGATAAACTCTGCAGGACAGTGGCCCTCCAAGACCGAGTTTGGAGACCCCTGGTCTAAATGAACAGCAAGTCAAACGAGCTGCGAGTCTATACAATTTTGAATTCCTCACTGCATATTTCAGTGCACAAGACAAATAAATTCAAAAAAATTAATTCAAATCTTGAATTTGGTAGTACTAATAGTAGCAATTTATAGTTTCAGTTCTCTGTCTACTCATTTCATTCCTGTCTCTTTCTGCTAATGTCTCTCTCACTTTCAGGGTGGATCAGATTCTTGGTAGGGGCCAAATGCCTGTGGATAAGAAAGTCAGAGAAAAGTTGTTATCTGATGGAGACATTCTGGAAGATGTGAGCATGTTGGGAAGGGTGTGTAAGGTAGAGAGACAAGTGAGTATAGAGATACTCGGATAAACAATGCATTACACAAACCAATGTACGTTGAATCATGCCATCTTTTTAAATTTTTGAATGCTGCACTGGTATTCAATATGACAGAAATGAGACATATTTTTTTTAAATAATTGTAAGCCTCATTTCTATTATGAAATATTAGTTGTGTTTAAAGGAATAGTTCACCCCAAAATTAAAATTCTGTCATTAATTACTCACCCTCATGTTCCAAACCCATAAGCCTTTCGTTTATCTTTGGAAACCAAATGAAGATTTTTTGATGACAGAATGCGGTCAGATTTTCTTACATAGACTGCCTTTGCAACTAAAACATTGACGCTTCAAAAAGTTCATAAAGAGATCAGAAAACTAATCCATATGAATCGAGTGGTTTAGTCCAAACTTTCTGAAGAGAATCCATCACTTTTTATGATAAACAGATTTAATTTAGGCTTTCACTTGCATGTAAACATTGATCAGCGAACATAAGCAGAAGCTCAAAACGAACCTGAATAACACACAAGAACAAACCTCTTCTGGAAGCTCAAACGTGCTGCATAACACGAGAATGAACCTCATTGGTTACGCAGCACATTTGAGTTTCTGGAAGAGGTTTGTTCTTGTGCATTATTCGGGTTCGGTTGAGCTTCTGCCTATGTTCGCTGATCAATGGAAGGAAATCTGACAGCATTCTGTCTTCAAAAAGATCTTCATTTGTGTTCTGAAGATGAATGAAAGTCTTACGGGTTTGGAACGACATGAGGGTGAGTAATTAATGACAGAATTTTCATTTTGGGGTGAACTAACCCTTTAAGAACATTCTGCGGTGAAACCGATGGTGCTGGAAATGACTTATTTAACATTTTTAGAATAAAATGGCTGACTCCTTAGTCTTGATAAGTTATTTTCATAGTTAGTCTTTTACATATTCTAAATACACGCAAATATATAATATTTCCACAGTTTTTGAATGGAAATGACTCACAATATATAATACCCTGTTTAGAAATGGTATTTACCTTGATTTTTATTGTTTTCTTATTACGCCATTGTCACATGTTTTGCTGTTTGTTTCGTTTATCATATTAAACATAATACTATTGTGGTTCCCACCAAGGGACAAGGGCCCACTAGGGGACCTCAGCACAATTCCAAGGGGGCTGCAGGATGACTTAACAGCATTGAAATTAATAAATTATTAACATATTAAAATGACTGAACTAAATTAAAGTGCTAAAAGTACATAAAATCAAAATCAATCTTTTCCCCCCAAAGTTTGAAAAAAGAACTCTTTAAATAGATTAGCATAGTAATGGATATATCAATGTTAATGTATTTGGTATTGGCAGAATAGGGGGGTATTCCAGAAAGCAAGGTTAACTTACCGTCACATATACCCTGAACTCTCAGTTGATTAACCCAAACCTTGCTATGGCTACTTACATACCCTCAAAGTTACCTCTGTTTTTAGAACCGAAAGTTGAGGTTATCCGCTTACTTACTCTTAAACATACCCAGGTATGTCACATAACCTACTTTCTGGAATACCCCCTAGATCTGCTACGCTGCTGCTGTTGTTGGTTATTGCAATACATTCACAGACAAGCTGCTGTGAACATGTAAGACATACTACTGCCGCATAAATAGCATACATGAAAATTACCTGTAGTACATCTATACAGGTGGAACTGGGGGAGGTAGAGGGTTTATGATTGCTGTAAACAATCATAGAACCAAACTATTTAAATATTGAGCAAGTAAGCTCATTGGCTGCAGATGCAACAGAGACCAAGTTAGCTTGTGCTATGTAGTAAATGATGTGATAGCTAGCAGATAACAATCTATCATCTAGAGTTTCATGACACTCATGAACTAGATATTTGGCCTTGAGTCAAAAGGTTGAGAACCAGTGTATTAAACAACATAAACATAATGTTTTCTGACAAACAATATTTCTGTGTTCCATATATCATTTCTATAGGTACAGTCTATTGAAGCTAAGCTGGACTCTTTGTTGGACATCTACCGGCAGGTTCTGCAGAAGGGTTCGTGCTCTGCCCTCACTCTCTCCTCTCTTCCTCCTTTTGGGTTGGAGGAGACTTCAGACTATCAGAGCACCATCCTCAGTAAGGATCTCTCTTGCTCCTCCCAGGTCAGCCAGTCCATCTGTGGCAATCATCCCAGGGCTCTCCAACTAATATTAGCCCCCAGTGAACTCAACCTCAACCAGAACAACTCCACAACATCTTCCCCTGGGCTCAATCCAGCCTCTGCCTCGCCTTTTAACCCATCTACCTTCCAGGTCCCTTCAACCCCATCCATGGAGTGTCCGTCAGCACAAGGGAGTCCATCTCAAAACCTCACCCCCAACAGCTTTCACTCTTCTGTAGTCCACTTCCCATGCATTGGTCAACCACCTCCACCTCTTCCATCCACAGCCTCTTCAAAATTTCAACTCTCGCCTGTTCCTCCACAACCAGGCCATGCCCACAGCATGGGACCCTCTAGGTCAGACCCTGCCGACTATGCCAAATCCTGCTTTAGAGGAGTCGGGATAGACTTTGGGCTTAACTCTAGTATGGGCTGCAAGCTTCAGCAGAAAACCAGACCGAATTCTAAAGAAGACAGTTCTTGGAGGAGACATATAAGCCTGGATGCAGAGGTGGAGATGGACCCACTTGTTCCAGTTTCGACTCTTGTCCCGGTTCAAGGCCACAGCAGTGGGGACAGAGGACTGGGGAAATCCCTCTCCGTGCAGGACCTCATGCAGCCCGCTCTTGAGGGTCTGGACACGCATTCTAGTCAGGCTAGTTTCTCCACTAGCGTTAGCAGCAGCCAGGACTCTTCAGCTGGGGGCATTGAGATGGGGGTAGGAGGCTGGGGAGAAGCTGATCTCTTCATCAGCGATAGAGACCTGGAGGTCTCAAAGACACATACTCAAGGGTTCGACTTTCTTTCTCAGCCCCCCATTGATGCATCCTACTCCTCTGAGCTGCTTAGGACAAGTACTACGACTGCTGCTAGTCACAACCTAGCAGGTGGACATTCACCCAATACGGGCAGCAATGAGACTATGAATACGCCACATGTTCGACTAAAATGACGCAATCTCTAACGTGTTCTTAGAAACTGCCTCTGATGGAATGAAACTTTGATATGAGAGCTTATTTTATTTTGGAGGCTTTTTTGTATTTTTATGAGGGCAAAGTGAATTTAGATCATTTTTTATACATGTTTTAATAGTTTGGTTTATTTAAAAGAAATATTTTGTATAGGTCACCGTACATGGCATATCATTGCATGCAATGTTCTTTTTCAAATGTACTGTAACATTTTTTAAAAAACTAATAGAATGTGGTAGATTAATAATCAACCTGCTGAAAATTATCAAAATCAGAGCTGGCATGAACTCATTGGACTGCATGAACACTGCATGTCTTCAGCATACAAAAACACAGTCTCATTAAAAAAAGCCTCGTCAACCCCAAAATTTACAACCTGCCTAAAAATAGAAAAAAAAAAAAAACTTTCTGAATTTATCATTGTATTAAAAGATCATTTACTTTTCTTATGTTAAAAAAAAAGTGCCAGAAACTTTGAACAACTGATGCTGCTGAAAATTGTACAGTTTTGATAAGGCAGATTAAATGTTGAGAGAAGCACCTGATAATTTCCATACTACATTAGTTGCTGTTTTTGTAATTAATTCTGATCACTGCAGCTGCAGCCCAACATAATATCCTGTTAGTTTTGTGAATATAAATTATTAACAATAATAAAATAGCTATTATGAATCATTTTAATACATTGTATATATGTGTGTAATTTATTATAATTCATAATAAATGTCATTTTATTATTGTTGTTAATTATATTTGCTAATAATTATATTTTTTCATTACATAATTTTTTTTGTCATTGTTTTTGTCATTTTAGATGGCATGTGCAACCGCAGAGAATATTTGTCAGAGCTCTCCAAAATCTGACCTAAATACAATAGCATACATGCCTATACTCATCAAAGATGATTGTGAAAATGTCTTCTGTTGTTGTTATTTAGTAATTTAGAAGCAGACATCAGAGTTCAAATGTATTTTATTGTTGGTTATGAACCGACATACATTAGATAATGGAGAATAATATTCTCGTTAAAGTACACGAGTGCAAACAAGATAGCTCATGCTTGTTCGGAGTGCTGTCGGGGTAGACAGTAAAGTGCGCTAGCTACTTTATCTTCATGCACACAGAAAAAGACCTAAAGCTACATCACAACAGAACAGACAGACTAACATAGAGTCTTCTACCTATTGGACTAGAAGCTGGAACAGTTAGCTAATACTGTAAGCAAGATCACATAAGCAATGTTAGAAAGAGGGTTTAGGGATCACACACAAGCTGGGATACAGGATAAACAAAGCTTACTCCACACTCCCACTAGAGGCAGATCTTCTTAAAGTGCTTATAGCAATTTAACAATAGAACAAATAGCACGACGAAGACTTAAAATTCAAAATAAACATATGATTAAACATAAATATACTTCACTATTGTAATCATTGTCAAGCAGGCGCAAGTTTTACTTTTCCTTCTTCTGCTTTTGCGATGCATTTTGATAAATAACCAAGCTTTGTTTATGGAGTTGAAAAGAGGAGGGATGGTGTGGCTGACCCAAGTGTTCGCAGCCCAGCACAACATTCATTTGTTCTTCTGGGCCTTTTGGGCAGATTTCGTGACCTTCCCAGAGGTAGGGGTCTTCTTCTCAACTCCCTTGATGACGCCCACTGCTACAGTCTGACGCATGTCACGCACTGCAAAGCGACCTGGGAAATGAAGATAATAAGAAAAACAGAGCTTAGTTATCAATCAAGGGTCTTTAATCTCTTTGAGGCCAAAAAACCCATTGTGGACAAAGAGAGACCGAGCAACACCCTGGTTAATATTGCATTTTAAGCCTGGAAAGTACATTTACATACAACAAAAACCTTATTAATGTATTAACACACACACAATTTTTTAACAAAACTAACATAATGGCTAACATAATTGGCAGACCCCCTATTTAAGACCTGCTAAAATTTTGTAACTTATTATTGTAATTATTAATTATTTTGTGAGAGCCATAGCCTATTTGGGTGCAAGTTTCAATCCTGGCTAAAAGTCCTTGTGTTCCCAAAGTGTTCCCCTCTTTTCTCTCCTATTATTTCCTGTCCAAACTGTTTGCGAAATAAAATGCCCAAAAATAAAACTTTAAACAACTATTATTAATCATTTTGTGCCCGCCCTGGAAAGGGTAAAATATTGGGGGGGAAAATCAGGTGTCTTTCCAGTAGGAGTGACTTTGGTAATAAACTGTTTTATAGTAAAAAAAAATACTAGGGGAATTCATAACTTTAAATCCAAATTAAGATATGATCCTTACCAAGCGGAGGATACTCAGAGAAACTCTCCACACACATGGGTTTGCCTGGTATCATATCTACAATAGCAGCATCCCCAGACTTCAGGGACTTGGGATTGTCTTCTAGCTTCTTCCCAGAGCGACGGTCAATCTTTTCTTTTAACTCGGCAAACTTACAGGCAATATGAGCAGTGTGGCAGTCCAGCACTGGGGCATAACCAGCACTGATCTGACCTGGATGGTTCAGAATGATCACCTGACCAGAGCAGAAAGTGGATATTGAATAGTTTGTAATGACAAACACCCTCTAAATAAAAGTACAGTTTAAAAAGATAAACATGTTGTTTGTTAGACCCTAACAGCCACATTCAGAACTCCCTCCAGGCAAAAATTAGATCATGAATTGTCTCCGTAGTATGGTGTGCATTTTAGGACATCCTCGGACCTCAGTCATACAACGAAAAGGCGTCATGCCTCAGACTAAAAGGATTCAGTCACTGGACAAAACGGAATTGCGCCTCAGACTGTAACGCCCGTTTCACACTGCAAGCTTGAGCGGCGCGTGAGCAGCGAGTGAGCGTAACTACATTGTCACTGCAGTTGCAGAGATGCGCGAGTATTCACACTGGAAGCGTTTGTACAGCGTCACAGCAGCGGCTCGAAGCTACATATAAAGTGAGCATTTCTTTACAAAGACAGCTATTAATTTTTTTGTAAGTTGGTCATTTATAAACTTGATAGTCTTGAAAGTTTGTTAACATGGGGAGGTGTACAACATTCGCATATAAACGTTAATAAATAAATAAATAAAAATAAATAAATAAATAAAAGCCTTGTGTCATCCATTGCTGCACACGAATGAGGTAAGCTTTGTGTTTTACATCATCTGCCGCGTGCACATGTTTACAAGACAGCAAACTCGGCGAAAAAAGTCAGCAAACTTGGGTTTGATTTGGGTATGCTAGAGCCTATATATCTCTCTGTGTAATAACTAAAAGAATGTTTATCTATCATATTTTCTGGCTAGTTTACTTTAGTTTTTTATAACACACATACTTTAACCCAAACTGCATAATTAAAAACAAGTTTAAATGGGTAAATCTTCAATAAATATTTTTGATTCTTAATTTTCTTTTCTGTCATACTCTAATTCTTGTTAAAACACATTAGACATGCTTATTCTGTGCATTTTGAACACTTTTTGTGTGAAATTATATTTATTTTGTCCATCAAAAGTGTGCTTTCACTTTAATTGAGCGTCAGCAGCGCAGCAAAAATAGACTCGGCGCCAAAACAGATGAAACGGTTTTATTTGTAGTAAAACCATGGTTAATTTTCATAAGTAAAAAATCTTTCGAGCTATTAGACTGCGTTGTTTTAAATACAGCTGCTTTGTGTACAGAGGTTACCAAGGAAACAGCTTTATTTCTGCTGTTCCAGTGCCACCTACTGTCAGAGAGTTGATTACATTTTCATTCAGCCTGTTGCTATTTTTCTGCAGACCAATGTGAAAATCGCCACGTTCTTTTCTGTATAGACCCTAACCAGTGTGATATTTAATTAAAGCTGTAAGAATAAAATATCAGGTAGCCCATAGCTTCTCTCTCTCTCTGCTTTTTTTATTAGTTTTTAATGTTTAAATAACAATAACATAAAGAACATTGCCAAGGGATTACATAAATAGCCTACATGAATACCATCAATAGATAGATTCTACATAATTAACATGCACGCACGCACACACACACACACCTTACATCAATTTGGGAATAGTTACAGTTAAATATAAAAAAGGGGGAGAAAGAAAGAGACAACTGAAGGATGGCATTATGATGGGATAAAAGCCAATAGAAAGTTAGGCTATATAAAAAAACAGCAAAAAAAAACAAAACAAAAAAAAAGATTCCTTTTCATCTGATGCCTTTTATTCTGAGGCTGTTTCGTCTGATGCCTAATTGTACAAGACCTGACGCCTGACGTCGTTTTTCCTGAGACCTGAAGCCTTTCAGTCTGAGGCGCGATGCAGTTTTGTCTGATGACTGAAGCCTTTTAGTCTGAGGCATGACGCCTTTTCGTTCTATGACTAAGGTCTGAGGATGTCCTAAAATGTACACCGTACTGTAGGCTTTGTAATTGGAACCCTATAAAAACACATAACTAAGATCTTTACCTGAGCTGTGAAACTCGCCGCCTCCTGTGGAGGATCGTTCTTGCTGTCACCTGCAACATTTCCACGTCGGATATCTTTGACTGAGACATTTTTCACATTAAATCCCACGTTATCACCTGGAAAAGCTTCAGCTAGAGCTTCGTGATGCATCTCCACAGATTTCACCTCAGTGGTCACGTTCACGGGTGCAAATGTCACAACTAGACCAGGTTTCAGAATGCCTGTCTCTACACGTCCCACAGGCACAGTACCAATTCCTACACAGTCACAGAAAGAGTGCAAAGGTTAAAGAGGGATGTTTGTTAGTATAATTTACTGGAAATATCAGTGTTATCTTTGAGATGTCAGTTATTTTATCTCTTAAAATTAAAAATTAAAAATTAAAAAATCTCTTAAAATGTAGGATTATCATACTTAAAGTTGATGTGAAACTATCCCATCCTAATATACATAAGCCTGGTTTCACAGACAGGGCTTAGATTAAGCCAGGAGTAGGCCTTAGCTAAATTAGGACCTCTAAGGTGAACGTGATTTCACCAAGTACAACATGTTCCTGGATCAACATCTTTGTTGATCCTGGAACAACATTCCAATCAACCAATCAGATTTGAGGGACAAGTTTACAGTTTATGTCAAGTTTAGGCTTACAACCAGCATTAGGTGCTCCTACATCAGTGTTATTCACCTATCATTTCCCTCTGATTTTAGGGAAAAGCTATGGGTAGGGTTAGGTTTAGGGGTAGGAGTACATTTTCGAACAGGAATGTTGTTCCAGGATCAACAAAATATGTTGATCCAGGAACATGTGTTACTTGGCAAAATCACAGTGACCGACGTCTAAGTAGCTTTTATAAACGTGCCTTAGAAAATAACATTTCTGGTGTACATCTTGTGACAAAAAAAAATGGTAGTGACATGTTGCTTTCAGTTAAGACAGCTCAAACATGCATTTTTGTCTTGGACTAGGCTTAAGCCTGGTCTGTGAAACCGGACAATAGAAAACTATAAGCCGTTCATAGGTCACACATCTTTACAAGAAAAAGATTAGCTATATTGTGCAGTGCGCATATGATCTTAAAGCTCCTTTTAAACAAGTGTTCTAATTGAGACCCTTTCAGTTTGGGTGTCCTTATACCTCCTATTTTGTACACATCCTGCAGTGGAAGTCGGAGGGGTTTGTCAGTAGGGCGGGTTGGAGGCTGAATGGCATCCAGAGCCTCCAATAGAGTCGTTCCAGAGGCACTCCCATCCTTACGAGTGATCTTCCAGCCCTTGAACCAGGTCATCTACAGAGACAACATATTATTGCAGCCAGTTAATTGAAGGTTTTGGACATTTGGAAGCTCTTAGGAAACACAATGTAGGAGTTATACACTACTGTTCAAAACTTTGGGGTTAGTAAGATATTTTTTAAGTAAATTGATGCTTTCATTCAGCAAGGGTGCATTCAGTTGATCAAGCGTGATAGTAAAGACATTTATAATTTTACAAAATATGTCTATTTCAAATAAATCCTATCCTTTTGAACTTTCTATTTACCAGAAGAATCCTGAAAAAATGCATCACATTTTCAACAAAAAATATTAAGCAGCACAACAGTTTCATAATTGATCATAATAATAAATTTTCATGTAAATGTAAATCAGCATATTATAATGATTTCTGAAGGATCATGTGACACTGAAGACTGGAGTAATGGCTTCTAAAATTTCAGCTTTGCCATCACAGGAATAAAATGCATTTTAAAAATATATTAGAATAGAAATAGTTATTGTAAACTGTAATAATATTTCATAATATGACTGTTTTAATGTGTTTTTGATCAAGTAAATACAGCCTTAGTGAGCACACTTCTTTCAAAAACATTAAAAAATCTTACCGACTCCTAAATGTTGAATGGAAGTGTTTATATTGTGAATGCATAACATAAATATAATAAATAAGAGGTTGGCTTGCAAAGAGCTAAATTTAACAGTGATATTAATTAATATCTAAAACTATTCAGTCTATTGATAATATGAAAGATATACATCTTTAGGTAAGTATAACACTAACATTTGGGCTGGCCTCCAGCATGTTATCCCCATTCCATCCGGAGATTGGAACAAATGCCACAGTATCAGGGTTGTAGCCGATTTTCTTGATATAAGTGCTGACTTCTTTCACAATCTCCTCATAGCGCTTCTGGCTGTAATTGGGTTCCGTAGAGTCCATCTTGTTGACGCCCACGATCAATTGTTTGACACCCAGGGTGTATGCCAACAAGGCATGCTCACGTGTTTGCCCGTTCTTTGAGATACCAGCCTCAAATTCACCAACGCCAGCCGCCACAATCAACACGGCACAGTCTGCCTGTATCAAGAGAAATGAAAGATTATTAAAATACTTTGATGGAATAAAGAGTTTTTGCTCGGCTGTTACGTGATTATATAAAAACCTGTGAGGTGCCAGTTATCATGTTCTTAATAAAGTCTCTGTGTCCTGGAGCATCAATGATGGTGACATAGTACTTGCTGGTCTCAAACTTCCACAGGGAGATGTCGATGGTGATTCCACGCTCTCTCTCAGCTTTGAGCTTATCAAGGACCCAAGCATACTTAAAAGAGCCTTTTCCCATCTATAAAAGGTGATGAAAAATATGTTTAGAGAAAGATCTGTAACTGAATCGCTTCTGTCTCACAAGTGCATTATGCAACAGTTATTTTCAGTCCTCCAATTTGATAGGTCACACAGCGTTCCAACAGCACAGTTATGTCACTATTTGTATCACTTCACTGGTATTTGTGTATGGCATTCCAGACCAGAGTATGTGAGTGGTGCAAAAATGGAAATGAAATGGCAAGCAAAGCTGTGCCATTTTGCCTGGAAATTTGGTATTAAGTTTGATACTACCAAATTTTGCCAAGAAGGAAACTATTTGTCTCAGTGTTTTTGTCCATACATTGAAAGTCAATGGTGTCCAGTGTTGTTTTAGACCACGCTGACTTTCATTGTTTGGACAAAAACAGTTCTTCATTCTTCAAAATATCATATTTGGACTGCTATACCTCTGCAGCTTCCTTCTCAAACTTTTCAATGGTCCTCTTGTCGATGCCTCCACACTTGTAAATAAGGTGGCCAGTGGTGGTGGACTTCCCTGAGTCCACATGGCCAATGACCACGATGTTGATATGGAGCTTCTCCTTACCCATCACTGAGCTATCATTGGGTTACAGTCAGCCTACAACAGGAAAAACGAAACTAAATAATTCATCATACAAATAAGTTATTTATAATTGCGCTCGGATGTAGGCTACCGAAACAACCACATAATATAGCACTATATACGCACTGTATACTATATTTTACTCTTCTTTTTTTTCAGTTCATTTACAATAGGCCAAATCAGTTTTTGGCTGAAAGTATTTTTTTTTTTTCCTTTTTTTTCAGTATGGAGCAGTATTTCATCATAGACCAACTATCAGTGAGTTTCATTGTCATACTTAAAAACACACACTGTATAATACATGTACATACAATCTCTCATGAGATTAACTCATAATACTTCATAGCAGTAGATAGTAAATTTCTGTTCATATTATTATGAATGTAGCTTAGAATAATGATGAAGGTTATATAAATGTGTCCTTTGTCTTAAAAAGGAATCTAGTGTCAAGAGTTTGGAAATTGTTAGTAGCCTACAGCAATGACCTCTACATTTAAATTTTATGAATTACAAAATTCCCATTTAAATTAATTAATATTTTAAATCATGCGTCGGCAACTTTTGACCTAAATTATTCAAATTCTTGAGATAAATTGGTTAATGTCACAGTATCCTTGAACGCATGTCCATGTTTTTTCCCAGCGTTGTCTAGGTTACAATGTATCAGCACGGGCCACATGCCGTATGCGGCAAAACTTGACATGTAGCCTAAATAAAACGTCAAAATATTTAATTTCAGAAAACTTTAAGTATTTTTTTCTTATATGGTCTCTATTTTAATAATAGTTCACAATCATTCCCATATTCACCTCATCCCGAACAAATATGTCATGGTTATGTAATAATGCCATGCATGTACAGTATGAAGATGCTATGAAAAGCGTGTGGCCTGATAGTCTGGCTTGCCAAAGAGCAAAGATGGCACGAGAATAAAAGGATATAAATGTTGTTTCCACAACAGACCCTATCAGTTGCATCAGCGCCATGTTCTGTATTATGTCCTTACTAGAAATAAAATTCAAATCGCTGCACATCATGCATACCCAATAAATCATCCGACCGCTTAGCTCCACCGGCAAGTAATTATAAAGCGTTAATGTATACAGAAAACGGAGAGAGGGTGTGTTTTTTCAGGTGTCCAACCTTGAAGAGAGGCGCCTGTAGTCCAGGGCAGCAGGAGCGAGAGTCGCGACGCTCTTGTTGTATCAGATACTGCTGCCTAGGTGCTGAGGATTTCGTCGTGCCAAGAAAGGAAGTTTCTATCTGTTCCACTAGAGGGAGCTGTCGAATAACACATGTACAGTAACCATATGTAGCGTATAGGTTTTCAATGTGTAAAGGGATAGTTCACCTCAAAATCATTTATTCATCTTCAAGTTGTTCCAAACCTGTATGAATTTCCTACTTCTGACACAAAAGAAGATTTTTTTGTAAAGAATATGGGTAACCAAACAGTTGATGGGCCCAATTGACATCCAGTATGGAAAAAAAAAATACTATGGAAGTCAATGGGGCCCATCAACTGTTTGGTTACTGACATTCTTCAAATTATCTTCATTTGTGTTCAGCAGAAGAAAGAAATTCATACAGGTTTTGAAGAACTTTAAGGTGAGTAAATGATGACAGAATTTTCATTTTGGGGTAAACTATCTATACTCTTAACTTTTGCATGATGTTGTTTCTTTAGCTTTTTTGTTACCACAAGATCTTATTAAAAACTGTTTTGGAAATGTTTTACCATGAAACCATGGTACCATCATTTATTTTTCCATTTTTCCAATTCATTTTATGAATATAATAAATTGTTTAATTATTCCATCCCTAGATTCTCAATCTTAAAATATGAAAATCAATCATAAACGCTAATTATAACACCTGTAAAACTATGAAAACATATATCACCTCTGATCTCTCATGGGAAAGGAGAAATTTCAAATGACAATAAATAAATAAAAATGCTGCAACACAGTGTCAGCGTCCATGATTAATTGATCTCACTTTGTGTTTGCTGAAAATAAGTGTAACTTTAATTAAACGTGTAACGTTAGTCAATTCATATCTGATACTACCAGGAAACAAAGTCAATTTTAAGACAATTTTATGTCAATTATTGCTACATTATGTAACCATCTGTGAGTGAACATAAGCCGAGTCATTGCCAGAAGTGGCCAGATCTCTATAGCCAGAGCTGGGCCAGTTACGGTGAACAGGAATCGGCCCAGTGCTTTACAGCCGTAACAAATATACACGTGCCAGAGCGAGCTGCGGGCCACAATCGGCCCGGTTAACACACGCCGATGCCGAGTCTGAGCCGCAGGCGCCGCGGGGCAGCCGAGCTCGGGCCGATTACTACATGCTATCTGGGATTTCACTCAAAATCCTCCCCTTACCAGACATCAAAACGTTTGTTGCATTATAGGCCTATTATTCTTCACTTTAGTCACTGAAATCACACAATAAAGTGCAATCAAACTGACAATCAATGCTATTTAAACTTGTTTAATTAGAAAAAAACAAATTGAAACTGCAATCCAAAAAGCACAGAACATTCTTCTGATCCACAACATCTCATATTCAGATGAGAGCCTGAGCCCATCTAGAGCCTATTGCCCCTGACTTCAGCTATACTTAGGCTGTACAAGAATTATATGGCATTTGATATAATAAAGATGACCATAAGGCAAAGCTGCTGTGGTACAACTATGTAAATACATACACCCATTGTTTGATGAGTGTTTGGTGCTGTTATCATTATTACAGCCTGTTTAATCGTCTACCCAGTTGTTATTACATGAAGTGACTCGAGCCAGTAAATAACATCATTCACAAATGGAATCCCACTGTACCTGCCAGTAACTTTCCAAGAGCTCTGAATGTCAGCCTGAGATGAAAAACTATCAAGGTGTTTATCTGTGAACATACCTTTGACTTGGGCCTTAAAGTTTAGTTCACCAAAAAATGAAATTTCTGTCATTAAGTACTCATCCTCATGACGTTCCAAACCCGTAAAACCTTCATTCATTAATATCTTAATTACACAAATTAAGATATTTTTGATGAAATCTGAGAGGTTTTTTATCCCCCATAAAAAGATCCAAAAAAGCAGTAAAGACATTGCTAAAATAGTCCACGTGACTGCAGTGGTTCAATGCTACGAAGCAACGAGAATACTTTTTGTGCGCAAAAACAAAACAAAAACAATGACTTTATTCAACAATTTTCTCTCCCCTGTCATTCTCCTATGCTGTTTACATTGTATTGACAGTGCAGGCTTCTGTGTTCTGCACTGTCTATACAGTGTAAACAAGGTAGGAGAATGACAGGGGAGAGAAGAAATTGTTGAATAAAGTCGTAATTTTTGTTTTGTTTTTGCGCACAAAAAGTATTCTCGTCGCTTAGTAGCATTAAGGTTAAACCACTGCAGTCACGTTGACTATTTTAGCGATGTCTTTACTACTTTTCTGGACCATGAATGTGGTAATTATGTTGCTTTCGATGGGGAATAAAAAAAACCCCTCAGATTTCATCAAAAATATCTTAATTTGTGTTTCGAAGATGAATGAAGGTCTTACGGGTTTGGAACGACATGAGGGTGAGTAATTAATGACAGAAATTTCATTTTTGGGTGAACTAACCCTTTAAAAACAGATAGGGGTCAAAAGCAATGAGCTCAGATAAACTGTGCACTATGAATGGAGACTTACAGCGTCTGAATCTGAGACTTTTACGCCATAACAAATATGTCCCTTTTGAATCACGTTACATTACTAAATAAAATAAAATATAGACATTTAACTCACACTTTAATATCCATCTCAGTTTTGCATAAGCAACAGGAAAAACATCCAGGTCTCATTTTTAGATATTTTGTCTTTCTTTCTAAACTTTCTAAGGTATGATTCTACAAGTGCATCTTTTGTAAATAAAAGAGACTAAATTTAGCTGAAAGTGGGAGTCTTCATTGTTATCAGTGTTATGTGCATGATTAATTATGAACAAAGTGTAGCAGGCCAGAACTTTAAGTTCTAAATTAAGAGTTGTAAATAGATCACCATCTGTGTCTCTGTAGTGCCATCACCCCTCAGATCTCTCAGAACAGCTCACTGTATGCTATATAAAGTCCTTCATATATATCTGATCCATGGAGCTGAGAGTATGGAAATGTGAGATTCCATGGTTAATTTTAAATGTTATCTCACTGTATTCATTAACAAACACCCCCATAGCATATCTATTGCAAATTATTGTCTCAATAAATATTTGAAATTTCATTGTGTGGGTTGGTTGGCTATACAGAGATAAAGCCTATGTTAGACTGGGGTGGTTTATAAAAGAATTCCTGTTGAAACTTCAGTCCAAGACCAAGGTTTATTTATATCCCTAATGAGGTCAGGGAAACTCTTACAGCCATTGACATATGCTTGCATGTACAATATACAACAATTCAGCACTGTTGAAAGAAAGTAACTTTCATGCTTTAATGAGTGCTTAAGTGTTTGTTTTTTTTCCCCAGAAATATTTAAATAGTTTTTTTTTTTTTTTTTTACCAGAACCTGGTGTTCTGATTAAATCTGACCATCAAGTTTGTTTTTATATCATCTCTCATTTGCTTCAAACAAGATTGTTTTATTGTGAAGATGGGAGAACATTCATGCAACAGTTCATTTCGTAATAAATGCATAAATTGTATTGTACTCCAGTTCTAGCTAATTTTCTTGAATCTCTCTCTCATTCTCTCATCCTTGCTGCCTCTATGATTGGGTGATATTTTTATAAATCTAGGTCCTGAGGCCACCTGGGGAAAACAGCACCAAATTCAGGCCATGTAACAAACCCGAGCCGAGCAAAAAGGACTTCGACGATGATGTGTCATATCACAACTTTCCACAAACAGAAGCAAAACACAGGTCATGACATAGTGAAACAGGACTAACAGCTCAGCAGCACAGACTACAGACACCTGTTTCATTCATCAAATCTGGATTGAGATGTAAAGCTCTTTGTTTTTCATTGGAAAGGAATATCAAAAATATGGTAAGTGTCCCTTTTCCATTTTTGTCTGCCAAATCTCTTTCTTTTGCTTCCTTTTTAAAAAATAAAAAAAATAAAGGAATGCGTCTGATTACATAACTGAAGTATTGTGGGTTTAGTTTAAGACAGTTTTCTCATTGATGCTGGGAATGGAAAGCAGACCAGAGATCTCTAAGAATGAACCTCATGACACATCTAATTGGAATTATTTTCCCCAGGCATAACAATCTCAGAGAGCATTTAATTCCATTTAATATTGGAAAACACCCTGCAGTTTCTGGAATATTTTTGTTTTACATCAGTAATCATCATGCAGTTTCAAATGGAACTCCATGCTTCAGTTATGCTGATTGTCACCGTGAACAGCGGATCAGCAGAGATAATCTACTTTCAATATGTAGTTACTAAATGCCATCTGCTAGAGGCTTCATATGGTCACTGAAATTTACAATGGAACACAGTCCACACCAAGACAAACAGGAGGGAGACAAAATGTCTAGAGCAAAATGCTTTATCATAAATCTTCGCGTCATTTTATTGGCAGTTTACTGTGTCAGTATAGTGAACAGTGATTTTGCCTTGTCCTCTTGTCTTTTGCACTATGCTCAGATTTGTTTTGTGTTAATGACATTTAGCCTATCTGAATGCATTGCTGTCTCAAACCTTCTCTCTTTCTTTACTTTCAGCTCCTTTTCTTTTCATTTGTCCTCTGCTCCACTTGACTCATCTCAGAAGCACTAAGATGGTGACCTACTTGTAATTGTCAGGGAGATTAAACTCAAGATATTGCAGCTATGTCCCCGAAAATGCTGGTGCACTGTTTGATTTGAGATCCCATAGGTCTATTTCAGTTTTGGAAAGAGATTTTTTTTTTAATAGCCTATATATTTCAGATGCAAGAAAAGAGAAAATCTGGATTTTATCTTCAAACTATTAAAATGTTTTAAAACTTTTTTTTTTTTTTTCTTGACTCAGAAAGAATTTTGGGATCATTTTAAAATCTGTGTATCTTTACATTTCGAATCTTATACAATTTACCGAAAGTGTTTTTTTTTTTTTTTGTCATTTTTTTTTTTTAAATATGCAATGTCTATAATAGGCTACATTAGCCCCTATTCCTTATCTGGATTTAGTTGTTACTTTATGGGTGAGATTACTGACTTTCCCACGGTTGTCCAAGTATTTTTTTCTCTGCCACTCCGTGCGCATGCTTGCCTGACTCGCGAAGCAGCGAGTATGACGCTAAGGAGGGAGCGCGCATGTGAGGATAAGGTTTGTTGAGCTGGTTACATTCACGGGGAAAGATATGTAGACTTCGGAGAAAGGAATGACGACGTATCACAAGTTTGTAATTGTTTGGGCTTTGGTTTACTCAATTCTTCCTTAACTCGCAATGAATGAATTTCAGGTAGGTTTAAACTCGTTTATCCGGTCGTGTTGTTTTCGAAAATGTAAAGGTAAACTTTCTTACACAAACTTCAACTAAAGCTTCATCAGGATTGAAGTCGGTTACAGCAGTCAATGGGAACTGATCGACTGTCAAAAAGGATGGATATATGATCATACGACGTATTTGGACACCTGCTAACTTTACCTGTAAAAATGTAAATACAAAAAAAAAAAAAAAAAAAAAAAAAAAAAGTAATTTTAAGAATGTAAAAATAAGAACATGTCGATTGGTTAACGGTAAGCTAAAAACACTGTTTTAAAATATGTGTTTTTTTATGTGTTATTTTTTGGATTTTATGGACGAATATTTAAGTTATGTTTTGGTAAAAAGTCTCCTTGGTAACTTATGAGAAAGGAATTGCTTACATGAACCATTAACCTACATTTTATTGATTTTGTTTCTTATTGTGTTATGAATTATGTGCTGTGTTTATGTCAGATTTCATGTTATTTACCTAATGTTAACCGCAGTTTAGTGTCATGTCTTAACCTGATGGTGTTTGTGTGGATAACAGTGTCCTCATGTCATGTTAATAATGGACAGAATCACTGGAGTGGCCTTTTATTGTCCATCTGTGCTATCATAAGTACATTTTACAATATCAAAACATTTTATTAGATCATTTAGATGTAAGTATATTACAATTTCTGGCAACCACCACTGGCATTTTTTCTTACAGTAAATTTAACAAAAAATTTACAGTGCAACTTGGTCACATTTGAGAGGAGTTAATACTGAATTATGCATTTATACAAAAACACAGTTATATAAATGCATGATTCAGTGTCAATGCATGATACTCCCTGCAAAAAGGGATAAATAGTTTGTATAAAATATAGACTGACATATTTTATTATTCTCTCTGCTGTAGGTAAGAGCGGTTGACACTGTGTCAGTCACTCAGCAACATCTGTGTCTACAGTCTCAGCCAGTGTGAATGAGGACGTACCATGCACCTGGATATACACTGCTTTTTTAGTCCCAGTTTTATCTCTTTTACTTACTGAAATCTTCAAATCTGTTCTTTTATCTGTAATCATGATTAAAAGTGAAAACAAAAGTGAACGGGCACTGAGAAGTGCATCTCCTCACAGGAACGCTTATAAATCTGACTTCCATTCCATCAAATGTTCATTTGATGGGAGCACATCAATCAGCTCAACATCTCCCTTCTCCAATGGAGGCAGTGAGACCCGTGGCAGACCGTCAGGCAACAAAGTTAGCAAAATAAAAAATATATTCTTGCAAATGGATGGCAAACAGAATCAAGACAGTCCCAGTGTCACCAAACCCACATCACCCAAATTTCCATTGGAGTCCACCCCTTACAGATCCAACCTGAGTAGTGTTTCCAGTCTAGATTCAGCCTCCGTTGAGGCACGGAAAACGGAGGATGTTTCCATTGACAAGGCAGCACTGGCTGAGAAGTTCTCAATGACCAGGAAGCTGTTTGAGAGTGGCCTTAAAGAGCAGTCTCCAACAGAGAGGTCTGCCTCTGTTAAAGTTATCTGGCCTCAACCATTTGAGAAACAAGACAGGAAAGTGTCAGTTGCTGGAGAGAGAAAGGACAAACCTAAAGAGCTAGAGGGACAGGCAAAAGAAAGGGAGGATGGGGAAAAAGGGAGAAACGATAGTGAGACACCACCACATAAGCTGAGTGTGTCCATGAATGCCGGGCCAATATCTAGACGTCTGGAGAGTTTTATGTTGGACAGCGATAGTGAGTCGCTGTCAGCTGCTCCCTCCACGGAATCCCACAGTCCCATCAGCCATTCCCTGTCACCCTCTGCTGCTAGTGATCATTCAGATCCCCCTTCATCACCAGACAGCTGTAGTTCCCCTACCTCTTACTCACTATGGACTGATTCTCCAGCTGAAACGTGTTTGCCCAAGTTAAATGGTTCAGATTCACACAGTACCCCTTTGAATGGAGTCTGTACAGAGAAGACATTACATAATACTAGTTCCACAGCAAAAGAGCATATTAATAAATCTTCAGAAGATACCATCTCCTCAGACCCCACTCTTCTGTATACAAGCGAAAAGATCCACCGCTTGTCTACAAGGAGTACAACTAGTCATGAATCTGTAGCAGAGGATCCTGCACTTCAACAACAGGAAGCTGAAGACAATAACTCTGAGAAGGTTCCTGGTTTGTCCACGGTCAGAGCTGAGCTGGTGGTGGTGAAGACTGAATCATCTGAGAGTGAAGGCAATGAGGAGGAACATGTTGAGGATGATGTTTTTGAAGAGGCTGGAAAGGAGAACCAATCACCAAATCAAAATTCTGGGAGGGTGCTGACCGACAACGAAGAGATCCAATTAACATTCCTTAGGAAAGAATCAAAACAGAGCTTTAGGGAACATGAGGAGGGATGGAGGGCGTGTGAGGAATCTGTACGGACTGGAAGAAAGGAAGACCATAGAGGGGAGGGAAAGTTTCTTGAGGATAACATAATGGAAAAAGAAGACGAGGAGGAGGAGGAAAAAGACAACGAGGAAGTAGAACTAAAGACACACCGAACTGAAGAGGAAACCATACTGGAGTCTGTTATGAAGGAAAGTGAGCAGAAAGCTACAGATGTTGAAGATAAGGAACAGCAGGATGAACAGAGGAAAGGAGAGGATGAGGAAGAGAATGAGGGAGTAGAGGAAGCTGCTGAAGCTATAGAGGAGGACGATGATGAACGAGAGATGGAATATGACGTCTTAGCAGGAAAAGAGAGGCAACCACAAGATGATCAGTGCCTAATGGGGAAAAGATCTTTAATTTGTGGAATTGAGAATGCAGCCTTTGTGGATGACAAGGACAACAGGACGGATTTAGAATGTCAAGTAAAGGAGGAATCCCAGGAATTTGAGGAACTTCCAGGACTCTCTGATGAGGAAGACCTCAGTCCAAAGAGAAAGATCAAGTTCTCTACAGCACCGATCAAGGTATGTCTCAACTAGTCTTACCTTATATGTGGTAGAAACCTATCAATTAAAGAGTTTAAAGTACTTCAACTTATTTTATTATTCAGTTTTAGCATTTTTTTTGTTGGTTTGTACTCCCTCTGGAATGGTTTAGAAGGTTTTCGTTAGAGGTTGAAGGAATTAGCCTGCCGGCAGTGACCCAAATCTGTTTGCGCCTTTACCTGATGCCCGTGGCTCAATTCGGTCACCACCTTAGCTCTTACTTTTTTGAAGCATTCTTATTTATGGTGGTACTATTGCAGCTATTATTCAAGTTTTATATGACAAGATCCAACTTGTTTGAAGGAATTTGGCACCCACGTCTTTTATTCGTTTTGCCTCAAAATACAGAAAAACGTCATTTTTAGCACAAGGAACGTACATGTCTGAGACTTGTTTTACTTGTTTGTTAATGATTCTTGTGAATTGTGACTTCAACAATGGTCCTCGATCAGAGTAAAATGTTCTACCTGAAACATTTGAGATAACAGCTCTCAACAGAGGTCATGCCTGAGCTTGCATC
Organism: Hypophthalmichthys nobilis; assembly: GCA_037950665.1. NCBI lineage: Eukaryota > Metazoa > Chordata > Actinopteri > Cypriniformes > Xenocyprididae > Hypophthalmichthys > Hypophthalmichthys nobilis. The sequence goes on along the minus strand of CM075480.1, from coordinate 21,982,258 downwards.
AGTTTAGGCATGTAATATCCTATGTCTCTCATGTACTGACAGACTTTTTTGTTTGTTTTAAAGAGAAATGTGTAAGGATTTAGTTACATATCTTAGAAGCTTTACGTCTGGTCATATCAGTTGATATGACTCAAATTTGAATCTTCATGTAACAGATAAACAAGATTCTCTGAAACAGAAAATTTTCACTAGAGGTATCACACCATGTGTTTCCTCACTAAAGCTGTTCACGGAGACTAACTGTTGAGTGAATTTAATCTGTTAGCATACAAGTAATTGTAATATTGAGTTCAGCCTCATTCACACCATCAGATTAAAAAACAGGCACTATCCAAAAATTGACAGTTCCAGACTGATTGGCTGGTTTCTACACCATTTTCAACTGTCCAGCTGGTAAAAAAAAAAAAAAAAAAAAATCATTTACAAGTTATCTGTTGAGACAGTGAATCTCTCTGTTTTTGGTCTTGTTTACAGAACAAATATCTAAACATAAGTCAAGAGAAGTCTTCTTTTCTGAAAAATTTATCAAAATTAAGTTTATGCTTAAAATGAGAAAAAAATATCAGTCAGTAGGGTAAGAAAAAAAATTAAATCAAAAGAAAAACAGGTTTATTTTTCCTATCCCATTGGCAACTCACTTAATTTTGATAACTTTATTGTGCACCTTTTGTTTGAGGTGCTTAATAGCAAGTAAACCATATATCCACAAGCAGAAATATATATGTCTGCAAACTTTTGGACAGGGAATTTTCTGTTAATTTTGAACACAAAATCTACATAGATGGTGTGAGGACCCTATTGTAATTGCTGAGTCAATTCTTCTTCTTCTCTGAAATGAATCACATTTTTGAGGGCCTTAAACATGCTCAAACTCATGAAACTTTGCACACGCGTCAGAAGTGGTGAAAATTTACATCTGCTATGGGTTTCAGAATTAGGCGTGGCAAAATGGTTCCATAGCACCACCTACAAAATTTCAATTAAGCGCCCATCGCGCTACATTTCACCTACAAGTATGAAATTTGGTAGACACATAAATACCTACAAAAAAGTCCCTGGGTGCAAAATCTGAAAACCCAACAGGAAGTGAGTTATTTTGAATTTTCTCAGCAAAATTTTTGCAGTTTTTGCCTTTTTCAGATGTTGTACTTTAACGAACTCCTCCTAGATCTTTAATCAGATCAACATCATATTTGGTCAGTCTAATCTAAAGGTCTTTGCGACATTAATTTGCGAAGATCTTGAGTTTAAGAGTCCTGGCCTGAAGACATCTATATGCCAATATTCAGTTAGTCAAAGCGCCACCTGCTGGCAACAGGAAATGGCATGCTTTACACTGTAATTTAATCCCTGAAACACATTTAAATATCCCACAAAGTACCAAACATACTAAAAACACGTTAAATTATGCAATTTATGCTAATTATGCTAATGTTTGCGATTAACTCCACAAAACAGAAAGTTGTTGTAACTCAGGCATACAATGTCTGATCTGCTCCAAACTTCACGTTTGATAATAGTCCTGGCCTGAAGACATCTACATGGCAATATGCAGTTACAGTCAAAGCGCCACCTGTTGGCAGCAGGAAATGTGGCACTTTCAAGTGACTTTGCCATAATTCTCCTGTATTTACTTGCTTACATGCATGTCTCCCACTATTCACTGTTTTCCTAAGGCCAACGGGTGGCGGTGAGCCCAGGTGCGAGGGCCCTTTCATCGCTGCTTGCAGCCTTAATTTCTTTTGTGTTCTTCTAATTTCTTTGAAAATGCCATGCAAATATTTGATTATTTAATTATTTGATTGATTAGTGTTTTCCTGTTGTATATTATTGTGTTAACTGTTTAAGATAAACCTACCTGAAACAGCACATAAATACAAAACAAACTGTGGTTTGTTGCTTTATATGCTTTTCTAGCTACAGGAGACTTGTTCTAGTCAATACAGATTTTCATTTTTTATTCATATAACTGATCAAAGTAAAACACACCACTCTTTGATCTTCATCTGTCTGAGGCAGGCACTGAATTGCATAAAACAGAAAGTGCATTGTGCTGTCATTCATGTGTCTGACTTTGGGACCCCTTTAAAGTGGAGTGCTTTAAAATGATCCTGTTTAGGGAAGGAAAGGTCTTCTGTGTGTGCCTGTGTGATTGCTGTGCTGTGGAAGCTCATGCTTACATTTGTGAGAACAAATGAAAGAAAGATAAATTAAGAGTTTTACAGTGCAGTAGGTGGCAAAAGTCCACCGTTTTTTCCAAAACCAGTCAGTAACTATAGGCTGTATGTGTGCAAGGGTGTTTCATTCCCTGTGGACTGCAGTTGTTCTCAGCACTCTTAAAAGATCTCTTATGTTTGGAAACCAGGTCATGTATTTCTTCAGAGCCTCACAGACTGAAGATGCCATGGATTTATAGTCTGGGTCAGAAAACATACCAAGTCAGTAACATTTCAGATTACCATATAGCTCAATGTTCAATACGTCACTCTCCCCGACATCCCTTCCTCCTTGGTGTGCCCTCTTTGAGCATGTGGATTAGGTCATTGTCAATTCGCTTTTAGTGTATTTATAGAAGTGGGATGAGCAGGTGGTAGCTAAACATTTGTCTTGCACTATAATTCATTTTCTCTCTAAATCAGGAAGCACGGGTCTCCTTTTCTGTACATATCGTAATGTTCTAACATTTTTTTCCCTCCACTCTCAGGATGAGCCGGTTTCTTTATTTGTGGACCTCTTGTGTTTACTCATCCAGTTTCCCATATATAGGATCAGCAGGAAGTGGGTTGCCTGTCTCATTTAGGTTGTGAATGCGCATTTCCTTTCAACAGATGTTTGATGAGACAATGGGCTTTGAATATTAGCTCATAAACTCATGGTTTGATCCCAGCTGTTCTAGGCAAAATGTGTTCTTTTTAAAATGCATCTTTAACACAAAAATGCAGATTTATTTTTTTGACCAAAAAAAAAAAAAAGAAAATTCTCTAATCATTTACTCACCCTCATGTCTGTATGTTTTTCTTTTTTCTGTGGAACATAAAAGAGGAATTTTGAGAAGTGTGTGTGTGTGTGTGTGTGTTTTGTTTTGTTTTGTTTTGTTGTCCGTACAATGGAAGTTAATAGTCACCAAAACTCTATTATATGTTGCTAACTTGTTTTTTTTTTTGTTGTTGTTGTTTTTTTCCACACCAACTTGTTAATCATTTTTTACACTGCCAATGGATCCATTTCCTTATTAGAACAGTTTTATTCTGTAAGAGTTCTGATTATATTTATTGGTCATGCCGCCTTTATGTCGTTCCAACTCTGGCTTTCAGGTTTGACGCTCGACCTGAATGCTGTGACATCTGTTGTTTCTTCCTTATTGTAAGTCATAGTTCACTGACAGTCTCTCTCAGTCCCAGGAAGAAATAGTCCTGTGTTCTTGCTAAAAAGCCACAGCTTAAAGGAGTGAGAGAGGGAGGGAGGGAGATAGAAAGAGACACTGTCCTTGAGCATGTTTGGGAAGAAAAGGACATTGTTCAGAGGTGCACGCTTACTCCATGACAACTAGAGACGCTAGACAAAAGAAAGCAGAGAAAATAAATGAAAGAAAGGGAAAAATGGGATTGTGGTAGAGAAAGAAAGATGGAGGGAAGGATGTGTGGTGGAAGCAAAAGTGAAATGGTGCAAGAAAAGAAAAATGGAGAGAGAATACTGTTACTTTGCTGTGTCTATTGATTTGGAGGTAGTGTTTTCCGTTTGGTTCAATTCTGCTGCTGTATGCAGTACACCATTGACTGACTTGCTTTTAAACTGCGTATATGTCAGCCTAAACCAGACATTGATAAAGTTCTCTGGAAATGTCAGCTATAGTGCCTTCGTAAAGGTGTGGTCACATTTACCTTTGTACAGTGACATACTGCAGGTGAAATGTCAATAAGGAATCTGTGCAGGAAATTTTGCGCAATAGGAAACTTTTGAAAGTGAAACAAACAATTCCCTGATGCAGATTTCATATAGAAGTTTGTTGAACTTTGAACATGCAAATTCTCCATGTTGACTAGTATAAAGCTGCTTAAGTGCTTCATGTATCTGTACACCATTGACAATAGACTTTTTTTGCCTTTCTTTGCCTTTCTCATGCCATTTTAATACTGCAAAATGACATTTTGTTTGTTTTTGACAGTTTTTTGTCACTTTGAAGATTTTTTTGTTATTTTGTCATGAAGTTTTGGTCACTCCTTTTTTTCCCCGTTGTGACAAAGCTTTCAAGTAGGGCTGTGTGATTAATCGAAATCGTAATAAATTCATAATGTGAGCATACACGAATTCTAAACCACAGAAAGCACCATTTTTCCAACAGCCCAACACTTCAACCGGTCGCTTCAACCTGCAGACTACAAAAACAACCCGTGGCAACAGTGTAAAAGTAGCCCAACTTGGCAACACTGGACATGGCCAAAAAAAATATCAACATCCGTGGTTTGGGAAGATTTTGGATACAGGATAGATTAAGTATGGAGTAATATGCGTGACCTGTCAAACTATTGTTGCGGCAAAACATAGTAAAGGCCATTCGCACAGAACGTGTTTTTGTGGTTAAAAACACAAGATGCAGGTCTAGAGATGCGTTTTTTAACTTCTTTTACCTTGAGTGCTGCATGCTGCAAAAGACACGAGATGATTGAAGATGTCCGTCTAGTGCATTTACATAAGAAACGATGACATTCTGAACCAGGTGAACAAAAATCGTTAATACAGGCATTTGTGAACAGCACAATCAATGCCATAAGCTTTAAACATGGCGAAGGGGAGAACGATTTCTGCTGTGACTTGTATTCTTTATTAGTTTTTTCCACAAAAGCTACATCGTCTTGCCTTGTCATTAAAGTACTGCATATTTACACAACTATTTGAAGCATATTGTATGTTTTATACACAGCAAAAATATCCTGTATATGTAAATTCCAGAATCGTCAGCATGCTGAATATCTAGCGTGGTGAATGTTTATATGGTTGTCAACGAATGGGACACTTAATATAATTTTGGCCTTTAATAATATTTCCTCAATATTTCAAAAATGATCTGGGTGGACTTTTTCTTATCAGAACATAGTTTTACGTCAACATTTATTGTGAAATCAATTAAGTGAAATCAATAAATCACTGATTATGCAATCAGATGTGTGTGTGCGCACAGGTGTGGTATTTAATAGTTTTTCCTCTTCTGCAGGTGTACTTTACCTTCTCTAATGAAGATTATGATCGCAGGAATGATGATGTGGACCCTGTGTCTGCATCTGCTGAATACGAGCTGGAAAAGAGGGTTGAAAAGATGGATGTTTTACCTATAGACATTCAGAAAGGTTTCTTTTACACTTTTTTCCCAAAATGTTTTTCTTGAATTTACTGTCAAAATCTGCATAAGTACTGTATTTGAGCTGACTTTTTGGTTGTGTAGGTAATGATGGCCTGGGAATCAGTATCATTGGCATGGGGGTTGGAGCAGATCAAGGACTAGAGAAGCTGGGCATTTTTGTGAAAACCATCACAGAGGGAGGTGCAGCTCACCGGGATGGACGGTAAGAACTTGTCATGAATTTCACTTATGAAATTCAGAATTAAATCTTCTCTGTATGGTAGTGAACAGTGTGACTAATCAAACAGATTCTGGTGGTTCTGTATCCAAATGAGGTTTGGTGTTTTGTCTTAACAGAATTCAAGTCAATGATCAGATTGTGGAGGTAGATGGAATCAGTCTGGTTGGTGTCACTCAAATGTTTGCTGCCACCACTTTGAAGAACACCAAAGGTCTGGTCAAGTAAGTATTGACACACCAAACTAAAGCTAAATTGAGTTGTATCTAAAGTTCAGGACCAGTGACATTGTAGGTTTCAAGCCTCACCAGGAATGAGCTGTGAGCTCACACTATTGTTCAACTCACTCCAGGTTGTTCTCAAGGGATTTTCCCTGTATTACCTTTACTGTACGTTATGAACAATGAACATAAATTACCTATTAAGTAGGAAGTGTCTGGTAATGATTCACCAGGCCAAAATCTAATCACATAGTCAGTATAATACCAGCAAAGGTCATAGTCCCAGAACCTCGTGAAGGAATTTTACGTCCTCCAATGCAGGTTTCTCATTGGCCGGGAGAAACCAGGAGTGGAGAGCGAAGTGGCCCGTCTGATTAGCGAAACTCTACAACATGAGGCAAGCCCTGAAAACAATGAGCCAAAAGATGAAGACCATTACAAACCCCAGAACCATCAACTACAGGATGAAAACCAGAATTCTCAAACCCATGACCAATATCAGGATCAACAGGAAATTGAGCCACTAGCTGAACAGAGTGTTGTGCAACAGGTCTGTGAACATTAAAAGATAAGCTTGTTGTTATGAATAAATGAGTCACTAAGTCATTGTTGGGCCCATATTATGATTGATACAGGATAAACAAAAAGAGACCGAAAAGGAGCAGGGTACGGAGGATGCATCCAATGACTTGGCACAGGAAGTGTTTTCACAACTGAGGAGCCAAGGCATTGATCTACCTGAAGATATCGATCCTACTGAGCTAGAACAAAAATTCAAAGAGGTATAATGTTAATTTACATCTATTTACATATACTATATTCATCCTTGTGAAGTGCTCAGTCCTCAGTCTGTCTTGAATTCTCTCTTTATAGCTCCAGATAAAACACAGCGTCACAGTCACAGAACTCGATCAGTTGAGAGAGAAGGTAGGACAAAAATGCTTTTTTAAATTTATTAACTTCTGGACCTGCAAAGCTGTTTAACTCTTTATGTTATTTCATAGCTGCAAGTGAGTGAAGCAGAACGTAAGTCTTGGGAGACTCGAGGTGCAGCTCTTGAAAGGAGTGTGGAAGAGAGCAAAGAGCGCATTGAAAAGTTGGAAAAATACTGGCTTGATGCTCAGGCCCTCTGCAAAACCATCAACCAGCGTTTGAATGAAGCCCAGAGTCAACATGATTCCCTGCAACTCAAATACAATAAGACCATCACGCTTCTACAGGAGCACCAACAGAGGTGTGTTTGAGCATGTAATATGTTGTCATAGCAGAGTCATTCTGGGAAGTGTTGGTGAGGCATTCTTGGAAATGTTCTCATCAGTGAAGGTCTGAATCAAGCTGAATTATTGGAAATTCTTATGCTCCAAAGAGCAATAGATGACACAAGCATCTTAAGCAGAAATTAATTTTGCCATGTTTTTTTTAACGGTGGGGCTGTTCTTGACTTGTAGAGAGGCTGAATGTGCAAAGAAAGAGGCAGAGCTGAAGAGAAAGCTGGAGCAAAGGGAGAAAGAATACAAGAGCAGTGTGAAGCAATTACAGCACAAGGTAAAACTACATCTTGTTCAAGTTAATTTCTCTTGTTTTGAACAATGTGAGGTCACATATCATTCTGTTGTGAGTGTTCACTGGGTATATGATTGAATGTGCTATACTTACATAAGGTGCTGTAAGTGGTTAACTTTTCTGGAACTTCCACCAGACAAAATTTGGTCCAATCATCACATGTGATTTGTCAGTTCAGACCAGTGCATAAAATATGGCAGATGAGCTGAATGAAAATGCAAATTCACTCTCTGACTCTGACTGTAAGTGGCTCTTTTAGAAAAGTAGAAATACTCTGGTTACTCCAGTACACAAAGCCCAATGCAACTTTCCATTTCTGACACCTGCTTTTTACAGAGAAGAAAAGAAGTCAAATAATATTTACATGTTTTCAAACAGCAGTTCAGATTTTTGAATTCGCTATGATGTTTATAAAACAACACCAAATACAAGAGTATAGAAACAAGAGAGATGTTCAGGATTCTTCCTCTTCTATTCACTGACGTTTTGCAAAAATACAGCAGCAGGTCTGGTCATATGATCAAAAGTGTGAATCTTATTGGTTAGTCAGCTTTATGTGCAATTACTAGAACACCTCATTAACATCGTTCAGTCAAATTAAAATGTTTATTACACCAAATTTTCACACCGAACATTCATCTTGGTGTGAACAGGCCTTAGCCACTGGTGGTTACTTTTGGTATCACACATAATGATTAAGCTACAGGTATGCAGGTAATACTTCTCTGCATTTCTCAGATAGCTTGTCTGGAAGGCCACACTGGATCAGACCAGCCCGAAGAGTCTTGCAGCCCTGCAGGGGAGAGTCAACCTAGCAGTCCGACCTCTGGTTCATCTGAAAGAAACGGACTGTCTACAGACGACCTTCACTCTGGTACAAAAGAGCTCTCCAATCATTTATACTGTGAAAGCTGGTCAAAAATAAAGGACTAGCAGTTATATCTTTCTCGAGTTACTGTAGTTTATTTGGCTTGTAATACCTTTATTAATTATTTCGTTCAGAAAAGATGTAAACAGGCTATCCTGAAAGAGTAGTCTTTTCTGTTTTTTAGATGTTGGTGTCTGTCTGTCTTCAGATGCAGACTGGGGAGATGTTCCTCAGACTGCTCGTCTGGACTGCAGTGTCTACAGAGCCAAAGCTAAGCTAGCACAGGGATCCCAACGCAAGCGGCCATCCCGAAATAAACTCAGAGAGTCAGCAAGAGGCTCACAGACACCTAGCCAATCACAGGTACGATGAACCACAAACTTTTAAATACCTCACAGTTTCATTGCAGGTCACATAATTGTAAGGACTACAAACTAGCTTCTCCTGTATGATCGCTGCCTCTTTCTATATTTAAAAGAACAAGTCTCACATTTTCTTAAAATGCTGATGAATCAGACTTGTTGTTTTGGAAAAATAACAGTGTGGTCTGGTCTGTCCTGTTTTTTTGTTTGTTTGTTTGTTTTTTTAAACAATATTTTCCAGGTGCTTCTTAAGAAGTAGAATTTTGAGAATTTAATGCTTTTACAAATACACACTTTTCATTTATCTGTAATGTACTACATAAAATTATGGTAACAGGTTTAACATTTTAAGATCCTTCCTTACTGACAAACATAATGAATAAGATGCTGAAGTTTTGATGGAATTTTTATGGAATTATTACTTTACAACAGGATTGATTGTAACAGGGCCAATGCAAACTTTTGTATGTTTCCATCAAAATGCACATTTTTTTATTAAAACAAAATAGAGGTCTAAAAAAGAGTTGGGGAGGCCAAAAGGCATCTTTATGACAAAAGAAAAATCATAAAATAAAGATATTGGATTTCATTACTGTGTTGAGAAAATGTCAATATTAACTATGTAATTAAAAATGTAATCATTTTTATATTCGTTTTTCACAACTACTGTTATTTACACATGTACAGTATACACGGAACACAAATGACACCTGTTTTGTAGACTGACCTTTATCCTATGTATTATGACTGTAAACTATGATTTCTTCAAATCAAATTTCATCAAATTGAATCAAATGTTAATTTTATTCCATGTTAATAGGAATCTGTGTGCATACAAGACCACAAACAGGAAAGAACAAACAGTGAAAGAAGGCGATCTTACCTCGAGAGCCTAGCCATACCCGTTCCATCTATACATTTTGGTGACGACCAAACACGTGAAGGTGAAAGCGATATATTTATTCAGAGCAAAACACCCCAAGGAGGCAGTAGCACACAAGCTAGCCTGTCTCCACCTAAAGACTCCTCCACCCCCCAGTCCCCATCCTCCTCACAGTCCTCCTCTAGTGTGTTCCTCAACCTGAGAAACAGGAGGAGCAAAGGCAAGGAGCGCAGCAAGAGCAGAGCGAGCAGAGGTACAACCGCAAAAAAAAAAATTCCACTTTTTCTTTAGATCTCCTACCTCCACAGGTTTACCTGCTCAGGCTTTTGATTTTGATTGTTTTTTCATTTTTCAGATGAAGAGAGTGATGGTTCACCAACACGAAAGTCCAAAAGACGATTCCCAGATTTCAGGTATGGCCTGGCCAGCAACTTGCTCTTGTGTGCCAATATCGGCGATATTATAACAGAGAGGAGATGGACTACTTGTAGGAAAATGAACAGGAGAAATCATAAAACTTGAAGACCCACCTTTCACCATTTATTCACCCTCATATTGTTTTAAACTCGTAGCTTTCCTTCTTCTACAGAACAGAAAAGATGAATTTTGAAGAATGGTTCAGCTGTTTTTTTCCCCCATTTTTATGAAAGTCAGTGGGACCCAAAACTTTCAGGCTTCCAAAAAGGTAGTGAGATTTTAATCCAAACGACTCGACTGGTAGATTCTAAGAACCTCAAACATCATGGTATTTGGTAACAAGAGGTGCAAGAACCAAGGAGGTATGATGTTGATATTGACATTTGAGCTTTATGTTACCATATTTGATGATTTTGATGTGATTTGAGAGTGAGTGAAGGCTTTTTGATCTGTATTATACAAAGTGATTATGTCTCTTCAGGAGACTTTGAATATATTAAATTGATTAATTTCTCGCTAACTTTTATGTCCTTTTTGGACCTCATTGACTTTCAGAATATGAACAAAAAAACAGACAAAATATTTTTTCAAAATATGTTATTTTGTATTTCACAAAATAAAGAAAGAAAGCCATAGAAGTTTGGAATAACACAAGGGTATGTTCTGTATGATAGAATTTTCATTTCTGGGTGAACTTCCATTAAAATTCTTTTTTTTTGACAGAGGCATTTCATGTGCATCCTTTTATTATTAAGCATGATTTAATTTAGAATATATTAATAAAATGTAATTTTGACAGACAGTTTCAGAGATTTCTATCTTTCCCCAATCAAGTACATAGCCTATAAGACAAATTTTTTACAGTTCTGACTTGTACACTTTCTTTTGTGTTGGTCTGTAGTGGTATCCGCAGGTCTGGAGGCAAAGGCAAAAAACGGGAGAGCATCACACTCCGAGGATCTGTAGGGAGCAGGTTTGAATATTAAATGTCCTAATATAACCTACTAAATGATCTGAAGTTGATGAGTTTAAAATCATTTTAAAGTCTGTAGGTCTCCTCTGATATAGATCAGTTCATCTCCATTACTTAATTAGGTTCATTAGAATGGCTTCTTTGTTGTCTAAACTCAGGGGATCAGGAGACTTACTGGATGAGTCCAGCGGCAATGTTTCCCCCTCTGGCTCCATCTCTTCCATCCCTTCCTGTATGCCATTTTCCTGGTTTGGGGACAGAGAGAAAGGAAAAGAGAAAGAGCGAGAGAAAGAGCGTTCTGCATCCAGCTGCAGTCTGCCTCGTACTCCTTCAGAAGGATACATGGAGGATCATACAAACACGGTGAGTAGGGACCAGATGATGAGATTTTTTTTTTTTTTTTTAGACCTCCAAGATGTGGTTTTCATAAGTATCTTGAGTAAGAGGAAGAGATTAGTTAACAAGTTGTGACATTTTTAGGTGGTTCATTAGGTTTTACCCAATTTAAAGGAATTCAGTTTGCTAGGTTGGTTGCATTCTTGGATGTCATTTAAGGTTAATATTTAAGCAATCACATTCAGCCTTTGATCCTAACAGGAAGTGAAGTTGTGTAATTAGGCATATTCTAAAGGCTGTACTGTACTGTTGTGGTTTTGAGAAGACATTTACAGTCCATTTACTGTTATAGGTTATTGAAAATTTTTCAAGATCTAATTTTAGGCTGGCAATAAACAAAGTTTTAGAATTTTCTTAAAAACAAAGAAACTTTATTTAACATTAAAGATTCTACACAATTAGGTCACTACAAATCCTTTGTGTCCACTTTATACAACTTTGTTTATGCAGAATGTGTTTTTGGCAATCTCTTCTTTAAAACAGACCAACCTCTCCTGGCCATCTCTTCTCTCTCATTCCTTAGATTTGGTACAGTATGCATTGAGTTCTTGAGCTAATGTGTCTGTTGTGTGAGGACAGTAGTACACTTAGTTGATAGCAGTTGCTACTAACCCTAGTGGACTCATTTTTAGTTTTGTTTAAAGGTTGAATGCTCTATTGTAGTAAATGCATTCTTTCATTATATACCCTTTGGCCCACTCTCATAAAGCCCAGTCCTCTTTCACAATGGAGCATTGGCATGTACTGTGTTAGTTTAGTAATGTAGTTTGTGTCTGAGAATGTACCCTACCCTAGTAGGGAGTGATAGTTCTTGATGGTTTTCTAATAGCTGTATTTAATTCAGGTTTAGTCATCCATTATTTTCACTATCACTTGAGAAGGTTGCATGCTAGTAGTTGTAGTGTACAATAGCGCTCCATTACCAGCTCTCACAAGTAATGAAAAATAGTTTTGTGTTTCTACTGGTTTTGGTTTCTGGAACTGTTCTCCATTGGTACTGCTTCCAAGGCACTGAAGGTAATATCACTGCGTGTCACCGCCCCATTTTTTCACATTTAGTTCAAACAAGCATTCAAGAGAAAAAAGTAACAAAGCCACGAATACAGTAAATAAATGTGTTAAGAAAATTTAGAGTCAATTATTTTTTTTCTTTTACATTTTCTTTTCAATCACTTTTTTACCTTCATTTTAAATTATATTTTTTGAAAATTAACCTGTGTACACACGTGTTCAGGGTATAAAGAAAATATTTTTCACTTTTTTCTTTATTGTTCCAACATTCATATCATTAAATTTACAAACATTTCATGAACTGCACATAAACTAAATTTATAAATTTTCTTTTTCTTTTTTTATCTTGAACAGTCTTGTTTTTCATTGACCCAATTGCACAGAAGCTCTCAGTCTTGTTTAAAAGGCTGTTTTAGTCTGAACATTTAAGAATTGGTTAGATATATTTGCATTGCTATTACACATTTAACACTTAATCCATTAACTTGATCTTATTTAAAACTGAGAAGTATGCTAATTCATCCCGAACCTCCTCCTATAAATACTATATCTGTAAAAACTGTTTGTGAGAAAATCATTTGTGTCTGTTTGTGTGTATGTCCCCATGTCCTACTTGTTACAGAGTTTATCTGTGACGGATGATTCAGTCGCAGGTAGTCCTCGCTCTGTGTTGGCAGGGTTACTGAAAGAGCCCCGTCTCCCGGGGCGTTCGCACACACATACCTTCTCCTCCTGCGAGGTGAGTGGCCTTGGGGTCACCACTGCATGAGCTTTCCTGTAGTTGATGGTTAGCATTCGTCATATATATGTGTGTGTGTACACTACCAGTCAAAAATTTGGAATCTGTAAGATTTTTAATGTTTTTAAAAGAAGTTAAATACAGTAAAAACAGTAATATTTTGAAATATTATTACAATTTAAAATAAATCATAAAATACAATTTTAAAATAAATCGATCAAAAGTGACAGTAAAGACATTTATAATGTTACAAAAGATTATATTTCAAATAAATGCTGTTATTTTTAACTTTCTATTCATCAAAGAATCCTGCAAAAAAAAATATTGTACACAAATATTTTGTACAATTGTACACAATAAATGTTTCTCGAGCAGCAGATCAGCATATTAGAATGATTTCTGAAGGATCATGTGACACTGAAGACTGGAGTAATGATGCTGAAAATTCTGCTTTGATCACAGGAATTAATTAAATATATAATATATATTAAAACAGAAAACAGTTATTTTAAATTGTTATATTTCACAATATTACTGTTTTTACTGTATTTTTAATAAATGCAGCCTTGGTGAGCAGACAAAACTTCTTTTAAAAACATTAAAAATCTTACCGATTCCAAACTTTTGACCGGTAGAGTGTGTGTGTGTGTGTGTGTGTGTATGTATAATATATATATATATATATATATATATATATATATATATATATATATATATATATGTATAATATATATATATATATATATATATATATATATATATATATATATATATATATATATATATATATATATATATGTATAATATATATATATATATATATATATATATATATATAATATATATATATATATCAGCACTGAACGTGAGCTTTTGGTTTGTGAGAGGTTTTGAAGAGGAGAGCAAGTATCGCCGATGGAATGTGTGTGTCGTGAGGGAGGAATGGAAAGAATGAGATCATGCTCATAGTTATGAGAAAGAGAAGTGATAGTTCAGCATGCATGTCTTTCTGTTTCACTATCAGTGTAAAGGTATGGTCATGTTAGTGAAATTTCAGTGAAAATTTGTAGGCAGAATATGTTCATTGTCAAAAGTGTAGCAATGCATGAAGCTCAGCTCACACAGAAGTCAATGAAGAAGTCTGTTGGTCAATGAGGCGAGCTTGACTAACTTGAACGTGAGTGCATAGGGGACTTTTTTTGCCTCAACTCAAAACTTACAATTGCACAGATTCCTATTGAAGTGACTGGATTTTACCTGAGAAATTTCTTTGTTCAACCACATTTTAGGCTCTTCCATCTGTCCATAGTGAGGCAGAGGAGAGCAGGTTTCTCCTCCCTTAAAGGGGTGGTTCATTGCGATTTTACTTTTTTAACTTTAGTTCAAACTTTTTGTGTAATGTTGCTGCTTAAGCATGAACAGTATCTGCAAAGTTACAGCGCTGAAAGTTCAATGCAAACGGAGATATTGTCTTTTAAAGTTATGGCAGTTTAATGCCTACAAAAATGACTGGTTTGGACTACAACGAGCTTCTTCCTGGGTTGGTGACATCATAAACCCTGCAATTAACATAAAATCTGCCCCCGGGAACATGCAACAAAGTGGGCGAGGCCATGTCGCGTGCATACAAGTCTTCTTCATAGGGACGCTGGACTTCGGGAACAATGTTTAAAATTTATGTTTAATTCTGTTCCTGACAATTATAATGCTAATTTAGCTGTCTGTGCTGCACATTTTACGGAAGACAGCTTCCAGAATCTACACGAGTTCAATGCTGCATTTGCACAAAGGCTATTACTGAAAGATGGAGCAGTTCCCACTTTAAAAGCAGAAGCTGCTGTTTATGGGCCCCAACCTGTAACTGTTTTATTTTTTATAAAGTTATATAGTTTCTGGGACGTAAACAAAGACCAACGCGGTTGGGCTTCGCTAGCCAGTTAGCTAAATTCTATTTCATACTTCTCCAACAAACACCTATGAACACCAACAAACTTCTATGTAATCACACCAGCGAACTTCTGTGGGTGTTTGTTGGCGTTTCTGTGTACAGCATTGTTTCATTACAGCTTTTATGTTGTGTTTACCCACATGCTCTTTTATGCTATAAAATACCTATACAAAAATGCTACTACTCAGTCATGTATTCAGCTGCAGTAAAGCTTTAATCAGAACACTATGGGACAGCTGTATCATGTACAAGAGACAGCATATCTAAACACTTTGACACAAATACAAACAAAAATACTTAACATTTATAAACGTCCATTAAAAGCCGTGCTTGCAAAGGTTCTGCTTGACCCTCTTCATCAATACTGCTATCTGAGTCTGATTCGGGCTCAAATTGATACGGCAATATTGATGCCATTTTTTTTTTTTTTTGATATTTGAAGTATTTGATATTTTACATTTCCACCGAAGCAAAGACTGGACTTTGACTGAAGCACATGCAATGTTTGCCCATAATGGTAATGGGCGTGCCGTTTCCGGACAACGTGAATCGTGACAACGTATTCCGGACAGCGAATCACAGGGCCAGCTAACCAATCTCAGTCCATTGCGTATTTCTGAGGGAGAGGCTTCATAGAACCAGGAACTCAACAGAGCATTTTTAGGAGAAGGGAGTATAGAACAGCAGTATAGAATAAAGGTAAAAAATATGAAAAATACGGCGTTTTTTTTTTTTTAAAACAAAGCATAAAGACATGTTAAACTGCGCCCCATAAACACAATCAAGCCTAGGAAAAAAAACACTGAACCACCCTTTTAATACATCCAGGCTGTTCGTTCTGTGGTTCCTGCGTATGGTTAAGATCTTTCTGGATTCATTTATACTATCTATATGAAGTATATGGGTGTGGTTGTGAGTAAATCAGCTCTCCAGTGTCATTATGTATCCGGTATGTGGAATTTCCCAAATGATTGCAACAGTCTTCCTACGCCCTGTTGGTGAGATGTTGCCACAGGTAACATTATTTCACAAATTGTGTGTGTCAGTGGCTCAATGTTAAAGGAATAGTTCAGAATTAAAAATCAGTCATTACTAATTCCCCCTAAGGTTGTTCCAAACCCATATTAATTACTTTCTTCAGGGAAACAAAGGTGTTCTGGAAAATGTTCATACAGCTCTTTTCTGTGCAAAGGAAGCATTTTGTGACTAGTACTTGTCTAGCTCCAAAATGGACCAAAAATATGCAAAAAAGTCTCATAAAAGTAGTCCTTACAACTCGCACACTATATTTCAAGCCTTCTAATGTCATACAGTACTGTAGCTTTATGTGAAAAACAAAATTTCTCACCTACCAGAAACTGTCTGGTGAACCTTTTTTTTTTTTTTTTTTTTTTTTTTTTTACAATGTAAGTGTATAAAACTCACTATACATGGAATTAAATAAATGTGCAAAATAAATCCGAACAAAATACTATTATTGTTATTATTTGTCATCATTTTGCCATAACAAAGCAATTTAAGATATCCTACAAATTGTCTGCCACAATGGCTTTGTAGAAAAGGCAACATTATCTTCCACTGTCCAAAAAGTAGCAGAATTTTGCTGGTTGTGGGTGTTAATTCCCCACACTGGCAACAAAACACTGAAGAGCCAGTCCTTTTTAGTTAGAATAGTTAGAATAATATTTTCAGTGAAATAATGACTTAAATTTAGTCGAGTCCTGGCTGGTCAATGACTCTCCCATTGCTTATCTACCTATACTGTCTAATCAAAAAGACAAAAAATTAATTGATATATTGACAAATTGATTATGTTCCACTATTGTAAGCCACTTTGGAGAACAGCATTTGCTAAATGCATAAATGTAAATGTATTGTTTAACATCAGAAGATTCCAAAAGGTTTTATGATTGATCAATGGTGCTTTTTATATCAATTGATTGTGGAGCTTGGCCACTACATGCGTTCATTTAATTAAAAAGAACTGTAAAAAAAACATTTTTCAGAACATCTCCTTTCAGACTTGTCTATCTTGGTCCTCTTGATGTCTTCCACTATTTCTGACCTGATTTCATAAGTGTGCTCCAGATTCATAAGTCTGCCCTGGTAGGAATCTCTGTCTGTAAACAGGCACTTTTAATTTAGGCACACAAAATAAGGAAGTTTGCTTTGAA
The DNA here is from genome assembly GCA_037950665.1 of Hypophthalmichthys nobilis. Taxonomy (NCBI): domain Eukaryota; kingdom Metazoa; phylum Chordata; class Actinopteri; order Cypriniformes; family Xenocyprididae; genus Hypophthalmichthys; species Hypophthalmichthys nobilis. Next base: position 21,965,127 of record CM075480.1, on the reverse strand, counting down.
ATATGCTGAAGGAATGTAGGTTAGCATTCTTCTTTTTTTCACGTGGCAGGTTGGTGTAGTGCAGTCTTCTGCACCTAATGACTCCTCTTATGTTTCCAGTTCAAACATAACCACAGTATAACCGGCATTTGCATATTGTTTTCAGACACTTGATGATGGCCCTGCTCCAGCAGCAAAGGAATACATGTGGCAGAACCGCCCCCTTTCAGAGTGGACCAATCAGCAGGTCTGCCACTGGTTGATGGGCCTGAACATGGAACAGTATATAGCTGAGTTTACAGCTAAAGGTGTGGATGGCCAACATCTCTTAGGCATGGACAGCAGTAAACTTAAGGTTGGTCCGTGTATATTTTTTCTTTTTTTCTTTTTCATTGTAGCATTGATTTAAATATTATTGAACTGAAATATGTGTTGTTTTCCAGGAGCTTGGTGTTTCTAGCCAAAGAGATCGCTCCATCATTAAGAGGAGACTAAAAGACATGAAGAAGGCTCAGGAAAAATTCGAAAAGCAGCAAGTAAAAAAAGAGAAAGAAAGGGGGAGAGAGAAGGAGGCCAGGAATAAAAGCGGCCAGCCAACAAACTTTGAATCAGCCTGCTGAGGTAGTAACAAAACCCGTCCTGTCAAGAGACCGCAAATGTGCACACTCACCAATCCGAGTAATGATAATGTGTGCTGATAGAAATGGAGTAGACTGTCTAGTACACACGGGTGATTTATAGACTGGTGAGAAAGTAACAACATGGGTGAACACTAGAGGTCTTCTGCCAGTAAAGCCTGTAAATGCGACTTTGATAAGCTTGTTGTTTACATCTCTTTTTAACACAACCCAGGAGTTAAAGAATCTATTCCTGTCTGCCACACTGACATTCAACATGCATAATAGCACTTTGATAAAATGGGAACTTATTAATAATCTAATTATCCAAAAGGGTATTTTATTGGCTTTAACTGATTTATTAATGTGTTATGAGTGTTGGTGCTGTACTAAAAATGATTTTAATGCTCTCCACCAGAGGGCACCAATGTTAAATATCTGACACTAAGTAATGATGTTGAGATTGTGGGTCTGTTTCTTCAGAATTAAATGGCAAATTATCACGAGCCAAGCTGCTAGTGCACAATTTGCACTTTAGCCAAAAGTCAACTAATAATCCACATGTGGATGTGTAAAAGTGATGCACACACATTCCCAGGGTTAGTATAGCACACCAGGTATGTGTTGCCTGCCTCTCCTAGTGTGCACTTTTAAGTGAGCACTTCATCACCCTAGATAGACTTCTTTTCTTTTTTTGGAAAGAATCGTTTTTTGTTTTTTTTTATGTCTACTGTACATAACTCTTAGTAATGTACATTTTATTGTAGAGGAGAGCAATTGTCTTCTATGTCACAAATGATGATGATTTTACATGTGTATTAATAAATAAATATTTTACAACTACAGATTTTTATTTATTTTTATCTGTTTGATTTTAGGACATTTGTTTTGTAACTCATGACACATGTAGCTGCAAAGTTATTTCAAGAACTGTCAATTAAATTATCTTTTAAAGTAATCTTGGCACATTCAGTTGATTTTGCATTCATTCGTTCAGATGTGTCCAATATTTTGCATCACTGACTAGCCAATTTGCATATCAGGCATGTGTGAATATGAAGATAATTTCATGTTGTCAGCTGTGAAAATGTTTTATTGCCATAATAACCTTATTATTATCATTTAGAAGATGCTTTATCTTATGTAGGTTGGAACAGGCACAGTATTGATGTAGGATCCCATGAACCCTTCGATTTATAAATGAGCCTTCCCAGGGTTTCAAACTTTGGGCTACTTAAATTGTTTGAACAAAAGTAACCGTTTTTATTTATTTATTTATTTATTCATTTTACTGTGAATGAAGGCCAGTATCACTGATTAAATGGATTTTTTTTTCTCAACTTGTGGTGATGAAATGAGTAAGTATGGCCATTCAACATTACAATATTGAAAGCCATTATTTTTTATAACATTTGAAAGGCTTTTAAAAATATAACAACTTTTAATTTAAAGACACAATATGTAAGATCTTTGGATTCAAATATTCCAAAACCACTAGAACAATGTTTAAATCCAGAGAAATTAGCAATTTCAACCAGGACACAGACCGTGTTTGTGCGTCACATATCAATGACATCATACCTGCGTTACCCTCGATTTCTGGTTTTATTTTGTAGAAACCATGGAAACACCAAAGACACTTTAATATATTATGTGTTTTATAAGACAGGTGAGCAACTGTTTGGATACATTCATCGACAGAAAACTGTGCTGCGTTACCCCACATATGTATCACCTGAAGAAACGGAAAGCTCCACTGCTCTCAAGCCGTGTGTCACACCCTGCTTTATACTAAAATAATGTTAATAAGCTCGGATTCTTTTCCACCGACTGTAGATGTGAAGACATTATGCGAAATCAAGGCATCATCAAGCTACGTCTTTGTTTTGAATAAGCGACCTCTAGAGGCGAAAAAGGCACAATATGTAAATTAAGTCAAATTTAAACAATCCTCACATAAACCCAAAGCTAATTTTAACTAAAAAAAAAAATAAAGGCACAGCTAAATGTGACATTTATATAACAGGGCTCAACGTTAAAGATATTTTCTGTTGGCCAGGTCGAATTTTTTCTTGCCCTGCTAACATTTTTACTGGCCACACTGTAAAAAGATTGTAGTTTCTGTCCCTGTCCAGCACATAAGTTAATGCCCATTTCACAACACTATGCCCATCATGCCAATCACTAATCCTGTGCTCATCACTCCAACCTAAATATCAGAGACATTATTTTGTGTAGTCCAACCTTGATTTGTCTGTATACTTTAAGGAAAAGAGTACAAATGCTGTTACTGGTGTACACCTTTGTACCTTACCCTAAAGGCTGCATTTTAATACCATTAAGGTGCATATTACTATCTTTTGGAAAGGTACTAATGACCACTTTTGTACCTTTTCTTCTAAAAGAGTGCACCTTCTGTTCAGGTATCTGCTCTTTTTGTTTATTTGTATCATATTTCATCAGTGACTACAGGTTGTCAAACTTCACGGCTTCTTTACCTGTCAGTTTTCTGCAACACCATTTATCCAGATTGACGGCCGACAAAACCCTCAAAACACTGTACTGTTTTTGCCAAGTTTAACTCAAAAAATTGCACCTCTTATGTCAATTTTAAGACCAGCAAAAATGTTTATTTGGAAAATGAAAACTAATCTCTAATAATCAATTTCATTACTTCAGTGTCAATTTTGTATGAACTAATACATTTGTAAGTGGCTAAAATTTAAACAACTGTCCAATTCAACATCACTTTACAAACAAACAGAATTAATACTTTCCATTATTTGAGCATTTGTTTGCCAACAGATGCTGATTTTAAAAATAAAAGCAACTTCACATTTATACAAAGATAATTTTAAATGACCTACAAAAGGTAAAAGAATCCTTTAAAAGCTGATCTGATAATGGATTGTAGCACTCAACTGATATTATATCAAACATCTGATTATAACAAAGTAGTTCCTAATAAAATCTGTCCCAGTTGTAGTAGTTGAAGTACAGTGAAAACCTGCCTATGAAAATGAAATATGTACCTGACTGGTTTTAACAAATAAGGAACAAATAGAAAAAAAAAGAAAAAAAAAACATTCCAAAAACACAAATATTTACATTCATCCAGGCAGCTGGATATTAAAAAGTTCTGGGTCACACAAGCCATTCATAAAACAAAACAAAGGTTTTAAATCTTTGGCCTTTGTACAACAGAAACATCCGTTGAGAATAAATACATAAAATGTATATACATTATTGAAGTGAATTTAAAATATGATATGGAAATGGGGTAGAACACGAAAGCAAATTTCTAAATAAAACAAAACCTATTTTTTTCTATCCTTGTTCACTATAGTCTTCCAGACACTATTTTGTAATACAATCTTTAAAAAAATCCCTATTCTGAGAATTTCAGATGTTTATGATGGAATATTAACAACAAGGAAATATCAGTGTGTGCAAAAGTAAGCATTAAAGGCCTTAGGAAGGGAGTCTTTGGTTTAAATCAGTTTAGCATTTAGCTATGAGTAGCTCTCATTCTCATTCCAAGAAGTCATCCATTGTTTCTTCTCCGGAGGATCCATTTCCTCTTTCCCCGGCATATAGTCCCTCTCTTCCCTCTTTATCCGCACAGCGTTATAACTGGGTACGCTGTCATCATACTTGGAACGTTTGAAAAATCCACACTGTTCAGAAAAACAAGCAATTAGCATAGCGTCATGCTAACAATGCTCAACAGCATGATTTATACAGGAAAATGAGCACAAACAAAGACATAGTGATGTTTGCAGTGTGTGCAGCATGCCTAGCATGAGGTCAGAACAAAACATTCAATGTTTTAAAGAAGACATAAGCAAGAACCGTATTTGCTGAAAGCAAGAGAGATGCTCCGGTAAATAACCCAAGCAGGCCAGAGAAATGTGCAAGTTCCACCTGAAGCTGAGTAAGAGTGAACGCAAACATGTATAAACCCTTTTCCAACAACAACGACTTCATACATGATTAGTTCGCATTCCTCATAGCATTTTGCTTATGTCTGAGCAATGAAAGCCATGGAAACTGCCACCATTATCCCACATTTGGCATTGACATTCAGCATGTGCATCAGACTAAAGTAGGTTAGCATGGGCTAATCCAGCACTTCATGCTAGCTCTGACCACACAGGTCAACTTGATCTGTGAGTTCTTTTACCCTAAGAAAGAGGTTCTCGTTCTCTGTCTGTTTCTCTTTACGCATCTGAAGTCAGCCTCTCTTTTTCAGGTTCGTTACCGTCTTTGTCGCTTTTCCCGAAAAAACCACACTAAAAGGGGTAAAGGTTTGTGTTTTAAATACTTAATGTCATATGAATGAAAATTGTTTTACACCTTGTCAATGTTGAAAAAAGTGATGGTTAGGCAGTTCTAAATGGGTCAGGTTGTGAGTTTAGTCATGTGACCTTACCTTCCAAAGCAGGAAGACCAGTAGGCCCAACAAGAGGAGTCCTAGGAAAATGGCCACCAGAATAACCCACCAGGGCATACCACCATACTGTGCTACTTTGCGTTCGGGAAACACAGTAACACGCACCTTGAACAAGACAAATTGTATTTCAGAGTGCATTATTTTTTAAGCTCTGCATATCGAGTCAAATTGATAGAACATGGCACAAAATATGGAAGGAGAATGTATAAATGCTCTAAATGTCCTCACCTGTGCTGGCTCATTCTTCAGCTGTACATTTGAAGCTGAGGTCTTGAAATCGAGTGATGCCTTGACAATAATATCTATGTAGTTCAATTTTGCATATTCCTATAAGAAATAGTTGAAATTAGCAAAAGTATACTTACAAATGATAAGGGTCAATGACATATAGTGTCCATTATGAAGAAAAGGGAAAATATTTAAAAAGGAAAGATAAATCTAGTTTATAACACGTGCCAAGTTATTAGAAATGTTCTCTCTGAATTCATGTTGGTTTCATGTTTTTTAAAACTTTTGTCATTGTCAAGAAAAAAATAATGATTTATGTGATTTAACCATCAAGAAAAAAACATAAATACATCTTGAATACATGTGAGTAAACTCATCTCATATGGTGATGATTTTCACAAAAGGTTTGTAAACATAGTTTGCAAAGTAAAAGTACTTTTTACAGACTTCATGAATTATTAAAGGGTTAGTTCACCCAAAAATGAAAATAATGTCATTAATTACTCACCCTCATGTTGTTCCACACCCGTAAGACCTTCGTTCATCTTCGGAACACAAATTAAGATATTTTTGATTAAATCCGATGGCTCAGTGAGGCCTTTATAGACAGCAATGCCATTGTAAATCTCAAGATCCATAAAGGTACTAAAAACATATTTAAAACAGTTCATGTGAGTTCAGCAGTTCTATCTTAATATTATAAAGCAACGAGAATACTTTTTGTGCGCCAAAAAAACAAAATAATGACTTTTCAACAATATCTCGTGATGGCCGATTTCAAAACACAGCTTCAGAGATTTACGAATCGAATCAGTGATTCGGATCTCCTATCAAACAGCTAAACTGCTGAAATCACGTGACTTTGGCGCTCCGAACCGCTGATTCGATTCGTAAAGCTCCGAAGCTGTGTTTTGAAATCGGCCATCACAAGATATTGTTGAAAAGTTGTTATTTTGTTTTTTTGGCGCACAAAAAGTAATAGAACCACTGAACTCACATGAACTGTTTTAAATATGTTTTTAGTACCTTTATGGATCTTGAGATTTACAATGGTATTGCTGTCTATAGAGGCCTCACTGAGCCATCGGAGTTAATCAAAAATATCTTAATTTATGTTCCGAAGATGAACGAAGGTCTTACGGGTGTAGAACGACATGAGGGTGGGTAATTAATGACATTATTTTCATTTTTGGGTGAACTAACCCTTTAATCCCACCACATAATTTTACCTTGACCCAAACTAATTTTTTTCTAATATTAATAAGCAACGAAGCAGTTTTGTTAAAATATTTTTTAAATAATTATAATATAGATATAATTATGCTGTTAAAAACTAAGTTCAGAATTGATTCGAGAGAGAATTGCGATGCATTTGCAAAATCTCAGAATCGATCCAGAATCATTCGCGATTCACGATTCAACGATTTATTGTCCCAGCCCTAATAATGAGACCTTATTGTAAAGTGTTACCAAATAAATTCTTTTTAAGAATTTCACTATTTTAATGATTTTTTTCTTCTATTTTTTTATGACCCTGACATTTTTTACTCAATACATATTCTGAAATTTAATTCAGAATATAATTCAGAAATCCAGCTCATCATTTAAATCTACAAATCTCTGAATGGATTGCATTGTCCATGTGTTTTTGAATAAAAGTATACATTTAAAAATGAAAGATATCACTCACCTCCAGGAAGGTAGCATTCCAAAGGTAAGCTCTCAGGCTAATGACAGCATTGCTGTCCATTCCTACTAGAGAGCATGTGAATGTTATACACTCCGCCCCATCCTCACAGGACTAAAAACACAACAACAAGCCAGTGATTAGAAACAAGAGGCTGATTATCAATGATAAAAGTTCACCAAGGAAATGCATACAATGCATTCTGAAAAAAATTCAGATCCCTTTTGCAGCCTTATGCTTAAAAGTGTTTAATTATTGTTTCAAGGGTCTGAATACTTGTCAATGTGTTCAGATTTTTTTTCTTTTTAAAACATTTCAAATCACAAATAGGTGAGTAATTTAGTGTAGAATGTTGTGAACGGCATGTTGCAACATAAAAAAATATGATAAAAAAAAAAAAAAATTAAGGGGTCTAAATAGTTTCTGAATGTTTGAGTGACTTTACCAAAACTATGGATTTCCTCTTGTCAATAAAATGGGAGATTGTTCCCTCCTTTGCCGGAGTGTCCCCAGTTTCACGTTTAGTTCGTGACACTGAAGGGTCCTAGATAACCGTGAAGCAGAACATATAATCAGTTGATTCCTTTATAGAGACAACTAATGTATTTATGAAACATGAGGGAAAACTAAAGATAAGTTAAGATATTAGGACTACCTTCAAGCTGAGTTTGTTGACCTCATCTGAATTGGAGCAGCTGAAGCTTTCTAAACCGGTTGAGGACATCTTCATGAGGTACAGCAGCCACTTGCCTTGGGAGTTATGCTTAGGCCATTGGATAATCATAGATGGCGTGCCGAACGACTTAAGGGGTTTGCCCAAGTTTGTAACCTGTCAGTCAGTATCATTAACAAGATACATAGTTTAACAGGCTATTAAATAGAATCACATGTTTAACAGTTAGAATGCACTTAAAGAAATACTCATACAATCAAACAAGGAAGTATTGTAAATGTACAAAGTTCATTAAATAATGTTAGGATATCTAATAGTTACCCTGAATTCATAATCAATTGGACTGCCAACATCAGTTGCCAGTTTCACGGCACTCTTTCCTTTAACTTCTTCAGTAAAGTAGACCTGAGATGGCTTAGCTACCCTGAAGATGATACATGATGACAGTATATGATGTTACAAAGACAGGACATTGATAATATCATCATCAGAAGTGTAACTGAGAAATGATACCGCAATTTGCAAACCTACCCCGTGAGGGACAAAAGCAGTTGGATCTTAACAATGGCTTTGGCTTTGACTGCTTGTAACTGCTGCTTACTTGTCCTGCAAAAACAAAATGGATACATCAATATATAAATACTGACATTGTAAAGATGGAAGAAATTACTGAATTAGCTTTGATAATGTGCTTGTATCAAGAGTTGTAGTTACTCACGTTTTGAATTTGAGGTCAATTTCAATTTCAGTGGTATCCAAAGAAATTCCTCCCGTATTTAGAATGATGTAAAAAGTTGTCTGAAAAAGGGTTTTTGTTTTTTCATGAATGTTAAGTCCACACTGAAAATACTAATGTCAAATATAATTTTAAATATTCACCTCAGCATCTCTTTTGAACGGATTTCCAAGGTCACACTCAGCTTGTGACCCATTCGTATTGGCTAAACAGTTGATTGGTTTATCCTGAAAGATTCAGAAGCACTTAATAATAATTCTTAATAATAATAACAAACAATAAATAAGTTAGATATCTGTCAGCTGGGCTTACACTAGATAAAGTGCGAACGGCAGAATAAGAGAGGGATTTGGGGAACGAGGCAGTCAGCTGTGCTTCATAAGCATCTTCACCCCGGTTGGTCACACTGAGCTTCAGGACAATGTCCTTCTGATCGCTAAGAGAAAAAAACGGAACTCCGTTTTCTCTGTGAGGAAAGAGAAACAGAGAGATTAAAATTACCTGCCACTTCCTTTTGCCATTGGCTTTGATAAAAGAGTGTAGGTACTCATTCTCATTCATGAATTACACAACTGATGTCACTTTAAAGGAGACACGAGTGTGCAGATGAGTGTTCTCTGACATATTAACAACATGATAATAATATGACATGATAATCATTTAATTGACATGATAGTCAAAACTCACTCAGGTAATGGAATAAAGATGTCTCTGTTTGGTTCCCTGGTGTGGAATTCATACTGTAGTTGCAGGTCACTGTTACATTCATGGTCAGAACCACATCCTTCCTTGATAAACTGAACCTGAAAGCCAGCATGATTCAGAATACTGAATGAGATATGAGTGATTGGTAGAGGTTTACTTCAGCAATATACTGTAAAAGTTGATGTTTTGTTGTTGTTGTTGTTGTTGTAAAACTGTTTAAAACTGTAGATTCAATCGAGAGTAACAAACAGAAAATAGAAAAATGGGTTACACTTTATTTTAAGGTGTCAGTATTACAGTGTAATTATACATTTAAGTACTGAGTAATAATAATTAACTGGATGTACTTGGATGTATATGGATGTATATAATTGCATGTAATTTTGCAAAATTTCTAGTTATTACTACATTAACTACATGTAACAATGACACTGTAAAATAAAGTGTTACCGAAATTTTTTTTATTTTAAATAGGCAACTCAACATACTTTTATCTGATGTGATTAATATGAATAATGGTTGTGTAATTAATATGACTTTATTAATATAATTATGATTAATACAAGATAATACACTATCATTCAAAAGTTTGGAGTCAGTAAAAATGTTTAAAAGAATTTCAGGATTTAACAAGGATGCATTAGATTGATCAAAAGCGACAGTAAAGACTTGTTACAATCATTATTAACTGTGATAAATAATAAGAAATGTTACTTGAGCAGCATTAGAATGATTTCTGAAAGATCATGTGACACTGAAGACTGGAGTAATGATACTGAAAATTCAGCTTTGCCATGACAAAAATAAATTATATTTAAAAAAGAAATATTAAAACAATTGTAATAATAATATTTCACAATATTATTGTTTTTAACTGCATTTTTGCACAAGGAACTTCTTTTAAAATCTTCTTTTTTTTTTTTTTTTTTTTTGAATGATATTGTATGTAATATATTATTAATATAATTATATATAATTATATAATTATTATATAGCTGAAAAAAACAAGATTATTGTTAAGAAGATGGTAATTACATTGGTGACAGTGCTGGCTTCTTGGTTGGGGTCGAGGATGGGAAGCAGGTTAGGGAGTGCAGTCTGTCTTTTCCTGCGTGAGGATTGGCTCTGGATCTCCACAGAGACTTCAATGGGAATACCTCTCAGTTTGTCTTTTAGAGTTTTCTTTTGCACATAATATACTTGCATTATTAAAAGACATTAACATAATTAACACACCTAATGTAAAAACAATACCAATTTAATCACCACTAGGTGGCAGTTCTTCCTTTTCACTATATTAAAGGGATAGTTCACCCTCACTCTCAAGTAGTTCCAAACATGTATCAGTTTCTTTGTTCTTCTGAACACAAAGGAAGATATTTGGAAGAATGTCAGTAACCAAACAGATCTCGCCCCCCATTTACTACTATAGTAGGAAAAATAAATACTATGGTAGTCAATGGGGGGCGAGATCTGTTTGGTTACTGACAGTCTTCCAAATATCTTCCTTTGTGTTCAGCAGAACAAAGAAATTCATACAGGCTTGGAACTACTTGATCGTGAGTAAATGATTGTAAATGATCATTTTTGGGTGAACTATCCATTTAAGGTAAAAACATTCTTTACTAAGCATGTGTTGATTTATTGTCACAATTGTCCCCTGCAACTTTATGTTGTTACTTAAACAACATGTCACTCAGTAGTTGCCATTTTACCCTCTAAATGTAAAGCTGCTTTTGATCCAGCTTAAAGGGGTGCTGTACCTGCAGTTTGAGTCTTCTCGTAACACAGCTTTCTTTGCCCTGACCCTTGAGCTCTACGATCCCTTTGCTTTCATACTCAGTGGTTAAGCTGTCGCTGAAGGTGACTCTAGAAGGAAGATTAAGTTTCTTCCTTTCAGATTCAACCGTGATAGTGTATACCACCTCTATAGAAGGAAAAAGACATGGTCATCATACAGTACAAAGCAACACAAAAACATTGGCATTTGTTTATGGAGATGAGATTCTGGACAACACAGATAAACAATTACTGAGAAGGTAAATTAGAAACATGTACTTACTCAAGGTAGGATTGTAGGTTTTGGGGTTGGCTGAAAATTTGAAACAGGCTTTCACTTCAAGGCTAGAACACACAATAAAACTTTGCTTCAGACAAGGTTTACCATTTGGTAATATGTTTAAGGATTGTGTTTTGTTTTGTTTATAATTCTCTCACCATACAGTGTCTTCACAGTTTTTCTGAGTGAGGTCTAGCTCCTTTGGTGTGGTGGTGACAGTCTTTTCAATGCTGATAACTGACCGTGCCCTATAGTGTAAGACCCATAATTAATGTATTCAGAATTCAATCATTCATCCATAGTGCTAAATGAATACTAGATTTTGTAGCCATTTTACACCATTTAACAAAATGAAGAGATATAAGAATGCATGGTAATAATATTAATAAATTATTTGTATTATAATATTAATGATAAATATTATCCATGATTTATATATAATAGAGTTCTTTCACTTTTTATAAAGAATCCTTAAAAATCATTATACGTTGTCTATCAATATGATCATACCTGTACACAAACACTGAATCAGAGAGAGATCCAACAGCCAGATCAGGGTAAGAATTTCTGTCCAAATCCATATTCCCAGCAAGAGAGTATCCAAAGAGTTTCATGTTGTGATCTTTTCCTCCAAGAACCTGAAATTATTGAATATGTTATTTAAATAAAGAATAAATGAAAGAATGTGTTAAGAAGAGAAAAAAGTAAATATGTGGTTAAACCTGGGCTTTTTTTAGGCCTGTAAGTGAACCGTGGTAGATATATACGTTTCCAGCTCCACTGCTGTCATATGGAGCACCAACAGCAACATCTGAAAAACAGCAGGATCACACTGAGAAAATAAATTACATCATTACAAATATATTTGTGATTATCATCATTACCATAAAAGTGTTGAAATGCTATCTTCTAATATTAAGTATATCGCTATATAGATTCACGTATAAGTGCATTATGTATATGTTTACTGTGAGTTCTAGATTTTCTTTTTTATATGTGGACTCCAGGAAGACTGGCATTGCTAATGGGGATCCTAACAAATAAACAAATATATTTGTGATGATTTATGTACATTATGGCATCTCTTCTCTATTTGTCTTTCCTGGAAACTGGTAGTTCTTATCCAGCATTGAGGTGTTTTGCATTAGCTGTGTTCATAGAAGCGACTACATACTGAGCACATACCATGATAACCATCCAGGTTCACATCTCCCATGCTTTCCACAGCCAAACCGAACATGGAATAGGCGGCCCCCTCAATTCTCTTGGGGGTGATCTTGTCCCAAGCCCCTTTCTCATTTAGATAAACATAGATGGCCCCACCAATATCGCCATCTTTAATAAAGTACTGAGGTGCTCCAACTACAATGTCCTGCCACCTGTTTTAATAATCAGGGTAGGAAAATGATCAAAAATGTAATATATAATATAAATATAAATTGTACTCATTGAAATAAAGCTAAAATAAAATAAAATAAAATAAAACATAATCTTCAAAAACTTAAAACAAAAATTAGAAATGTTGCTTTGGCAACAAAGTAAAATAAAATAAGATTAAGATACTAAAGAATTAAAATTAATATAAACTAAAACTGAGATAAATATAAATTAATACTAAATATTACAAAGCTGAAACTGGTTATATTTAATTTATTTAAATAATACATTTTAAATAATTTAAAAACTAATTAAAAATATTAATAAATACTATAAAAGTATAAAAATAATAATAAAATAACACTGATATACAAGCAATAAAACATTGTAATTGCTGCATCATGTAATTCACTAAACTAAAGTAACACTAATTCCACACAAACATATGCAAAACATACATATATAATATAATATAATAATGATGTACTTTGGATCTTACCCATCTCCATTGATGTCAAGCACTGCAAGGTCATAACCAAAGGAAGAGGCAAGTCCGGGACCCTCTAGTATGTACTCAGCCGTCAGCATGGAAGATTTAACTTCTTCCTTCTTTAAAAGCACAACTGCCCCACTGTGATTGGCTCTTGGAGCCCCAGCAACTATAGTCAACTGACCTCTCTTGGTCAGCATTTTTCCAGAGTCCAGAGAGAAACCTGTCACAGATACAACCAATCAGAAAATTTGCTAAAGATTTGTTAACCAAAAGAATACTGAAATTATTTCAGTGAATATGGAATATGCAATGATAACCCATGAACAACATGAATTCAAACATGCATGGTTCTGGTTGAACTGGACACTTGAATTTTACCCATGCGATGTGGATGTAAACAAGAAAACAAAAAAAAAAAAAAAAAACAGCCTCAAAACATACAGTAATGTAGCAACAACATTCACATTTGTTCACAAAAATGACATAATGTATAGAATGTATAATGACCAGGACGAACGCAAATAATTGATAAAGTTGGCGTCCAGGAAATCCCACAAACCTAAATAGCTATTGGATGCCACATCATAAACGTTCTCCTTGGTCACCTGAAGGGGACGTGACTGATACACAAACTGATCAGGATGATTACTGGATATGCTAGTCATGAACAACACACCTACAGTTGCACAAACAAGATTTGTACCGAATAAAGCACAAAGTAGAACAGCCAAATAGACGCAAAAAGGAGTAACACCAAACAAAAGGTAAGAAAGGCAATACAAATCTATGCCTTGCATCCTACCGACACCCAGTTTAAACTGTGCTGAAAAGTTTAAGTATCTTAAGTGTTCTTTAGCAAGTCACATTATGGACCAAGGATCGGGTGATATGGATGATGAATGGAATGTTATGTGATGATGGACTCACCTAAATAACTGTTAGCAGGGACAGGCACCAGTTCTGGATCAAGTCGGTTTTCGTCCCCAACCTCATATGGGCCGTCATCAAAAATACTGTTTTCCCACTGAGTGCTGTTCTTCTGTTCCATCCGCACCATTCCTGACATCCACCCATTGGAGGAGTGAGTGAACAAGGAAAGGAAAAGGGTGTAGGGTTGAGGATGGAGAAAGTGAATGAGTGAAGAGATGGAGCAAAGTTTAAAAAGCGGGGGATAAAATACAATATGTCAGATACAATGAAGCGAAAAATAAAATCTGATGTACTAACGTTATGAGGGTGCAAAAATTGAGTGATGTGGGGAATTATGGGTTTTGTTTGACATTGGCCATTGTCATTGATCTTTCTTAACAAATTATTTGAAGCTGGATATTCACTGAACTTTGAATATGCCAAAAATCATAAGATTTACCATTCTATTTACCATGAAGATCTCACCAACACTTCAATACATACATACAGTAAATACAAATCCATTGTGTCCTCCAATACCTTTCCAGTTGTAAGCACCCGGTGCTCCAAACACCAGATAGTGATAGTCCTTTGTGAATGTGGCAGACAGACCCTGCTGGCATGAACCAAACCGCTCGTGTCCTCTGTTTCTCCCGTTACAGAACATCCAGTCCCCTCCATCTTCTTCCAAGGCTTCATTAATCGTCAGGTCCTGACTTAGTACGTAGCAACGACCTGTCAAGTCACGCAGCTCCTGAACTGTGCCCACAAATAAGCGCCGCTGGTAGCGATGCGCACAGACCTGGAGAGAAACAGTGTGAGCTCATTTTAAATCAGTGAAATAAATGACATAAAAATACTGTAAATAACACATAAAAACATTTCTTTGCACTGTTACAAAAATATATTTCAGCCAAAAAACTACCGTTCATCGAGTTAGGTGACGTTAAGATTTTTTTTAATGTTTTTAGTCTAAAAGTTTCTTATGACTTCATTTATTTGATCAAAAATACTGTAAAAACAGTAATATTGTTAAATATTATTACAATTTAAAATAACTCTATTATTAAAGTTTAAAAAATAATTTATTTTAAATAAAAATCTTTTGTAATATTATAAATGTCTTTAATGTCACTTTTGATTCATTTAATGCGTCCTAGCAGGATAAAAGTATTAGTTTATTTAAAAGTCCACACAAGTAGTGCACCTTTTAAAGGGGAAATTTTGGTTAAACTGGAACGCACTTGATTATAGAAGGACAAACTGTACACACTTATCTGGTTGTTGATTTGAACATGTAAAAGATCTGAATATGATTTTAGAAGCTATAGGGTGGAATACATGATTTACAGCAAACTTACTATATATTTCGGCTTGTTCTTCACATAAAGCTGAAGAAGTCTTATTGTGACAAACACTAAACATTTTGGACCATGACTGCATCCGTTTTTTGTGACATGAGAATGAATAGATGATGACAGAGTAACCAAAAAGATCCCGGCCCATTTACTACCATAGTAGGAAAAATAAATACTATGGTAGTCAATGGGGGGGCGAGATCTGTTTGGTTACATACATTCTTCCAAATATCTTTCTTTGTGTTCAGAAGAACAAAGAAATTCATACATGTTTGGAACTTCATGAAGGTGAGTAAATGATGACAGAATTTTCTTTTTTGGGTGAACTATCCGTTTAAGGGACGTACAGACATGACACCTAGCTATTGTACAGTAACTTGCATTAAAACTATGGGAGGCACAATATATCGGTACCATATTGGTTATCGGTTTGCTCATTTCCTCTATTTTTACATTTAGCAATGTCATCTTTAGCAAATCTCAAAATGAATATCTATTTTTATACTGCACATTCCAATTCCTAAGTTTACCTGTAGCATTTAACATGATTGATTTGGTTTTTAACATGAAAATAATTATTGGCTTACTGGTATTGGCTAGAATTTTAATATCTGTGCATCCCTAACTTAAGCGCACACACACACACACACACACACACACATTCCATAGGCGTAATGGTTTTTATACTGTACAAACCGAATTTTCTATCGCCTTACACTACCCCTACCCCTAAACCTACCCATCACAGGAAACTTTCTCAAAAATTTTAACTTTCTCAAAAAAACTCATTCTGTATGATTTATAAGCCTTTTGAAAAATAGGGACATGGGGTAATGTCCTCATAAGTCACCCTCTCCTTGTAATACCTATGTCATACCCATGTCATTATACAAATTTGTTTCCTAAAACGCACACACACACTTACCAATATCTTTCCTCCAGGTCCCTGGCTCTGTACAGTAACTCCCATCCACTGGTTTTGCTTATTTTCGGCCAGCAGATTTTCTACATGCACAATAAAAAATACCTCACTTAACACATACAGTAACTCATTATAATGTATCATGTTTTCATGTGTTTGAAATTACCTCCATTGTCAAACATTACTCGTTGGCATGATTCACTGCTAGAAGTTATGTCACAGTTGTACATGCCTCCCGTAATTTGTGACTTCTGCTTGGATAATGCTTTAGCTCTTGGGGCACCAACCAACAACCTGTAAACAGAAATTTACTCATGGATTTGCAATATTGTGAATATAACATGAAAATATATGATCTTTCATTCCTCTTCTTATGCTAATGCAGCTCCAAATTACACAAAAGAGACTCCAAAGCTGATAACATACTTGGCATAAGCATCATGTGTAAATAGGGTTTTTAATATGCTTGTCAATAGTAAACTGATTTTTGTGGAAACATGGGTAACAATGTGGTAAAAATGGTGATCATAAAAGTCCTAATAAATTGTAAAACCGTGTTACACTCTTTTCAACTGACTCAGTCAATGATTGAAATCTGGAGCAACATTTGTAAATGGTTATTTGTTCATTACATGGTGATAGTGCTTGTTACAGTGATTTTGAATAAGTAAATGGCTTCATGGCATCATTATCTTTTATTTGTTTTCAGTAGAAACAATGCAGATTCAACAGCCCACACTGAAAATACATGGACTATGCACTCAAGAGAAGATCTTTTCTCTTCTGAATAAAAGAAATGTAGGCCACAGAAAGCTAAGATATCCACTACTCAAAGGCTGGTTTCACATCATTTATGAGAGTGAAAGGCTCTTTTCTTTTCTTTTGGATTGACTGGTTCAGCGATAACATTCATCCCAACACTTCACAGATTTTAGCTACATAAGTTCTCTTTGTGGGCATAGACAAAAAGGGTCTGACTGAAGCAAAGCCTATTTCCCACAATACCCTCAACAAAATCCTGAAGAAAGAGTAAAAGTTGGCAATGTCCTGGAACTTTACAGATGCATACACTGTTTAACCTTTTGCAGATGCATACACTGTTTTACCTTGGAGTAGGAATATGTACCCTTAGGGTACAACAATGAACATATTAGGGGTAAATAATATACAAAGATGTTCCTTAAGGGTGCTGCCCTTAATGTATAAATTAAGGTATAATTGTTGCACATTTTTTATGAGAGTTTATGGGCCTCTAAAACACCAGGGACATACAAGGTCACACATGGAGAACAAAGACAAAAATGTTTGTGATCATATCTCAATTTCATTTGGGAAGTACAGTCTAAGTGCAACACATATTTTTTGTTGTTGGTTAACTGAATAAAGGTGTTTGCTTATCTAAATGCCTGAAGTTTAATGTGGAATTGTGGGTTTTGCGTAAAAGAATACAAAAACGCCCCCCATATGAGGCATTTAAGGGTGGGAATTCCCCTCATTTTCAGAATGTATTTCATGCCTAGATCTACTGATAATTACATCAATCACTTCTAATTCCTTCTGTGCCTAAGAGTGAACAACCGTATAGACCAAGACTCTGTCTGGATCACAAAAAGAGAATAGCTTTAGAGTCACATTTTCCAAACAGACAGAGACAGCACTGTTTTTCTGAAAGGGCAACACAAACTTTTCTGTGTTGGGCAAAAATAGCCACTGAATACCTGCTATTCATTCCACTCTCAAGAGCATACAGATTGCTATATCTGATGTAAATGCTTCTGATTACATTAAATCTAATGCAATGCACAGGCTGAAAATCGCTACATTACACATTACACATCCAACAATACTACAAAAACAAAGAAGGTTCTAGTGTCTTTTAACATATGATGTATATAAAAAAAAGAAAAACAACAAAAGATATTACTGACAAACATTCATTAAAATTTAAACACACACACACACTGTCATGGCAATTCATAACTATTGTACGTTTTTGGCGAATTGGTAGTAAATTCATGCAATCTCATTCATACATTTTCATACGATATGATTACACCTCACTGAGGGTTCTGTTTAGGTGCAGACCTTCATGATTACTTTTTTCTAAAAATCATACATTTTTGAAGAAATCAAATCGTACAAATTTATACGGAATTGCCAAATCGTAAATAGTTACATTTTCTCATGAGATCAGGTTGATACATACTCTGTAGTTGCAATATTTCCCAAAATTACAGCACACAAAACCCCCCTCATTTCATTAAAAGCTATATTGAACCATCATCCCATGTAAATTGACCTACACGTTTCAGGAAATTGCAATAATCTGGATCACAGTCAGCTCCTAAACAGCATCATTCCATTCTGACAACCCCACCTGATTTGGGTAGAAACAAAAAAATTTCTGAAAGTAAACAACTTAAGGCTGGAATGCATACAACTCTTTCCTCGATTTTTGCTACAGTCTGGAAGAATTGATGCTAGTTGATTAGCTAGCTAGCCAGTCTCCAGATATTGGGCAGTTGGAGTTGGCAGATTTTGCAGAAAACTGTGTAGTCTATGCTGGGCACAGGCTTTTTTGCAGAATATCAAACACGTTTTGAGCTGATTTTAGAGCACATATTGTTTTCATCTGTCTTGTGTCTCAAAGCAACAAAGCACATGTTCCTGTGCAAGTTTGTTGCGTTCGGAACAACTTCAAAGTCTGGTAGTGTGTGATTGTGGGTAATGTAATGTGTCTCTATTAATCACTTCCAAGGGGAATGTAACCAATTGCACAACAAGGATACGCCTCAGTTTTTGAGATGGTTCTGCCCTATTATATTTATTTATCTACAGGACAAACAAGCCCACAATTCCAAGGTAAATAAATAAATAAATTGGAGAGAACATCACACAAGAACCAGACATTTTTGTTTAAAACTTAAAAAAAAAAAAAGAAGAAGTCCAGAGCACAACAGAAGATGTGAGAGAAAGTGGGAGGGATAAAGTGATAGGAGGAAAGTGAGAGGTGCAGGTGGGGGAGGGGAGGGGAGAACAGAGAGGACAAGTATTCTATTTACTGAGAGCTTTTTCATGTGCCCTGAGGCCAGAGTCTGACACTGGCATTCAATCATGATACAGACACAGAGAATTGTGTCTCATCTGTTAAATATGCCAGGCTCTCAACATAATGAGTAAGAAACAATTAAGCAATTACTCATTCTAGAGAGCAAATGGTCTTGACTTCTAATGCATTTTATATAATAGTTTTAATAGGAAAGAAAAACTGCATGTCTGGCAAATGGAAAAAGGTTATTCTGATCTTGTAAAGTATTTGCAAGATACTTTTTTTACTCCTGCAGCACTAGCCACTCATGTGTGAGTGATGTTTGTCCAAATAGATTTTTTCAATCAGTTCATGAATCAGCAATATGCTTGCAATAAACATTTATAGGCTAAATGGAAGTGAATTTACAATACAGTCAACAATAAGACAATAATCTGTTTCAACTGCAATATTTTGTTATAATTAAAATCTTTTGAATCTTTTGAACAATGGCAGAGCACAAGACATGAAAGTGTAAGAGTGTTTGGCACTATTGTCAATAAACTTATTCTTGCTAGCTAAATATTATGGTGCATTTGAGTGTGCCATGTCAGAATTACCATACTTTTAGTTTCCAACTTGTCCTTACACATCTTTGTCAAAGACGTAATTACAGCTCAGAATTATAAGCTCCCATTTGACTGTGACATCATGAGAAAACCAAAATGGCTGCTAACGGTAGCAACCTCTACACAAATTTCTGTTTAGTCACTTAGCCAGTTTTACTTGTTGCACTTTCTTTGATTATACAAGAGAATAGATGTGAATTTTGCTGTCATTACCAATAAAGTACCACACTAAGATTCATTTTGGCATTTATGAGCTTTGCCGTAGAAAGAAATAATTTCTGAAACGTAAACAACTTAAGGCTGGAATGCACTACACAACTCTTGCCTAGACTATTGCCACAATTTACAGCCTGGAGGAATCGACGCTAGTTGATTAGCTGCTAGCCAGTCTGCTATATTGGGCAGTTGGAGTTGACTTTTTAGCATTATGAATCCATCCAGTAGGAGGATTGTTTTCATCTGTCTTGCGTCTCAAAGCAACGATGCACATGTTCATGTGGTAGTTTGTTGCGCTCAAAACAACTTGAAAGTCTGGTAGTGTGTGATCTTTAGTCGTTGGATGCCCATTTTTTCTCTGTTAGCAAGTGTATGATGCCTAGAGTTTTAAAATCTGTTGAGTTTTTAAAAGTCATGTAGTGTATCTCAGGTATTAGCCGTGTGTCTACCAAAGTGCTTTTAACCAGCTGAAAATGACAGGCATTCTTCTGAAAACTCTTCCTCTGTGACTGGAAGGCTGGGTAAAAAGTGACAGTGATGAGCAAAGCGTTTTACCCAAAGTTGAAAATTTTTTAACTCAGCACCCAAGAAAAAATGTCAAGCACGCAGCGCTCAGCATGAAATAAACACTGCTGCCATTTTTAAATATGTGGCGCTCCCATTGAAAACAAGAAGGAAAAAACACTTTGGTAGACACACAGCCTTAGGGGCCGTTCATACAATGTGTTTTCTATTCCACTGCGCTACTTTTCCATAGTACGCTAGATGGGCGTCTTTAACCGTTGCACACCCTTTTATTTGTAAAATCTAGTTCATGACACGGCATTCTAAAAATGCAGCGCTCAAGTTAAAAGAAGTTCAAATTTTAAAAAAATGCTCTAGACCTTGCCCTTTTTTCATTCCACTGACCTGTGTCTTGTGTTTTTAACTGGCCCTTAGAGTAGAACTTCTGAGTATTAACTAAAATAATTCCAAAAACCACATTCGTCTTCAATTCAAAACTTTATCTGAATATTTTATCTCAACTCTTAATCAACACTTGTTTACTCACTGTTATTCATTGCTGAAAGCATTTTTTTGAGTTGAGAAGCAGTAAATCATGATAATATAGTGTGCTAGGCCAAACAATTTCATAAACACATTATCATAATTTTGTATGGAATGTTAAGCATTGATATTTTAAAGAATCTACAGAGGAGGCCATTGCTATGGTGCAAGAGCTGGGTCTGCTGAGGAGGTTTGGAGTGTCATGGTTCACATTACGAACTGACAGCTGCTGAATTACAGCTCCAGATGTGCTTCAAACATTTCAAAGACTCCAGGCTTAAAGATACAGAGTGCAAACTGATATTACCTGGCCTACTGTGCACAACAAAGGTGCTGCTGGAGAACAAGATTTTCCAACTCCCTTTAAGGCAATCATACATTCATGACTACCTACAGGTCTAGGAGTAGATATTTGCAAAATATGGTGTTGGATAGAACCAGGGCTATCGCTAATATTCACAGGGCCTGAAAGAAAATGTGGGAGGGGGCTTTGATCTTTCAGAGGGTTTATCATTCTCCATGGCTCAATAGGCTATACTTAGTGGCAAGTCTTAGGTCTTCGTGGCCCCCTTAGGGCCTGGAATGATACAGTAAACTGCAGGCTGCCATGCACATAAATAATGCCTATTAAATATGGTAAACAAAAGCTCAAACATGCTTGCTTGATACATAAGAATCAAGAGGTTTGTTCTCATGCATCAAACAATTACAACTGAGCTACCGTTGACCATATTTGATGTGAATAACAGCCTAAATTAAATCTGTTCATCATACTGTATGAGCAATTGTGTCTCTTTAGAAGACTTGGATTAAACCGCTCAATTCATATAGATTACTTTTTCTATGTCTTTATAAATATTTTGAAGCTTGAAAGTTTTGGTGGAATGGAGTTTCAAAGAAAGGATAGAAATTGTTAAAAATTTCAATAGAAATATCATTTGTTTTTCAAAAAGTAAAGATATGAGGGTGTGGAAATTATGACAGAGTTTTTGTTTTCATGTCAACTATACTTTGATCAAGGAAACTATTTTCCATGATCAAGGTGATCAAGGAAATCATGTATTTGAAAAAAGAAAGTGGGGGAGTGGGAATGGTATCGGGACATGATACATCAAATTTCAACCTGCATTCCCAATTTCCCATGAGCACACTGTAGTGGGCAGCACTGTTTAAGTTTCTCAGAGAGGTGTGGATCTAGCATGACAGTGGGGTTGGCATGATGCATCCTGTGGGCAAACTACAGTGGGATAATAATACTTGAGACTATTGCAATGCAATAGTGAGGTTAAAAAAAAGAAATGTGAAGGCCAAGTAAACCATACTCAGAATTTGTCCTCTGTATTTGAACCATCCAAGTTGGTACACACACATTAGGAATAGTAAGTAGTGAAGACACACACACTGCAAACCGCAGATTCACACACCTGGAGCAGTGGAGCGATTGGGGGTTAGGTGCCTTGCTCACGAACCCCCAACCTTTGGGTTACCAGTCTGACTCTCTAACCATTAGGCCACGACTGCCCAATATAGAAGGCCAATAGCTGCCTGTTCTTACTGACGTACAAATTCAGCCAAAGCTTAGTGCCTACCCCTGCACAGGAAGCTAAGAGAATCACAGGAAGAGGAAGAGGTAACCCATTTCCATCCCAAGTGGACCCAATGCACTCTGGGATATGGGCCAACATATTATTGTACATATTAAATGTGTTTTTGCCAGCTACATTATTCCACCATACTGTATGTTAAAGCCAAATCAGATAATAAGTTTGATTATTATTGTTCACGCACGTGTCGAGGAAACACTAGATACCCAAAGAAACCTTCAAAATAAGTTACAGAGCAAAGTCAACTGTTGATAAAGTTGATAAAGACAAATAGACCCCAGCCCCCACAGAGACTCAGGTTCTGTTTACACCAGAACATGCATCTTCAAACATGTCTCCTGTGAACACTAGTGATCGGATTTCAAAAGGAGGGTCTCAAATTCCAACATTATGTCATCTTGTGACTACATACCTCACTCAGAATGTCAGAGTGTTAGTGGTTTTCAGGTTGAATGCTCATTGTTATTTTAGTTAGATACCTGCATTAGATGAACTCTGGATGTGCTTGCTTCACATAATCTATCACTGCATTTTCTGTGACATCTTGTGCATTTATATGAATGTGCATGTCAGAATTTTTCAGTTGGGTGTTTATTTATTTTTATTGTTGCACAAACCGGCTTAAAACCCTTCTTTTAGCACAGTGGTTGATTGGCAGTTGAGTAAATGATACTTCACTCTTGTCCAGGATACATTTCACCAATTGAATGAGTAAAACTGGTAGATATTGGTGAAAATCTCCCAAAAAAAGAAGAAGAAAAGGAAAAAAGTGCTGCAATAAAATAAGGAAGTTAAGAAAGAGCTGCAAAGGACTTACAAAACAACTCCCATTATGAAAGCACCACCAGCCCAGACTGCTTCAGTGGAATACTGGCAAGTCAAAACCAATCAGTTGCTAGTGCCAAGATAAGGGCTCAGGTTCAGTGAGAGCTTAGATCTTAAACACACTTTCTGCCAAGTTCTGTTAAAGTCTGGGCACACTTGGTGCACTAGTGTTTCCCTGTATTCTACATATTCTTATTACAATAGGATCATTTCACAGAGTAACACAGAAAATAAAATGACACCCCAGGGTACTCAATTCAATACCCAATGTTATATTGAACACAACTACAAGTTCTACGTTCCATATTCCACACCTTTGACAACTGAGACATCAGAGGAAAAAAAAAAAAAAAAACTGCACTGAGAAATAATATTTATAATAACAGTGAGAAGTTTAGTTACAAGTTTAGTTACAATCATGTAGTTCAAAGCTACTTCCTTTGCAGTTTCCTTTTTTTGTGTCACACAAGAATGAAAGCTATATGGGTTTGAACAACAGGAGAGAAAGTGAATAAGAAGGACAGAAATTACAAAATGACAGAATTTTAATTTTGGATGAACTATCCCTTCAGTATTATTTGTATAACTCTTTAGATTAATTTAAACAGTCCAAAAAAAAAAAAAGTGAAGTGAGGTATCCAAGTATCTTGTTATTATCAGAATTATGTGTTTTTGTAGTGAGCACAAACAGAAGAAGAATGAATCACTTTGCAGATATACAGTATACTCCTCATTCCCAAATTGTATTTGTCACTTGAGCAAAAGAGCTAATGTGCCGGACAAACATACACACACTGCCTACATTACCAGGTCAGCAGCTCCATCGTACCAGCTATGACAAGTGCTACATCAATGCCCCCAACACACACCCTGCCCTGCCTTGGCCTGCAGTAATGTGAATCATCTTCACACATACACACACCTGTAGGGCATGTGTTACTAACAAGCAGAATTGTTGTGTTCTTAACACAGCCAGCCAGTCTGCCAAGCCCATGAGATACAAACCGAGGACATGAGTCAGAGCACACACAAAAATATGACTTTCATACACAGGGTGTGGTTTGAAATATTTGAAATCCATAAAAATCAGAAGCTGCTATATAAATTGCACAATTTAGCTGAAGGAGGCTCTAAAATGAGTGATGGATGATTTGCTAATAAACTCCAGTTTGTCTTTGTCTAACTGTTTTTCTGCTCACCATAAGTATGATGTTTGAATTTTACTGGACATATCCACAACTATAATGTGCTCCCTATATAATCTTCAAGTTCTCTCTTTTTATCTGCTTTTCTGCAGTTTTGTCTCCGTGGTAGTCTTGCTTACTCATCAAACTTGGCATTGCAGTAGCTTTGAGTACTGTTGGCTCTTGTATGATAAACAGATTGTGGTGTTCCTCATTTGCTGCTTTGGATAAAAGCATCTGCTAAATAACCAAATGTAAATGTCCATCTCACACATCAATGTTCTAAGCAGTTACACTAAAGCTCAACATCAGTCACTTGCATAACTGGAGGACTCACTCTCTGCAGGATAAACATGAGGTCAATCTGGCAGTCTCTCTCCTGTGCTGCCAGGGTTGATGGCAGTAGTGAGTTTCAGGAATGAGTTACAGGCTTCTGCACGCATTCTTTCACTTGTGTGTTAGGCTTGAAACTTACAATGCGTGTCTGGTGCTGCCAAGGCAACACGGGTGTGTTTTTAGTGAACCACAAAAACAATATCAAACTGTCGTGGCTGAAAGTTCAACACAATGTGTTCTAGAAACATTTCTAAAGTCTGTCTCAAATCACTTTACGTGCTAAAGATCCCACCTACAATCTAATCCTCGCAGAGCTTTAGGTCAAAGAGGTTGAAAATTAAAGGATGAAGGAGAACAGACATCTCCACAGTGAGAAAGGAGAAGGAGACCAGACATCTCTAATGACCAAATGATGCATACTATATCCAAGTAATGAGCACACTGTTGGGTGGTTAAAGTTATGCCCTGAAATGACATAAATCTCTTAGTTGTTGTGGCTTTTTCAGTCTTGTTATTCTGAAATATCTTTATTATTTATTATTCCTTAATGTTGTTCCAAATTTTTGAAATTTTGTATGATGGTGTCAACCATCAAAATCACAAATAACCATATGTCTGGTCCACAGGACTCATTTGTGTTATTGCATATTCACTGTCATATAAGTTTGTTTAAGAAATAAACTCAAATATAAGTCATTATCCACTAATAAACTTCATCTTAGAGAGTCAGTGAGTCAGACTCATTCGGTTCAAATCATTCAGACCCTGGCCT
Organism: Hypophthalmichthys nobilis; assembly: GCA_037950665.1. NCBI lineage: Eukaryota > Metazoa > Chordata > Actinopteri > Cypriniformes > Xenocyprididae > Hypophthalmichthys > Hypophthalmichthys nobilis. Next base: position 21,939,290 of record CM075480.1, on the reverse strand, counting down.
GAAAACATTCGACTCATGTGAATCATTCGTTCACTAATCGCACATTGCTACTTCTCATGGACGATTGAAGGAGAGCTAGGGGATGATGTCAAGATTATCAGTGAATATTACATTTAAATATTTCTTTACACAAATACTATCGGAATATAGCGCAAATGGCTTAGCCTACGTTATGATACAATTCGGTGATTTTGCGACTTCTCAAGATTTGGCACTTCAGTCAACATTGTAATTGCATGTAAATAGTATTCAAAACTTATCCTTTTGTTTTCTGCAGGGGAAAAAAAGATATAATCCGGGTTTAAAACGACATCAGGGTGAGTGAATGCCAGTTTTGACAGTTTTCATTTTCGATTGAATTCATTAAGGATCACCTTATCTAATGCACTTGAACTGGTGCAATTGGGGCATGTCTTTAGCTTTACAGTACGGAGAGGGGTGGATAATCATTAACTATGAGCAAAGCTTAAATAGCCTACATAGGATAAATAATGGTGTATATTTCAAAAAGAAAACCAGCTACATACCATTAGTTTATTACAAAAAAACTGCTCGACTAATTACAAAAATATTCTACAACCAAAGTACCTGGGTTCAACTTGCTGCAAATGTGAAACAAACTCCTTAAGAAACGATACCTGGACTCCAATGAGGATAAAATAAATGCTTACATTCTTTTATCAGATGGTTGGAGTTGTCGGTGCATGGCCAGGGAGAAACCGAACAAGCTGTTGGCATCTCCCGTTTTCTTGATAACATTGTCTTTGTCCAGGTTGAAGGCAGAGATCAGCGTCCATCCCAAAAAACTGAGAAGCGGTAATGTTAAAGTCCTGTAAGATCCCATTGTGATGTTGAGTTCCGTTCGTGTCAGGTTCTTGCTTTGGAGTTGAGACTTGCAGCCTGCTTCTGCTGGGTTTGTGGATGTCTATAAGGGAGGAATCTCTCTTACGTCCCTCCTCTCCCCCTCCACCCGTCTCCACCCTCAGCCTTGCCTCTACCTGCCAGTAACAGCTCCGGGCTTCGTTCTTCGTCATTATTCGGCATTCTTTTGGTTATTCGAGCGCGTGATATTAGAGATTTTAACGTCGTAAAAAAGTAGCACTGATTTCCTTCGAGTGTCATTCATTTCACACAATGATAACGCATGATAAGCGTGGTGAGTAAATAGCTTAGAGAATGAGAGTTTTCTACATCAAAACCTCCCAGAGTAGCTAATATTACATTTAAAAGTCTGTGTTTTGATAAAATATGTAGGCTATATCATATTGTTTTGCTTATATTAGGCTATGTAATTTATCTGTTTATAAATGTACAACCCTAAATTGTGCAAGCTAGTGTAAGGTACAAAGAGTGTTGTTGTTAGGCTACATGACTGTATTGTAATCAAATTTAATTTATAGGCAATTTAATGAAAATAAAATAATGTAATAATAATATTATGTGATTAAATGCAGGGCCTATACACTTGAATGATATAAAATTAAACAAACACCTGCTGAATTAGAAGATGCAGTTCTGTTATTTAACAGGCTACAGCCAAGATCGCAAATCAAGTTATAAGCATTATTATAAGGCATTTTTTACATTTTACTTTCATACCTCAGAATTGTCATGTATGATAATGATTTCACCCATGTAGCTCATTTCTAATTGGTTAAATTGGTTTTACAACTCACCCTTGTGTTAAAGCATTACCCGTTCTCCCCTACAGCAATATTACAAATTGAAATTTTCTTATCTACATCAGGGGGTTATTGCTGTTAGCACCGAACCACACAAGCGTTACTTCTTTATCTTTTTTATCTCTTTGTCTGTGTTTGTGAGCATAAATTCTCAGATGTGCAAATTAACACAGATATCACACCCTCTAATCTCTGGTTTATTAGACCCCCCTGTGTTTTACACGATTTGGTTGAACCTGGCTAGTAGGTACTGTTCCAAATCTGTTTTAGACAATTGGGGGCATTGAAACAATGTAAGCATTGTAACTAACAATAAGAATAAAACTGAGCTTGTTTAATGCTACCAAGGGGATTGGGGAAGTGGGGGTGGGGGCAGTACACAAAAAGAATGAAAGACAAATGTTAAATAGCCTAATAAAAACTGACATTTGAAATAGAGACATAGTTGTCACTCATTTATTGACCTGTTAATATTGTCATTGAATATATAGTATCAAACATATAATTATCAGTGTATCACTTCATAAAAAAAGGTCACAAATACTGAAATAAAAACTTCAGAATTTCACAAATAGCACTTTAGATGCATTATACAGTACTTACAGAATAAACAGGAGGTTTAACTCAATTAAGGTGACTTAAAAAAAAAACATAAAATTCATTGAGAATGAATTAACTTTAACCTCTGTGTACTCTCCTCTCACAAAAGAAAATGTGTAAAAGGCAGGAATGTAAATTTTATCCATTATTCATTTATAATAATAGCATTATTGGCTGCAAAGGCAGATGAATGTGAGTTTGCAGAGGCAGGATTTAAGAGACTAAATGATTGGAGAAGTCCTGCATACATCACCAGAGAGAAGTCTGTTGTTTCACCTGAATTTTATTTTTAGGTCACAAAAAAACATGCATGGACGAATCATTCACAATAAGATCAATAACACACATTTAGAATAGAATGGGGAGAAATTTACATTTCACAACAATTTTAATTATTTATTATTGCAGTGTTGCCATTCTAGTGATTGAGGCTACCAGGGAATCTCTAGGGTGAGACATGCAAAAACAAATATACACAGTGGTTTTCTGATTCATTGAACTGGCATAATCTTGCAGCCACACCCTCTGAATGAGGACACACTTTGTCTAAGCATCTCTCTCTGTTCTTCACCCAGGTGATATTTGCTGTTCTGATGTCAGGAGTGTTGAAATGCAATGCCTGAGGCTGGGAGTGTTCAAAACACTGGGCGTGCCTGGATCAAAGTCTGCAATCAAACCCCTCTTCTTTTCTCCCATCCCCTCCATCCCTTTCTCCTGTTCTCTATCCACCCCCTTCCCTTGAACGTAAGCACTCCAATCACTTAGTATGCACTCCCTCTCTTCCTCCTCCTCCTCCTCTTTTTTTTTTTTCTTTCTCAGTGACATTGGTGGTCGGTGTTTCTACACAGCAGCAGCAAATAAATCTGTATGGAGAGCAGAATTATCCCAGAGCCGTAAATCTCAATCTGCTGTTGCAGCTCCATTCCGGTTGCTTTAAATCAGTTTAATGTCCCCTTTGTTCTGTATTTCCTCCTAGTTTTTCATTTTCTTGTGTACACCATTCTGGATTTGTAAATAGAACAGATTTTTAGACATAGTGTTTTGAAGACACCTCTGGGACAGAGTCTGGCCAGAAAGAGTGGATTCTGTCAGCTTCAGAGGTTGGGCTGGGGCTGCTAATGGAGAGAAATGTTGACAGATGCAGGTTTTGTCATGTCTAAGGGTGTAAGTGATATCTTAAACTACTTGCACTGTCTTTCTCTTCATGGCAAGAACTGTGTTTGAATCATTTGCATACAACGGGATGGGTGTTGGTACTTCATATTCCCTGATAGTTCAATACTGTCAAAATAATTCACACAGCCATCAAAACAGATTTTATTTTTTTAAATTTTGCCATAGAGCATCAAATGGATAAATATTCATATATATATATATATATATATATATATAAATATTGACAAATATTTGTAGTAATTTAATTATTCATTATTTTGAATTCTGCGCCGTGCTGGTAGTAACTGATTATATGTAATCTGGATTACATAATCAGATTCCAAAAATGAAGTATACTTGTAATTAGATGTGAAATCAATGTGATAAATGAGTTGGGTCAAAGGTAGTAGTCAAAAAGTAGTCAGATTATATTACCTTGTGTAATGTAATGGATTATGTTAGTAACTACAATTTTTGTCATGTAATTTGGAATCAGTAACCAACTACACTTTGTAAGTAATCTACCCAGCATTGATTCTGGGAAATGAATTGTTCTTCCACCATGGTCTATAAAATTAAAAAAGTAGTTAATTTAATAAATATAATGAGACTACACTTTAATTGTAGTTTTTAAATTTGTATATATTTTAAATATAGGCCTATAATTATTTTTATTTTAATATTTATATATACTTAAAGTCTAAATTTCAATAATTTCTTTGCATACTATTCAATTTTTAATTCTACTTCCCAAAATTTAAATTCAAATTGAAATCTGTTGACTATACCTCGTTTCATATTTAGGAATTTGGAGTTGAAACCACAAAGGAATGTTCTGTTTAGTTCTGCATGGCACACACTCCTCCTGTATATTGACAGTATTGATCTTTTCCACCCTATATTAAACACACATGCCTAATTTATGATTCGGAGGAATAAAGCATGACACATTTCACTGTACTGTTATCCACCATACTCACTTTCTCGCTGATTCCATGACAAGTTATTGAAATAAATTGCAAATTGATGCAATTAATTAAATGGACATTTGTCAGAATCCGTTTTCTAAGGAAGAGAGACCTCTAGCTTTCACTAGTAGGTGGCAAGACTGAAGAAACACATCGAAAACATTATGGACGATTGCAAGCATTACAAAAAAAATAAATAAATAATACTTTATGTTTATGCAGAATTAAAGGGCTTTAGTACTATTTAGGAATACAGTAGCCGACATGTGTGCAGACACATATTGGTATTGATTTGAATCTCATTGCTCTTTCCTCTCTATTGATTATTGACAGGGGACTCATGTCCTCTTTACAATTCTAGAACCCATTCCTCATGACCTCTTTTTTCTCTCTCGGGCCCTTCTGCTGTAAGCTTGTCTTTCCCTTCAGCCAGGTGGGATAATCCATCAGTTTCTACTTGCCTGGGAGGGTGAGAGCCAACACTGCATTTCTGTGTGTCAGTGTGTGTGAGGGACACAACTGTTAATATATTTGTGTATCATGTGATTTTATTATTTCCTAAACAACAGAAAAACCCTTAAAGCTCTTCACTGTCTGCTGATTTCAAGGATTAGATTATGTTTTAAATCTTTGTCACAAGTGTGCTGTAGTCACACTCATATCCACATATCCAAGCACCAAATTAGGAGTGATTATATCAATTTGTATTATTTATGATTACAAACTGATGTGAAATATTTGTTTATAGCTTCACTGTCATTATATAAACTGTCTATGCATTGCATTTACACATTTCTGTTCACGTTTTCTTTTTTTTCACTCCCACGTTTTTCTCAGACAGGGCTCAACAAGTATCCTTAATTCCTCAATAACCCCTTGTCTGTTACTGCGATCAGTGCAATCAATACATTACTTTCTCCTATTTTTGTTCATTTTGCATGCTGAGTTTAAATAAAACACAAATATTAAGACTTATTGTGCTCTATGTATAAAAGTGCAATTATACAAGTGCTATAATGATTTATGTAAAATGGATTGTTCCAGTCCTGGATACAGACTATGCAGTAACAACTATGTGAAACAATTGTTAATCGTATCACTGCACAGCACCAATACACTCTAAAAAAAAAAATGCTGGGTTAAAAACAACCTAAGTTGGGTTGAAAATGGACCAACCCAGCAATTGGGTTGTTCTAACCCAGCGGTTGGGTTAAATGTTTTATTTAACTCAACAATTGTTTAAAAATGACTGCATTGCTTGCTTAAAATGAACCCTGTCACAGAGTCGCAACCATCACAAATGACCATCAACCCATTGTTACCAGATCAGCACACTCTGCCCACTCGTTCACTCTCCCCCGGAATTCTAATTCACCGCACCTGCACCTCCTCATCAGCAATCCCTATAAAAAATCAGACAACCTGCACTCCCTTGTCTGGTCTCGTCTATACGTACACTACAGACTCCTTTACCTGAACTTACCTGTGCTTATTCACCTGCCTCGTTGGATACCCGTTACCCGTCTTCTGTCATCTGTATTCTGCTCTTCGTCTGCTTCTTCTTTGTTCCTGGTCTTCACCACCAAACCTGCAAAGAGACAATAACCATTACCGGCAATCTAAGTCATCATCATATCTCATAAACTGTTATACTTACCAGTCTGCATTCCCGTTCAGTTCCGTGCCTCTGTTTCAATAAACTCTGTGTTGTTACAACTCACCTGTCTGCCTCCTTCTGTTGTGTGACAGAAGACCACCAGACTGCATGCAGAGCACCACGGAAACTGGTGGGGATCGCCCCACCAATCATTTCGCCGACCTTGTGCAAGCAGTGCACCAATCCCTCCTGCCATCTGCACCCGCTGCTTCGCCTGCTGCCTCTGCCAGTCCCATGGCTAAACCAGCGACATTCACCGTGAGGCGGAGGATTGCAACGGGTTCATCTCCAATGTTCGCTCTATTTTGAGACGTGGTCTCATCAATTCACCACCGATCGAGCCCGGGTAGCGTTTGTCATATTTCTCCTGTCTGGTTGCACTCTTCAATGGGCTCTGTGGCAATCGAATGCTCCAGTCACAACATCACTCTCTTCATTCCTCAGCCACTTCAAGGAAGTCTTTGGTCAAACTGCCTCTGAGTTATCTGTTCACAATCAGTTGTTAAACCTGCGCCAAAGGTATGATTCTATGAGTGTCTATGCTCTTCAGTTCTGCACATTAGCGGCTTCTAGTGGCTGGAATGAGACTGATACTCACTGCTTTTTGTTAAGGGCTCAACGCTGATGTACGTCAACTCATGACAACGCTATGACTACGCTATTGGACTGGAGAATTAGTTCAAAATACCATCAGAATTTCTCAACGTCTAACAGCTTGTTCTCTCCCTAAACTCTCTCTGCATCCTCCGCCCTCCATACCATCATTCGCCCTTCCAGCACCTGAACCGATGCAGGTGGACTCATACCATCTGACACATGCAGAGTGTCAAAGGAGGATTCTCAACCAGCTATGCCTGTATTGTGGGGGAGAAGGTCACATCGTCACCTCCTGCCCAGTTCAACCACCACGCCCACCTGTGAGTACTATTCAGCTTCCATCTCACATTGCACCTTTAAGACGAACTACCATACATATCCTAACTCCACGAATCTGTGTTTCAGCGCAAGCCCTCAAGTCCGGCTCAGCAGGGAATTTAATCTCAAACCAACTTCTCCAGAAACTCAATGTTAAGAGGAAACGCTGCTCCCAAGAATTAAGGATCCACACCATCTAAGGAGAGCCGCTGGGTCGTGGTCACATCCATTCTCCCCCACACTGACACTCAGCATTGGCTGCCTGCACACAAAGATCACTTTCATGGTGCCGGAATGATCCACCGTGGACATCATCCTGGGACGCCCTTGGATTTCACAACATGAACCTCTCGTCAACTGGAACACTGGAGAGATCTTTCAATGGAGTGAGTGATGTTTTCACAACTGCCTGTCATCTGTCATCAAACCTTCCATCCCTTTTCCTCAAACCTCCTCTAACCACGATCCACCAGCTCTCTCACTCAAGTTTACCACCATTGAGGGTCCAGGTGGAGATTCCTTCAGAGTACTGGGCGTTCCAGAATGTGTTCAGCAAGTGGTTGGCAACTCAGCTTCCACCTCATCAGCCATGGGACTGTGCCATCGACCTGCTACCTGGGGCTACTCTGCCCAAAGGCAGAATTTACCCACTGTCCATCCCGGAGCAGAAGGCCATGGAGGAGTACATCCAGGAGGCGCTACAACAGCTATTCATTCAATTTTCCACATCCCCTGCCACTTCCAGCTTCATCTTTGTGGCCAAAAAGGACGGAGGCTTGCGGCTGTGCATCGACTACCGTCATCTCAACTTCCAGACAGTGAAGTATAATTATCCTCTTCCTCTGGTTCCAGCAGCATTGGAACAGCTACGGGGAGCTCGCATCTTCTTTAAGCTGGACCTGCGGAGCACTTACAACCTGATGCGCATCCGCTGAGGTGATGAGTGGAAGACCGTCTTCGTTACTCCCTCTGGGCACTATGAGTACTGGGTTATGCCCTATGGCCTGTCCAACTCTCCCTTCATCTTTCAGGGCTACATGAATGAGGTGTTCCAGGAGTTCCTCCAGTGATTCGTCATCGTCTACATCGACAATATCCTCATATACTCCCGGAACCTGACCAACACGTGAAGCAGGTCCTTGAGAAGTTACTCCAACACCATCTGTATCTCAAGCTGGAGAAGTGTGAGTTCCATACCACCTCCGTACACTTCCTGGGGTATGTCATTGACCAACATGGCATCCAGATGGACCAGAGAAAGGTGGAAACTATCCAGAACTGGCCCCAGCCAGCTACCGTCAAGGAAATACAACGCTTTCTGGGATTTGCCAACTTCTACCGAAGGTTCATCAACAATTACAGCCTACTCAGTTCTCCTCTCACCTCACTTCTCAAAGGCTGGCCCAAGTCTCTGTTCTGGAACCCATCTTCCCTGGAAGCTTTCCATTGTCTCCAAGAAGCCTTCCAAGCCACTCTGATCCTGGTCCATTCCAATCCTGATCTCACGTTCATCGTTGAGGTGGATGCCTCTACCACTGGCATTGGAACGGTCCTCTCACAGCAGCAGGGTGATCCTCCACGACTCCATCCATGAGCTTTCTATTCTAAGAAGCTGTCCTCGGTAGAGCAAAACTACAACATCAGTGAGCTCCTAGCCATCAAGCTTGCTCTGGAGGAGTGGAAACACTGGCTGGAGGGAGCTAATCACCGTTTTGAGGTAATCACAGATCATCGGAACCTAAAATATCTTCATGAAGCCAAAAAACTGAACCCACGTCAAGCCCGGTGGGTATTATTCTTCACCAGATTTGATTTCACTGTCTCATATCGACCTGGACATAAGAACTGTAGGGCTGATGCTCTATCACGCCTCCACCAACCTGATCCTGAGACAAGTTCTCCAGAACCCATTATCCCTCCAGCCATGATTGTCAGCCCCATTCAATAGTCCATCAACGAGCAAATCACCCAAGCTACATGCTCCAAACCTGCTCTGCTGGGAGTTCCTGAGGGACTCCTCTATGTACCACCAGCCTATCGTCTGCCCCTCATGGCTCACACGTCTCTGGGCTCTGGACACCCAGGTAGTCAACGTACCCTCTCACTGTTAAGCCAACACTACTGGTGGCCCAACATGGCTCAGGATATCTCCCAATACATCAAAAGATGCTTAGTCTGTGCCATTACCAACACTCCCCGCAAACTCCCAGAGAGGAAGCTGGTTCCTCTGCCCATTCCACACCGTCCATGGTCTCACCTGGGGATTGACTTCACCACTTCGGATTACCCGAGGACATTGTATCAGATTGTGGTCCCCAATTCATCTCACAGTTATGGCAAGTTTTCTTCAAACTACTGGGAGTTTCCATAAGCAGCTCCACCAGTTACCACCCACAAACTAACAGCCAGACTGAGCGGAAGATCCAGGAGATCAGGAGGTACCTGAGGTCCTACTGCCACCAGAACCAGGACAACTGGAGCCGGTTCCTCCCCTGGGCGAAGTACGCACAGAACTCCCTCAGACAATCCACCACCGGGCTCACCCTCTTCTAGTGTATCCTAGGGTACCAGCCTCCATTATTCCCCTGGTCCGGTGAGCCCTTGGAGGTTCCAGCTGTCAACCACTGGTTCCAGCAGAGCAAGAGGGTGTGGGACTCAGCTCACGAGCATCTCCAATAGGCAGTGCAGAGACACAAGAGGAAAGCAGACACCCAAAGAACACCGACCCCTCGCTACCAACCAGGTCAGAAGGTGTGGCTCTCCACACGGGACATCTATCTCCGCCTGCCCTGCCGTAAGCTGAGTCTCCATTACATAGGTCCGTTCGTAGTGAAGAGGCAGATCATCGAGGTCACCTACAGGCTAAACCTTTCACCACACTATTGCATCTCTCCATCATTCCATGTGTCACTCCTTAAACATCACTCTGAACCTTTGTCTCCCCTCACAGAATCTGGTGGCGATGAGGTACCTCCTCCTTCCGAACTCGTTGACGAGGGAGCTATCTACAAGGTCCGGGCCATCCTCAACTCGTGGTGGCGGGGCAAAAGGCTGGAATACCTTATCGACTGGGAGGACTACAGTCCTCATCCAATTCCACACAGAACACAGAGATCGCCTAGCTCCCAGGGGTCGAGGTAGGCCCCATTGTCGCACCATCCGGCCGTCAGGAGCCGCCTGTGGAGGAGGGAGTACTGTCACGAAGCCCAACCATCACAAACGACCATCATCCCATCGTCACCAGATCAGCATGCTCCACCCGCTCGTTCACTCTCCCTGGAATTCTAATTCACTGCACCTGCACCTCGTCATCAGCACTCACTATAAAGACTTGCACAACCTGCACTCCCTTGTCTGGTCTCGTCTATACGTACACTACAGACTCCTTTACCTGAACTTAGCTGTGCTTACTCACCTGCCTCATTGGATACCCGTTACCTGTCTTCTGTCATCTGTCTTCTGCCCTTCATTTGCTTCATCTTCGTTCCTGGTCTTCACCACCGAATCTGCAAAGAGACAATAACCATTACCGGCAAACATTTAACCCAACTGCTAGGTTAAAACAACCCAATCGCTGAGTTTGTCCATTTTCAACCCAACTTGGGTTGCTTTTAACCCAGCATTTTTTAGTGTAGAATAACATTCTGTTAATGTTTGCATGGCAGGGCCTATATAGCCCTGGAATGCGCTTAATGAATTTGCTTTAATAAAATAATGTTTTAGTGAAATTTTTATAAATTTGTGTTCTTTCTATTTTTATTATGAAGTATCTGTTTTATAAAAGCAATGAGGCACTCAAGGCCATGTTATAGTCACAACAGAAGAGACAATATTGTATGTATGAACGTACTGCGAAAGTGTAAGCGAACGTGTATTTCACTTGTCGCCATTGTTTGCAGGTTTTTAAATGTGTATACCTTTTTTGACAAATGAACATGTGGCAAAGACGTGGCAGAAGCATTAACCCATTTGTGCCCAATTTTTTCTGAATGGTTTCATGAATATAGTCCTATTAATAATATCCTATGTGAACATGTTCTGCATTTATTTTCCCCAGGTTTTTTTTTTTTTTTTTTCTTAAAAATCGTATTTGAATGTGTGGCAACTATAGTTGCCGGTGGGCAAATATGTTGTATGCACCCCTTCAATGTCAAATTTGAAAAGGAGGAGAACATTTGGCATCTAACTCAAAATAACTGCTTTTAACAGATCAGTCAAAGTCGAAGAACATTCGATGTGAACCCAAAAAAGCTGCATCTAGCTTATAATCTCTTGAAAATGAAAACACAACAAACAACAAATCCATTTGTCTTAAAGTGGTGGAACATAGTGCAGAACAAAGTGCAGCCATTAAGTTGCCCCAACAGAGCATTGTGAATCAAAAAGTTAAATTACATTGTTCATTAGAAAAAAATACATCTATATTTGACCCTGGACCACAAAACCAGTCATAAGTCACACAGGTATATTTGTAGCAATAGCCAACAATACATTGTATGGGTCAAAATTATCGATTTTTTTTTTCTTTTATGCCAAACATCATTAGGATATTAAGTAAAGATCATGTTCCATGAAGATATTTTGTAAATTTTCTACCGTAAATATATAAAAACATTCTTTTTGTTAGTGGATATGCATTGTTAAGGACTTAATTTGGACAACTTTAAAGGCAGTTTTCTCAATATTTAGATTTTTTTGAACCTTCAGATTCCAGATTTTCAAATAGTTGTATCTCGGCAAAATGTCCTATCCTAACAAACCATACATCAATGGAAGGCTTATTTATTCAGCTTTCAGATGATGTATAAATCTCAATTTCAAAAAATTGACCCTTATGACTGGTTTTGTGGTCCAGGGTCACATATATAAATAAATAAATAAATATAAACAAACAACAATATACAATATATAATATATAACAATATAAAATATAATGAAAGCAAAAAGCACTAAACAAGACCAAAAACCTTGATTTATTAAGTTAAAATGTTATTTTTCTTATTTTCGTATTTATATAGAGTATGCAAAGATATTATTTTGCAGATATGGAGCCAGATGGCGGAAATGAGGTGTTCAGTTGAGTCATCAGGCATTGCGATTAGAGTTCAAGCAGTTGAATGACAGTACCAACTTACACCAAGGAACAGTAAAACAGTAAAGGGCTAAGCGCTGAACCCTGTGGGACCCCATTTGCAAAGGGAGTGAGCCTTTTTAGCTGACCTAGTATAACCTGTTATCTAAGTATGATATAAACTAGTAAAACACAAATTCAAGTGCCCATCTTTGAGATCAGCAGAATGATATTTCTGTACTGAATACACCTGAGAAATCATACTGGTTTAGTGTAGATGATCTGGCTGACATAAGCACTTTGGAAATAGCAAGTAAAGCAGTTTGACTAGGGTGACCATGAAGCCTGATCGATTAGGGTCCAATTATTGACTTTTATATACATGTTAATTCAACAGTATTTTAGGAGGTTTAAGAATAATGTTACTAAATGTTCTTTGTCTTTTTTCTGAGAAAATGCTCTGCAAACTTGGACAGGCTGATATGACTGTCACAACATTTTTGCTCGTTAATTATTTAACCATTAATCATATTCACCGTGCTTTGTTGAAAGCAAAATGTAAAACATTTTCTAGATTATGTTCATTTATATGAATGCAGTGACTGTAAGAAATTATAAGCTTGTTGAACCTGATGTGGGATTTAGGCGTGGTTGAGGGAAAGAGAAAAATAGATATTCAGAGAAAAACTGTAAATGCTATAATAATTATTTTTACTGTACACCACAGATTTGTGGTTGTTTCTGCCTGAGCAAACAAAAGCAAACTAAATCCTGCTGGGAGACATGGCTAAACACACACAGAGGGAGTGAGGTGGAAAACAGAATAATGCCATGGCAACAGGAAACAATACTGTAAGAACTTGTACCCAGAATGCATATTTGGTGTGTGAATAAGATTACTGTGCCTTTTAGTACAGTTTGGCTGAGTGCACTCTGGAACACTGGATATTTTTAGGAGTTTCTTTGCACAAGTTTCTTAAAGTATAAATTCAATAAGTCTTAAAGCGCAAAACTATTGCACGCAAAACCCATGATTGGCATTTGTTTGGCAGATGGAAAGCTTTAGTTGCCAAATGTTACAATGAAACAAATCAAGGAAAAAGTGTCCTGTTATATAAAGGGGAACATGGGAAAAAATTATTTTGTAGCACTGGCCTGTGAGATTTACTGTATAGACTGTTATTTTTTAACCATGTAAAAAGGTTAGTGTCTAAGCATATGTGACTGTGTTTGTGTGTGTGCATCTCTACCTTTCTGATGTCTGACACACACATTGCTGTCGTCCTCAGCTATTCCTTGTCCTCTTCCCTCTGCTCAAAAGCCAAGACTTCCTTCCAGTTGTTTTTGTTGAGTCCAAGCAGCCATTAAACCATTGTTGTTAAAAAATAAAACTTCAGTGGAAAAAAAGAGCAAGGTTGGGAAACATGACAGTCAGAGCAGAAACGGCCATGAGCACGTGCGATGATGGTTTCACACAGAAATTTCAACTGCAAATACTGGGTGGGTCTAGAACTGCCTCTGTCATTACATTGGTTGTAATTTTTTACTGTTATAAACCTGAATACAATGTGTGAACATATGCTGTTTTGTATGTTCCACACTATCTTCTACTCTCTGCCTATACTGTACACTATTCATTTTCTCCATGCCAATTTCACAGTGCATTCTTTATGTTCATGTTGGGTGTGGAAAACAGAGGGGGGATAGAGAGAGGGAGGAAGAGAGGAAAAGAGAAATAAAACAAGAATGTGACTTTGCCAGTTTTCCTCACATTTGTATTGGTCTTTTTCAAAACCATGTGTTTGTGTATAAGCTTCGTCATTCATTTTACCTCCTTTTCTCTGGTGGAAGGAAATTTAGCCCCACTGGCATCTGTAAGAGGGAAACTGTCAAACCGGTTTTCTCCACAGCTGAACCAAACAAAAAGTTTCAACACACACACACGCACACACACACAAGGTGCAACCTCAGGGCACACATAGCTGCCAGTATTCAGCCCTGTGTCCCTTAAGGGCATGTCAAGTCGAGTCAAGTCAAGTCATCTTCATTTATATAGCGCTTTTCACAATACATATTGTTTCAAAGCAGCTTCACAGAGACAATAGGAAAATTCTTATCAAGCTAAAGTTGGTTTTTGATTGAATCACTTCTGTTGTAAAAATTGTTAGTTATTACTTTAGGGGCTGCTTAAATGACACCTTTCCTACTGAAAACTGAATACCTTTTATGCATTCTTGCCGTTCATTTACGTGTTTAGTCTATAGGTTTGCGTGTTTGAGTGTGTATGTGTGCAGAAGCTTGGTCTTTTTTTAAAAAGTGATATTTGCCAAATTACTTTACTGGTCCGCATAATACAGAAAAATTAGTTGTGTCCGCTGATCTATGCGAACTGGAATAATTTTGATCACGTTTTATCTATACATGGGGAAAGAAAAGAGAAATGGGCCTTCGCAGGGGATAGTTTAGTTGAAACGTCATGTCTAGATGCAGGTCCTTCATCTCATCTGGGTACGGCCTGGATCTGGCAGGCTGCGGCAAACCTCGGGATAAACAGAGAGAGACTAATATTAGCGTAGACGCCATTCTTCTTATGATGTAGCGAGTACATCAGGTGTTATGGGAAGTGTTCGGTTCCGGCTGACCTAATCTATGCAGCCTAAAAATTTACATGATTTTAATTATAGAAGTAGATAATGGTTTGCGTGTTTGAGTGTGTATGTGCGCAGAAGCTTGGTCTTTTTTTTTTTTAAAAAAAAGTGATATTTGCCAAATTACTTTACTGGTCCGCATAATACAGAAAAATTAGTTGTGTCCGCTGATCTATGCGAACTGGAATAATTTTGATCACGTTTTATCTATACATGGGGAAAGAAAAGAGAAATGGGCCTTCGCAGGGGATAGTTTAGTTGAAACGTCATGTCTAGATGCAGGTCCTTCATCTCATCTGGGTACGGCCTGGATCTGGCAGGCTGCGGCAAACCTCGGGATAAACAGAGAGAGACTAATATTAGCGTAGACGCCATTCTTCTTATGATGTAGCGAGTACATCAGGTGTTATGGGAAGTGTTCCCGGTTCCGGCTGACCTAATCTATGCAGCCTAAAAATTTACATGATTTTAATTATAGAAGTAGATAATGGTTTCATTCCATGGTGCTGCTCTTCTCTCTAGTAATATAGCACATAGTCTTAGAGCTGAAACATGACAAACTGGGGCCCAGGTCAGGAAGCAGACAGACTGGCTAAACCGACCGTCTGCTAGCCGTCTCACGTCACAGAAGTCAGATAAATCCCAACACATAGAAACTCTTTCACCTAGATATTATCACATAGAGACTGTGTCTGTACCCCAAATGAGTAAATACAAAAAACATCCAAACCCATTTAAGGGTAAAAATTTAATTGATGTTCAACAAATAAAAGATAATACTGATAAACAAATAATAAAGCTTGGGTTGCTGAATATTAGATCCCTTTCTTCAAAAGCACTTATTGTAAATGATATTATCACAGACAATAATCTAGATTTGCTGTGTTTGACAGAAACCTGGCTAAAACCAGATGATTGCATTACTTTAAATGAGTCTAGCCCTCAAAGTTACGATTATCGACACAATCCTCGTCAGAAAGGCAAAGGGGGAGGTGTTGTTGTAATTTATAGTAATATCTTCAGTATTACTCAAAAGTCGTTAAAATATAATTCCTTCGAAGTGATGGTGCTTTATGTAACATTATGTAAGTTGACATTTGTGCTGGCTACTGTATACAGGCCACCAGGACACCATACAGACTTTATCAAAGAATTTGCTGATTTTCTATTGGAGTTAGTACTGGCTGCGGATAAAGTCCTTGTTGTGGGTGATTTTAATATCTATGTAGATAATGATAAAGATGCATTGGGATTGGCATTTACAGACATTGTAAACTCTATTGGAGTTAGACAACACATGTCAGGACCCACTCATTGTTGTAATCATACTTTAGATCTAATACTGTCGCATAGAATCGATATTGATGCCGTTGAAATTCTGCAGCAGAGCGATGACATCTCAGATCATTATTTAGTCTCGTGTATACTACATTTAGCCAAGGCTGCAAAACTGCCACCCAGCCATAAATATGGCAGAACCATCACTTCTACCACTAAAGATTACTTTATAAATAATCTTCCTGATCAGTTTCATCGCCTTAGCATAGCAGACAGCTTAGAAGACCTCGATGTTGCAACAGAAACTATTGACTCTGTCTTTTCCAGCACATTAGACGCAGTTGCTCCTCTGCACTTAAAGAAGATTATGGAAACTAATCCAACACCGTGTTACAACGAGAACACTCGGGCTCTTAAGAGAGCTGCCAGAAAAATGGAGCGCAGCTGGAAGAAAACAAAACTAGATTTTCGCATTTCGTGGGGAGAGAGAATGATTGAGTACAGAAAGGCCTTTAAAAATGCTAGACCTACTTATTTTTCAAATCTCTTAGAAGAAAACAAACACAACCCTAGGTATTTATTTGATACAGTGGCTAAATTAACGAGAAATAGAGCTTCAACTTCTGATGCAAGTACAAGCAGATTGCATCTGTTGCGTCTCTTTCACGCAATCACACACACACACACACGTTGGGTTTCCATGTTTAATGGGGACTTTCCATAGACATAATTATTTTTATACTGTACAAACTGTATATTCTATCCCCTAACCCTACCCCTAAAACTACCAATCACAGAAAACTTTCTGCATTTTTACATTTAAAAAAACAACAACATTTAATATGATTCATAAGCTGTTTTCCTCATGGGGAGCAAAAAGATGTCTCTACAAGGTCGAAGATTTCTGGTATTGCCATCCTTGTAGGAATATTTTGTCCCCACAACATAGGGAATACCTGAACCATACACAAACACACACACAAGCCACAAATCTTTCCTCCTCGGAAATCCACAGAACAGTGACATTAGATGCAGTACTGATCTAGAAAGTTGTCAATTTGTTTTCTCAAGGCAAAAGACAAGATATTCTGTAAGGAAATTACTCTGAAAAAAACTGCTAATCTAAAATCTGTGCTTCATTTAGTAGTCAAAAAATTGCTCAAAAAAATTTCCACTTTTTACAGTGTAACCATTTCTTTGAACTATTTGCATTTTTCGTCTTTTGAATATGGGGACATCAGAGAAATGATCTGTTGTCTTCATTTCTAGTTAGATTTGATTCAAGGACAAAGGAGTAAAATCTATTTTGGATTATGATCTTTTTAAGAGCAGCTCTTTTACCAATGAACGTTTGAAGAAAAGGTTCAGATACTGGTCAGCTTCACTAATGTGGACTCATAAAGGGCACTTCATTAAGTTAAGTAATTTTACCTTAAGAAGAACATAATTAGATTTAGGCAGACGTCCCATCTGAGACACGCTAACTCCTGGTGCCACATGATAGTCTGATATTTCTCAAAAATGACAGGAGAATTGTTATTGATTTGTTGATATTTGATATTGATATTTGAGTGATTTTAATTCCCTCTTTCTTGTTTTCTATTTCCCTATCTCTCTCTCTCTCTCACACACACACACACACACACCTGGTTTTAATTTCATGCTTATTTTCAGCCTCTCCTAATTTCAACTTAGATGCACTGCTATTGCATTAACAGCACAAAAGGAGACATTTGTTTCAAAGTTACAGCTAATAAACTCTGGAAGCTCTCGCTATTTTGAGTGTTAAAGGACATGACCTGGCTTTAAAAATGAATAGGGAGACAAACATACATACTTGCTCACTTTCAGGCCATTTTACATATGCATCTTTCTCACCCTTTCTTTCACACTTCATCATTTGCTCTCTCTTCAGGGTCAGGTGATGTGAGTTTACAATGTCTGTAATGCATTCCTGTGGGTTAGCCACAATTAATGATCATGTGATTCCACTACCGACTGATAAAGTTATTTACTGTGAGAATCTGAAGACCTTCACCAACTTCACAGTGTAATACTAATTTTCTAGATATACAAAAAGTCTTTTTTTTTTAAATAATTGGATCACAATTACCATTTACGATTTAATTCACAAGCATTTAAAAAACAAAAATATAGATATTCTCAACTGAAGATCATTCAAACTTAGCTGTGTATTCAGATGAAATCTTTGGACTTGACTTAAAGTAGCCTATATATTGCTAGTAATTAGTAGTAGTAGATGTAGTAGATGTTTTAGTTTAATATCTACTTGCAACGCAGAAGTAAGTGTATGTGCGGGACTTCAAATTCATTAGCTGCTAAATGTAAATAACTAGAAGAATAACAAAGTGCAGTAGACACTAAAATTATTTGCGCCACAAACCAATTATGACAATACATTAAATAATATGGTAATAAATATTAGGTTGCAATATCAAGCAGCATAACGAGCTGTTTTGTACAGCTAAAAATAACTGGAAGCTGATGACACTGGAAGCACATTCAATTTACAAATGGCTGCGCCCACTCTTACATTAAAAATAAGGTGGACACTAGAGCCTGATTCTTTTTGGAGGATTCTTAAACACATTAGATTTTGCTCAGGATAAAGGTTTGTAAAGAGTTACCCTCCAGATGTACATAATTACAAGTAACTAACACTAAACCAAACCCTAACCCTAACCCTAACTGTAACTCTATAGTAAGTACATGTAGTTAATTAATAGTACTCAGTACTTATTTGAGTAATTACAATGTAACTACGGCACTGTAAAATATTTATTTTATGCTGTTCAGAAATTAGCCTACATGTTTTCCAGACATCCAGCAGACATCATTTCTCTTTGGGTTATTACATAAAATAACTGAATAATGTGAAAGATAACAAAGTGCATTAAGATGAAAGACATTCAGTGTCCAAGATGTAACAACCATCTAACAAATACAGTACCAAGAAATATATTAAAAGGATGGCTTACCGAAAAATGAAAATTCTGTCATCAGTTATACTCACCTTCATGTTGTTCCAAACCGACTCGTTTATCTTCAAAACACAAATAGGGTATTTTTATGAAATCTGAGAGATTATTGTCCCTCCATTGAAAGTCCATTCCGCCAAAACTTTGATGCTTTAAAAAGTTTATAAAGACATTGTAAAAGTAATCCATATGAATCAAGGCATTTAATCCAAATGTTCTGAAACACAATCACTTCATATGATCAACAGATTTAATTTTAATTAGGTTTTTATTCACATAGTATAAACACTGATCAACAGACAGAGCAAATCAAATATGGCAGCTCAACTATACTTGACTTGCGCACGTCAAGCAAGCATGTTTGAGCTTATTTGAATATTCGGTAACACTTTAGAATTCTGATCATTAATAAATAACTACACGGGAACAAATGAGTAATGCATTATTAACACTCTAGTAACTACTATTAACTATCAAGAAATTCTGATTAACAAATTAGTAAGTAATAGTGTTCATTTGAAGGTGGTAGTTCACTAGCTAATCAGTAACTACTATTTTGTTCATACCTCCCAGAGAACTACTAACAACTACTATATACAGGTTCATAATTAACCTGAATAATGCATAATGTATAATTAATTCTAAAGTAAAGATCATGGTAACCCAATAGTAATGACTGAAGTATTACCAAATCCTTCAGAAGGAATTACTAATTATTTGGATCAGTATTCTAAAGTGAGAAACATGATAACTCTCTAGTGAAGTCATTGTAAACTTTTGAGGTTTTTGTAACGTATTGGATAGTAATAACTCAACATAATTCTAAAGGAACTACTACTTATTTGGATCAGTATTCTAAAGTGAAGATCATGGTAACCCACTAGTAATTACTTAAGTGTTACCAAATACGTCAGAAGGAATTACTGTACAAAACTGTACAAAAACCTCAAAAGTGTACAATGACTTCAGTAGTTACTAGAGAGTTATCATGTTTCTCACTTTAGAATACTGATCCAAATAATTAATTCGTAATTCCTTCTGAAGGATTTGGTAATACTTCAGTCATTACTAGTGGGTTACCATGACCTTTACTTTAGAATTAATTATACATTATGCATTATTCATGTTAATTATGAACCTGTATATAGTAGTTCTTAGTAGTTCTCTGGGAGGTATGAAAAAACAGTAGTTACTGATTAGCTAATAGTGAACTACAACCTTCAACAGAGCACTGTTACTTACTAATTCGTTAATCAGAGTTTCTTGTTAGTTACTAGAGTGTTAATAATGCATTACTTATTTGTTTCCGTGTAGTTATTCATTAATGAAGGATCAGTATTCTAAAGTGTTACCGAATATACTCTATATAGACTTGGATTAAACTACATGATTCATAAGGATTACTTTTATAATGTCTTTTGAAGCATCAAATTTTGGTGTAATGAACTTTCAACAGCAGAACAGAAATCTCTCAAGTTTAAAAATATATTTTTGAAGTACAAAACTTTTTTGGATTTGTAGGGACATGACAGTGAGTAACTGATGACAGAAATTTCATTTTTGGGTGAAGTAAACTTTTAAATGTTTATTTGTATAGCATTTTTCCTATGTGTGTATATAACTGTAAATTAAATCTCACTCCAAGCTCTGTAATTATAAACAGATGCACTGACAAACCTTTACTCTCTGAGCTCCGAATGCCTGAACCACACCCAGAGGTTTTATAAACCACTGTTATAAAGAAATAGAGAGGGAGGGAGAAGAGGGAGAGGAGATGAGGAAGAGGATGAAGGAGACGATTGGGACATAACTCACATTGATTCACGCCAACTCACTGTATAAAACACTTCATAACATGAGTGTTTGACCTCCGGCAAGGATGAAGCTGAAAGATGGTATTTTATTTGCAATTAAATTGCTTTGTTTCCATGGAGAATACTACACACCCAAAGTTACAGAAGACACATGGACACCATCATTAAGGACAGGAAAATGCTAAACCAATCACAACCTCCTGCCTAGCCTTAGCCAATCACAATTCATGGAAAGATTAAATGGGTTTTAAAACCATAACCTGTTTGGACTGGCCCTTGGAACATGTGTTATGGAATTATGTGTACTGTATAAGTACTGTTTGTACAGTAATATTATAAAATTGCTGCATTTTTAACCTCTCTAAAAATATGTTGTGATTGTAGTTTCTGATGTTACTCTTGTACAAAATATACGTTAAGATTTACTGAAAAATCACCTTTAGACCTATCCAAAAAAAAAAAAAAAAAAAAAAGTCTCCCCTTGTAGCATTTTGACAGGACATGAAGTCTTCCCAGGATTCCTTACACAATTCCTCGCCCCTCTCTCTTCTTTATTTAATTTCTCTAATAATATGCTACTGCAGTTACCCTTGCCTTCCTTTTCCTCCTTTCATGAAGATTTTAGTAGATTTTATAGGGAGAATGTTGTTCTCTGTCACTCCCTCTACTCCCTGAAGACATGAAAAAGGAAAGTCTGCTTAAGGATGTTATTTATCCCACAGCCTTCATCCATGAACAGAAACCAAGGTATGTCATTTAACCTGTAGTGACAAGACTGCAACGGTTACCTTAAAAAAAACCTTTACAGTGGTTGTAATGAATGACCTAACATTTAACTGTCTAAATTTTAACACCTAAATTTGTAGGCTGGGATTTTAGTTAGCAAGAATATTTGCAGTATGGTGTTGTACATACTAAAAATAAGAGGATTAAAACAAAAGATAGGCCTATTTTTTGCCCTTGTGTGAGTGTATGGGTGTTATAGATGGCAGCAATACAGAACACATCTGTAAGAGCTTTTGTTCAAGTGTGTATACTTATTTTATTACCCTGAGGAATTACACTTACATAGGTACTACTCCAGCTTTTCTCTGTTTCTACTTGCCTCTCTCGTTATACACAGTCAGATACAGAAGTGCTTTGTTTAAAAGTCGACGTCCGACCTTGAGGGACTGAACAGGAACCTGATAAGATTTCCATGTCAAAGAAGGTGGAGCCTCAGAGCACACCCACCTATTACGTAATCGCCACGGACCGATGGTTGTTTGAAGGTGTTTACCAGCCAAAGCGAACTTTTCTGGAAAGATCGCATTGGCAAGCTGTTTCGTACGGAATTCCCAAAATGAAAAGACAACAAACTTTGGCTACGTCCGAAATTGCCTCCTATACCCTTAAATAGGGCACTATTTGAGGGGACAGCCATTTGTAATGGTGTCCAAAACCATAGTGGTCGTTATTGAGTGCACTCATTCAATCCCAAAACGCACCGCAATATCGAGTGTACAACACATAGATTATTAACATAGATGCCTCATTAGTGGCTGTTTCTAGGAGCTGCTATACGTAAGCCGTCCGCCATATTGGAACAGTCGAAACACTGGTCCGTGAGCACGTCCTGATTTTGCCGAGATAGACACATTCCTCGGTCAACTTATTTTGTTGATCCTGGAACAACAATCCAGTCCGAAAATTTAATCCTAACCCTATCCCTACCCCTAAACCTAATCCTACCCATAAGTTCAGAGGGATATAGGTAAATAACACTGATGTAGAAGCACCTAAACCTGGTTGTAAGCCTAAACTTGACATAAACTGTAAATGTGTCCCTCAAATCTAGGACAAAGACCGTGATCGAGGAACATGTACTTGGTGAAATCAGGTTCTGCAAGTGACGACACGCTGACCGTTCCAAGATGGCAGGTGCGCCAAAGTGTCTGGAATGGTTGAATGTGGCATCTACGTATACGTATCTATGGTCCAACTGATGTACACTCAATGGCTAGGGAATACCCATAATGCACTGTGAGGGTTGTGCCGAACGAATTCCCGCGTCTCACCAGAAGATGGCGCCTGCAGCTGAATCATCCATTCATTCATTTTCCAAACAGCTAGTCCTTTGGCTACAGCGTAATATCACCTTTTTTTCTAAGAGTGTGGCACTGCTTCCATATGAGTGTGGCATATTAATTTGTACTGCACATCATATTTGTATTGTCGACCTTCCTCTTCAAATTTGTTTGAGCTTTGCAAGTGTAAAGAAATCGTCTGAAGAAAGTACATAAACATATCCCCAGAAAAGCAGATAAAGCACAGCAAACTTTCTGGATTGTGGCGAACTTCATAACAATTTGAATCACTTAAAATATGCTTTAATGTTGTGTTTTTATGAAATTCCTTTACTGAGCCCCACATACTTTCTTACTATTCATCATAAGACAAACTGAGATATTTTCTGTTCAAATCCAACAGTGTTTCTTTTCCCTGTTGTACCTGTAGTGTTATATCTCACATATATCATGCTCGCACAAACGTTTTTGCATTTAAGACATTATTTAGTTTGTCTATTAAACCATATTCTTCACGTGGACTGTTGACTGGTCCCCATAATGTATACAATGAAGTTTGGGGTTCAATCAAAAAAATTGTTTGTTCAATGAACGTAACTGAATTAAGGAAAACTTTTTCACACAATTAAGTTAGGTTCATACAACAAGACAAGTCCATTTAAACAAATAATAATTTGTTAAACAAACTTAATCAATTTAGGTTCTTGTGTCAGAAAAATAATTTGTTGAGTAAACTTAATTAAATTAAGCAAAACATTTAATTTCATTTAACATAATTGAGTGCAAAAGACAATAAAGGTTTGTGTTGTTTCAGCTTATTTTATTTAAATAATCTAAGCAAACAGCTAGAATCATTTCTTTTTTAGTGTTAAACGTGGTAAGTGATGTGAAAAGAAGTCTTTGAATGAAGTCTCTTATATGCTCACCAAGGTTGCATTTATTTGATCAATCAATTAATCAATCAATATTGTGTAATATTGTGAAATGTTGACAGTTTACATTTTTTTTCTTTTTTTACATATTTTAAAATGTAATTTATTGACAAATTTTCAGCATCATTACTCCACTCTTCAGTGTCACATGATCCTTCAGGAATAATATAATAATAATTTGTTACATTTATACAGCACTTTTCTGGGTACTCAAAGCGCTTTACATGGAAGGGGGAATCTTCTCAACCACCACCAATGCACAGCATCCACCTGGATGATGCGACGGCAGCCATATTGCACCAGAGCGCCCACCACACACCAGCTGATTGGTGGAGAGGAGACAATCAGTATATGGGGATGATTAGGAGACCATGATGGACAGAGACCAATGGGCAAATTTGGCCAGGATGCTGGGGTTACACCCCTACTCTTTTCAAAGGACCTCCTGGGATTTTTAATAACCACAGAGAGTCAGGACCTCAGTTTAACGTCTCATCCGAAGGACAAGTCACTCTAATCATTCTAATATGCTGATTTGGTGCTCAAGAAACATTTCTTATCATTATTAAAGTTCACCCAAAAATGAAAATTTGATGTTTATCTGCTTACCCCCAGATCACTTCCGGCGCTTGCGTAAACTACGCCAGAGCGCGTACACACCTCACCGCATCATTTCGTGTCTTAGGACATCAATGTGTCGTCACGAGCCGCAAGGTTTAATTTGGATTTGTTTGTGCATGTTTTTTTTTACTCTCATAGCCATGAGACTATAAGACTGACAGACTGCAACGGTTGGAGTTAAAAATCATCATTTGTGTTCTACTGAAGAAACAAAGTCACCTACATCTTTGATGCCCTGGGGGTAAGCAGATAAACATCAAATTTTCATTTTTGGGTGAACTATCCCTTTAAAAACAGTTATTCTGTTCAACATTTTGTAGAAATTACAGTATAATTTTTTTTTTAAATTTTGATGTATAAAGTTCAATAGAACAGCATTTATTTGAAATATATTTTTTTGCAACAAAAGTAAAAGTTTGACCATTAATTTAAAGATTTTCCATAGACATAATGCCTTTTAAACTGTACAAACCGTATATTCTATCCTGTAAACCTACCCCTAAAAACAACCCTCACAGGAAACATTTTGCATTTTTACATTTTTTTTTTTTTTTAAACATAATTTAGTATGATTTATAAGTTGTTTTTCTCATGGGAACCAAAAAAAAAAAAATTTCCAGGGAATATCTGAACCATACACACACACACACGGCTGCCCCACCCACACAGCCCCTCCTAATCTTCAAACACACCTCACCACCCCTGGATTCCTCCCAGTCCTCCAGCTCTCTTTTTCACATGCTCCTGCAGGTCATCTTGTTCTGTTCTGTTCTCAGAATGCATTTGAGCTGCTGATGACAGTTCTTTAAAAACAGTGAACATTTTACGCAACAGACCTGTGACTGAAACTTTGGCTGTTTACCAATGATTTTCAAAAATGGTTGTACATTCTGTCCCAAAACAACATGTACACACTTACTTTAAAAAATCTCCAATAATATTTGCTAGTTTTTCATCATTCAAAAGCATAAATGTGTTTGTGTAATGTGTTTAAAGACTGTCTGATATGACCATCAAGGACATTCTTCTTATATCAATTTCAAGCGTATCTTTAAACCCCTTAGCTGCAACACTGATGGAATACATCAAGAGAGACAGAGACCTCTATTACTTTGAAATTCTATTCAACTGAGAACATGAGAGGAGCAGATCTATCAACTTCATCTGGAAGTGATATTCACAAAAGCTCAACTGACAGGTGTGCAGGTCACATCACGGAAAAAAAGGATTGGAGTTGGGGGGGAGGGGGGGGTGGGTGTTGGAATGTTACCCTCAAAAGCAAATATTACTGACCATGTTTGTTTATCTCTTTTTACTTTATGCCACCATATTAAACCCTCTGGCACAACAAATTCCCTTCTTCAAAGCCATAAGAAAGTGAATTTTTTTTTTTTTTTTTTTTGCAGCAAATCCAGGATTTGGGATCCAGGAATCCCCACCCCCCTTTAGACCAACAAGCACCGTAAATCAGGATTATGAATCCACAAATTAATTTGTTTATTAATATTGGCTGTCGGGTCTTTCCTCAGAGCACAAAGTACACACCCACAGGAAATTCACAGTCTTTGAGACAAAGAATGAGGATGATGACTAAGAAACACAGGGTAGCACAAAAATTCATGCTTATGTAGCAACCCATTTAGAGAGTCATTTTGATAGCTGGAAAGCTGTGAGTCATATTTTTGTAATATTTGAAGTAAGTATACAGGGCATTTTATTTAATATTCTGCAAGTCTGAATTTAACCGGAAATGATTAATCACAAACTTATTTTATGGGAAAGAACATCAAACAAAGTTTGACAAACTCTGAACAAATGATTACAGTAGGATGAGAACACAGTAAAAGCATAAACAATGTAAAGATAACACATTCAGTCTACATAAACTACTGCTGATTTGGTCCTCTCTAAAGAAAGCTGACATTTCTGTTGATGAAAGCCAGGTGTATCTATTGTAGGAGCAAAGATGGACTCTGGTTTTTGTTAATTGACCTCTCTATTGGTCATTAAAAAGAATTCTGTTCTGTATTTGATTTAGTAAAAATAGTACGCCTGTGAAATTGATGTATCAGTCTTCGTGAATAGTGTGGTCCTATTTGTTGTTACATAATAGTTTAGTTGATATTTGTATTTGACGTGTTGCTAATTCTAAATAATTCCTGTTCATAAATATATGACCTCTTTCCTCTGACGCATGCGTATAAACCTTTGCCTGAAATAGTATTTAAGGAAACAGTGCCATCTCGTGTTTAACGCAGTTCAGTTGCAAAATAAAATTCATACTTTTTATCTAAATAAAAAGTTCATAATTTTTATTTTACATTAATTAATTTTATAATACATAAATTCGCTAAATATCACAAGATGTAATGATATTGTGTGTACAAACTGCAACAGCTACAATTAAAATAAAAAGGTCTGTTTCCTTTTTGTGTTATTGCGTTCACCCACAATCTTACAACACCTTTTGTTATCTTCTAAATGTATCGCATTTCATATATATTCTTGTCACTGGATACTTGGATAAGCTATTTGTTCGGTGTCTGTTAAATAATGCAAATAAATAAAATAACGTTTTTGCAGTTAAGAAAGATTTAAAAAAGGTAATGATAATAATATTAATAAATTCGCGTACTCACTAAAAAGGCCATTTTACATTTATAGACGCAAGAGGGCGCCAGAGGTCCCCTCTTGTCACCTGCACACCTGACCTAAGCAGAAAACACCACAGACAGACTGACTCACTTCAATTACGAAAATCTGTTTTGAATATCGATATGACTGTATACAGTAATTTTTTATATAGCAGCATACTAGTAATGACAATTTTGATCCAATTCTTCATCCTGCAGGATAGAATTTCTAATCAAATCGAGTGACGGCACTAGCTTATACGATTTTATTAGCTATTTTACAGGTAATATGACATCATAGCCTATAGCTAATAATTTGAATTTAAAATGTTCTAAAAATCTAACAAAATCCTGTTTAAAATCGCACCACAGCAGAGACAAGTCACCTGGGGATTACAGCTGGCAAAGCTTAGGCCACAAAGTTTGTTGAGTTGACAGAATACTTAGTAAATTGCCAGTTCTCGTGACTGAGGTAGTTTTCTATGTAGGTCTATGTACGAGGCGTTTGGCGCGACAGAGCATCATATAGGGCTGGTTCCGCGCTTTATCCCTGGTGTTTACCGGGCAATAATTGCTGTTTTGCGCACCTGTGGGTGTGAGTAGACTGGCGCCGTCTGTGATTAGTCAGTGGAATGCAGACTGCTTCCGTAAGATACACTGACAACATTTCAACGATAGATGGCATTCCAGTTAAACCCTGCTTCTCAACAATGGGGAAATATCTCAAGACTTTAAGCTTCATTCGATCTACTTTTAGACCATTAGCATGTCTAAATGTAGGCCATTGATCGAGTATAGGCCTAATTTACATGCGCACTGCTTCACTTGCCAGGTTAACGGTTAAGACAAGGTTGCCTATAAACAAAAAAACTTAAATAATAAATTAGCGGCGCAAAAAATGAAAAGAACGTAATTCTTTATGCCTTTAACACTTTAGAGGAAGCAAAACCACCTGTGCATTGAATGGTTAGTTTGTTTCCATCTGAAAAAAAATATAGTCCTGTCTTCTTTCATTTCTTATTTTCCTATGTTCTTCTCTTTTTGAAATTGTTTTAGGCTTTTTGAATTTATTTATCAGATGAACAGTTATTTTTTTTCCAATTCTTTGTAAAGAAAAGACCTTTAAGACTAGGTCTTTAAGATATTTTGTTATTTCGACTTGTCAAAAGTCTTCCTTCAGCTGGCAGTACTGCCTGCGAAGCGATTGGCTCGCTTTACCACATGACGCCCAGTATATGGCCCGCCCGTCAGCATCTCCAAGGCATAGACCGCCGCGGAGCTCAAACCCTCTATCAACTATGGATATGTGACTTAAGGCAAAACGAACTACCTCTATAAGTTTTGTGATTTTTGAGTCACCGATTAATTGTTAGAGGTAGCCTACAGAATTTTAATATTTTAAGTGGTCACGGTAAGTAAATTCAGTTTACTTTTCCCTGCAAAATGACCGCTGTTCTGGATAGCCTTGGCTCGGATATGCATACAAACCATATTACCTCGAGCAGCTTCAGTACCGTTCACAAGTCGCAGGATTCCCCAACACTGCCGGTGTCAACTGTGACCGACAGCAGCTTCTACAGTAGTTCACAGACAGGACACTGCACAGGGACGGCGTACGCACAACTGGCATCTTATTCCTATCATCCTGGTACAGTGGGTAATGTTCACTACAGCCCAAAATCTTACGATTTAGGCTATGCTTCTTCGTATGGCGCTTATGGAACGTATGGACCCAGTTCTTCACCCACACCAACCGAACCGGGTAAGACCACCTCAGCGTCGTTTTCTTTTACCTACATTGTCTTCTTATATTCTATAATTACATTTTTGTGGTTCATTTTGATAGAGAAGGAAGAGAGTGAACCGGAGGTGCGCATGGTGAATGGAAAGCCAAAGAAAGTCCGGAAACCGCGAACCATCTACTCCAGTTTTCAGCTGGCGGCTCTCCAGCGCAGATTCCAGAAGACCCAGTATCTCGCGCTCCCAGAACGCGCCGAACTGGCGGCGTCTTTGGGCCTCACACAGACCCAGGTCAAAACGCGGATTCTTCTGTGCATGTTGCTGCTATTAAATGTGTAGACTGTCTTTTTGTAGTTCTTTTATTTTCAAGTAGACCTGTGTCTAAAATTGTGTTGTTGTTTTTTTTTAGAATTGTATTTCATGTTTAACTTGTTGTTTTGAATATCCACAGGTGAAGATATGGTTTCAGAACCGACGCTCAAAATTCAAAAAGTTGTGGAAAAACGGCGAGATTCCAGCAGACCAGCAGGTTGCTTCCTGTGACTCTCCATCTAGCACTCCTCCACCACAGGCAGGTTGGGATTTCCCTCCGAACCAGACACCGAACGACGGGGACACAGTTTCAGAGCAGCCCACAGGACCACCAAACACCACTGCCCCATCGTTCTTGACAAACTATTCATGGTACTCATCCACGAATACGGTTACACATCTACAGCCCAGTACCTTAATACAACCTCATCACAGCTCTGCAATGAGTGCAGGGACCATATTCTAACAGAGGACTAAAATGGCCGAATACACCTGTTGTAGGAGGAAATAATAGGCCTATATTGTCACTGGACTTGTACTTTAGGAGAACATTAACTTTACAATCTATTTTCAGGCTGGGTTTGCTAAAGATGTTTGCTGTGGAATTCTTTGGCGCGACTAATGCGCTCGAGCAACGCACATTAAATTATTTTTCTATTTATTTATTTGTTTTCATTATAGTAAAATTGAAAGGGGTAATCAGATATGTTTATTTCACATTCCAAATACAAACGGGTAGCCTTTTTTTCGTGTGTTGTACAGAATATTAGGTTTAGTGATAAATCTATTAAAATGCTTATACAACCTGCAGTCATAATTAAATGTGCGTTTTACTATCAATTAACGTTTCGTTCTTTGATTATCGTTTATAGATGTGTTTTCATCAACCCAAGGTTTTTCAGGTTTTGGTCTGTAAAAATGATACTTATCACTGGATCATAGAAGGATACAACTGGCGTGTAACGTGTGTGTTGATATTTCCACGTCCTTTGAAGAACCTGACATCTTCTAAAACGCCTACATCGTGTGAATGAAACTGTCTAAGTGTGGTGGTTTTGGACGCTCTCTGCGTAAACAGAACATGGGTTTATATGCACTAGTTTAATTTTTAGGTTAGGTCTGAAAAGGTTTGCAGAGAACGTTATTCTCTGCAGACCATGACTTTTATCTCCGTTTCAGTGCATAGCTTAGCGTTTTAATGCATGTGTGATTATTCGATACAACGAATCGAATCCTATTTAAACCTTTGTACATTTTCTTGGTGAGGAGAGGAGGTATCCTCTACCTCTGGGCATGAGGGGGAACGCCTGGCATTCAGACGCGTCTTGGCATGCGCAGAAGGAGATGCGAGGGCGTTCCGCGTGCGGCGAGGGCTCTTCCCACTCCAGACTCTCTGGAGTCAGCTCGCTCCTCTACCAGACGTTTTATGAACGCCACTCAACCAGAGAAAAAATACATAAAACCGCCTCAAGCAGACCGCCCTGGAAACATTCTCCTCGAGCCCTCGCTTCCAGCTCCAGCACAGCCTTGAGCTATTCTTATACGGGGACACACAGTTCTCATAGCTTGCCTCACGTCTTTACATGGTCAAATCCAACATTTTTGGAACTAAAATAGTTACTGGAATAGGTGGGAAATCCGGATTACTCTAAGGGCAAAGCGTACAACCACTTGCCCAAGTGTACATTATTTACAAATTGGTATGTGGCTTTGCCCATGTTTGCATATTCTGCAGTAGCCTCTCTGTAATCTAGTCCATGTAACCTTTTTGTCATTGTGAAATTGGGATTAAACGTTTCTGTAATTATAAATATGGCAAATACATATTACAAACAGTAGATTGCATATTCGCTTTATTGGACGATTTGGCCCTCAAGTGGAATATTTGTGTATAAGTTTCATGAACCTATTATTAATTTCTAAAACTCAAAATCATTTGTATTATCTAAAAACTGTCAATTGTATTTTTAAAGTAAAATATGACGAAAAGAATATAACAGGAAGAAATCAATCAGCTTGACCGAACAAACAAACACGCATAACAGAATCATCAGTTTCCCCTCAGCTTACTCACGAAGCTATTTATAAAGAATAACGTTTCAGGGGCTGTTGTAACTAATTGTTTATCTTATATGATTTGTTTCTTTTGAGGTTCATTTGTGCTTCCGCGGTTTTTCTAAATATGGACATCGTGGTTACAGGCTCCAAATCCTTATTGAAAAGACATCTATTTTTATTCTGATTTTGGGTGTCTCATTCTCAAACCCACCAGGTCTCTGTGCAAATGTATGTAGATGGAGCAAAGGCCACTATATGACTGTAGCACATTTTAACCGTTCTGCTTCACTCCTTATGTCAACATTCACAGCTGGCAGTAATTGAAATGCCAGGGCTTATTTGCAACCACACCAGTAAATGACTGCTTCCGTTTTGATTCAAAGCTACATCTGCATAAAGCAGAGGGTCTCAGTAATATTTCTAAAATGGAAAAGAAACGAAACATTTTCATTTGAATAACTTTTGTTAAAGCTGTTGTATATTGCAGAAAAAAGATTCCGCGCTGGGTGCTTTCAGTAACGCAAAAGTTGATGTGCAAACATTTTGTGCGATTTTCTTTTCTTTGCTATGACGACAATTATATTGTAACCTTTAAGATTTATTAGAAATGACAGAAACGCAGATTCTGATTGCTGTAGCCTATAAATCAGCATTAAGCATTCATTCAAAAAACATTAACACTATTTAACAAAATTTCAACTTCAAATACTAAGAAAAGACAATGAAATGCGGTAAATAAAACAGAAGACGAAAAGAAAACGCTGAAACGAAAAGTGAGCGAAAACGCGAATTGTAGCTATAACTTTAAGGTCAATATAATGATCACAGGAACATCCTTCATGACAGAATAAAGCACCTGCAAACGGCTCAGCATTACATGCTGTATATCTACATCAGGAAAAATGCTTATTGATTCCCTGCCTATTCCCTTTTTCTTTTGTCCGACTGAAAAGATTCCCTCAGCGCCAGAAATTGCTCGTAATTACGACAGACCGAGGAAAATGCGTGAGGACGCACAAAAACCAAATGGCTGCAATTATGATTCGATTTAATGAGAACAGATTAGAAAGGCAGGCACCATGTGCGGTCAGAGAGTGTGATCAAATAACAAATTAGCATACCTTCTTGATTATGATGATTAATATTAGGCTAATAATAATAATAATAATAGATGTAACCTACTTTACATAGCACATCTTCATAATCTGACTTCTAGTTTTTTCTATAGTGTATTAGTATTTTACTAATGTGTTTTTATATGATTAAAGTCTTTCGCTACCTGAAATACCATATCCGCGCTGTCGTTATGTAGACTAATTAAAAATTAAGACATTAAGTAAACGATGGCTATAATCATTCATGCCCGTTTAAATCTGTCATCTAGGGTAGGCTAGTCCTAATATAGCACATCTATTGAAAAGACATCATTGTTTTATACGCTTTCTTTTAATATCCATTCTTAAGGACACAAAAACTCATTTGAGCATATAAACTAACTTTAATAGGTGATTTATGTAGGCTATAACTGCTCGTTTTTTAACCCTTACGGACTGTTTCAAGCAAAAGCAGGAAACTTCCCAGATGGCACAGCAAACCAACCTACGGATTAACTAGTAAGGGTCACAATGTAATTAACTTTAATTGTACAGCCAGTGACTAAACAGATGTAGCTGTAGCCTAGAATGGATGTCGGCTCGAGATTCGTGCTCACGTGAGCGCATGCACTTTCATTTGACTTCTTTCATTCAGTGTGTTTTTGAAGCAATTTATTAGCTTACTTGTGAAATATAATTTATTTTTTTTACCATCCAATTACTTCAAATTGTTAATTGTAAGACTGGACACTGCTATTCTTACTGAGGATACATGCGCACTTCTTCAGGCAGCAGGATTCAAACTCTGTCAAATGTCAGACAGCATAAGCAGTCTCCGAATGATGTCGTGAAGCAGATATGATTATAGGGTATTCTTGATAAGCTACACATGGCTCATACGGTAAACCATGGCCCATAAATATAATCACCCCTCGAGAGATCCACAGCGCTAAATACATTACTGCGGAATAATATTATGATGTACGGAGAACCCCCGCCATAATAATAAGACGTAATGACATTTCATTCCCTGGGCTTTCAATGAGTTCTGTCAGAGATGACATCAGAAACCAAAGAGTTTGGAATAGTGAAGAGATTTTAAAACTCATTACACAATCACCTACATGCATTAAGTAGCCTAATTAACCCCATTAATTCAAGATGTAAAAACCCAGTAGTGGAGATGCACAGCTGTTGCAATAAGACATTTGGTCATGTTAATAAAATAAGGTAAAACATTGTCTAAATGTTAAAGAAACATTTATTCAAATAACAGTTTTAAGATCTAAATTTTAAGACCACATGTTCAAGATGTTCCATAATTCTCATCCAGTCAATCTTCATCTGGTAGTTTAGTCAGAATCTCTACACCATCGCAGGTGATGACAATCGTGTGTTCAAATTGTGCCGATCTGAGTATTAACACACAAGACAAGAGAAAACACAAACACAGGTGAACATGTTGAGAGATTCAGTTTCAGGTTCTCAACCAGAGGGCCAGGGCCCACCAGGGGGCCTCAGCACACTCCTAAGAAGGCATAAAGGGGGGCTTAAAATCATTTAAAATAATGACAAAACAAACATTAAAGGGATAGTTCATCAAAAAATGAAAATTTTGTCATCACTATATTTTTTATAGTGATACATCACTATACATTTTACAGAATGTAGGTAACCAGAAGGTTGAGGATAGCCTTTGACTTCCATCAACTGTTTGATTACCAACATTCTTTAAAATATCTTCATTTGTGTTCAACAGAAGAAAGAAACTCATACAGGTTTGGAACAACATGAGGGTGAGTAAATTATGACAAAATTTAAATATTTGGGTAAATTATTCCTTTAAAATAAACTAAAACAACTTAAAAATCAAGATATTTCAAGATTATATCGTGATATTTTAATTTTACCCCCTCAAGAACTGTTTTTTTTTAACCTGATCTCATGGAAAAATGTAACTGTTACAACGTTGTGATTTCATGTGAATCGTACAAAAACTTACGATTATTAGAAAAATGTAAGCATGAAGGACCCCTAACCCGACCCTAAATATACTAGTCACTTGGGCATAAGCAGAATGTACAAAAACTACGAATGAGTACAAATTCATACGAATTAGCCAACAATTTGCCAAAATGTAAAATGGTTACAAATTGCCATGTGATTGTGTTTTTTTTGAAAAATAATGTGATTATGTGATAAATTATGTAATAAATGTGATTTCTAGACCTGGAAAAGTTATATAAATTAAAAAAACTGAGCATTTTTATAAATTTTATGAATATATATTTTTCTACTTATGCCAAGCTCTAAAATATTTTGTCGGATAGAAATTGCAAATAAAAATTAAAGCTGCAAGCAGCATTTACCGGGGTTCAAGCACTTTAAGGCTTGAACCCCGAAAAACACGAAAAATTAGCGGGTGACGAGCGAATCAGAGACATGCATCTTGTCCGCCTTGAGGCAAGGATTCCAACGATATAAGACACTTGAGCCTGGGCCTAACGGTTCAGGATTTATGAGCCATTTCGTACTTTTGACCGCTGTAGCGCCCCCGTCAGGCCGATCGGGGCGAGCCTTGGTGACGTTGTAGGCGGTATGAGTACTACTAGCCCTCAAAGTTTCAAGTCTCTACGACTTACGGTTTGGTCTGCCTGATCACTTTTAGGGGAGAATAGAGTACCTCAGGGATGACGTGTTTTTGTAGGCCAACCCGGAAGTTAGCGGCGCACGGGTTCCCTCGATCGAAAGCCTATGCATTTTTCCCATAGACTTTTGGAAAATCGCAAAA
Organism: Hypophthalmichthys nobilis; assembly: GCA_037950665.1. NCBI lineage: Eukaryota > Metazoa > Chordata > Actinopteri > Cypriniformes > Xenocyprididae > Hypophthalmichthys > Hypophthalmichthys nobilis. The sequence continues at coordinate 21,904,256 of CM075480.1, read as the reverse complement.
AATAAGCTCTGTGTTTAACAAAGGGTTATGACACTTACACGTTTTGTCTATCAAGATAATCTTTACAAGTTAACACAACATTTATACATTTTGAAGCCTAAATAAAGTCGTCAGATATAAAAAGCTAACAGTAGGCTATAAATGGACTACAGCACACCATGGTTGCGGATCGTCACCACCACCAAGCTTCCTCAGACTTTATTTAAAAAAACAAAATTAATTTAAAAACATGCTTGCTGATTATGATCTGCGCTGTGTATGAATACTTATCCACTTTTTCATGAGAAATGCTGTCCAAATATCCTGTTTGTCATGATGACGTCTAAAGTCCCCGCCAAAGGAAGTAGTCTCTTTTAGCAATTTGTCAGCAACCGCCGTTTTTAAGACACAATAAAGGTTTAAAAAAAATCACAAGCGGGTTATAACTGGTGTGTTTTATGTCATAGATCAAAATGTGAAAATATTTAGAGGCTTTGTTAACCACAGACCTTATTTCAGGTGAATTAGCAAAAACCCATTCAAAAAACCCATTGACTTCGGGACGATGGAACCGGAAGTCCTAAAATGCTAACTCGCTTCCGGGTTTGCCTACAAAAACACGTCATCCCTGAGGTACTCTATGCTGATCCTTGGAAAATTGAACAATTACAATAGGGTTTCAGCGCTACGTGCTTGAACCGCTAAATATTTTTGAGAACCACTGCCTTAGAAGTAGAATTAAAGGAAGGAATGTTAGTATTCATTTTTTCATATTGCATATTACCTCAGTCAACCTTAAAAATCAGAGCTCTAATCAACCACTGACCAAGTAACACTCTGCTCTCACCTGCCAACAGGGCAATCAGCTCATTTGCAATTAACATTGAAGTGCTCTCCAGTGAAATATATGCAGTTAAAGGAAAGTTTATACCAGGGCACTTAGCTCTCTGTGTGCTTCAAATTCTGAGGGTACTTAGACTTTCCAGGCTAAATGTCAACAGCCAATAGAAATAAAGTTCTTGAAGGTTCTCAATAGAAATTGGCCACTTATTCTTGCATGAAGTAATAAATGATTAATGTAGGCTACATTTAAATGGCTGCATTGGGCTCTCGTTAGAAAGGTGGTGAAAGAAGTGTGGGTGGAGGAATTGAACACAAAACCTTTTGTCATCCACAGATACAGCAGTCCACTTGTCACTCAGGATCCTGAATTCTGAGGATCCCTCCATAAGAATGGGTTCTGGAAAAATGGGATGATGGTTAACCTTACTAAAATCCTACAAATTCATGCTTCTATTGATTTGCTCAATAATATTCCATCTCTCTGTGATCTAAAACAATCAGTACACACACAGACCTATGGTGAATGACATGCCCTCTTCCATCTGTAGGTCATTGTCATTGGCTGTAAAAGAGAAAAGAAGTATTAAACTCAATTTACTCTTCCTGAAGCTCCACTGCAAACATTCAATCCAAAATAAGGGTGAAACTCCTTTGCTTATCAAACTTACAATAATACACAAACTAAATAGCTAAATACGTAAAGCTTAGATCAATTAAAAGGTTTGTTCACCCAAAACTGAACATTCTGACATCATTGACTACGTTCATATTAATCTAAACCTGCACAAACATAAAATACGATATTTTGAACAACATTAGTGTCCAAACAATATTGGACCATACTGACTTCCAATGTAAGGATGAAAAAAAACCTGAGACATTTTTGAAAATATTCTTTGGAACCATATGAGGGTGAGTAAATAATGACTTTTTTTTTTGCGTAAACTCTCTCTTTAAGACTAATTAAGGTTCTAATGAAGTAAAATAAATGAATAATACATAAAATAATTTGAACTCTCACCATGATGCCATATCTCTGGATGACCATGGAAATATGTTCCGATCCCATGACCGATAAAATATGGACACACACGGAATCCATTTGAATTAGCTATATTGCTGTAATTCAAAAACAAAAATGTTAAAAGGGAATACTCTGATTTATGTTTAGCCAGGTTTATCTTGGTTGCTGTATGATAAATTGCTTGTTTATTTTTCTCTTTTGGATAAAAGTTTCTATTAAAGATTAAAGGGTTAGTTCATCCAAAAATGAAAATTCTGTCATCATTTACTCACCCTCAGACCTTTGTTCATCTTCGAAACACAAATGAAGATATTACACATCTGAGAATCTGAGAGATTTCTGTCCCTCCATTGACAGTCCATGAAACTACCACTTTGACGTTTCAAAAAGTTCATAAAGAGATTGTAAAACTAATCCATGTGAATTGAGCAGTTTAGTGCAAATTTTCTGAAGAGACACGATCATTTTATAGGCTGAACACATTAGTGTCCATTAGTGGAGCTTCCGCAAGAACCAATGAGGTTTGTTCTCGTGCATCAAACAAGTTCGGTTGAGCTTTTGTTTATGTTCGCTGAACAATGTTTATATGTGAATAAAAGCCTAAATTCAATCTGTTCATCATATAAAGTGATCGTGTCTCTTCAGAAAATATAGACTAAACCACTCAATTTATATGGATTAGTTTTGCGATTTCTTCATGAACATTTTGAAGAGACAAAGTGGTAGCTGCATAGACTGTCAATGAAGGGACAAAAGATGAACGAAAGTCTTATGAATTTGAAATGACATTGGGGGTGAATGATGACAATTTTTCATACCATTTTTTTTTTTCAACCCTTTAAGTGTAAAAGTAAATTTACTCATGGGGTAAAAAAAAAAAAATCTGGTTTACCAACAAGTCTACACCCAATTAGGGCGTTGCCTTTGAGATGTCAAATTTAACCGTGTAAATAACATTTCAGACAGCTTTTTACAGTGTGAATAACGCACGCTAGAAACATTCAAGCATAGTTGTTTTTTATATTCATGGAGGGGGAAGGTAGAGGACAAAGAAGGTGTATAACAGACAAAAAGAAAAAGACGAAGAAGAAAGAATAAAAGACAGAGACAAAGAATTGCAAAGAGACAGTTTGAGAGAGGATGCTAGGGTGCCAGCATGATAAAAAAAAAATAAAAGGGAGAGAAGGAGTGAAAGAGAGGTCTAAGTGCTTTTTCCTGAGGAGAGGTAATTGTTCCCTCTGTGTGTATATAATAACAGTGTATGTCTCTGCAGAAGCTCAGAATCCTACGCAGAGAGAAAGAGAGAGAGAGAGAGAAAAACAACAAAAGCATTGCTTCCTCAGGCACAGAAGGAATATCTATTGCTACATTGCCCAAAATGCATGAAAATTCTCCCATTTAAATCACCTAAATGATCAAATAAATGATCATAAATCAAGATATATGTAGACACATTTATGTCATGAAATTAAAGTAATGATAAAATATTTAATGTACACTTTTTTTCAGATACATGTTTTGACCTTGAACCAATTTCAGCATCTTCACAATTGATATTTTGCAGATTTACATCTTTGTATTAGAAGTGAATAAGTCAATAAGATGTTGTTAAAGATGTTTCTGTACAGTATGTGAGTGATTGTGTATGTCCTCTCTCTGCGAAAAGACTCCTGTGGATCTTTTCGTGTCTCTGTGGGGAGCTGAATCCACCCTGGCAGAGTCTACGATTCTCAAAGACAGCAGGAGCAAGCCTGTAATTTACTTCGCTCTCTCTCTCTCTCTCTCTCTCTGCCTCACACACACATGGACACATGCACACACGCACACATCCAACAAGACAAACTAACCTGTAATTTACACCCCATTGCAGGAAAAAACCCCAATGCACTCTGGGTAATTGCTTGCTCGGAGCTCACTGAGAAATACATTAACTCTGTGTAGTCCTTCTTCAGACACTACACTATCAAATAAGGGCTTCATAGCCTGACGAGGCAAGATTGCGTTCTTTTTTTTTCTACTTTTGTGCACAAGAGGGATAACATAGAGGTTTAGGGGTTAGATGTGCTATTTTTAACAAGAAAAAAAAAAGAGCAAGTGGGAGAAAGTAATGAATAAAAGAACATTTCCCACAGACATCATTCTGCTGGATGCTGTTAAGAATTCAACCTGCGATGCAAACTGGGATGAGTGTGGGAACGAACCTGATAGTGTTGCCAATGACGCACAGAGGTTGTCCTGGTCCACAGGCGGCGATGGCCTGATCTCTGCACTGACGAGCCACATCCACTAACTTCCTCCCCTCTTCATTGACTGAGCCAATCAGAAATGTCTCTGAGGTGTCACCGTGGTAACCTTCCAAATAAACCTATAGAATGCATATCCACTATTTACAGATACTGAGATGTGTGAATGATAACTTTTTAAAGATAAACAATTTAAAGAGAGGACTCACTGTGACATCTATATTGATGATATCTCCATCTTGCAATGGCCGACTATAAATAAAACACAATACTGACTGTATATGGGTCAAAGACAGGATTGTTGTATTAAGATGTTCAAAAATCTTTTTCATTTCTGGAATAACATACAAAATTTTGGGGTGATACAACCATCCTGACAACATTACGAAGAAAAAATCCTCAGTAAAATAATAAAATTCTTGAAAAAAAAAAAAAAATTATTTATACTTATTACGTATGCTAGCATAGTCTTTTAATTTTTTTTTTTCTTAGCGTCAGTGCTTAGTAATATTTGGAAAACATTTATTCGCCAAATCAAAGTCATTTGGTGCGACCAACATGCAGAAAAAAATGGTGTGACCAACATGCAGAAAACAATTCATCATGACTTTAACTTTGTCCCAATTCAGAGGCTGCATCATTCAAAGGCCGTGGACCAAGTGTTGTTAAATGGGACGGTCTAGCCTAAGGAGGATTGTTCTTGTCGTCTAGCAATTGTGACAGCTGCCATTGACGAGCTTTTGTGCTGGACTTTTTTGAAAGTTATATTCAACTGTCTGGAAACAAAACAGGGTTCACCTTGGTCCATTTCTGTACATAATGAAGAGTATTTTTTACATTTGTATCATTAGATATTTGAGTAAGTTGAAACCCAATACTTAAAAGTGTAATCTGGCAATTTCTCTCTCTCTCTAAAAAAAAAAAAAAAAGAATTCTGGGTTAGGGTAGGCCATGATGGATCCATCTTATGTGTCCTTCACTGCCCAGGAAACAAAGGACACATTTCGAAGCCGCATTAGAAGGAGCCTTTGAATTGGGACAGCCTTCATCGCGCTGCTGTGACGTTATCTGCCTTCGAAGGACGGGGCCTCTGAATTGGGATGCAGCTTTTGTGTTAAGGTCAATAAGTCAGATAATTTGACTTTTTTATGTCAAGGCAAAGTTAAATCAGGTATGTCATATTTTGTCATGACTCCCCAAAAAGTTTCTTTCACAATAAAAAGTAAAATATAACTTTTTACTTGATGGTTACACTAATTGAGTAAAAAAAAATTATTGAAATTGATATAAAAGTTTGAAACTAAAATGAATATAAAGTCTAAGGCTTCATTAGAGCTGCACGATTAATCATAAAAAAGAATCGTAAGAAAGAAATCTCGATTCAAACACCCACGCGATCTTAATTTATTAATGACAACAATGCGCCTGTGTTTATTAAACCTTTGACAAAATCATACCGGAACATTCAAATCTGTGTTCGTTCTGCCGCGCTGAGCCAGAGAGAGCAGTTTTGAACCACACTTTAGTTCTGTGTTCTCTGTGTTAAAAACATTCAAATTAGCACAGAAGTACTGAGATAAAAGTTTAAAGGTAAGATATAAACACTGATGTCTACGATAATGATCAAAATAGAGTAATTCACCGTTTGAAACTAACTTGTCGCTTCAAATAATGGTTGTATCAATTACATCTTACGCAACTAGGTGCAAACAAGTGACTTAAAAATGTATTTGTCTTTGAATCATTCATTGAAAAGATTTGTTCAAAAACACTGATTAATCCAGTAATTAATCAAGTGTTTATTAATGACTTAATTCATTAAAAAACATTTTTTTTAAATAATTCATTCAAATGAATTAAACATTTTTCCAGCAATTAATATTTTTTCAGAACCTCTAGTAAATTACATGTTATTTTGTTTAGTTTATATTCAGAATCATGGGAGAATCATGATCTCTATTTGAAATCAAAAAGTCGTGATTCTCATTTTATCCAAAATCGTGCAGCTCTAGGGTACTTGTCTAAGAAGTTGGCACGTGCATTAAACTAGATTTTTTTTTTTTTTAAATCCTTTATCATGATCTTTGAAGTCGGGGGTGCCCAATCCTACTCCTATAATGAAAATTGTAGCTCCTGTCTTAATTAAACACACCTAAACCAGGTAAGCAAGGTCCAGGTAAACAGAGCCTCCAAGGTGAACCAAAGCAAAACACTGCTTCATACTACTGAAAAGGAGATAAGACACAGTTTTTTTTTTTGTTGTTGTTTGTTTGTTTTTTCCCAATGGATATGCTTAGTCGGGACGCTTAGTATTCAACATTATTACTGATTTGCCTGCATTGACACCACTGTATGAGAACTGAACTGAGCTGGAAGATGACATATCTGTTTTCTCCAGAGCTGCTGTACAGATAAATGAACTAACTTAATAACTATCGTATAATAACTATTATTTTTTAATAACTATTTTTACAACGGAAATGAATCAATACTAAACTTTCTTAAGCTGGATAATGACACTATTTTCTTCTAGTGCTGCTGTACAGCCAAAACAAACTTTGTTACATTATTTTCCTGCTATCACTATAAAGCTGCTTTGAAACAATCTGCATTGTAAAAAAGCACTATGTAAATAAAGGTGACTTGACTTGACTTGATTTCAGTGGAGGTGAGGCTTCAGTATGCTGAATAAACTGCTTTTGAGAGAAAACAGTTACACAAATTAGCAACCTGTCCACTAATCTTTAACATGTTGGCAATTAAATATTTTTTAATAGTTTAAAAGTTGATTTATTTTACTAATTCCATTCAAAAAGTGAAACTTGTATATTATATTCATTCATTACACACAGACTGATATATTTCAAATGTTTATTTCTTTTAATTTTGATGATTATAACTGACAACTAAGGAAAATCCCAAATTCAGTATCTCAGAAAATTAGAATATTACTTAAGACCAATACAAAGAAAGAATTTTTAGAAATCTTGGCCAATTGAAAAGTATGAACATGAAAAGTATAAGCATGTACAGCACTCAATACTTAGTTGGGGCTCCTTTTGCCTGAATTACTGCAGCAATGTGGCGTGGCATGGAGTCGATCAGTCTGTGGCACTGCTCAGGTGTTATAAGAGCCCAGGTTGCTCTGATAGTGGCCTTCAGCTCTTCTGCATTGTTGGGTCTGGCATATCGCATCTTCCTCTTCACAATACCCCATAGATTTTCTATGGCGTTAAGGTCAGGCGAGTTTGCTGGCCAATTAAGAACTTTACCTTAAACCAGGTACTGGTAGCTTTGGCACTGTGTGCAGGTGCAGTCCTGTTGGAAAATGAAATCTGCATCTCCATAAAGTTGGTCAGCAGCAGGAAGCATGAAGTGCTCTAAAACTTCCTGGTATACGGCTGCGTTGACCTTGGACCTCAGAAAACACAGTGGACCAACACCAGCAGATGACATGGCACCCCAAACCATCACTGACTGTGGAAACTTTACACTGGACCTCAAGCAACGTGGACTGTGTGCCTCTCCTCTCTTCCTCCAGACTCTGGGACCCTGATTTCCAAAGGAAATGCAAAATTTACTTTCATCAGAGAACATAACTTTGGACCACTCAGCAGCAGTCCAGTCCTTTTTGTCTTTAGCCCAGGCGAGACGCTTCTGACGCTGTCTGTTGTTCAAGAGTGGCTTGACACAAGGAATGCGACAGCTGAAACCCATGTCTTGCATACGTCTGTGCGTAGTGGTTCTTGAAGCACTGACTCCAGCTGCAGACCACTCTTTGTGAATCTCCCCCACATTTTTGAATGGGTTTTGTTTCACAATCCTCTCCAGGGTGCGGTTATCCCTATTGCTTGTACACTTTTTCTACCACATCTTTTCCTTCCCTTCGCCTCTCTATTAATGTGCTTGGACACAGAGCTTTGACCTTTTGTGTCTTGCCCTCCTTGTGCAAGGTGTCAATGGTCGTCTTTTGGACAACTGTCAAGTCAGCAGTCTTCCCCATGATTGTGTAGCCTACAGAACTAGACTGAGAGACCATTTAAAGGCCTTTGCAGGTGTTTTGAGTTAATTAGCTGATTAGAGTGTGGCACCAGGTGTCTTCAATATTGAACCTTTTCACAATATTATAATTTTCTGAGATACTGAATTTGGGATTTTCCTTAGTTGTCAGTTATAATCATCAAAATGAAAAGAAATAAACATTTGAAATATATCAGTCTGTGTGTAATGAATGAATATAATATACAAGTTTCACTTTTTGAATGGAATTAGTGAAATAAATCAACTTTTTGATGATATTCTAATTATATGACCAGCACCTGTATATTTGGAGTTTACAACAAAAACAAAATGCTGTTCTTTCCACAGACAATTTTGCAATAGGTATGATTCAGTTTACGACACTTCTCATTCATTTCTATGGTATCCACAAACAATGGATGACTGTCATACAACTCTGTCAACGATTCAGTGACGTCAAAGCTATAATGTTATCAAGCCACAAGTGATCCAAGTTGATCATTGTGCTTTCTCCAATAATAGAGCTGCTGATCTCTGCTTAGAAACTTCCAGGCAGGTGTGTTGGAAGAGGGGCGCACTATGGCTAAACTCTTCAGGACATTGGCCCAAAGGAGCAGGATTGAGTTCCCCCTGTTCTATGCCATTGCCTCATATACAAACAGAGAAATTTATAGACGTTCAGTTACAACAAAGCACTCGCATTTAATAGCACTGAGTTACCTGTCTGGAATGCCATGGCATACTACATTGTTAACAGAGGTACAGACTGACTTTGGAAACCCCCCATAATGTAAAGGAGAGGGGTAGGCATTGTGACGAACCGCTTCCTGATGGACAATAAAGTCTATTTCATCTGTCGTCATACCAACCTGGCAAACAAACAATATAGTGAGAGTGTCTGCAAAAAACAATTCAAGGACATGTCACATCAAGCTTATTCAATGTTACAGTCTCAAATTTCAGATAAGTGTAGAGTATACCTTCAAACTCTTTCCTGCCAGCAGCAGTACGTGTCTGGCTAGTTGACACGCTCGTCGCAATCCCTGGATCTGCTCCTCATCTTTAATCTCTATGTAATCTGGCCAATCAGGCACTTTTCTGGATGACACATAGTCCGGCCTCTGAATGTGCTAAGAGAAAAGAGCAAGTCTTGTATGTATATGTATATCAGAGTGAAATGGTTTCTAGAACAAGAAAAAAATTTAGGTTGGAACTTGATTTGGTCCATCAGGAATAGACTGGATCATTGTGCTTTGATATTGGTAATCTCTTGAGTGACAGGCTGTCCTGCCCTCGCGCCATTAAATACGTCATCAGAGGAGAGAAGAGATGCAAGGAGGGGAAGTTATTTTGATTAAAGATTATGAGGGCACATGAATTTTTAAAAAAAAATGTGAATGGATAAATAATTTATAATAAATTTGTCAATTTTGCTTTCATGGTGACTATAATCAACTTTTATAATAAACTTTTAGTTAAACGTTTAGGGTACGTTTACATGACAATGATGTACAAAAAACAGAAAAGTTTTACCTTTGCGTTTTTCACATACAGACCACAAACCAATCCGCAAAAACGATTAAAAATGGTGCATTATGCATGCAAGGCTAGTAGTTGTCAATGTCACTTTGTAAAGAAAAACTATGCGCCTATAGACTGAACACGTACTACGCATGTGCATGACGTCACCATTTTCACAAATTAACCTTGTTGTAGTTTACACAGACACAATAAGGTATCGTTTTCAAAAACGTGCACTTTGAAACCCATTTTCAAAAGTTTGCTTTCAGGCCCCTAAAGCCCCGTTGATGTATAAATGAACAGCCAAAATGCATAAAGTTTTCTGTTTTTAGCTGAAAATGGTGTAGTGTAAACAGCCCTTCAATGCCACTACATGATGCCTTAATTACCTTGGGTACAGCATAAGAGGGACGCACTATGGCAGGCCGGACCACACTGTGGAAACTTTTTGATTTCCTCCAGAAAAAGCATCGGTGAGGTGGACATTGATGGGCACCAGATGAGCTCCTGTGGCAGCTGGGCAGCTGTGCTACTCTCTGTAGCAGCCTTGAACCACCTATACACAACCAAAAAGATGAACAAATGGTCTGATAGTGCACTGCAAAGTGTACTTCTTTTCTTTCGGCCATCAAGTGAGATTTCAAATTATAGGGGTTGTACATGTTCAGTCCAAAGTGCACTTCAAACGATATATGGAACAAGTGTATGTTGATAACGTGATCTTTTCATAGGATGTGGAATGGGGAAAAAAAAAAGAAAAAAACTGCTGAAATTTTTAACCAGCTTATTTCACCAAGTACACCGTTACATGCCATTATTATGACCACAGGACAAATAACAGTTAGGAAAAGACACCTATGTAACTGAACCAAAACATTTTTTAATTTTACATTAAAAATTTTTAATGAACGGTAAAAATGTTAATTTGTGATTAATTTTGGCTGTTTAACACGTTAGAAATTTCCCATTTCCAAACTAGCTATGCTTATGTCTTTTCCCCACACCCTACAGCTAACGTTACAGTATGATCATGCAGTCTGTGTGCTGCTCACCAGCTTCACAAGGAGAGAGAGTGGCTGACAGAGGATGGTACACCTGTACTCAGTCACGACGCCCACCCCAGTGTGCGCCTCTTTTGGGGAGGCGAGGGACGCAATGTGTAGGACATTTGAGTTTTTCATACTCGGTTTAGCTACCTGTTTTTGATCAGGTACCCGTCAGTAACATGCTTTTCTCAATGGTTAAAACACACAGGTCTAAGTGCAAAAATAATAACCAAGTGTGGTGATAATAACCTTCATAAAATATCAAATCTTTATGTTGTTTCTACATTCGAGATACAATTTGAAATTTTATTTATGGTTACCCATTTTAATGTTAAGTGTGATTAATCATGATTACTTACAGAAACCTGTGCAATTCATTATCTTTTTTTAATTGATTCACAGCAATTTAGATGTAGAAAATTCACAGTTTCATAAATAAATAAATAAATAAATATATAATACTATATATTATATATATACACACTACCAGTCAAAAGTTTGGAAACGGTAAGATTTTTAATGTTTTTAAAATAAGTTTCGTCTGCTCACCAAGGCTGCATTTATTTAATTAAAAATACAGTAAAAACAGTAATATTGTGAAATATTATTACAATTTAAAATAACTGTTTTCTGTTTGAATATATTTTATAAAGTAATTTATTCCTGTGATCAAAGCTGAATTTTCAGCATCATTACTTCAGTATTCAGTGTCACATGATCCTTCAGAAATCATTCTAATATGATGATTTGCTGCTCAAGAAACATTTATGATTATTATCAATGTTGAAAACAGTTGTGTATTTTTTTTTTTCTTTCAGGATTCCTTGATGAATAGAAAGTTCAAAAGAACAGCATTTATCTGAAATACAAAGCTTTTGTAACATTATACACTACCATTCAAAAGTTTGGGGTCAGTAAGAATTTTTATTTTTATTTTTTTGAAAAGAAATTAATACATTTATTCAGCAAGGATGCATTAAATTGATCAAAAGTGACAGTAAAGACATTTATAATGTCACAAAAGATTATATTTCAAATAAATGCTGTTCTTTTGAACTTTCTATTCATCAAAGAATCCTGAAAAAAAAAAAAATATTGTACACAAATATTTTGTACAATTATACACAATAAATGTTTCCTGAGCAGCAGATCAGCATATTAGAATGATTTCTGAAGGATCATGTGACACTGAAGACTGGAGTAATGATGCTGAAAATTCAGCTGTGATCACAGGAATAAATTACTTTATAAAATATATTCAAACAGAAAACAGTTATTTTAAATTGTAATAATATTTCACAATATTACTGTTTTTACTGTATTTTTAATTAAATAAATGCAGCCTTGGTGAGCAAACGAAACTTCTTTTAAAAACATTAAAAATCTTACTGTGTCCAAACTTTTGACTGGTAGTGTATATATTATATATACATACATACATATGAACATGGTAATTCATGATATAATATTTTAGTGTAAATAAATATTATAATATTCTAAACTACACTTGGATGACTCAAAGTGTTGTCTATGTTTGATGACATTGTAGGGCATTTCAGCCAAATTGTCAAATTAATTTTGTCAAGTGAAATGAAGGTCTACAGATATTCCTCTGTAAATGTCCCAAACCCGTTCCTTTCCTCAAAAGAATAACACAGCTGCAATGTAAACAAATAGTCCATAAAATTATACAATGCAATGATGCTCACATAATATGATGCTTAATTTTAAATCTGAACCACAAATGAAAATAATTCACTACCACATATCAACAACCATGTTGTCACTCATTCCAAAAAGGACTGCAGAGTTTTGTCTACAGAAAATAAAAATAAGAAGAAAGAACTTTTCTTCTGAAGACACAGTGGTCAAAAGCCCAAAATAAGTGCAGTTTTACACAGGAGAGGGGTTGAGTTACAAAGATGAAAATACCAGTATGAAGGGAGTAACTCAGAGGCAGCGAGGGGGCGGCTGGGGGGTTTAGAATAAAGGCAGTAGTGGGTTAACCCAGGGTGGGGTAGCGGGTGTGTGTACTGACAACAATTTGGGTGGCAAAGAGCAAAGGATGTGGCCAAGGATGTGGATTGCACTGAATTCCCTTTGTGTGTATGTGTGTGGTCGACTTTAGACTTATTCTGGTGCTTTAGCTGTAATATATAATCCTTACTTCAGGACTGCAGTACATCAATGTCATCTGATAATCTTAACGTCAGTTTATTACGATTAATTGCTGTGTAATCCCAGAAACAAGCATTCCCAATTCACATGCTATCTATCCTACACAGTATGCAAGATTGGAATTAGTGTTTCCCAAAAATTTCTGGATGGTCTATTATTATTGTTTTGTATGGCTTTTTGGTTAACATTGGTGATGGTTTGATTCATAACTACAAACATGGTGGAAATGTGAGCAACCAATGGTTCTTCATTCGTTTTTAAGAACATAATTAATGAGTAAAGATTAATACAGTAAAAAAGACAAACTTTGTTAATTATTGTCATGTCAACTGGATCATTTTATGTGTCTCTAATGCTGCTAATGATTGTATTACTGAAATAGGTGAAGGTCAGATTCTTTTTCAGGAAACAGACTGTTTTAGGCGAGATCATGTATGGCTGTAACACGGGGTGAGTTGTAACACTGTTAGTTTAACCACTTAGAAATTATAGGGATGAAATAAGTCATAACATTTCACTTCTGGGTTATAATTCATTTAAATTTAAAAGAAAAAAATGCCATGGCTGAGCAGATGGGGAGAGTTGTAATGCTACTTTCCCTATTTACTTCTACTGGACCCACAAAGACTCTGCCAAACCAGCAAAACAATAAAGAGCTCCAAGACAGTGCCATGAGTCCAGCCTTTCCATAGTCTTGTCTTGGAACAGTATAACACTCTAAAGTTTGTAGTGCATAGAATAAGTAAGCAAATTGGGGTGCAAATGTTCAAAATGGACCAAATATAAAAGTTTAAGAATCTGCCAAATTGCCAATAAAAACCCCATCCTGATCGACCACTAATCTGAATTGCCCACTGTCTAAGGTGACTACGACCCTACATATGACACGTCAATCGACATGCATACATATAATATATACATATATAATATATACATATACACTACAAGTCAAAAGTGTGGAATAATTACGATTTTTAAAAGATGTGTCTTGTGCTCACCAGGGCTGCATTTAGCTATTTGATCAAAAATATTGTAACATATTTTTACAGTTTCAAGTTACTGTTTTCAATTTAAATATATTTTAAAATATAATTTATTACTGTGATGGCAAAGCTGAAATTTGAGCAGCCATTACTCCAGTCTTCAGTGTAACCGTTAGTGTATAGCTACAATACAAAAGCACATACCCTAAACAATCAAAGTCTGTTGTGTATGAAACGGGTGATAAGTGACTCTGAACTTGGCACATACTGACGTGGCTGCTCATATAGCACAGATACCAAGTAATCACACAACTCATGGATTTTGTAAAACAGCGCTTATTTGGCTCGATAATGGGTTTGGATTGCATATTTATTTGTGTATCCCGCGTACACTGCCGATAAGCGATTATAAATAATACGACATGAGCGAAAACTGTCTTGTTTGAGTCACTGACTTGCCTTACCGTCAGTCTCAGTGTTTATGTTCTACAATTTAGATAGAAATGATTACCTTTTCCTAAATGAACCTGTAAACCTACCTGTTCTGAAAAAGCATTGAGAGGCACAGGGCGCAGCCATGTTTTCCACGGAGGAGAGTCACGTGCTCTTCCAAACAAACAGTAGGGCGCGTGTTTACACTAGAGTTGAAAATAAAGTGATTTATTTTTTATATACAATATATTTATTAATTCAAAATTGACTTCAATGTACAACTCTAGTGTGGACGTTGAAAAAAAGATTAATTGTACCCATTAATATCATAAAATCGATGTGACTTTCCAGAATTTACGATTTTACTGTGATCTTATCTTTCTTAGTGAACGAGGTTTCCTTTGTTTTCCTGTTTGTGTATATTTTTCCTTATCTTTTCAATTAATTTTGTTTGTATTTCAAATGAAAAGATTAGATAGATAGATATATAGATAGATAGATGAGGAAAAATCCCTACATTTAGCTAAAATATTGATTCAGTTTTTTTGTTTTGTTTTGTTTTTTTTTTAAGCCAGCTGCATCAATGTTATACACAGACTCCTACTGAGCATGCTTAACAAAAAGCACTTTGTATTAACTTGTTAAGCAGGCATTTTTGCCTTATTTCCATACATAATAACCCTCAATTTTATCTGGAGGGTTGTACATTGTGTATAGGGTGAGTGAAAAGAGTCAAGACAAAGGGGATCTGATGCTCCAAGGCCCAGGGAACATAAATGAGGGGTGTGAGGTCAAAGCAGCTCTGCACCTGCTGGTGGCAAGACCCCCTAGACCTCAGACCTGCACTTCTGAGACAGAGACAGAGGCAGAGCTGAAACAATAATGGACGTTTTTGGGATTCAGAAGACAGAAATAAAGACGTTCGTAATGCATGCTATTTTCTCAGCTGTGTAGATGTTAAATATAAGGATTATCACTCTGAATGCTACGATAATGCCATGTAAGATCCGTCCTTGAAGCTTAAATCAGTAAGAATGCACTAGTTTGAATTCTGGGGACCCGCAAGGGAGTGTTAAGGGGGCCTTGGAAAATTTTAGAGAAAAACACTGAAAAACAAAAAAAGTAAAAATAAATGAATATTAAAATTAATATTAGACTAACCAAGTAACTAACTAAATTTGATTAAAATATTTTTATTTAAATAAATAAATAATTGATTAAAATAATGAATGAATGAAATTTGATTTAAATAAATAAATAAATTGGATTAAACTAAAAATAATTAATTTAATTTTAATAATCAAATTAATAAAAGTAAATTTAAAAAATTGCTTTAAATAAATAATAAATTTAACAGTTCAGTACTAAATGTGTAAAAATGTAACATAATATAAACTAAATATTTTCCAAATAATATGATTTTCCAAATGGCATCTAAAAGAATGAAAACCCCTGACATAGATTGTGGGTCATTTCATATTCCTGTAAAATGTATTTTCATGATCACTGAGAAGTATTTAATTACAGGCATATTTTCTATGTCATATGATTGCACAGTGAAAAACAGCAAAATAATTCCTCTTCTTCTCATAGCATGAGGTTCACTGTGAAGCACTCTGCATATTCCCAATATACGGCTGTTATGTGAGTCATGAATAAAGGCAGCAGTGCAGTTGTTTGCTTCTGTGAGTTATTAGAGGAAAACAAGCTAAGACCGCACAAGACTGTAATTTCTGACCTATCTGTCTGGGACCTGAGGACACACGCAGCACCAACCTAAACATTGACACATTTTCTCTCATGGGTGACTGCAAAATGTCTAATGAAGCACAACATCATCTAAACCTTCAGTAAAGGATCAGTTTAGTGATTGTTTGGTTGGTATTTTTGGTTCATCTCAACATCTCTACTGATCTAGGGCTCTGACTCACGTGTGTATCTGAATATAATTATATGAATGTTGATGATGTGAACACAGTACAACTTTTAAGCTAAGCTCTTTAAACTTGAACACGACCAACCACTTTTAAGCTCTGAAAACAAATATCTTACATTAAAATGTTTATATCTCCAATATTGTATTACACATTGTTTATGTTTATGACAATAATCATATTTATTTACAGTTCTGAATGGGAATATAACATCTTCATAAATAAACACTTAGAGGTCTCAAATTGTTCATTAACAAATTTTCTTAATTTTATTTAACACATAGGCCTAGATGTTGTTATTAATATAATGCAGAATGCATAGAGCAATGGAACATATAAAAAGAGCAAATATGTCAAAACATTTTAAAAAATAGTTTTGATGGATTATGATAATTAGCCATTGAGGTAGCATGGAATAAACCATGTCATGTGGAGAGTGAGATTGGATGTTTCCTAATAGCCAAATTATGGCTACTATGATGAAGAATTATGAACCATGCTGGACCATGATGGTCATTTATGGTTTATGGTTGGTAGGCCTATAGTAATTTTCAACTAGGGTAGGTGGGGAAACTTGGTAAAGACTGTGATTTTGCCTTTGTTTGACCTATTAAATGGAAATGATGACTTTAAAATAATAATAATTCATTTAAAAAAAACTAAAAACAAATTAGGCCTAATGTTTTTTTTTTTTTTTTAATAAACAGCTTTAATTTGCTCAAGGACTTTGTTTCAAATTAGCCTATCGACATTTAGGAGGGTTGTGGCATCACAAAACGCTTTCAGCAAAGCTCCATTGCAAATTTACTCAAACTAAATTTGCCTTTTGCATCGTTTACGTTGCAAGAGAATCAGCTGTGCTGGTTGAACCTGAGAGAGTCAAATCAGTGTGCATTTAGGAAGAAAATCAGGAGCTGTGAGAAGAGGGACAGAATAACAGATTTTATTAAGGAAATGTGTTTGTTACAAAAGAAAAGAACACACTGGGACAAGTCAAATGATGCTTAAACGACATTTTAGCTATGCCGCACTTTCCACACACGTTGACCTGCATAGTCTGGATAATAAGGATTCTATCTCCCTCTACTGGTGTAATAAGGTAAAGACAGAGAAGACCTATTCATCTCTAACTCCACCCCATTGTAAACATCAAAATGGCCAACCAGAACATTTTGGAGTGTTTGGAACGGTAAGGGAACCGTTAAAAAACACACTCTGGCTGCCTTCCGGTAGTATAACAGTTATAACAAATACACTGTGTGTCATTTTGTAGGTGTGTTTTAAGTGCAGTGCTGTTCAAAAATAAGACAAAGAACTTTTTACCTCGCAGAATCACTCCGGAATAATATTTAGTTGGCGCACGGGTACACACGTGGGTTATCTGTGTGGTGTGTTTTGGTGGAACAGCTCCTTAAACCATTGTCGATACAGTCGTTTGGACCATGTTAAAATCCAAAACATTTGTGAAGAAGACTCGCTCTGGTGGAGTGTTGAAAATAGTGCGCGAACATTACCTCCGAGATGACATCTGGTGCGGAAGTGAAGTTTGTAAGGAGTGCAAAGATGAAGCTCCAGTGCTACAAGAGGACGCGTGCATAGAGAGTAACCTGTGCTCGTATCCTCACTATTTAATCCCAGACACCAATGTGGTTTTACATCAGGTATATGGTCATTCATTTTAATCTCATTTCAGTTTAATTAGCTGTTAATAATAACTTGCATATTTGATTGTTTTTGTAAACAATTAACTGTCATATCAACATGTTTGCATAAGAATCAGATGACTTTTTGTTTAGTCAGTGTGTGCCATAACATGAAACACCAAAGAAACCTATTGCACATTGGTAAGGCAATGTTTTCTGTCCAGTTTTCGGCAGGTTAAAGGTTGCATTCTTAGTATAGGTGACAAAAAATATTTTTATCATAACTGTAAGCCTAATAAAGGATATTGCAATTACAAAGTTCATGTCACTTTGGATTAAAAAAAAAAAAAAAAAAGGCTAGACACCACAAGTGAACAAAAAAACAAAACCTGCTAGGTATCACCATACTTTACCACATGATTATTCACAGTATATTCAAACAAATTATTGTGTTACAAGTTTTCTGAAATGTAGTTTAAATATGCAAATGAAGCTACATCTAATAAATATGCACTGATTTGCGAACATTTCTAGAACATAATTCTGAATATTTGAATAAAGCTAGGTTCTAAATTCTTGTTTTATTTTGGGATATTTGTTTTTGTCACTCCATAAATCAGAAAAAAATGTCAACAACTAGAAAAAAAAAATTATAAGTAATAAAATGTTATACAAACCAGGCGAATGATGTATGAACAATCCTTAAGAATACAGATGGGAATAAAACTGGAGAGTTTGGCGTATATAAGTGCTACTGAAGTGGAGATTTCTGGCTCACTGCATGAGAAAAAACTCATTTTGAAAAAACACCCTTTGAAGATATGTATTGTAATTGAAATCGACAGAAGCAAGTATATAAGGTGTAATAAAATAAACACTTAAATGTGTATTTTGGATGTTCCACTAGTGTGAACGAAGATGTGTTAATGGGGGCAGCATTTCAAAATTAACCAATGTGTGAAAAAAACAAACAATGGTTTTGCCTGGAGTATCTTGCTTTAAATGAGACATAACTGATTTGGTATTCAATTCTGACAGATTGACATCCTTGAGGACCCTCTGATCAGGAACGTCATCATTCTTCAGACCGTTTTACAAGAGGTCAGACACAGGAGCGCCACAGTCTACAAAAGAATCAAGGATGCTATTCATGATAAGGAAAAGCACTTCTACACCTTCACTAATGAGCATCACAGGTAACATCCTGAGAAGCTTTTCCTAACAGTACCTTCATGACATGCTTTTGATTTGATTTGAATACATTCTTGAATGCATCTGAGTGCCTCATAATTATCTTTGATTAAAGGGAGACATTCATTGAACGAGAGCAAGGGGAAAGTGCTAACGATCGTAATGATCGAGCCATCCGTGTCGCTGCTAAGTGGTACACAGATCACCTGACTAAAGCGACTGATAATGGCCCACTGAAAGTGGTTCTGCTGACCAATGACCGGGCTAATAAAGAAAAGGCAGAGCAGCATGGTCTGATTGTGTACAGATGTAAGAGACACTTTTTTGTTATTGTTTTTGATGTCATTGTGGCACTGTAAGTTTGAAGTACTGTCTTTATTAGGGCTAGTTTGAATTTAGTTGATCGAATGAATTGAATGATTTTTGAAAGTTGACTAACTAACTTTCAAAAGTTGAAAGAAGTGATTTTTTTTTTTTATTTAGTGAGGATACAGTAAATGGATCTAAAGTGACAGTAAAGACATTTATAGTCTTACAAAATATATATATTTTTATCTCAAATAAATTCTGTTCTTTCGAACTCCCTATTTGTCAAAGAATCCTGAAAAAAAAGTATCACTGTTTCCACATAAATGTTGAACAGCTGTTAATGGTAGGGTAGGCAATTTCAGAGAGGCTAGAAATCGAAAGCATGAGATCCCACCCTCCTTTCAGACTGCACTCTCTAAAGTCACGCCTCCTCCAAAACGCATGAACTCACACAGTCAGAGCAGATTCTGCAAAACGTCCACGAGAGATGGCGTTAAATTGCCTCATGTCTTAAAGAACATAATTTTTTTTTTTTTGCGCACAAAGTATTCTCGGTGCTTCATAATATTAAGTTTGAACCACTGCAGTCACGTCGACTGTTTTAACAATATCTTTAGTACTTTTCTGGACCTTAAAAGTGGTGATTATATTGTCTATGGACAAGTCATGTACCTCCCAAATTTCATCAAAAATATCTTAATTTGTGTTCCGAAGATGATCGAAAGTCTTACGGGTGTGGAACAACATGAGGGTAATTAATTAATGACAGGATTTTCATTTTTGAGTGAGCTAACCCTTTAATTACGGTTATGACATGGCATGAAAGCAGCATAAGTTCATTGTTTTGGTTCAGAAGGAACTATAAAAGGTGGCTGGGTCATTCTGTAGTATTCTTTTTCTGTAGTAAGACGCACATAAATGGTGCTAAAAGCCAAAATGCTAAATGTCATGAATAATCCACTATTTTGTAGATGGATGATTTTCACCTGAGATTTGGAGCCAAATTAGAGGGGTGTAAAAATGATTTTAGAAAGATGGCAGCATCATTATTTTATTTTTACACAGAGATTGGTAGGTCTGTTAGTAAAATCTGTTGACTTTAGCCATCTTTGTTGCATTATATGCCAACAGTGGCAGTTCAAAAATGTCAAAAAGCACTTCTTGTGTTTTTTGCCTCAAATTTGAAACTTAAGTTTCTGGTTCTTAACAAACTTTCCTTTTGGTGTCTTCATTTTAAAGGTTTGTCTTTCTACAGAAAAAATATTAAGAAAATCAAAATTTGAGCCAGGGAAGTTTCCGAAATTTAGTTGATTTGACACACAATGGCCCGGCTGCTGTTTGTTTGCAGCGCTCTGTGACTGTCTGTCTACAACTCTGCATAGCCTTACAGAACGCACTGATTGCAAAACATTGCCTACCCTACCTTTAAGTAACTGTATTAAGTAACTGTTTTCAACAATGATAATAAGAAATGTTACATTGTGACACTGAAGACTAGAATAATGGCTTCTGAAAATTCAGCTTTGCCATCACAGGAATAAATTACATTTCTTTTTCTTTTTCTGTATTTTGATTAAATAAATGCAGCCTTGGTGACTTTCAAAAACATTATTAAAATCTTACCAACCCCAAACTTTTGAATGGTAATGTAATTAATCACAATGAGCAAATTTTAATTGACAGCCTTAATCAAGGATATTGGCATAATTGTTACATTTCAGAATTAAAAATTAATGCAGGTTTTGTTTTTTATTTCTCATGTAGGTGAAGAGTATATCAAGAGCTTGATTGGAAACCCTGAGCTTGTGGACAGGCTTGCATTGACACCTGATGATCAAGTGCGTACAATGTGATGAAGGATGATTAAGAAAGCTTTTAGTTTTTGTATATTTTTTTGTAAATATTTTGTTATAATTTATTGTTTTAAATAATGACTTCTATTTTATGATTCTCTATAGAATGAAATCACTGGCAGTAAGATACTCTTTCCAGAGCACCTGCCCTTATCCAGGATTCAGACTGGCATTAAGAACGGAATGTTTCTTCAGGGCACATTTCATGCCAACAGAGATAATTATCTGGAGGGTACAGTCTTTATACATAGAGAGGGGGCGGTTACCAATGAGGTAAGCAGGCTAACATGAAGAGATAATATATATTTTTTTATAGATAAAAAAACTAATTTTATAAAATAAAATATTGTATTTCTTTTGCTGCATTTTTAAGAACTTTTTTTAACATTATGTTCTGTCAGGTTCTACTTCAAGGCTTCCAGAACTTAAACCGGGCTGTACATCAGGATGTAGTGGCTGTGGAACTTTTTCCCAAAGAACGCTGGGTTGCTCCATCATCTGTTGTGCTGCAGGATGATAATCCAGAC
Source organism: Hypophthalmichthys nobilis (assembly GCA_037950665.1). NCBI lineage: Eukaryota > Metazoa > Chordata > Actinopteri > Cypriniformes > Xenocyprididae > Hypophthalmichthys > Hypophthalmichthys nobilis. Next base: position 21,882,530 of record CM075480.1, on the reverse strand, counting down.
GATGAAGATGCTGAGGAAGATGAGACTGAGACTGAGAATAAGGTAGGAATAAATCCCATAACATAAACAGTTGACTGTTGATATAATTACTAGAATGTGTCTAAAGTCACTATGTAGTTGAATCAGGACCCTTTACTTTAATAATGTATTATGCGTTTGTATATTTTTGTGACCTGAATGATGGCTTTGTAATGCGTGTACTGACTCTTTGTTGTTGTGTTGTAGTTGAAGAGTGTAGCATCAGAATCTAGCGCTCTTAAGCCCACTGGACGAGTGGTGGGCATTATAAAGAGGAACTGGAGGCCTTTCTGTGGGATGCTCTCACAGTCACAGATCAAAGAGGTAACGGTGCTCCACCACTACACAATACTGTAAACCATTATTTTTTATTTTTATTTTTTGTTACCTTTATTTATATAGCACTTTTAACAATGCAGACTGTGTCAAAGCAGCTTTACAGTGATAACTGGTATATAATTTTGTCTGCACAGCAGCTCTTAAAGAAAATGGTGTCATTATCCATCTTAAGTAAATTCAGTATTGATTCATTCCGATGTAAGAATCAATAGTTATTAATTTAGTTAAGTTATCTATATCAGCACTGGAGTAAACAGTGACATCATCATTAAGCTCAGTTCAGTTCGCATACAATGGTGTCAATGCAGGCAGATCAAAACACTGTTGAATATCAAATGTCAATTGTCCCCACTAGTCTTGACAGTGATTTTTTTTTTTTCTTTTCTTCCTGCTTGGAGCTGAACTGAATGTTTTTCCTGGTACATACAAAATAGCACAAATGGTGATTGTTATCCATAGTGTTTTTCTGGGGTTCTCTTACACTACTGTTCAAAAGTTTAGGGTCATGTTTTTTTTTTTTAAGTAAAAAAAATGCTTTTATTCAGCACAGATGCATTAAATTTATCAACAGTGACAGTAAATACTTTTACATTGTTACAAAACAATTGTATTTTAAATTATTTACTGTCACTATTGATCAATTTAATGCATCCCTGCTAAATAAAAGCATTTTTTTTTCTTTAAAAAAATGACTGACCCCAAACTTTTGAACAGTAGTACAGCTGTTAAGCGGTACAACTGTTTTCAAAGTGGAAATGTTTCTCGAGCACCTAATCAGTGATTTCTTAAGGATTATGTGACATTGAAGACTGGAGTAATGATGCTGAAAACTCAGATTTGCCATCACAGGAATAAAATACATTTTGAAATTGTAAAAATATTTCACAATATTACTGTTTTTACTGTGTTTGTTAAAATAAATGGGTAAGCATAAGAGGCTTCTTTCTAAAACTCAAAAAATCTTGAGTGTTCTCTGATTAGTGTACTTTTGAGTGATTAGTGTAGTCTGAACTAATGAAGTATGAAAAGTGGCGGTGGAATATTCTGTTCATTGAATGGTAGTCACTGTATTTTGATGACTATTACATTACTGCTTACACATCAAAACTTAAAAGGTAAAATTACTTTTTTTTTTTTTTTAATTTTTTTTTTCTTAATCTCTTGATATGTTTGTCTGATGCATTGCATTAATGAACTGTTTTGAATTTTAACACCAGGCAACAAGACACCTTTTCACCCCAGCAGACCGACGAATCCCACGTATTCGTATTGAGACCAGACAAGCTGCAACTCTGGTTGGACAGAGGATTATGGTTGCTATAGATGGCTGGCCTAAAAACTCCAGATACCCAAATGTAAGTGTCAGTGATTTACACTCTTCACTTTATACAAATAATGCCATGCTGATTTGACTTGAGTTTTAGGCAACAGATTTCCCTCAGAGATGCATTTTTGCAGTATTTTGATGCAAGCTTGCATTTAGGATTATCAGTCCTGCATTTTGTGTAATTTTTCTGCATCTTTATTCAGATTGTTTTAAATTAATGATTAAACATAGTTCAAATTCACTTTATATTCTTTGTCTCAATGTCCCTCAGGGTCACTTTGTGAAAAACCTTGGCGCTGCGGGAGATAAAGAGACTGAGACAGAGGTGCTTCTTCTAGAACATGATGTTCCTCACCAGCCCTTCTCTCAGGCTGTTCTTAGCTTCCTTCCTAAGATGCCCTGGAGTATTTCTGAGGAGGTAGGGCAATCATGTATTTTGAAAGGCTTTGCTGTGTCAGAATGTTTCATTATAACTCTGGAAATGCTCAAGCCTTGATTTCTATCTGTTTTCCTGCAGGAGTTAAAGGTCAGAGCAGATCTCAGACACCTCTGTGTGTGTAGTGTGGATCCTCCTGGCTGTACGGATATTGATGATGCTCTACACTGTCGGGAACTGGAGAATGGAAACTTGGAGGTATGTATGTGTATTTCGAGAGGTAAAGAGAATTTAGTAGTGCTCTTCCTTTGGGTTTTTGTATTGAATGGTATGCTTTTGTTATAGGTTGGTGTTCACATAGCAGATGTCAGCCATTTTATTCGGCCAGGAAATGCACTAGATCAAGAGGCAGCAAGCCGAGGCACTACGGTCTACCTTTGTGGAAAGGTACTTGTATAAATAAATGAATACTTTTGTTCAGAAAGGTTGCATTAAATTGATAAAAATGACAGTAAAGACTTTTACATTGTTACAAAAAAGATATTTTAAATAATTGTCATTCTACTCATCAAAGAATTCTGAGAAAAAAGTATCACGGTTTACACAAAAATATTAAGTAGCACAACTGTTTTAACTTGTAATAATAATAATAAGATTATTTTAAATTGTAACAATAATTTATATTATTACTATGTATTACTGTATATAAAAACAAATATAAATAAATACAGCCTTGGTGAAGCATGAGACTTTTCAAAAAACTTTGTAATAACCCCAAACTTTTTAATGATAGTGTAGGCTTAATCTATAGTGTTTTGTGCATATTACTTTCTTCATTAATTTTTGTGATAAATAGTCATTTCTTTCCACAGAGAATTGACATGGTTCCTGAACTTCTGAGTTCCAACTTGTGCTCTCTGCGGTCAAATGTTGAGAGGTGTGCTTTCTATGAAACTATTAATATTCATGTGATTACCCTTTGTATACACTCTTTATAGTAAATATGATTTGAAACCTTCACTGTCTAATAAGCACTTGTACCCTCAGGTTAGCATTCTCTTGTATTTGGGAGATGAACAACAATGCTGAAATCATCAAAACTCACTTCACCAAGAGCATCATTAACTCCAAGGTATGCTGCATCTAATTTTTATAAATGGGTTTAAAACTATGGTCTATGATGGTCTGTAAGGAAGTGTTGTTTTGTCTTGTAAGGCCTCCCTTACATATGCCGAAGCTCAGATGAGGATCGATGACACCACCATGAATGATGACATCACAAAGAGCCTGCGGGGCCTTAACAAACTGGCCAAGATCTTAAAGGGCCGGAGGACTGACAAAGGGTATTCCCGTTTAACTAGATCTGTAATTTTGAAACTCAACTGTGCATTCTTAAGCAGTCGTTAACCCTTTATGTTGACACAGTTTGTAAGGGTTGCTTATTTTACTATTTTTCAGAGCACTGACCCTCTCATCTCCCGAAGTACGTTTCCATATAGACAGTGAGACACATGACCCCATAGATCTGCAGACCAAAGAACTGATGTGAGTTCTATATACTTCTTTCTGCCTTCAAGTCTTTAAAATATGCTATGTTTTCTTGTTATTTTTGATTACTTCTTATGGTGAAAAATAATTATTTTGTTTCCTCTCTTTGTCTGGATTCTGGAAGTTTACATTTTTTTTTGATGGTCCACTTTAGAGATTCTACTTACTATAAGTAATTTTGCAACTACATGTAAACTAACTCTCGTAGTTGCAAAGTTACTTCTAGTCAGTAAAATGTATGTTGGGGGAACATCAAAATAAAGTGTTACCTGATATTAAGCAGACAGTCCACTAAAATTCTAATGAGAGTTAGTTAAGATGTAGTTGCAAAGTTACTTATAGTTAGTAGAATGTCTAAAGTGGACCATCGAAATAAAGTGTTACCTGGCCATTACATATTTCCCCAGGGAGACTAATTCTATGGTGGAGGAGTTCATGTTGTTGGCAAATATCTCCGTAGCACAAAAGATCTATGATGAGTTTTCAGAATGTGCCCTACTGAGGAAACACCCTTCACCACCACCATCGAACTATGACATCCTCATCAAGGCTGCAAAGTCAAGGGTGAGTGAATGCTCTGTAGTTTCTTCTCTATCCAAACTTTATTTCTTCTTTAATCCAAACAAAAAAAAAATTAGACCCTATACATATAAAAACCAGCTCTCTGTGTTCATGTTTTTACTCGCATTTGACCTCAGTGGACTGAACAGAAGAAATGAACCGAAGAAGATTTCCATGTCAAAGAAGGCAGAACATAAGTGCACACTTACCAATTATGTAGAAGGGCTTTTTTTGGGTTTTGGCTGTGGAAATTATACCACTAACTTCACCAACTGCACAAACACCAGCATTAAACCAAGCCAGTGTTTTATTTAGTTAATGCATGAAAATCAATAATCAGGCCAATATTTCCCATATTTGTCAGCTAGAATTGATTTTCATGGGCACTTTTTACCTCTTAAACACCTTCTACAAATAATAGTGATGTTAATTTTGATCCAAATTTAATTTTTGTGATTACACTAACCAAAAAGATTCATTAAGATTAAAGTCAGAGTATTTTTCTAGAGGTTACATCATTAATTTTCCTAAAACATAGTGCATATTAAACGTCTTCAAACTGCAGGTGATCCATGATGATTACTTAATATGTGGGTGCTCTGGGGCTTTACTGTCTATGACATGGAAATCTTTTTAGGTTTATTTATTCACTCAGTTGGTCGAGACACGGGGACAAAAATATGAATGCACTGAATTGCAGAGCTGGTGCAAACATACCCACTTCCCTATAAAAAGATACTTTGATTAATTTGTTCTTTTCTCATTGCTGTTGTTTTTGTTCTGCTATTGAGAAGCAGCACATATACACATCTAAACACGACTCCCAGCATGGGCAGTGTCATAATGTTTGCAAAAAGTATACCATTGCACAGCCATTTCAAACTTATTTTTACCCCTGAGCAAATAACAAAAAACATGTTTGCCCTGTGAGTATATCATCGTCTGTAAACAAGTAGTTGGTGGCCAGTGAATATTTTTTGTGTATTGTGTCTAGAGAGATATAATCATCCCAAATTTTAAATATGTGCAGTGTTTTGGTCAGTTTCATTGAAATTTTTGCCATGTTATTTTTTTTCATCAGGACCTCGAAATCCACACAGATTCAGCCAAAGCTCTGGCTGATTCCCTGAACAATGCAATGATTGAGAGATTTCCATACTTCAACACCCTGCTGAGGATTCTGGCCACCCGCTGCATGATGCAGGCTGTGTATTTCTGCTCTGGCATGGACAATGATTTCCACCACTATGGCTTGGCATCACCCATTTACACACACTTCACATCACCCATCAGAAGGTGAGACAAACCAGTCCCTGTATATTGTTATATATTCAATCCAGGGTTCCTACGCAGTTTGGAAAAGTATGGAATTTGTATTATTTTCCAGGTCTGGAAAAGTATGGAAAAAGACTATTTCTCCTATTTCAGTTTCCTGAAATATAAAATTGAGAATTTCTAAAAATCATTTAGTGATTGTCAAACACGACTGAATGAATTCAAGGTGCACATTTTCATTCTGCAAAACTGTTTGTCTTTACCATAAGCCAGTCTCTTTTGAACTTCACTAAATGAATGTGTGTGTACTACTCAAACCAGCAACACATTACAGTATCTAACGATTATTAGGACAATTAATCGACTATTTGCTGATTATTTCACTGATAATCAGTATGTTGAATGATTATTACATTATAGTTGCGCTACAGCACCCCACTGGTCAAACCATGTTATTGCAGGCTCTAAATATAGGTCATGTGAGTTCAAACAATTATTTTTTTTGTTGTGGACGTAGTCAATAATGTCGACTAATCATTTCAGCTCAAGTTATAAAGCATTATAGGTTTCTTCTCATCATGTAAGAATGTTATCAATTTGAGAAAACCAATGGGAAAATTCCAGAGAAAATATTTAGATGTTTATACTATATACCAAATATAATGCTGTATGAACCATTTATGTTAAATAAGGTCTGAGTAATCTACAGAGAGGTTTGGAAATTTGTCTGGAAAAGTATAGAATTTTGAAATTGAAAATGTGTAAGAACCCTGTCAATCAATTTAAAGGGAACCTAAAATGAAAATTCTCTTATCATTTACTTCCCCTGCATGCCGTCCCAGATGTATACCTTTCTTTCTTCAGATGAACACATTGACTGTAGTCCATACAATCCCAGTGGATGAATCTGTCTGCTGAAGCAAAACTATAGGTCTGTCGTCTGTGTATAAAAATACTAATATTTTTTTAACTTATTTAACTATAAACCATTGCTGCTGACAAACTGTCATTCTTGCATTTATGAGAGGGTTACTTGCATTCACAAGAGTTTACACTTGACGTAAACCTAAGCATGTTGTGAACTGTGACGTAAACGCATTATGAAGCTCACTCGAGAAGTGACACAGAAGCACAGAGGACCAGTACTTTACAACACCCTTGATTTCACATCGAAAGTAAACTCAACCCTCTCATAAAACAAAGTATGACATTTGGCAGGAAGCAATTGTTTATAGTTAAAGGGTTAGTTCATCCAAAAATAAATTGTCATCAATTAATCACTCATGTCGTTCCAAGCCCATAAGACCTTCGTTCATCTTCATAACACAAATGAAGATATTAATGAAATCTAAAAAAGATATTATGATATTAATGAAATGTATGTACCTCCATTGAGAGTTTATTACATCTACAATCTAACAGTTTCAAAACGTTCATAAAGAGATTGTAAAATGAATCAATATAAATCAAGCAGTTTAATCCAAGTCTCAGATTTAATTTAGGCTTTTATTAACATAAACCATTGATCATTACACATACATAGAGTACATCTAGTATGGTTAACGGCAGCTCGGCCGTACTTGCGTGAGAACAAACCTCATTGGTCCTCACGTGTCAAGCCAAGCATGTTTGAGCTTCCATTTACTAAATTTTATGTTCTCTATGTATGTGTAATGATCATTGTTTATATGTGAATAAAAACCTAAATTAAATCTGCTCATCATATAAAGTTATCGTGTCTCTTCAGAAGACTTTGATTCATTTGGATTTCTTTTACAATTCCTTTATGGACGTTTTGAAGCATCAAGAGTTCTGGGTGAATAGACTTTCAGTGGAGGGAGAGAAATCTCTCAGACTTCATTAAAAATATATTCACTTGTGTTCCAGTGAACGAAAGTCTTATGGGTTTGGAACAACATGAGGGTAAGTAAATGATGACAGAACTTTCATTTTTGGGTGAACTAACCTTTTTTTTAAAAAAAAAAGTCAAAAATATATTTTATATTTATTTATCCACTGTGGGTTGTATGGATTACCATCATGATGTACTTTTTTTTTTCTCCACCTATTCATAAGTTGACCCTTCTTGACTGAACATTTATGCTTGCTTGTTTTTTTTCTTTTTTCATTTCGTAGATACTCTGATATCATAGTTCACCGTCTGTTAGCAGTGGCTATTAATGCAGACAGCACATACCCAGATCTGATGGACAAGCATAAGCAGTCGGCCTTATGCAGCAACCTCAACTACAGACACAAAATGGCCCAGTATGCACAGAGAGCCTCAGTGGCGTTCCACACTCAGGTAAACTGCAAGCACTAACATCAACACCAAAAAAGCCTGACTATTTATGGGTTTATGGAATAATTGTGGCAGATTTTTTTTAACATTGTGTCTTTCCTCTGGTCTCTTCAGCTATTTTTCAAGAATAGGGGAATCATAAATGAGGAAGGCTTCATTCTGTTTGTAAGGAAAAATGCCATCATCATCCTCATTCCTAAATTTGGTTTGGAAGGCACTGTGTTCTTTGAGAACAAGGACAAACCTAGTCCTCATCTCACCTTTGACTCTGAGGTACGCATAAACCTTGACATCAGTCTGTGCAGCCCATAATCAGGCAATATTAGCCTTACAGGTCATATTCATGAGATATTGCTTGATTCTATATGAATGTTCTGTGGTTAAACCTGTTTTGTTTTTTTCTCCCTAGGGTCCTACTCTCAAAGTGGAAGAACACACTTTCCACATGTTTGATAAAGTCAAAGTGACAATTAGCCTTGACGCTTCCAACATCCAGCATCAGAGGATCAGGATGGCACTCATCGAACCAGTGGTACCTTTTTGTTTTTTTGTGTTTTGTTTATTTTTTTTTTTGGTTGAGACATTGCAAGCACATTACATGGCTCTCTGGAATACATGATTCTGATTGGTCAATCTCAGCTGTGAATTTTTTTTTTTAATAATGTCCACTAAACTGTATAATTGACCAGTCTCCTATGCTGGTCTAGTTTCATGGCTTTTGTGTCACTTTCCACTCTCCTCTTAAAATGCCAAAAGACAACAATAAAAAAGAACTCAAATCGATAGTTTCTGTTGATTCATACAGTAAATGGCTGTCATAATCCTCATCTGGTGTCTTGTATCATTCTGAAGAGGATCATTTTGCAGTAATTAAGGGATTTATTACACATACATAAATGGACAATAAATATTGTGAGAAATTTGAGTTAGACTGTTTCTTTTACAATAATGACCATCTGAGTATACTTTATCATTTATCCCTTATGTCCCCTTTGTTTATGGCATATTAGTGAAATCTCCCCCTGGGTTTATTTGTTGATAATAAGCTACATCTCTAGATAGAAGTTAGATCATCAGGCTCAAACAGTCGAAACAATGTAGAAACAATCTAAATTAACTTTAAGTGTCACTAAAATAGTTTTGTATTTTTGTCTTTTCCAGATCCCTGGGGTTAGTGTACCTGTGCCTGAGTCAGAACCAGAGGCCAAAAAACCCAAGCTTGACCGCTGACACCTGAGGACCAAGAAGCACAGTACTTCTGATTATAAAAGCAAATTAAATTAAAAAGCTTTTCAGCTCAGCTACAAGGTAGTTTCAGTGGAACCTTTGAGTGAATTCACAAGTGATATGAAAGGGTTTTAGTACTTTCTTTTTTATTCTGTTTACATCCAGTACTGTTTGCCCTTGATGTTTTTTTTAACAATCTGTGATGAACTGTAGATTTATCATTTAGCAACAAGGTTCTGTCATCCAGCTGGGATTCATTTTCAGTGAAAAGATTAAATTTTAAATTTTTTTTAAAAAGAAATTTGTTTTCTGTTTTGTTCATTGAACACAATCATTTGAAGTGGGCTTTTCCATAGAAAAGTCAGTGTGAAACTTCGAACACTTAAGTGAAATTCATTGATATAAAACCAAATTCACATACCCAACATTTAACCTCTGAAATTCACACTGGTGTGATTTGACTTCATTGTTTCATAAATGTTCATGAAAGTTTTAAATAATTCAAATGAATACTTTAGAGTTCAGGAGATTAACTCTTTAAGAGCAAATTTGGATAAACATTGTAAATACAATCAGAACTACTGACAATTTGTTCTAAACATTAGATTTAGAAACCGCTGTATAAAGTAATACTATAAGTACATAAAAACATGATTAAACCTGAAAACATAAATTGGTCAGGCATGATAACATATTTGAACTCTTCACCATGTGTTTTGAATTCAATGCAAAAACGCTGAGATTAAATATTTTAGGACAGCAAAAATTAAAAAGAAAAGGATCCTTGACTTTTTCAGGCCTGAAAATCATAATTGTAAAATTCCCTAAGTTTCCATGACTGGGGAACCCTGGATATCTTGATATGTAGAAAAAGAAAAACCTGTGCTTTGCTTCTTTACATTTCAATTGAAAAACTACAAAGCATACATCAGCTGTAGGGTACATGCTGAATGGATTGGGCTCTAGATCAGCTGTGTAAACAATTATGTGCCACTGTTACATCTTTTTATTTTGATTTTACAAGAAGAGAAATGTGTGTCTTCATTAGATTTTTTCACATCTTTCAGATGAGCAAAAGTGTTAATGTGATTCTTGCCTAAGAGAAGAAATTGCAAAGGGGTCAGGGCACTAGCACTGTTTTTATCAAGACATTTTATTACAACTTGGATACACATGCTGCCATAATATACATGTATACCATGTGGTATCTCCATTGTTAGTGATTGATTTGATTAATGCATAAATAATTTTAAGATTGTAAAAAAATGGCCCTATAAAAACAGCTAGAGGAAATGGTTACGTCCCTGCCATCCTCTTAACAGATAAGTAATTGCAAGCTACATTTATATTCCACAATCAATAAAACCATACAAAAATCTATTTCAAGTCCCAAATACATTTCAATTTTGGAGTAAGAATAAATAATACCGTAGATTAGTCAGTACAAAAACAAAAAGGCTCAGACGGTAATACCAACCACAGTATTCAGCATTCTCTATGAGATGAAATCAGTATGCAGCTTGATGTGTAAATGTGTCATGTGTTTCCTCCACAGCTTTTGGGATAAGAGTGTGTAAAGTGCCTGTTTTGTCCCTCATGCTCAGTGTGGTGGGATGAACAACTGCAGAACAAAACACATCCTCATTTAAAGTGGTTATGCACAGTGCATATGTTCTGTTTATACAAACTATAATAAAGTGAATACAGTGCTTTTTGTGTGTGCAAAATTAAACAAACTGAATGGCTCAAAACTGAATAAAATATTCAAATGTGATACTTGGTAAAGAGTGACTGATGTGTTTAGTGTGTGTATGTGACATTACCTTTGGTTTAGTGTGTCTAGTGAAAGGTACACCCTCCTCAGCAGTGTGTGTGTCCAGCATTTCCTTACTCTGGCTGTCTGAACTGAGGGCATCCATTAAGCTGTTAGTGCACACTGAGTAAGTGTTATAACCGCTATCCACCTGCACAGACAACATGAGGGACAGATTAGACCTAAACCTGACATGAGAGATTAAACCTACAAATTAGCTGAAGACCATAGTTCACAATTCCATTAAAAAAAGCTTGCAAAAAATAATTTATATACAAAGCAATAAATAAAAATAACTACAGTTCTTGGAGCAAAAGAGGTTCAGCTGCTGCTGTTACCACCAGCAGGTTTTACAATGGTTTAGATGTCAGCTACACCTGTTAGGTTACTGTTTAAACAACTCTTAATCTAGTATTTGGAGGCTGCTTGCAACCAGCTGGTATTCTGGTCATCTGACAGCACGCATACTAACCTGCATGCTAATGTCATACGGTGTGATGCTCCCTTCCGCTAGCAAGGATACGAACATGTGCGTACTCTCAGCGTTAGGCACAGTGCCCGTTCGAGAGCTGGACAGACTAGCTGGTGACGCAGTGTCCTCTTCAGGAACCCAACCACAGGATTCCTCTCTGCTCCTGCTGATGACCTCATCCTCCTCCTCATCGTCACTTTCCCTTCTGTCAGTCTCAAAATTTCCTCCCGTATCCTTCACAAACTGCTCGTCTTGATCCATTTGCTCTGAAACATCTACAGAGGGCTCTGACTCACTCCCCCCAGATAGGAATCCTTCTCTCTGGGCATGAGGCCCTGTCGAGCTGGCGTCCAGGTCCATGGTGGGTAAAGGTTCACTGGGATGGATGTTCTCCTTGTCCTGGAGGGTTGGGTGGAGGATAGGGGAAATGTGAGTAGGAGAGGCCCACATACAGACTCTGGGTCTGGCCTGAAAGGGGGAGCAGCTGCGAATAGGTGAACAGCCCTCCACCAATGGGCTTTCTCCACATCGGTTCACGTCCATGCCAGAGCTGCCCGTAGGAACACCATTGGGGGACAGAAACGACAGCCTTTTCCTCTCACCTATGAAAGGAAAAAGGTTTTAATGTCATCTCACATACACTTATTCAAGGTTTCCCAAATGGGGGGTTCGCAAGATGGTGAAAAGTGAATAATTGCATCGGATGTAAAATTAAAACAAATGTGCAATAATCGTGATATAGCCAATCAAAGGCTGTGATTTAATTGCATAACTATTATGTGATGTGCTGCATGTATCAGAGTGAAGAGCATCAATGTTCAATGCACACACAAGTAGCTTATGATCTGGTGTTTTCTTTTCAGTGTCTTTGTTCACAGTCAATGCAGCAAACTCCATCTCTGCATGTGCTGCGAGTTTAAACGTGCATTTGGGAACGAAGACGTATATTAGTATTGTAACTTGTAGTCTTAAAATTTTAAAATGATCAAATATTCATTTTTTATTTTAAAGTACAATTGTAATTAAAAACTAATATATTTGTCTTAATTTTTAGTAGTTAAAACATTATTATTATTAACAATAATAATTATTATTATTTAATTTGATTGGGTTCCTAAAAAACACTGTGCGAAAGTAATGTGGACTGAGGTTTGAATCCACTTTAAAGTCCAAAATAAAACATTAAAAAGATCGGATATTTTGTTTACTTGCATGTCATGTGACCATTAACCAACACCAGAGTACTGTGAACATGCAAATATGTTAAATTTTTGAAATGCTAAAAATCTCAGGGGGTACTTAAAGCAAATATTTTGTCTAATATTTTGTCTAATGTTCAGCTGACAAAAAAGTTGAATCTATCTATATAGTCATGCATAAATCATTTTAAAACCCCCTCAGATTTCTTACCTGATACAGGCGTCACAGAATGCTGAAGTCTGATGGGTGACAGAATAGGAGATTTGAAAGCAGGCGATGATCTCTCTGAAAACATGGGACTTGTAATACTGCCCAGACTGTAGGCTCGACACTGGCCTTGGATGGGACTGGATGAAAACTGGCCCTGAAGACCATGGGTAAAAACATAATATTAAATTAATAGATATCAGGAATCAGGTATCCTTGATCCAAATTTTTTTGGTCTACAAGAGTTAAATTTCAGTCTAGAAAAATGGCTCTGGGCAAATCTATGATTTGATACATACAGACAAGGGCGTTCCAGTTGGAATGCCACACTGAAGGGGAGAGACAATAACAGAAGACATCATCTCTCGACTGCTGGGAGGTACGCTATGGGAATTTCTATCTGGGCTGGAAGGGGTAGAAGACTCAGAGCCGCTGTCATGACCATCCAGAAACAGCTTCCGTCGCAATGAAGAGGAGCTAAGGCTTTCCTGCACCTGTTCAGTTAACTCTTCTGTCTTATAGTAATCACCTGGTAGAATAGAAAGGAAGTTCTCAAGTTAATATCAATAGGAGGCTAAACAGAGGAAAGTATGCTATCATCTGCCACATTTAAATCACATATAGGTAAGATCTGACAGTCCAAAATTCAAAAAGTGCAATGAAGTTATTTCAAGCCAGATTAGCATAGTAAACAAACAGCCTCTTTGTTTTGACCTAATCTTGTAATCATAAAAATGGAAGGCATCTGGTCATGGATATTAGTAATCATTGCGTAAAAAAAAGCTCATAGACATGTTATTTTAATAGGAATAAAAAGGAAACCATGTTTTTTTCCCCCACCATTTACTCATTACAGGGTTCGTACAGATAATATAATAAAAATAAAAGGTTAAACATAAAAGTACAGCATGTGCAAAGTATACAATGACTGTGGCAACTTTAAGTATTAGAACATTAAAAAGCCCAAGAAAATTTAGTGCACAGAATTATTTTATTGCAATTATTACAATAATACCTACTGGTCTTCACTAAAACTATTGCTTATATTTGTTTTCGTTTCTTTTGTTCACTCAAATTACAGATATAAGGTATCCAATACAATTTACTTACAAACTCATTATATTTTTTATATTGTGTGTAAAATGGCTATTATTATTCAATAAAACATATTTTTTTTATATTATTGACGGCCTGTGTTTGTGATTTTACAGTGATTTCATTGCAGGTTACTGTGTTATGCCAGTAGGTGGCAGCAAGGGACTGTCTATATGAGTGAGTTACTAAACCTTTCATTTAAAAAAAAAGGTTGATTTATTCAGGAAAGAAACAAGGTCGTAATAAAGAAATTATTTGAACAATATATTTTGAACACCTTATAAGGCACAATCGACAAACAATGCTGCATCGTGGTAACACTAATCTGATGCTTCACTACATAGAGATCAATGCACTGACCAGCGCTGACACCCGTCATGCGAAATCCCCTTAACCAGTAAAAGGATACTATGATAAAGATATCGTTTTGCTCATTCAAACGGATTTTTTTCCCCTGTGAATATATCAACCATAGTCATGTGATATGGCTCAATATCAGTCGGGCAACAGCATTAATTAATTGTAAAACTGCATGTGTGTTTTATCAAACAAATTCAAAACAAATTTTAAGTACATTGTCTTTCAATAATTCAAGCACTTTTCAAATACCTCTTTATAAACATGGCAGTTTCCAAGGGTTTTCCAGTACTTCAAAAAGTCAAAGTATAACACTTTAAGAACCTTGTATGAACCCTGTTATTATAAATAATATTTTTGCCTACATTATGAATTCTCTGTTGATGATTTTTTTTTAAAGTAGAAACATATAATCTCTCTATTAATGAGTTCATAAGAAAGCAAAATGTCTTTACTGTCAATTTTTAATGCATTCTTACTGAATAAAAGTGAGAATTTCTTTTTTTTGTTGTTTTTAAATCTTACAGATCCCAAACTTTTGAATGGTATTTATGATGTTGTAAATTATATTTTACACTGTGTATGAAACACAAAGTATAACACGGTTTAAAATAGTTTGAGGGAATATAGCTTATATATGCTTATATTACTCCAAAACAAGAAAGAAATAAAAAAGCTTACCCAAAACTTTTTCAAGATTGAAGTCCACTGGTAGAGACAGAACTGTCTGACAGATTGCTATAACACAAACAACAAGCAAAAACAGATTATTCTAAATCTACATATATTTCTAAAGTTATCATTTGATTGTCTTAGAGCTTCTGAACAAACCGTTGATTTTCTTTGGTGGCGGAGGCTCCTCTGTTACCAGTGGGGACAAAGGACCTAAAATTAGACAGTTTTGATGAATATCTAAAAGCTACATTGGTTATAATAAACTAGCATGAAAACATTTATGTGTCTGTCATGACTTACTTTTCTGATGTGGCAGTTTTATCGACTGCTTAGCTGCTAGTGGTCCCCATGGAGAGGGAACAATGGCACCTTTAGTGAAAAACTGTACAACCAAAAATAATTTGATGAAGCATCTTTCCCTTCAGTGAAAAGAAAACATTTTCATGTACAGGGATTGTGTAATTTACAAGAAGTAAAGCAGTTTTACCTGTTCAATAGCATGTTGCCGTTTTGCCTCAATATCAGAATCTGCCCTTAAGTGTTAAAACACAGTTGAGTAGATATTATGAACAAGTAATTACAAATACTGGGTCATTACTGTAAAAAAAAAAAACTACAGACAAACATACTAACAGCAATCCATACCTGGCTTGGCTCAGAAACACAGCCTGGCGGCGAATGTCCTCTGGGTCTATTTCCACAGGAAGTAAATTTGCCATTTCATCAATGGACCATTTGAACTTGGCTGGTGTCTACAACAGAAAATACAAAAACAAAAATGACATTTCTACCCTTTTCTTTATTTTTTTACCTCATATGCAGATTCAGATACTCACCGCTGACGAGCTCTTGGAGCTTTTGAACACCGACGGGCTGGGCACCAGAGACTCATGCAGATGGTGATAGTCGTTTGGGCTCTCAAACGGGTTCAGAATAGCAGGTCTTCCAGGAGTCTCCGGTGTTATATGAATCTCTGCTATATCTCCCATCTTAAAAACGGCGTCCAGAGACAAGCAGGCTACGTTTTAATAAGAAAGGAAAACGAGTTAAAGACTGGAGATTCTTGAAAATATCAACAAATTGGAAATGGTAAACATCCTGTTTGGTTATATACAATTGCATCTCATTAGTAATGATCAAAAGATTACTAATCGGATTTTCTACCTTTTTTTTAGTTTGTAATATTAACGTGTTTAAAAAGGAAAAAAATCTTTAACCAGGTGATTAATGTTCTTAATTAAATACTTACAACCGCAACGAAACTCAAACAAGCCCAACCGTGATCTCTGATGGGCTCCAACGTCTGATTTAATTTTCGCTCAAGAGGTGCCAACCAATCACAATTCAGCAGAACCTGCGAAACATCCAATCAGGTGAAGAGAACGGGCGACATTCCTTGTCGACGTAACTTCCTTTCGAACGTTTACAACTTTATTGACAGGATTACCACAACAACAAGCGGGAGGTGTAAATAAAACTGCTGTCAGTTAGTTGCAATGTATATTGTTTAGTGTTTATTTGGCAAATGTTTGGAAGACACCAGGGACTATCAGCAATAGACTTGTCAGCGTCATCTGAATGAAAGATAGTGCTTTGTTATTGTCGTTAAGTAATTAAATAGCTTTAGCACGATAGCATCATGGCCAGTCCCGCGAGCGCAAACATGAATGCCGTCCGGGAGACTATGGATGGTGAGATTAAGAAAAATGTTTAGGACGAAGAATTATTTTTTCTTTCATTTTCTTTTTCTTTTTAAATCTGTTGTTGTGAATCATATCTGTTCATCATCGAATGAACCACTTTTACCACCGACTATTATGCCTTCTTACATTTTAGTTCTCCTGGAAATATCAAGGCTTCTGAATACAGGATTGGACATGGAGTCTTTGTCGATATGTGTCCGTCTCTGTGAGCAGGGGATCAATCCCGAAGCCCTGTCATCGGTCATCAAAGAACTCAGAAGAGCCTCTGATTCATTAAAGGTGCTCACACTAACGCAGCTGTAGATTAGTGGTGAACAGTCCGTCTTATTTCTGCTTCTCTGTTTTTACCCACTCTGCCTTTTATTGGTTTTGAAGACGCAAAATTATGAGTATAGTGATATTCTTGCATCAGTAATCTGGGAAATTAGGTGAAGTCTGCTAGACTAGTCAACATATTGTCTGACCTATTAAAAGTATGTGTTTTCAATCATTTAGATGTCACGGACCTCCAAATATGATGGACCCATATCCTAAAATTTAAAAGGCAGCTGTATATTTTCATGTATAAAGGTGTTGATACTGTGGAAAATTAATATTATACGTTATTATTTGGAAAATATTTAGTTTGTTACATTAATTTTTTTTAATGCACAATAGTACTGTACTGATAAATATATTCATTTTTTTAAAATCCAATTTATTTATTATTTATTTTAATTCTTTTTTACTTGTTTATTTTAGCACATTTTATTTTAATCAAATTTAGTTGTGTTAACAATAAAAACAACAGTTGTTGAGGGGGGAAATTAACCTAAACCATGCGTAGCTTCAGGTTATATTATACTAATATATGAAATTTAAAAAAATAAATAAAACTAATTTAATATTTTAAGTCATTCTGCAGCCCTTTCGGAGGTGGTTCCCGGCACCCTACCCTATGATGTGATATGCTATGCTCCATTTTTTTTTCATGCATGCAGATAATATTAATTGAGAAGCTACATAGGACTTAAAAATTCACAGTTTACATTAAAGGTGCACTATGTAAGAATTTTGCAGTAAAATATCCAAAAACCACTAGGCCAGTGTTATATATTTTGTTCACTTGAGTACTTACAATATCCCAGATGTTTCCAACTATTTGTAAATCGTGAGAAAATTCCAATTTTTAATCAAGGCTCCGGGAGTGTGAGGAGTCGCCTGTCAATTGCATCATACCCGTGTTGCCCTCGGTTTCCGGTTTTATTTTGTAGAAACCATGGAAACACCAAAGACACTTAAATATTTACATGTTTTAATAGATAAGGGAACAACTGTTTTGATATATTTGTAGACAGAAAACGAAGTACGTCTTATTGTTTAAATCTAATTTTCTTGATTTTTTTGAGAGTACCATGCTTTACCATGCCTCAGAGAAAAACACTATTTTGTGAAGTAGCTAACATAGCATAATCAGATGCAGCTTTATTTTTAGTAACAGTAAAACAGAATTTTCTCCATCATACAATACGTTTTAAAATTAATTGCATGCCATTTATCAACACAAGCCACCCAGCATTTAATATGATATTCTAAAATCGATCTAGCTTACTGCAGTGTGCAACAGTGTCTCACAGCAGCCGGCGAGCGAACGCACAGAGTAACGTCACAACATCATTTTCAACACACTCAAATGTATCTAATATAATAAACAGAGCTGCGTTACCTCATACGCTTGACCAGAAAAGCGGAAGCGGCGCCGGCGACTGTGGCTTAATAAAAGTTCCGCTGCTCGTGAGGCGTGTGTTGCACAATCGCTCCAGCGGCCTCGTTCAACTCCCTCAACACTCGGTCCTGCTCTGCTTCATACTACAGTAACGTTAATAATCGCATCCATGAACATGATTTCTTCCCGAGTCCTATCCCTATTGTTTTCCACTGGCTATGAGGTGGAAAACACCTTGATGTCCCAAGATTCCGCGCTCAAACTACGCCTTTGTTTTGAATAGGTCTCTAGCGACCTCTAGCGGACAGAAAATCCTACATATTGCACCTTTAAATTTGATTATTATCATTAACTGTCCTTTTTGTTTTATCTTTTTCAGGCTTCTGAAAACAGCACTAGTCAAGGATGATCAGTCTAAAATTCATCTCTGACAAAGCAGTCCCTGTTTGAGAAAATAACTGCATGATACGCTGTATATAAGTATATACCTATGATTAATGTGTGAAAGCAGTTGGTTTTGCCTTGTTTGACCTACTTACATCTGCCTCAGTATGTACAATTGGACTATTTAAGCATTTGCCTTTTCCTTATCTTTTTGTCCATTTAACGTTGTGTATACGAATAACTATAATGTATTTTTTTGTTGGGTTTTGCTGTCAGTAAAATGTTTTTTACCCTAACTGTATGAAACATGCTCTTTTATTGATATGGTCTGTCTGCATTTGTGTCTTTCAACCACAAGATGGCGACCTCAGTGCATTTATAGTTAAATAATTGACATTACTTGTGCTTTATATTTTATAGTAGCATTGTAATAGTCTTTTAAGATTTCTTTCTTTCTTTCTTTTAAACACTCTTATATAACTCTTCTCAATAACTCATTCTTATTCTATTCAAAGCAGCAATTCCATTCTCAGTATCAGTTTCATCAAGCCTGTTCTCCACCTCACAGGTGCTTTTTTGCCCAGTTCTGACACCAGTCTTTACTGGGAATGTTTAAGGTCATGTTTGGTAAAACTGGCGTGGCTCTTAGAACAGCCCAAAAGGCAGCTTACCTAGCATGAGCTTCATTAACACCAAGCCGTGCTGAGAGGGAGAGGTGGCTGTGTCCTTGGTTCCTGCAGATAGGAGGCATAATCTTTCACTCCTGCAGTGAGAATTCATTTATGTGTCTGTAATCACCTCCACCTTATGTTTGCTCTTATTGCTAAACATTTACTCCAGTCCAGTCACTTTTCAAGGAGAAGTTCTCAGGAGAATGTGGCCTGGTTTAATGGTTTTACATGATTCTTATTCCTAACTTTTAGTTGAATGGGGAAAAGTCTGCAGTTCAACCCTGTTATGTTATAATCTATTAAATAAGGCTATATACATGTGGTTTTAAGGGCAATTTGATGGTAGTCCCTCGAACATGTGTTGACTTTGTGGATGAAATGTTACCTGTTTTGTTAGTTGTAAGCATGGGTCAAGGATGCACCATCTGCAGGCCTCCAATGAATCACCTTTAACAAAGACAGAAACACAAAAGCATTTGGAGAATGATTGCGACCGCTTGTTGGAATGACAGGTGTTATCAACTAAATCTGACCAGGCGTGTCTCTTCATAAGGCCAGCTAATGATGCGCAACGATGGGGTAGTTTATTCCTCACTCTGAATTAGTATCATAAAGGTTGCCACTGTGACAGTGACATCACTCATCAGTACCATCAAATCATTTTTGTTAGCTTTGTTTGAGTGACCATCAGTCTCCAAACAATACGCATCTGACTCCAATACAGTACTTTTAGATCGGATGAAGTTCATGGTCAGTATTTTATCAAGACGAGAACTAGTAGTGAGTTTATACACTGACTTTGGCTAATTGAACTTCTTTTAAAAAGGATGAAACTAAATAACACAATTAAGTATTCTGAGGTTGATGTGTAATTATCATATTCCCGTCCTCTAATTCATGCATTAATTGCTTTAATTAGCAAAGCAATTAAAAAAACAATGCTAAGCTCTGTAATAGCATCCACCTTCAGTAACTGTTTATGTAAATTCCCTTGTGTTTGGTGTAGGTTAATGAAATGTTTGTTATTAAATGGGAATTCTGTGTGTTCAAGTATGTAATTATCAATAGTTTAGCTGTAAATTTAATAATTGTGTTTTAACCTTCTAAGTGATGCATGCAATGCAACAGGGTTCTTTGTTCACAGGTATGTGATAAACAACTGGTATTAATCTAAAGCTGATGGAAATGAGAATACCCTTGTGCAAGGTTAATTGAAAGTTTAAAATGTATAATTGTAGGTTAGAATCCCATTATTTTTTCAACATAATTCCTTTAAAAAGAACAGGGCCTATGACCTTTTTTGGAATATTTGCGCTCAGCCATTTTACTCTTACCCTGCTTGGACCATCTCAGTTTCCCCACCCCCATAATATGACTACTTTAGGCAAGTGTCTACAACAGCACATGCACACTACTGTTCAAAAGTTTGGGTTTGGTAAGATTTTTTAATGATTTTAAAAGAAATCTCTTATGCTCTTCAAGGCTGCATTTTTTTAGATTAAAAATATAGTAAAAACAGTAATACAGTGAAATATTATTGCAATTTAAAACAACTGTTTTCTATTTTTAAAAGGAAAAAATAGAAATATGTATTTTGTGATGTCAAAGCTGAATTTTCAGCAATTATTACCCAATCTTCTGTGATTCAGTAATCATTCTATACTGATTTGGTGCTCAAGGAGCATTTCTTATTATTATCACAGATGAAAACGATTGTGCTGTTTCACACTCTGGTGTTGTTTGGTCATTTTAGACCGAAATTTTTTTTTTTTTTTAATTTTTTAAAAATCTCTACTTCATCGGAATGGTATGAATCTCTGTGACCACAAAAAAAAAAAAAAAAAAAACATTCACACCTGTGTTATTCGTGTTCAGAAATGATCGGCTTAGAAAAAGAATGGGAAATAGGCAAAAATACAAAGAATTTTTTGTGTGTACAAATCAGCCACACTATTTTACACACAAATGAACTGGTGTGGCTGTAACAGTATGGCAAAACTGAGCCAGAAGACTCAAATAAGAGGATGAAATAAGGTTGATTTAGCTCTGATAAAGCATTCCTGTTACATTTTTAGTGAATTTTGATGTTATGTGTAACAAAATGTCTTCCTGAAAAAAAAAAAAAAAAAAATTAAACCTTGACAAAAAGTAGTCTTTGAGAATGTGCATATATATATATCCAAATAAACAACGTTTTTCTTTTTTTACTCCCACCAGATGGCACTAATCTGCCTTGGATTTTAAAGGTGCAATAGGTGATTCTCTACAGAAACATTTTTTGCTATACTGGTTGAAAGTCTCCTCATAAACTGATAGCAATCACTACGTTAAACAGTCTAAATTCATTTTTTAAAAAATATAATGTACCATAAAACCATATAATGGACCATAAAATGTAAATCCAATCATTATACTCGGTCCGAATGAATTAATACAATGTCCTACCCTCGCACACCCTGTTCACACAGACATCATACATCATTAGCGGGTTTCATCATGGAGCACCTCAAACAAACAGCAGCCACGTTTTACAGTTCCTACCGACTCAAAACAACAAGCTTATGCTGCATTTACGCCATAACTACTGTAATTAAGAGATGACAACCTGTGGCGTTCTAACCGGAGCTGTTCAGTCAGACTCAGAATTATGCGTATCCATGTCAACAGTATCAACACCGAAATGAATCTGCAGCAGTCAGGTAAAAGCTCCCTAAGTTGTTTACATTCATTATTATTGTAATGATATGTGCTTTGAGACATGAGGTAGTTTAACACTGTCTAACGCTGTGTGTGTGCGTTCATGTGTTTTGGGGGGTATGGCTTTGGACAGCGATTTGCAGGAAGGGTGGGATCGTATTTCAATGCTAGCATGCTAACGTTAGTATTTCCTAGATCACCTACTGCACCTAAGGCATTATTGTCTCTATTTTAACATGAAATACTGCTTTAATTAAAAAGTAATAAAAAAAAGTTAGAAAAAATTTGTATTATTTTCAATTGGAAAAAAAGTATCATAATTATTGCATAAATATTAATTAGTACTATGAAATTATCTCAAAATAAAAAATAAAAATATTATTGAACAAAAATGTATTACATTGATTTTACTGAAAATAAAAAAGTTACATTTCAGGTGTTCGGTCACTTTTGACCGCAAACAACACAAGCGTGACTCCCAAATACAATATCAGAAGGTTAATATTTTTAGGGAAACCATGTTGCTTTTTCAGCATTCTTTGATGAATAGAAAATTCAAAGGAACATAAACAGATTTTTTGTAATAATGTAAAGTTCATGTAAAGTAGTAAATAAAAGTATTAATGTCTTTAAAAAAAAATGTTTTTTAAATTAAATAGTTTGTGGAATTTTTTTTTTTTTTTTTTTTTACTTTCTTTTACCATGTATTGTGACAACATGCCTTATATTATAGGTCAAGGCAGATTCACATGGGCACTTGGTGCAAACTTTTTTCCCCAAACATGCATTCACAAACATCTTTCTATCCATGGTCTTACACTCTCAGATTTTTTTTTTTTTTTACAAAAGCTTTCATTGGAATGGTAAAAGGTTATGTACCATTTAGGTACTAATATGTACACTTTTGGTATCAATAGCCTATGTACCTTTAAGGTAGCCTACTAATATGCACTCTTTAGGTACAAAGGTGTACCTTTTGAAAGTGTATACTGCCCCAGTGACAGCTTTTGTACCTTTCTGAGAGTGCTGGATTTTGAGGATGACATTTTACATTTCACAAGTTCACAATTACAAATAGTCAGATAGAGTAAATAGTATGCGTATTTGGCATCCTGTCCGAGGAGAGGGCTCCGAGCTCTGTATTTTGGCCCGAACCCATAGTACTCACCCCGTATCTCTGGTTTGGGAAGTAACCAGGCAAGTGTGAGGAGACGGGGTGGTGGAGGGATGCTGAAAACTGTCAAAACATAGGTCGGTTGACTGCATATATATATATATATATATATATATGTAGGCTATATATATAGGTCTCCACTCCTGCTGATTGGGTAGACATGTTGATTGCTGATTGCTGGTTGGAATGATGTGATGATTAGTCAGATCATTTGAATGTGCTCCTCGAACTTTGTTAATAAAACATCATTTTGCAGCACATTTTGTGTGTATACTTTGCTTAGATTTCTAGGTGTCCCACACAGATGAGTAGGCCTGTCTTCTGTCTGGGCAGTAATGGTGGAAATGTTAACTAGCTTTTTGTTATTAATTTATGTGTCATCAAACTGATTTTCCAATAGGCCATAACCTCACTGAGAAATGTTAACAAGAGGCAAAACAGGTTGAAGGTGCAATATGTAAGATTTTTGCAGTAAAATATCCAAAAACCACTAGGCCAGTGTCATATATTTTGTTCACTTGAGTACTTACAATATCCCAAATGTTTCCAACTATTTGTAAATCGTGAGAAAATTGCAATTTTAACCAAGGCTCCGGGACGTGTGAGGAGTCGCCTGTCAATTGCGTCATATGCGCGTTACCCTCGGTTTCCGGTTTTATTTTGTAGAAACCATGGAAACACCAAAGACGCTTTAATATATTACATGTTTTAATAGGCAAGGGAACAACTGTTTGGTTACGCTTATAGACAGAAAACTAATTGTTGTTATATAGCTCAACACATTTAGTCTTATTGTTGAAATCTAATTTTCTTGATTTTTTTGCGAGTACCATGCTTTACCATGCCTCAGAGAAAAACAATATTTTGTGAAATAGCTAGCATAGCGTAATCAGATGCAGCTTTATTTTTAGTAACAATAATACATAATTTTCTCCATCATACAATACGTTTTAAAATTAATTGCATGCCATTTATCAACACAAGCCACCCAGCATTTATTATGATATTCTAAAATCGATCTAGCTTACTGTAGTGTGCAACAAGTGTCTCACAGCAGCTGCCGAGCGAAAGCACAGAGTAACGTCACAACATCATTTTCAACACTCTCAAATGTATCTAATATGATAAACAGCGCTACGTTACCTCATTCTCATGACCGGAAAAGCGGAAGCGGCGCCGGCGACTGTGGCATAAAAGTTTGTGTGTTGCACAATTGCTACAGCGGCCTTGTTCAGCTCCCACAACACTCGGTCCTGCTCTGCTTCATACTACAGTAACGTTAATAATCGCATCCATGAACATGATTTCTTCCCGAGTCCTATCCCTATTCTTTTGCACCGTCTCTGAGGTGAAGACCACATGTCTCAAGATTCCGCGCTCAAACTTGCCGTCATCAAGCTACGCCTTTGTTTTGAATAGGCCTCTAGCGACCTCTAGCGGACAAAAATCTTACATATTGCACCTTTAACAAACCTTATACCTAAAATTCTGTGTGGTTTTGCTGTTATTACTGTGATTTATGAAGATCACCTTCTGGGAAACAGGGCTCAAACGTGACAATCGCATCACAAAACACATTACAACGTCTCAATTGGAGTCTATTAATCTTTGCGCAGCTGCCACACCTGTCAAAAGACCTCTAAGAGAAAAGTACTTTTCTTTCACGCTTAATAATATCCTTTACCCTCTCATGTGGAATGTCAAAAAAGCTCTACGTCCGACAGACTTGAACTCTTCCGGATGTCAAGCCTGTTAGTAACTTCATCAGAAGTGCATCAATTCCCATTAGCTGCAAATGAACGTGCGCGAGGCGCGTCACCTCGTTGCCCGTTTGATCAGCGGCGCCGTTTAAATGCCACTTCGACTCTCATTAACCTCCGCACCGGACATTTACCGCGCGTCCGAGCCGAGCTTCCCACTAGACAAACAAAAGGGGTTGATAATACTAATGCTCGTGGTGTGACAGCGCTATTTATAATGATTAATGATCCCGTGTTTTAGTTGATTACAGTGCCGCCGAGTCTCCATACTTGTTTCAATTAGTGTTGTGAAGGTCGCTAAACTAATCCCTCAACCCCGCGCGCATAATCTTTTCCCATTAATAATCATACAATGCTTTCTGCCCTCGTGCTCATTTGAATCACTGACACTGCTAAAGGAAAAGACATCTTCAAGTACTACTGCTTTAGTCAGGAAATATGATGATGATGTTGATGATGTTTGGTGTGCTCTTCCCAATGCTGTGACTCATTGACCTGCTCCCCAAGGGATTTCTCAATTGAGCTTTAGCATTTAATACATCGTTATTTGTCTAATTAGAGTGGATGGAATGATATTTAGGCTTCATGCATTTGATCTGTATTACCGAAATCTTTCTCTGCAGGCTTGAGTAGGCCTAAGTCATCAAGCCTATTATTGTTGACAGGACCAGAAGCAACCTGTCATTTTAAATCGAGCCCAGTTTGTTGTACTTTACACAGAGCATTATATCATTGCATGACTATAGTTAAATTATGTTTAAGTAACAACATAAATGTAACCAACCACCTTGAGCCAAGTAGCCTATACTGCAGACAATTCAATAGGTGATTCACTTGTAAAAATGAAGGACAAAAAATGGACATTATAAAATATAGCGGTAATACTTTAGAATAATGGTCCGTCATTAATAAGTAACTATGCAGGAAGTAATGCAGGACTAATGAGAAGTACTACATTAACACTTCAGCTACTACTATTAACTAATATAGAAACAAGCTTAACTAATCAGTAAGTAATATCAAATTTAGGACTAAGATAGTTCCTTATTAGCTAATCAATAATTAGAGAATGAGACTGGCATCATTAAGAGCTAATAGGTGACAAATTCTAAAGAATTACTAATTATTATTAAAGAATTACTAATTCATTACTAATCACAACATTAAAGTGTCTGAGATGTGAACAATTGTCTTTTTTTACTCTCAACGTGGTCATAAAATGCATCATTAATTACTCAAGTGTTACCTAGTCACTATGCAGGAACTACTAGTGATCAGGACCATTATTTTAAAGTGAAAAACATCTTTTTCACTTTAAAATAATGGTCCAGATCACTAGTAGTTCTTGAAGACTGTCCTTTTTTACTCTCAACGTGGTCATAAAATGCATCACTAATTACTCAAGTACCTAGTCATTCTTCAAGAACTACTAGTGATCTGGACCATTATTTTGAAGTGAAAAAGATGTTTTTCACTTTAAAATAATGGTCCTGATCACTAGTAGTTCCTGCATAGTGACACTTGAGTACAATAATGATGCATTTTATGACTATATTCAGAGTAAAAAATGATGACTGATTACGTCTCAGACACGATAATGTTCTTTACAATTTGTCCGTTAGTTAATAGTTATTAATGATGGTAATCTCAATAGGTAATTATTGATTAGCTAATAAGAAACTATCTTCAAAATTTGATATTACTTACTGAATAGTTAAGCTTGTTTCTATATTAGTTAATAGTAGTAGCTGAAGTGTTAATGTAGTACTTCTCATTAGTCCTGCATTACTTCCTGCATAGTTACTTATTAATGACGGACCATTATTCTAAAGTGTTACCAATATAGCCTATATTGTGAAGGAACTAGTTGACATATACAGAGCTGATACAGTGGCTAGGCCTATCTCAGTGCTTAAAGGTTTTGAGCTAATGTTAAAAATCAAAATTCTATTTTGTCACACTCTATTTTAAAGGTTGATTGATGTAATGTAGAAACAGTTGAGATTACAGAAGACAAAGTAAATAAAGTAAAAATGTTTAGTATGAGCAATCTTATAATTTTCAATAGTAAGAACTTATAATGTCAAGTTCGATGGTGAAAGTAGAACCACTTTTTGAACCATCTATTACTGAGCCCACATATTGGAGAAGCATTGTGGATTGGGGGAAACCACTCAAATAATGTAATTTGTATGTTTGGTTAAAACTCGCAAAATTACCTTCAAGTTTATGAAGATTACTTTTATCCCTAAAACACAATGCAATGTGTAATTCAAAATACAGGTAAATACCTCTGAAAAATCAATATGGAAAATTATTTCGTATTAACACAGTACATGGGCCCTATTTTTTATTAACTTTTCTTTTTAAGCAACTGTCAAAAAAGAAAATAAAAAAGGAATTAATGATGGATGCAACACCTTGTCTTTTATTTGTTCAATTAAGGTTCTGGTTCATCTTTCTCAGGATGTCCACCGTGATCATCACAGCTTCTTCTGGTACCTCATAAATTAGAATAAATTTTGTGGATTCTGTACTCCAAACTAAATTTCCAGTATCATCACATTTTGTAATGACTGTTGGATAAACGTGAGCACAATAAAATTTTACAAATTAAAAAATAAATTTAATGAATTAAATTCAAGTTGGGGTAAGTAGTCATATTTTAAATGTTATAATTTAAACAATTTATTTTTTTTCGATAAACTGTCACGTATGGCTCTAATGAAGCACACGACGATGGAGAATTCAATATCTCAGTCTTTAATCACAAATATAACTGGGAACATATGGGAGAATCTCAGGAGAAATATAGCACAAACACATTTAACATTAATGTCACTGAACAAAGAATTGAGAGAACAGAAGGCTTAAAGGGTTAGTTCACCCAAAAATGAAAAACGGCCAATACTGAGCCAGAGTTCTGACATAGAACCTGGAAGAGCTGAGCGTAAACAGTGTAGGATAATGATACAGAAGAGAAGATATTGTTGAATAAAGTTATTTTGTTTTGTTTTTGCGCACAAAAAATATTCTCGTCGCTTCATAACATTAAGGTTGAACCATGCAGTTTTAACGATGTCTTTAGTTAAATTGCTGTCTATTGAGGAGACAGATACCTCTCGGATTTCATCAAAAATATCTTAATTTGTGTTTCCAAGATGAACAAAGGTCTTACCGGTGTGGAACAACATAAGGATGAGTAATTAATGACAGAATTTTCTTTTTTGGGTGAACTAACAGCAGGTGTGGAACTCAAATCAGCAACCAAGATTCTAGAGAACACTGGCAAGCAGGAACAGAATGAAAATTAGACCAAATCAGAACAAAATGAGACCAAAGCTACATGACCAATGGTTTGATTTTTGGTTTCATTAATTTGGTGAATCAAAACATGTATTGCAGATTTTTTTTATTGTATTTCAACAGCAGAAGCTTGTCCAAAATCTCTACATAAGAGCAACGTCTTCCCAAGGCCTTAACTCACTCCACTGGCAGTGAGTGTTTTACCCACAGCTTGCTCTGCTGTAGTTGAGTGAAGGTTATTTGCCAGCTGAATGACCCCTCTTGTTTAGGTTTGATGGATGTCGTAGAAAGTGAACCCAGCAGGGGGTCTAAGGGGCAGAATGTGTGTGTGCGAGAGAGAGTGAGTGTAAGGAAAAGGATGCTCTATGATCTGTGAAGAACCAGAGCGAGAGAGAAAGAGAGTGTGCACCTGAGTGTTAGCATCAATGCTTATGAGGCTTATCCATCAAACTCAACACACAGCTAAGCACGACTGAATAACCCTCGCCCTCTCTCCGCCTCAGGAGGAAAGGATAAAAAATCACACTGCCTTTGAGGTCACAGAAGTTGGTGGTGGAAAAGTTCAGTTACACGCGTTTTAAAAGAAGCAGTCTTTCTCAAAACAGGTTACAGACCTCTGGAATGGATGGTAAAGGGAAGATAAACCTCATGAAATAGGAGAATGAAAAATCACAGGACAAATCTGAGTTCTAAAGTTCAGTATTCTCAACTTAGGATATGTTTTTCAATAATAACAGCAAAGCAAATAAAGTGCTGATAAGGAGCAGTACTGGGTAGATTGGGTAGACTTACAAATTGTAGTCAGTTACTGATTCCACATGACATGACAAAACTGCAGTTAGTAATGTAATCTAGATTACTCAATTTAGGTAATGTATTCTGAAAACTTTTTGTGGTTGGTCTGTATGTGCGCAATTCCACAAACCTGGAAGACCTTCTGAACATACAGTGCTCAGCTTAAATGAGTGCACCCCCTTTGAAAAGTAACATTTTAATCTCAATTAACACAAAAACAATTTCCAAAATGTTGACAAGACTAAGTTTGATATAACATCTGTTTAAGATTAATAATATAACTTAGAGAACAAAATTTTCAGTTTTACTCAAATTAGGGTGATGCAAAAATGAGTACACCCCACTGAAAGTCTCTGGAGCAAAGCTAAATTTTAGACTACAAATGTCTAATTTAACAAGAATTCAACCACAGGTGAGTCTAATTATTCATTACACAGGTGTCCAGCAGACAGTTGAAAATAAAAGGGTGTTAAAACCCCTTCCCATTTCATGTTGTCAGAAAAGAGAGAACCTATGTTTACATGAAGCACACAAAACTAAGGCTATGAAAACAGCTTAGGAAGGTGTGCTAGACACTGATTAATGTAACATAAAAATACTATACTTATATATTTTGCTATTGTATTGTGGAGTGATACTTTCATAAACTTTTATAAACATAAAGGCAAATGTTGGATCACAATAATTAGGCAGTTTCCACAAACCTCTTCACTTGAATGGGATGTTCTCTTTTATTCTGGATGGCAAGGGCAGTGACTGTAACATCGAGTGTATTTTGCAGTATTAAACATGTATTTATACTGACTTCATCAGGCTCCGAAAATTCTTCAAAAAGAACACAAAGAATGGCCTTCTCAGCTGCCATAGTTGCAACTCTTCAACGCACCACCATTTCTGTTTACGCAGCCCAGATTACATGTAATCAGTTACTCAGATTACATGTAATCAGTTACCCAGCACTGATAAGGAATCTGACTGTTGATTTGCCAGGGATTGCCCAATCATGTTCATGGAGAAATGTATTGGGAGTTAAAAAAAAAAAAAGTGCAAAAATAGAGAAGTGCAGTAATTTTGCGACAGGTTGGATATTTTTTACGGCACTATGGATTCACTTCTTTGGAATCCATTCCGCTTGTCTGTGTTTACACATCCTAGAAAGGCTATCAGTCTGTGCATTGGGAATTTTTCAGTAACCCTTTTGTTACACCAGTAGGTGGAGTCGGTCTCATTTAGGCCCTGTTTACACTAGTATGTTTTTGTTTTAAAACGCATAACTTTTGCTATGGTTACGCCTGTCATTTACACTACTCCGGCATTTTCGACCCTCAAAAACAGAGATTTAAAACGCTGCAGAGCCTGTTTTAGTTTGAAAATGCTGGGATTGCGTTTCAGTGTAAATGGACAAAAACGGATAATGTGGCTGCACATGTTCACTCTATGTATCCTTGGAGATATGAACTGCAACCTTTGCTGGCTTTGTTTTCATTTTTAGCAGCCATTGTGCAGTTAAGTCCCTTCAAGATAAGTAATTTCACTCGGCAGCTATCTTTGAAAAGCCTCTCAGGCATCCAAGTGTAGGTCCTATCTTTTTGAATTGGGAAATATTAAATTTCTTCAAAACTGTTCACTAAGTTTATGGTTAAATTTGATATTTGAAAACACCAATGAAATCTGACAAGGTTTTCGGTCATGTAGTGTAGACGGAGATCGTTTCTGAAATGCTGTGGAAATGCTAGTGTAGATGTGGATCATTTTCATTTTAAAACTCTGTTTTAAAACGAAAACACACTAGTGTAAATGGGGCCTTAAGAAAACTAACTGTTAGATTGCAAAGTAATAAAGAAATTACAGTATTTTACACCTCACAGGGAATAAGAGTCAATTTTATTACGGTTACTTTTCTTAAATAAGACATCATTGATGACATATGCAGCCTTCAAATGCGACCTCTGGAGGACGCAGCCTCCGAAAATGCATTGCAGCTATCAAGTCATTCACTCAGCTTATTTGTTCATTAAAAACTGATTAATTTAGGAACAAAATACCACTACTGTGTTGCTCTGAGACATACAATAGTTCATACTACAGTGGCTTTGTTTTAGAGAGGTTTGGACATTTTTCAGCTGTACAGGTTGGAGGACCAGCAAGATCAGCTTAGCCAGGCTTGAAGGCCAACTTAAACCAGCCAAGACCAGTTTAAACCAGTTAAGCCAAACAAACCAGGGGTGCATTTCCCAAAGCGAACTATGGTCGCAAGTTCCGTCCTTATCAATAGAGTTCAATGGGACTTATGACCATATTTGACTAATGATACTTTTGGGAAACGCACCCCAGCTTAGACTTTGTTAATTTTTTTAACAATGTTTTTTTCTTTTTTCCCCAGAATATGCCCTAACATAGAGTAGGCGAAAAACAGTATGTGAAATGAGTAGTATGTCTGAATTCACAGTATTCATAAAACAGTAGGTGAAAAATACCTGGATGCCCTCCTACTTCTGCTGAGATCGGAAAGTGCACAACTGATGAACACTTTACCATCTCATGAGGCCACAGGAGAGGAGTCATGACTGGCAATGAAAAGACGCATGCCATGAGCACACCTTAATACTACACATTTATACTATACATTTATAATATAACACACTCTTTAAACAATCTCAAAGTAAGTTCCTCATTAAATTTATTATTACTCAGTATGCAGTTTCGGACAAAGCTAATGTAATACGTGCCATCATGCTGTTGGTCTGAATATCAGCATGAAAATGAGTAATGAGAAAAATAGCAGTCTGCACTTCTTCAGAAAAATACCACTGTGACTTCTGTGTTATTGCTCAAATGACCTTTGTTGTGAAGCTGAGTGGCAGCATATATAAGAAAATAGAAGGTTAACCTAACTGTTGGGTGCTTGGTAATTATTAAGACATGTTTGACAATGTCAAGGAGCTTGTTTTTAGAATAACCTATTCAGCTTTCCCTCACGTATATTTGATAAAATTAAACTTGTTCATTTAGAGTGACATTTTCAAAAAAGTTGAGTTTTCAGCTCTTAGGGGAATATCTTGTTCTGCATAATTACCCAAATTTGATTGGAACTGAACTTGACTTCTGGAGATGACTTTTAATGAATGTAAATCAGGCATCTCACATCCCCACAATTAATTTTGTCTGTAACATAAAAAAAAAAAAAAAAAAAAAACTTGTTAGAAAACAGAAAAAAAAGTGTTAAAGCACTGACAGAGGAGTGCTGTCAGGCATTTTTCTGCTCTATCTCATCTCCATGACTGGCACTCTAGAGATATTTTCCCCTCCCTAGCTCACTTTGATCATGGAAGTGATGTTCTAGAAGAAGCTGTGAATTCCAATGTGAGGTGGGCATCTATTTAGCATACCTAAATAAATTGGGCAACCATATTCCGTTCGACCCTTGGAACATGGATCTAAGTTTCATAGCCTTAGTTTCGTGTGCTTCATGTAAACATAGGTTCTCTCTTCTCTGCCAACACATGTTATTGTCCACTGTTCAAAACAAGGTCTCAGAGAAGAGTGAATGTATCAAATGTTAGGTGACGCCCACAGTAAGGAAGGAAGGGCAGGTCACACGATAGTCTTTGATTGATTTAATGGATGCATGCTTCAGTAGATTTATGGTCATGTGAAGTAATTCAAAACGCAAGCATGCAAATTCATCTGATAGGGATCTGTTCGAGAGAAAATGAAATTGTCAGGTTCTCCAGTAGCCAGTTATTGATGGACAATGTTAAAAAGTAAGAAAAAGAACATAATTGTAAAACAACAACAACAACAAAAAAGATTAGGTGTAGAAAAGTTATGAAGTCTTCCAAAGACAATCTTAAGACAACTGTGCAGTAGGGATGCACAGTTCCATATGTTATATGCCAGTATTTTTCAAATTTCCATTTTTATTGTTTTCAAAAAAAGTGAGTTAGATTTAGAGTTAGATTATGTTAATATTTCAATGTTAATATTACTAATAGTTTATTACTTACTTTTAAGTCATCCTACAGCCTCCTTGAAGTTTGCTGAGGCCCCCTAGTTGAGAACCATCATTTACTGTAGATGACTTTTGCAACACTAATAATTGAATAAAACTGTGAAATGTAATCTTAAGCAAATCTGAAAAAAAAAAACCAATATATCAATTTTTTCTTGCTATATATTATAATGTGATGTCTAAATTCACATTTAAAATGATTAATTTTAGTTTTTAGTGTTTTACTTTTAATTCATTTAGACAAAATGATATAGAATTTTAATACCCACAATTTATCATTATTGGACGTAGTATGAAAACACAAATCTTTGTTGTATATGCTTTAAGGCAGTTGAAATATTTCATTTGAAGGTGAAGAATAGGATTTTTTGCGGTGTGGTGAATTTATACAGTCAGATTTTTCCCCTTTATCCTTGAAGCTGAGAACAAATCCATACATTCTAATCTAACGAAGGACACATTCAAAGCAGCTCCCCAAAACCCACATCCATCTTCAGGAAAACAGGACACTGGCGTTTTGGCAGAGCTTGAGTTATGGCAGCAAGCGTCAGTGGCTGCATCAAACTCCATTCTCTTCTGAAGGACCTTTGTGGAAATGGCATGATTAATCCATCAGGGGATGTGGCTATGCAGGGTGTATGCATGGCAGGGGGAATTAAATTACAGGGACCATCCCAGCACAGTGCATTTGAAAGTGTGGCAGCTTTAGCTGATGGATGTCACTGGTCTTAATAGGCTGGTGGTGTGTGAATTGAGGCATTGACTCCCTCCTACTCCGTGTCCTGTACATAGGTGTTAAGGTTGACATGGGAGATAAGAGGAAGTAAAACATGAATCTGAATGGATAGGAGTGAGATTTGCGTGAACATTTATGAGGGTTTATGATGACATTCTCATTGCGTATCAGTATAGTAGGTGTATTGATTGAGAGAACAGCATCACTTAAACATGTCTCAGAGGAATCGATAAGCATGTGTATTCTTCTATTTTAAATTATATCCACATGGTTGTCTCTCTCTACAGTACTGTCTGTAGTTGAACATATTGATCGCAATTGCGCAAAGGCATCGGATGTACATTATAACAAATGTTCTCTTTGCATTATAATAGAGGAGTGACAAATGTGCCCGATCGATGAAGAGAAGGTCAGGGAATGGACTCTGGCCGCGGCTCTAATAGAGAAGTCAATGAGGAACTGCTGTAATCACTGTAGTGAATTGAATAAAGGAATGTGGAACTGAGGGATGCAGGCAGTTACTGCTAATTACTTTAAAGTAACTAGAAAACATCAGTGTTAAATTCCTCCTCAAATGCATAATATTACATTTAATGGGCCGTTACCATCATTTAAAAGCCATGGTGGTGCTGTGTATAGTTTATGCTGGTGAATGCAAGGTTTAAAGGGTTAGTTCACCCAAAAATTACATTTCTGTGATTAATTACTCACCCTCATGTCGTTCCACACCCGTAAGACCTTCGTTCATCTTCGGAACACAAATTAAGATGTGAATTTATGTGAAATTAAGATTTAAATTTTGATGAAATCTGGGAGGTTTTTTTTACCCTCCATAGAAAGCAACAAAATTACCACATTCAAGGTCCAGAGAAGTAGTAAAAACTTGGTTAAAATAGTCAACGTGACTACAGTGGTTCAATCTTAATGTTATGAAGCGACGAGAATACTTTTTGTGCGCAAAAACAAAACAAAAATGATGACTTCATTCAACAATTTCTTCGCTCCCCAGTCATTCTCCTATGTTATTTACGTTGCAGCGCTTCCAGGTTCTACATCAATACACTGTCTCAGTATTAATTTCTTAATGACAGAAATTTAATTGTCGGGGGAACTTTAACACCAAAAAACAACAGCTCATGATGATCTGACAGATTGCAGAGGACATGAAAGCAGAATGCAGAAGTCAACTCTTAAATGATGCATATAAAATTTTTATAGTGCCCATATTATTGTAGCTATAAAATCTTATTGCAAAATAATTGTAAAAATATTGGCAGATAACATTGTGCATTCCTATTGTCTTGCTCCATTGCTTGACTGGAGGACTGTTCTACACTTTCATGCGTTGTGAAATGTCACTAAACCCACTGACAGACCGTAAGTGTCACTGAAATTGGATACATAAGTGACTTCCTGCTGTACCAGGAATATCATGATGCCTCTATGAGAAGTGTATTATGATAATTGAGACGTGTCGCTGTGCCTCAAGAGACTCCACAAGTGTTTATTCTAAGATTAACGGTTGTAAATGTTGAGAACCATTACAAACTGTAGGATCTGCGGTCTGTAATGAACACTTTGGGCTTGTGAAAATAACAAATAGTCGTTGACATTTCAGTTTAATTCTTTTCACTTCCCAAATCCTTCACAATAGATGGCAGTATAAGCTTTATATCCTGCCTCTGTGCATGCTTGACCTCACAATTTAACAAAAAAAAAAAAAAAAAAAGTAGTATTTTAAATTTTCTCCACTCTTTCACTTCTAAAAAGAGTGTTGCAACTGCCCAATAAGTTGTTTTATTCTCTCTCAGTGCTGACCAGTCATATGCTGATACTCGTAATGTCCATATGGGGATAATGTATAATTGCTTAAATCATTTCTTATTCAAATTTTCACCGTGCTTTTTAAGGCATATCAATTTTGTTAATACCATGTAATTAAAATATGTCAGTGCACTACAACGCTCGGGCTGTATTAATGACCGTGAAAATTGTTTTAATTAAATAGCCAATTATAGTAAAGCCCCAACCATGAGAATTGACATTTAAATGAGCTTTATTTAAATTGCTTTCAATATTGTTTCATCAGAATTTCTCACGCGGCGAATTAATCACTTGCCCGTGTGCATGTACAAAGCGCCATTAACTATTGGAGTGCTGTTATTATTCATTTCATCTCGAGCATGAATTAATGCAAATACGTCTGTTCTTTCATAAACTTTGTGATAAACTACGACAACTAAACAGCCTTTCACGCACTTGTTACATAATATAACTAACATAACTTTCAATGACTGCAAAAATAAACGTTCAATATGTAGTCTGTTGTTTTGTTTGTTTATCTTTAGTGTGAATATAAAGGAAGCCTTGTAAACTACGCTCAACAATAGCAAGAGCTCTTTTGAAGTTCATTGTTTCAGGTGTACCTGTTCTGAAAGAAAAGAACGCACGTGCGCGCTGTGTCTCTTCCAAACTCTCTTTGTTTCTTAGCTCCTCCTCCTGACCACAATGTGACAGATTCAACTCGTCTGAGCACCACTAGCGCAGCTCTTCACTTTTTCCCACTGTCACTACCACGCTTTGATCGATGTTGTGACGCACAGTCAATATCTCGTTTTTTTCCCCGTGCCAGGCTGATTTTACTTTCCAATCAAAACGGAATTGTTTTTGTTGTTGTTTTATTAACTCTCCTGTGAGATATTACTTTTGTTCGAATACTTTAAAGACATTTATTTAGTGTTGAACATGGCCACACCGGCTGCGCTGCTGCCCGCGACACCGATGGCCCACGCTCCTCCAATGTCGATCGCCGCGGCTGTCAACTCCTCGACCCCGGGGACCCTCTCGCCCTCACCGTCCGTCACCCCAGCCGGACCGAGCATCTTCAGATCGGAACTTCTCTCCTCCGCGAGCCCGGGTATCCCCATTGGTAGCCTCCCGCACAAACCCGTGTATTCCACTCCTTCTCCAGTGGAAAACACCCCTCAAAACAACGAGTGTAAAATGGTCGAGGTCCGAGGCGCAAAGCTCGCGTCTTTTACTGTCAACGGCAACGAGCTCATCTGCCTCCCGCAGGCGTTTGACCTCTTTCTCAAGCACCTGGTCGGTGGACTGCACACTGTGTACACGAAACTCAAACGTCTGGAGATAACGCCTGTGGTGTGCAACGTGGAGCAGGTTCGCATCCTCCGTGGACTGGGCGCGATTCAGCCTGGAGTCAATCGCTGCAAACTTATATCGAGAAAAGACTTCGAGGTCCTGTATAACGACTGCACCAATGCAAGGTAAACTTAGCTTTCTCAAAGCTTCGCGAGACACTTTTCTATCCTGCACTCTTAAAAATAAAAGCTCGCAGCAGTGCCATAGAAGACCCATTTTTGTGCCACTGAAGAATCTTTCAATGACAGTTCTTAACCGTTTTAATAATTTAAAGAGTGCCTTTTACTGCTATGAAGAACATGTTGTGCGTTTGAAAGTTGCCATGGAATCAGTGTTCTCCATGGAACCATCAATGTCAATAAAGAACCGGGTTTTTTAAGAGTAAGTATCTGTAAGAAAGGATACAGAAACCACGACTTTGAAAAGTTCTAAAAGTTGCACCAAACTAAAAAAGAATTAAACAATCGCACCTTGTACTATGCGCCTTTATTGAGCTCATATCAGTACAGTATCTTGCGCAGACGTTATTTTCACATCTCTTCTGTGCTGAGCACAGCATATTTATCTGCTTATGATCCAGTTTGAACCGTTTGGCCTTTGATAATCGTGCACATATCAGGTTACTTATACTGAAATGCATCACAATGATCACACAGCACACCACACACACCTATCTAGACCTGGGACACCTTTGGGCAGGATAGGTGTCTTTCACCATCAATCAGGCAGTCAGAATAGGATTGAATGTAACTCTTTGTCTCTTTCTAAAACGTATCATGTGTAAACAAACACTTTAGGAGACTGATATGGAAAAGAGAGAGGGAGAGAGATCGTATCAGTGTATGGTATGAATAATTAATAGGACTAGTCTGGTTTTGTTACAAGTTAAACTGAATAACTCACAGGTTAATCGTCAGTTGTCCCGTTTGTGGGTGTCAGGTTCACTAATCGGGCTATTTTAAACACTATGTCTCTTGTGTATTATCATTTTCTGAGTTTGAAATGTGAAATCCCTGAATTTGCAGTGACTCACAACGTGGTCTGAATTTATTAGCCAGTATGTCGTTATCAAGTCAGACGACTGTCATAAAAACCTGTCATATATTCTTTGCAACTGACACTGTTGCCATCAAAGTCCGCGTGCTTTGAAAACAACGGCCCTTCAGTTGTTTTAATAAAGCAAATTAAATTGTCTGACCTTTAGAATGATTGCAAACATACCTGCGTTTGCGCGCGAGTGCGCTCGAGAGCCATGTGAGCCTTGTTTGAAAGAACTATGGGTTTGCTTATCTAAACCTCGGTGTCTACGAGCAAATTTATGACACCAGCTCATCTGCTTGCTTATTAAAGAGCGCATTTACGCAGCCATGGGCACTGGCGAGGAGATGTTAAGCGCTTGTGACACAAGTTACTGGAACGAGATTAGAATCTCTGATTCCTGCCCGCGCGCTCGCTCTCCGGCGGTGTCTAATATAGAAATTGATTCTCCGCAGAAATTAATTAATTTTTCATATTGCCTAGAGCGGCAGTTTTAAAAGGGCGCTCTCTAACAGTTCCCCCGCCCATTTGGTCTCCACTTTGAATTATATTCTAATCGTATTGATACTTTTTGCCTCAGGATTAATCTACAAATTTATGAATGTGTTTTAAAATTTGTATCACGACTCATTTATGCACAAATTAGACCAATGTCCTGCCCTCTGATTTGCTCATTTAGACTCGTATAGAAGGTATTTAGGAATTTAAACTGCGACCAACTCATGTCAGAAAGCTCAAAATTTTAAGAGTTTCTATCTTTGTATAATGACTATTTAATCGATGTCTGGCCTCCTAATGTTTTAATTTTGGCAGAGCTGAATGGAGATCAGATAGCAAGTGGCATGAGCTAAACTTTTGGACCTCTGACTCTTGAATTCTCCAAACACCTAACTGAGTTGGAAGTTTGTAAGTTGAGCTGAGTTGCCAAGTCCTAACTATTTTACATTTTTGTGAATTAGTGGCTAATTCATATGAATTCATTTAATTTGTAGCCTATGCTTTCGTATAACCTGTTTACTTCCCACTGATGGTGAAGTATAGAGGTGGACCTTATCCTTACTTTTTTCTAAAACTCTTATGTTTAAGTCTTCAAATTCATATGAAATTTCCTTACAAAACAGTTACGTATTCTTATGAGATCAATTGTTGTTTATAGATTGCAAAGGGTGGCTCTTTGTTTCAGAAATGAATCATGCTGAGTCAAAGTTAGGCACTTTGACTCATCATGACCGGATAAAGGGATTCTGCCCATCTGGCACGTTGGCATTTCCTTTAAATAGGTTGTTAATGTGACACGAGTTAGCGAAAAGAGAAACTAAACAACAAAACCACATCTCCACCCCATGTTGTGAGACTCAAATAACTTTCTATGTCCTTTTGTTGTGAGCTATGCTGCTGTTAATTCATCAAATCTGACTTCTTCCTCAGTGCTTCTCTGTGTTGAAAAGATATGTCTTCTCTGACCGTCATCTAATCCATGGGCTTTTTCTGGCAGACAGAAAAAATGCCCTGTAGGTGCTGACTTGGTCTGTCTGCTTTAGAGAGCCATTCATCACTCCATGCATTTCCTTTTATGACTAAATTCTACCTGTAATTGTTTGGAAGCAAAAAAAAACGCATCTTGGATCAGCATAATAGTTGATTTACTGCAGCACTTCACAGTGCTCAACAGACTGAGCAATCAGATTCTGTTGCACACAAACACAATGTTTTCCATTATTTAAAGGCTGATTCACTAACATGGAAGTTCTGAATGTCCATAAAAGGCGTTTGGCTTGCCTTGTTTTTGTTTTTGCTCGTAATAGTAGCTTGTCTTCTTTTACAGTTAGCCTGCACTTAGTCTGCCTTTATTTACTGAATTATTTATTTTCGTAGAATCACAGTCACTTCCAGAAAGTCTTAAATGGACGTGATGTATCACGACTCATTGGCTTTGTATTGTAACCTTTCTCTCAGAAACTCTGTGAAGTGGAGTTTATGCAGGTCTTGGTGTGCATTAGTGTGTGC
This sequence comes from Hypophthalmichthys nobilis, assembly GCA_037950665.1. Classification (NCBI taxonomy): domain Eukaryota; kingdom Metazoa; phylum Chordata; class Actinopteri; order Cypriniformes; family Xenocyprididae; genus Hypophthalmichthys; species Hypophthalmichthys nobilis. The sequence continues at coordinate 21,842,591 of CM075480.1, read as the reverse complement.
ATTTGTGGAAGACCAAGCAAGAAAGTGAGATGACAGACATATAGCTTAGCGCAAACCTTTTGCGAATACTCTGCAAAAATGGGTATTTGTGTCTTTGAAGATTTTCTTGTCACAGCGTTCAAGTCGTGTGAATGCTCAGTGTGAGAAGAGTGTGTCAGTGTGTGTTCTCTTTCTCTGATCTTCAAATGGGAGACATTTTAAAGGCCACGGATTACAGTCAAAACAAATACTCATACCAGCGGCACAGGCACCCTAGACAGCAAATTATCCGCAGACAATTAATTGATGTCAGTGTGATTGCTTTCATTTAAAAATGCCTGTTATCTTGCACTCACCCGCTGTTTTTTCCTCTTTCTTATGTACATGCACACACACACACACACACACACACACACTAAACTCAAACAGACGTCTCTGCACGTCTCTCTCTTCCCTTGACCTTCAGGTCCTATCCAGCAGTAACACAAGCCTCTATCAGTCAGCAAGGTTTGATTCGGCCCTTCCACAGTGTATTAGTGCGGAGCGAGGGATTAGTTGAAGGAAAAAAGACGAGTGTGTGAATGTGTGACACTGAACCAGATCTGTAATCCATCCACACAGTTTTTCTGCACTTGTATTATCACAAAAGGTTTCGATTGCCGCACTTTCAAGCCTGCAGTATATTTTTAATCCTCTAATATCAATCATTACATACGGCTGTGGAGTTTATGGTCTGCTGTTGTACATGTGTGGTTGAAATTGATATCCTTTGTGTGTGTGTGTGTTCAGAACTCTCAAAGCTTTAGTGACTCTATTGGAAACTGCCGATGCAGCTGCTCGGACAGCTGATAGCTTTGTTGTGGCATGCTGCGTATCATAAAAGAAATGTGTTAACGAATAAGGGCTTAAAATACTGTTGATGTCTTTATGGTGCTATTGTGTTTGCATGTCCAGCTGCTGTTGTGTAAGTGTAAGACTGTGTGTACTTGACGATGAGTTGGATTGATGAGAGTTAGAAAAATATCACCTTACATGCACACTGTGTGGGTTTCTTTGTGTGTGTGTGTGTGTGGTGTTTGTTTAGATGCAGTCAAACAGAACGTAGGTAGTAGAATGTTTAGTGAGATAAGCAATTTCGAAGAAATTGTCACAAAGTGAATAAATGCTTTCTTAAGTGTAAATCACTTAAATTACATTTTCCATGAACATAATTGCAAATGTAAAAAATATATAAGAGAGACACGTAATAAGGTCCGTGATGAACAAATATAGTTTAAAATGTGCAAACTTTTTGGAAATGTACATGGACAAACTTAATTTAATATTAATTTAATATTAATATAGTTAATATACATCTTTAAGAAAACCTAAAATTGAATAAAAAATGTCATGTGATTGTCAATAAAAAATACAATTTATCTGATGTTTTAATACACTTTTTGACCCTCATGAGGGACTGCAAGAGTGCTGATGATGTAATTTTTTTATGTTTATTTTGCATGTTGGTCATTTCACATGGCTTTGATTTTTCAAGTGTTTCAAGTGAAGCAGTTTAGTTTAAAAAATAATAAATAAATTAAATTAAATTAAAACGATTGTTTAAAAATAAAAATGATATAAAAATGTCATGTATAATAGAAATGATTGATTAATATCAATCAATACAATAACATGTCCATCTAATTAAAAAGTTTTCTTTTCAAAAATTTTACTATTTAAATGTTTTTTCCTTAATTATGATTACATTTTTTACTTTATGCGCCCTAAAATTTATTTAAATGTATTAAAAATATGCTCATCATAGAAGATTTGTTAGGTGTGAAGAGGTGTAAGCCACTGTATGTATGAATAAGAATGATGTATTTTTGAATAAATGAATACTTTTAAATCATGTTATTTCATCCACAAACAATTATAATCTCATGTGATATACAGTCAAACCAAAAATTATTCAGACATTTTTTATATTTTTGGCATATTTTTACTAGTGGGTGCAGGACACTATAGTTCATTTATGTAAATGAGGATAGCAAAATAAAGTAAACTGTGACATATTATACCAAAAAATTCTTCATACAGTGGACTACCAGTAAAATTGATAAAAATTTGGAACCAAAAATTATCCAGACACTTTGACCTGACTATGTTTTGCTTAAGTGTTATCTGACATAATTAAGATTAATTTTTTTCTGACACAGTTTAACTTAAGATCTTGTCATTTTTTAAACTATGTTGAATAAAGTGTAGTAATGAATGAAATGTTCAAGGTGTCTGAATAAATTTATATATCTGAGATCTAAAGAGAAGATGATTTAATGTCTGCACTTCATGGTGAACCAAGGTTTAAAGTTGATCTTGAAGTGGTTGTGGTCTGGTATTGGATGGATGAGTTACTTTCATATCAGCATTAAAGCACCTCTTTATTGGGCATAAAGTTCATCATAGGGTTTCAGCACTTTGTTCATTATTGTTCTTTCTCTGTTTGATCTGTGGGAAACTCCAGCTGCTTTTTAACACACACACACACACACAGAGAGAGAGAAATGTATAGTGTTGACACTTGCTCTCAGCATTACTTGTGCACACACACATCTTCATAGGTGCACACCCACTGTATTGGTCTTCAGAACATAACGGTGCTTAGTTCTTGTTTTTTCTTTTTTGCTTTTTGCTGAGCAGGTAAAACACACTGTAAAACAAATGATGGATTACTCTGATAACAGCTGTTCTCACAATGTTGCGCACCAGTTAAATATGATGTCTATGGACTCAAGGGGCCTTATTCATAAAACACGAGCAGAACGGATCTCTGTGTAATCGTACGTAAAGCCGTTTGTACACAAATTGTACCAAGGGCTTTATCCTTAATTGACAAAATTCTCATTTGGGTGCTCAAAAAGACATTTTTTGGATCCATTAGATGTTTGCATATGATGTGTTTTGGCGTCTGATGGTTCTCTTGTGTATTCAATGTAATGGTGGTGTAAGCAATGCTCTGAAAGTTCCCCTGGTGTTTACAGAATGTTACAGAGCTAATGAAACACAGGAGGACATTAGAGATAGAGTAAACATGTCTTTTCAAATTGAGTGTGTGTTTGTGTACGCGGGTGCCGGTGTGTGTGGAGGGCCGAGGAAAGAATGTGTGTGTGTGTGTGCGCCTGCACTGATGGCCTCTGTGGGAAGGCGAGCCAGCATGGAAGAGAGGAGGACGTCAGGGGGAGATTTTAATTAAAGTATGAAATGAGAGGTCACGCGCTCTGACCCCCCCCTCCACTCACTACACACACAAGGACATGCTATCTTTTCCTTACTTTCTCCGTTCCTTTCTCTCTCATACACAAGCTAGTGGTCTCCTCCTCTCTCTCTCTCTCTCAGCTTGATGAGTTTTCCATGAAAGGGTTTTTCATTAATTCCACCTCAGGGAGTCTCTCTGTTCCGGCTCCCTCTGAAGCACATGGAAATCTAAAGTGTGTGTGTGTGTTTTTCTGTTTGTACGTGGCCACCATGATGTTTTGACTCGGTCTGATTATTAACACACTGTTCTGGCTGTTTGATCATGAAGTCTCTCACACAGACACACATGGTCAATGATCTTGTTGATGAGAGAGGATGATGGACAGAACAGAAATGGTTCGTTAGTTTCCTGTGATTGCTTCATAATAGGACATTTTAAACATTGAATTACAGGAGTTTTATGATAATTTAATTCTGAAAAACACCTGCACACAGTATAACAGGAAGTGAAAGAAATACTATGAGCTTCAGTGTATTAGAACGCTTCGGTTCTTTTTCTTCATATTAATGAACATGAGCTCATTGGAATAACTTGCCACCTACAGTTTTACAAAACTCCAAAAATGTATCTATACATACAATTCTTTGCAGTTTCTAGTTGAAATGAACACTAGAGGCAGTAAAACGTCACTTTGATTTCTTTTTTAATACAAATTGTGATTATAGGGGCAGAATTGATTAATAAAGACTTATTTTCATGAAATTCCTTGTACAATACTATATTATGACCTCAAAACACTTTTAGCATAATGCATGATTTGTAAAAGAATACATTTTGACATGTGTATCACATGACCAACTCCATATGTATGGCTTTCTGACTTAGTAAACTTGTTTGGGAGCTTACCTGATACAGTATTGCACTTGCTATGCGGAGCAATCTGGTACAAACTCATATATGAAAGACTCATGATAAAAGAGATCGAAGACTTGTAGAAGCAAGCAAGCTAAAATAACGTAGTTGCTTCAGCAAATGCTGGGTAGGTTTTAGTGTAGGTCAGAGGTCGGGTTAACCGAAGATTTTCCGTCATTGACTGAATTTTTTTTAGCAGTTAAGCCTCAAGAACAAAATTAAAACTGCTACGAGAAGTCATCTGTCCATGGCAAAGACGCAAAATCTAATAACAGTTGTCTCTGCATCATGTGTTTGATTTCCTACAAATCACATTTTACAAATTTGTATAAAATTGAAACTTTGTAAAATATATGTGACCCGTGCTGGCAATAGGGCTGCAACAAACGATTATTTTGATAATCGATTAATCTGGCGATTATTAGAACGATTAATCGACTAATCATCGATTATTGCACCGGTTAATCAGTAGCCTTTGTTCAATTATTCCACTTTAGCAATTAGTTAAAATACTGAGTTATACTGTACTTTAACTAGTAAATAAAACAAGGAAATCACTTCAGCTTCTGAAAGTGTATTTTTAATGATTTTCAAGCCAACTGAATAGACCAATCTCCTTCAGGTTTTCTTTCCTCCTCAGAAGTCATCAATAGTCCAACTGTTACAATGACTGGTACTGTGTCTGTGAATTGTAATAATAACTTTTTAATAACTGTAAAAATATTAATATGTAATATTGTGCATTTTTTTTTTAAAAAATGCCCCTCTCTAGATTTTATATATATATATATATATATATATATATATACACACACTAACTATCGAGTTTATGGTCATTGAATGGCTTTCCTGAGGTAAATGTTACATTTTGTGACATATTTGTTGGCAAGCTGTTTTACTGACTTCTTTCTGCGGTTAAAACTCTGATTAAGTGATTACATTAGAGATGGATTCATTTCAGTAAGTTGTACTGTATATTTCAACATACTTTTTGATGTTCATTCATGTTTATTTTGCGCTGTAATAGCAGAAAAGAGGAAGAGATAATAGTTCATGTGCCGCTTGACCTGAGGCGCTACAGCGATCTGTCACACCACGTTAAACAGCGTCAAAACCACATGCATTGTTTGAATCCCGTAGTAAAATTGACAGAATTTAAAAGCTGAGACTTAGTAACCTGATCTGTCTTATCTGTCGGCACATTGTCTGTGTCCTCTTTGCTCTGCTATGCATCTTTCACTGCATGAGAAAATGGACGTGTGGTATGAGAACAGTAAGTTTGAATGAGAGTTAGTGGCCCTGCATGACAAAACAAGTGCAAAATGTCAGTTTTGGTCAAATTTTAGGGTTTTCACAAAAATGAGTTCATTAAGCCCTTGTCTAGCGATCCCAATGCTCCAAATAGCAATTAAACATCTTTATTTGTACGTTTTCTGAGAGGAGAACCTTCCTTTGTTCATGAAAAATCATTTTTCTCTGCTCACTTTTGGACGACTGCCGCTTCCTCTCAGCACAAGTTTGGTATCGTTGTAAAGCGCAGCATTCCAACTTTGTGAAGAGTCATAGTTAATTCTCAATGGCATGAGTCTGAACCAATGAAATGCGATTTTTAAACTCATGCTGATGTAAACAAAACGATCTTACTCTCGCTTAATGACAGATCCGAAGCTCGCACAAAGACGCCTCAGACAGCGTGCAATCCTGGTATACACATATACACAGAATTACAGTATTTCAAAAAATCTGTCCTGGCGAGTATTCACACAAAGATTATCTGTTATGTCTTAAGTGAATGTTTGGTTAACTGTTAGGGAAAAACATCTGATAACATTATATTAGATAGTCTACGTGTGATACAGTAGGTCTTAATAAATAGGCTGTCTGTTCCATTAATGTTAATCAAACAATTGTGGAATCATGGAAATATTATTTATTTTTCCTATAGATATGGGATTTGACTTGGTTTGTGTCAAATTTGGTGTTATTACCAGGGATTTTAAGGTATGGTTGCTAGGTGAATTTGTTTTGGAACCTTCAAAAAACTTTTTCTCAATTTTCTCTGACTCCATCGACTTTAAACAGGTGTAGCTCAGTCATTTTTTCCACGTGATTCCAACAAATCATATATCATATTGAAGGTTTTTTAATGGAGAATTTGAGAATAACAATAACTCATTTTTTTGAAAATTTGCTCATAATGACTAATTTTGCCAGCACGGGTCACATATGTATGTTTTCTCACAAGATCAGGTTGGGTCGAAATTGCGCTATGAACGAAAATGGAGTGGGGCTTCTGTCATCACTTCAGCAAGTGAGTGTGGAGTAGAAAAAAGGAAAAGCAGCCAATCATAAACTGGTTACAATTCCTCATTAAAAATTAATGTGCTTTGTACAGTCTCAGAAACTTCAGTTTCTGCATGTGAGGGTTAAAAGATAAAAAAAAAAAAAATGTTGTAGAGTCACGGCAAACAAGTTAACTGAAGTAACGAAGAAACAATATTCTATTATATTTCAGAGGTTTTGATAAAATCAGAGCAGAATTATGTAGTGACCTTTACACAGCTGAACAAGCAAGCTCTGAAACAAGCTACATGCTGTATTTCTTCATCAATGTTATTAATCTTTTAGATATGCAAATGGGAAAATTAACCCTAGGACTTCAAATGTACAGTGTGAAATCTCATGGTACCGTCAGGATTATTAACTAACCCAAGTTAAAGTATTAACAGTTGTTAACAATTAGTATGAAAATACCATGCATGTTGTATAAATTCATCATCTGGAAACACAAGACAAACATTTATACTCCATATGAGACTCTCATGTGGATTTAGAAGCAACAGGAGTGACATCAGAGTAGGGCTGGACGATTAATCCAAAAGTAATCGAAACCGTAATTCAGAACCTCTAACCGACGTAATTTTCCCATGTCGGTTATTTCGTTTTTTTAAATCATGTTAATACTTCCCTCTTAAAAACATACTATCGCGTGTGTAGCCACGTGACTCTTCCCCGTCCAGTCAGTGGCATGACAGCAACACGGAGGTAAACGCAGAGTCAACACACAGAGTCTTTTCTAAACTTTGTCAGTTGTATTTGTTTTAAGGTTTGTCAGTTTGGACATTCAAGCAATTTTAGACGACTGGATCTATACTATTTCGAGCTACCGTGCTTGCGCAGCTGCATTGTGGCAGAAACACTCCTACAAACAGTAACTGCACAAAACGTGAAGATCGCGCGCACAGAGAGGAACGCGGAAACTAGTTGTCAGCGTTGTCCTGTGATTTATCACTAAAGTAGCTTAGAAACTCAAAACTTATTATAGCATATATTTTTGTACTTTTGAAGGAACAATTTACAACCCAGAGCTTCACAATTAATAGAGAGACAGAATGACTAATTCACACACGCAATCACTCTCATTACGTACTGGTACTGTGCTAATTTATCTTTATGTGATTTACAACGAGCAGAAATCTGTACAAAATGTTACGAACAATAGATAAAATAACTGCTGAAAGTGAGTGAATGTCATGTCAGATCACTTTTTCAATAGGAAAAATATCCCACCTTTAATAGTCAAGCAGTACAAACCTTGTCAGTGAACTATGAGGGCAAAAAAAACAAACAAACAAAATAATCGTTCAGTAATCGTAATCGAGGTAAAATGTTTAATTAATCGAGGTTTTGATTTTAGGCCATAATCGTCCAGCCCTACATCAGAGACTATCATCATTTTAGAGTCAGTCAGATGATCTCACCTTTGTGAACTGTTTAAAAATACAACATAAAATGAAATCATCTTTGGAACACAAATTAACACATTTTTAATATTCTCTAATTGTTTTTGTCCATCTATTCAAAGTCTATGCAACCAAAACTTTTGCGCATTAAAAATACAAAAAGACATTGTAAAGATAATATATGATTTGAACGGTTTAATCCACGTCTTCTGAAGAGACAATGATGCTTTATATGATAAACAGATTTAATTTAAAGGATTAATTTACTTCAGAATTACAATTTCCTGATAATTTACTCACTTCTATGTCATCCAAGATGTTCATGTCTTTCTTTCTTCAGTCGAAAAAAACTAAGGTTTTTGAGGAAAACATTCCAGGATTTTTCTCCATACAGTGGACTTCAACAGTTACCAACGGGTTGAAGGTCCAAATGCAGTTTAAGTGCCGTTTTAAAGGGCTCTACGTGATCCCAGACGAGGAATAAGGGTCTTGTCTAGCGAAATGATCTTTCATTTTCTAAAAAAAAAAAAAAAAAGGTATATACTTTTTAACCACAAATGCTCGTCTTGCACTGCTCTACGTAATCACTTTAGAAAAGTCATGCGTGACGTAGGCAAAAGTACCACGGTAGGGTGAAAAACTTAAAAATCATCTGATATTGTTGTTTTATGTTTTTTTTTTTTTTTTGTAAAGGGAGTTTGGCTTAATCTTTTCACGTTCGCTTTGTAGACACTGGGTCTGTATTTCCGCCTATGCGTGACGCAGAGCAGTGCAAGACGAGCATTTGTTGTTAAAAAGTATATACATTTTTATTTTTGACCAATCGTTTCGCTAGACAAGACTCTTATTCCTCAGGCGGGGATCGTGTAGAGCGCTTTGAAGCTGCACTGAAACTGCAATTTGGACCTTAAACCTGTTGTATGTTTTCCTGGAATGTTTCCTTCAAAAACCTTAATTTCTTTTAAACTGAAGACAGAAAGACATCTTCGATGACATGGGGGTGAGTAAATTATCAGGAAATTTTCATTCGGAAGTGAACTAATCCTTCATTCATATACGTAAGCTACTTGATGTGGGAACAAACCTCTTTGGATTATATATTGTATATGATTATAAATAATTCATGTGATTCACTTTAAAATGTTTTTTATATTTTTTTTATGCCTGAACGTTTTGGATTTTCAATGAATGGACAAAAATTATTTGACAATAATAAAAATATCTTCATTTGTGTTCTGAGCATGGGTTTGGAAAAACATGAGGCTGAATATATAATGACAAAATCTTAATTTTTTTCCTCTTTCCTATTAATGTCAGGCTCACCTAATAAATCATAAAATATTTGAAAAAGCATTATATGACATGTCCGTGGTTAAATCTCAATGTTATCAGAGAAATTGTCATTCTTTTCCATACAGCTACTCTTGGAAGTGTCATTGTGAGAGTCGGGAAAGTGTTACAAAGCTTCGCGATTAGGCAGTTTCACCCCTCTGGCTTTGACATTAATGAGATTCTTCAGTCAAAAATGTCAAAAACTAATTGAGATGTCCATACTGCAGACCATGTAGAGAACTAGATTTAGTTCAACTAGATTTGTCAATCACTGCTACGTTTAGAACCAATCAAAAATCAACAACCAACACATTCTTATTAGTCTGTGCCGGTGTTTGTTTGTGATGTATCTAGGAAACGTCATAGCATGTAGAATGCAGCTGTTTGAGAAGTGCCTTGGTGGGTAGGAAACGAAATAGTTGTATGATCATTAAACTACAGTGGGTTAGGGGGCCAGGAGAGTGCGGGGTCGACCGGAGACTCGAGTCGAGAGAGGGAAAAAAGAGGGAAAATGCATGGCTTAAAGGAATATTCCAGGTTCACTACAAGTTGAAAATTTTTTTTGACTTATCCCTCCTTTTCTTATAAAAAAAGAAAGCAAAAATCTAGACTACAGAGAGGAAGTTAATGGGGCCAATCTTCAAATGTTAAAATACTTGCTGTTTCAAAAGTATAACCACAAGATGTAAACAATATACATAATTTTAGAGTAAAACACTTGCTAACTTTTTCTGCGTAAAGTCTCAAAACAACTTTGCAGGGTTATTATACACTGTAAAAAATTATTATCATGATTTGTTATCACAACATTGTTTCTTTTGTCAAATCAACTTAAATAATTAATGTGGTACAGATAACATCATATTTTGAGTTTATGTTGATTAAACCACTTGCCTTCATTGTATTAACTCAAATTTTTAATTTCAATTAACTCAAAATTTTAAGGCAACCAGGTATCTTACTTTTTCAAGTTAAACCAACAGTTCTTTTTTACAGTGTAATTAATAACTATAGACTTTTAGAAAAAAAACTAATAAAAACTAAAACTAATAAAAATGGCAAAAACACAACTAAATTAATAAAATTGTCAATAAAATGAAAATGAAAAGGGGAAAATAAAAAATAAAAACTAATTTAAAATATTTGTATCTCAATGATACTAAAATAACATGGCAAATTCATGGCCGTGACGATGAAACCCTAAAAAGATTGTAAAAATAATGAGAAAAAAAGTACAGCTCAAATAATAAACAAGTTTTAACAGGAAAAAAACATATTATAAGATCTTTTATAAAATTATAAGCTTCAAGTTTATTCACATTTTCTTTTAAATTCTTATTCCCATTTACTTTCACTGAATTGCCTTGATTTTTGCTTTTTTTGTTATTTAAAGAGTTGAAATTATTTTTGTGGTAATCAACATTATGCCACAAATGCTGTCGAATGAGCTTAGCTTGTATTGAACCCAGAATATTCTGTGCTGGTGAAGGGGAGTATCCATTTGTGGGAAAACTCAGTTAAAAAAGCTATGTGTAAACAAAGTGCATGGAAATGCTGGGTTGTTGTAAACTTTGCTTACTTTTTTCATTCTCTTTTGGCTCTCTTTTTCTATCCTCTTAAATGTAATGGTTCTTTAAGTAGAACAGGATAATGTAGCAGTAACACATAAAGGTTTTGCCTAAAGCTTCCTTTATGCCTGTGACCTGATTAGTGCAGAGAGGACAGAGGAAGGAAATATTGCATCTCCCCAAAATACGGAGAACAGACTGAAATAGAGATGGCGAGATCACAGTGGATACTAAGGAACGAGGAAAAGATTAACCTGTTTAATGGTTGTGTTGATTTCACCTCATGTTTTTACACAACTCTTCTCAACTGAGGGTCAAAAGAAAGTGGCAGTAGTTTCAAACAGTCCCCGTGAGAAGGTAGGAAGTTAACACACACACACCCGGCCCATATCTGCCAAAAGCTACTGAGAGAGAGAAAAGCGAGTGATTTATATGCCAGTGTGTGAAAATTACTATTTTTGTTGTGGACTTTTATTGTATGAAGGACAAAAGGATGAGAGGAGAGGCAGTGGGATGTTAAATGACCTACATATGCACAAGACATGGCTTAAATGATGTCCTATATAGAGGTGAGTACATAGCTGAGATATTGTCCCTATAAATGGCATATGTTATTGGCTTTGATTAGTCTTGTTCCAGACCACAGTGTTGTTCTGCAATGGAAACACACTCCATTCAGAACTCCAATAAGCTTCTTACATTTCAATCTACACTGTAAAAAAAAAAAAAAAAAAAAACAGTAAAAATAGGAGACAATGTACTGTGTTAAATTGATGGAGTTTTCTGTATTTATTTTTTACAGGTGTTTTACCTGTATTTTGAATTTTGAGCTTCATTGTGTTGTGTTTTAGAGTTAACGAAAATGTCTGTAAAATTACTCTATAATGTCCTGGTAATTTTTTGCCAGGACATTATAGATTACAGATTACAGATTTTTTTTTTTTTACAGTGTAATGCAATGGTTCTTGATATGATAGTTTGACCTAAAATATGAAGAAATACATTAAGAGCCAGATTTACTAAACGGGGCAAATTAGCGTGAGAGTGCAATTCCACAAATATGCCAATGGTAGTGACAAGTTTTGCGCGTGATCTACTGCTGACGTGCAAATTAAAGAACACTGACGCAGTCAAATCATTTACATAACGATCAACGCAATCTACCAAGAGCAGCGCAAATTACCGTTGGGTCGCAAATAAGCAGAGCTGATGCTCATCAGGTGTGGGTCGACACAGGTGCAACTTGTTGCATGCAAACTGACAAACACATATACACACATACAGTATCTCACAGAAGTGAGTATACCCCTCACATTTTTGTAAATATTTTATTATATCTTTTCATGTGACAACACTGAAGAAATGACACTTTGCTACAATGTAAAGTAGTGAGTGTACAGCTTGTATAACAGTATAAATTTGCTGTGCCCTCAAAATAACTCAACACACAGTCATTAATGTCTAAACTGCTGGCCACAAAAGTGAGTACACCCCTAAGTGAAAATGTCCAAATTGGGCCCAATTAGTCATTTTCTCTCCCCTGTCATGTGACTCGTTAGTGTTACAAGGTCTCAGGTGTGAATGGGGAGCAGGTGTGTTAAATTTGGTGTTATCGCTCTCACTTTCTCATACTGGTCACTGGAAGTTCAACATGGCACCTCATGGCAAAGAACTCTCTGAGGATCTGAAAAAAAGAATTGTTGCTCTACATAAAGATGGCGTAGGCTATAAGAAGATTGCCAAGACCCTGAAACTGAGCTGCAGCACGGTGGCCAAGACCATACAGCGGTTTAACAGGACAGGTTCTACTCAGAACAGGCCTCGCCATGATCGACCAAAGAAGTTGAGTGCACGTGTTCAGCGTCATATCCAGAGGTTGTGTTTGAAGAAAGCCCGCAAACAGTTTGCTGAAGACAAGCAGACTAAGGAACCATGTCCTGTGGTCTGATGAGACCAAGATAAACTTATTTGGATCAGATGGTGTCAAGCGTGTGTGGCAGCAACCAGGTAAGGAGTACAAAGACAAGTGTGTCTTGCCTACAGTCAAGCATGGTGGTGGGAGTGTCATGGTCTGGGGCTGCATGAGTGCTGCCGGCACTGGGAGCTATAGTTCATTGAGGGAACCATGAATGAGCAGAGCATGATCCCCTCCCTTCGGAGAGTGGGCCGCAGGGCAGTATTCCAACATGATAACGACCCCAAACACACCTCCAAGATGACCACTGCCTTGCTAAAGAAGCTGAGGGTGAAGGTTATGGACTGGCCAAGCATGTCTCCAGACCTAAACCCTATTGAGTATCTGTGGGGCATCCTCAAACGGAAGGTGGAGGAGCGCAAAGTCTCTAACATCCACCAGCTCCGTGATGTCATCATGGAGGAGTGGAAGAGGACTCCAGTGGCAACCTGTGAAGCTCTGGTGAACTCCATGCCCAAGAGAGTTAAGGCAGTGCTGGAAAATAATGGTGGCCACACAAAATATTGACACTTTGGGCCCAATTTGGACATTTTCACTTAGGGGTGTACTCACTTTTGTGGCCAGCGGTTTAGACATTAATAGCTGTGTGTTGAGTTATTTTAAGGTGACAGCAAATTTACACTGTTATACAAGCTGTACACTCACTACTTTACATTGTAGCAAAGTGTCATTTCTTCAGTGTTGTCACATTAAAAGATATAACAAAATATTTACAAAAATGTGAGGGGTGTACTCACTTCTCACTCAGATACTGTATATGGGTTAAGACATGCTTTTTTTTGGGCGTTAAATAATGGCGCAAATACCAGTAAATTGACTAGCGCAAACATTAGTAAATCACATTACACGATTCATTTAAATACTCTCCTCCCATAAATTTTGCATCTGAACGGATAAATGCTGCAAAAACAACTCAGTCCACGTCTTTTTAGGGCTAATTTTGAGACAGTTATTTTTTAATGCCAAAGGAGGGTTTGCGCTGACACAAGCTGTTAGTAAATCAGCAGACCAACAGAAATAATCAGGGATGCAAACTAATAAACTTTTGTCTAATTTCACTATTTTGAATTGAAAATATATAATTTATGTGATTCGTGTAATGTAAATCGTAACTGTCAATGTGGCGAGACAAGAATGTCCCCGAACCCCCTTAGCAAGCTCAATTTTTAGACCGTGGTAAATATAAAACCCTGCGTATGGCCCTGATTGCAGGTTGTCCCACACTCACGCCAGTGAACACGTCATCAGAGAACAGGAAAGATGTCATTGCAAGCGGGAGGGTAAGTTATTTTGCTTAAAGATTATGAGGGCACGTTATTTTTAAAAAAATTATGATGTGCACAGATAAACAATTTATAATAAACACTGCAATATTCAATAAAAAAAGAATAGTAGATTTTGATTTCATGGTGACTTTTTAGACAACAAATACTAATTGTCTGTGTAATTCTAGAGAGAGACAGGACGAGGTGTGTTGTTGCTTCACTAAGATTCAAATGAATATTTACTGGCCTCTCTGCTTTTTTTGGGAATATGCCTTTTTATCTCTGCTTGGTAAATCCTAAAGTTCTTAAAGCATTAACATGAAGGAAATACTGGCTTATATAGGTCTTAAAATTCCTCTAGTAATCCGGAGTAGCAGCTTTATAACCCTTCCTCTGATGATAGGATGTCACCTGTCAGGTCCCTATTGGATTCTTCTGTAATGAGAGACAATAATAACAGCAAATTAAAGAGGAGCAAGAACCTGAACAGGCGAAATAGACTTTTACAATTAACCTTTTAACATCTGCCTGATATGAGATTGAACTGTTCCCTGGTTACAATATGATCAAATTGACCTGTGAACTTACTTAACTGAACTGAACGTTTGTCAAATAGAGAACAAGTAGTTTAATTTATTCCGTTTTTTCATAAGATGAACACTTTATTGCTTTGTTAATAATAAAAAATAAATGCATCCTCTCTCTTTCTAGGCTCGGTTTTGTTACTTGCCACTTAATTGTTGCAAAAAAATTGCTTTCAGTTATCAAATTAAAAATGGCTAATTTTACCTACCAAAAACAAAATATTTAATTTTAAATTGTAATATTAATTCACAATATTACTGTTTTTACTGTATTTTAGATCAAATAAATGCACATATGTTTCGCATAAGAGACTTCTTTTAAAAACATTCAAAAATTTTACCGATCCCAAACTTTTGAACTTTTGTTTCAGGCCCTATTTTGTACATTATTTGTGGAGAGTGTCACAGTATTCATTGGGAAGTCTCTCAAAACTAGCTGAACTTCAGCTTAGCCTGACATGTTTTTAAACAGCCTTATGAAATGTGTTACACAAAAGCAAGACACAGTGGTGTAATGGTTCACTTCATATGGTACATATTTACTAACATACAAGACAAGTCAACAACTCCTAAATGAGTCCATTACACTCATCCTTTGCTCACCATTAATTTCCGCCCCATGTGTGTCTGGCTACACAATCCTAACAGTTCCGTTCATTACATTTATTAGGTTTTCAGACTATAAATTTTTCACAGACTTTCTCATGATCCAGTGTGTTTACATGATCCTCTGATTAGTGATCCTCTGAAACTGATAGACTCTCAAGCTCTGGAGCTTTGTAAATTAAATATAATTTCATCAATCATTTTTTGTTTTAATTGTGAGTATAATCTGTTATGAGTATGATATGATTTTTGTTTATAATGTAAACAGGCTTGAAAAGGCAAGCTGGCTTGCTGAAGTATGTCAAAGACAATATTACTCTAACACACAATCTTAACTGACTCACTGACTGATCTTCTTGAAGTTTGTTGGTGTGGTTTTTTTGTGCGTGGATGTATATGTCTGTTTGAGGAAGCAGTCTGTTTGTAAAATGTTTACAGTACTGTTTTTTTCCATTGCTGTTATTTCCTGTGCATGTGGATATTTGTGTGTGTGCACGTATGCTTTGGGAACAAGAATGTTGAAGTGTCTGTGTGTGTGTGTGGGACAGATGTTAAGTCTCTGTCTGTCTTTTTCTCTCCCTTTCTTTCTTCGTCCCCCTGCAGGGGCCACAACACTTATTTACATTTCATTCATCACAGAGAGCCGCAGATTGAAACACAAACAGTGGACTATTTGGGTTCAGTCTTTCACTGCGATAAGAGCTCCGATTACGCCCCATCATGAAGGAACTTCCTGTTTGAGCCCAGAATAAAGGATGTTTGCTCTTATCCTTTCAGCTGGGCTTTTTTCATCAAAGGGCAGTTCCGTCTAAATGTTTTTCCATTTGTTTCAAGTTGTCTTCAATTCATATTAGCTTAAATGTCAGGTGTAATTAATGTCAAGTTATATTTATATACAATACAGATTGTTTCAAAGAAGTTTCACAGTAATAAACAGGAAAATAGCAGTGTTAAAGGGTTAGTTCACCCAAAAATGAAATTTCTGTCATTAATTATTCACCCTCATGTCGTTCCACACCCGTAAGGCCTTCATTCATCTTCGGAACACAAATTAAGATATTTTTGATGAAATCCTAGAGCTCTCTGACTCCTCAATAGACAGCAATTTAACCACCACTTTCAAGTTCCAGAAAGGTACTAAAGACATTGTTAAAATAGTCAATATAACTACAGTGTTTCAAACTTAATTTTATGAAGCAATGAGTACTTTTTTTGTGTGGAAAAACGAAACAAAAATAATGACTTTATTCAACAATTTCTTCTCTTCTGTCTGTCTCCTATGCTGTTTACGTTCAGCGCTTCTAGGTTCTACGTCAGAACGCCGGCTCAGTATTGGCCGACGCTGTTCACATGAGCAGCACGACGCATGCGTGTGATGGTGACGCAGGAGCTGGCCAATAATGAGCCCGCGTTCTGATGTAGATCCTGAACGTAAACAGCGTAGGAGAATGACAGGGGAGTGGCGAATTTGTTGAATAAAGTCGTTATTTTTGTTTTGTTTTTGCGCACAAAAACTATTCTCGACGCTTCATAACATTAAGTTTGAACCACTGTAGTCACGTTGACTATTTTAACAATGTCTTTTTTCTGGCCTTGAATTATGGTAATTATGTTGCTTTCTATGGGGGATACAAAAACCTCTTGGATTTCATCAAAAATATCTTAATTTGTCCTCCGAAGATGAACAAAGGTCTAGCGGGTGTGGAACGTCATGAGCTTGAGTAAATCATTTTTGTGTGAACTAACCCATTAATGTTGCAAAATTCATCAATTATGAAGCAAATTCAGCTGTAAAGCACCTCTACAGAAGAACAGTGTCATTATTCACTTTGAGTCAGTTCAATGTTGATTCAGTTCAGTTCAATAACTGTGTCAGCCAGTCTCAAAGATCTATCAATTATGAGAAGACTTCAAAGACATCTCTGCAGAAGGCAATAGTGTCATTTGGCCTAATTTAGTTAAGTGTTGTTTCAATTCAGTTCAATAATGTCAATGTTGCAAACTTCAAAGTCATCTCTACAGAAGACAATAGTATTATTATCTAGTGCCATTAACTTGAATTCAGTTCCAGATTTGTTCTCATCTGATAGTGTCAGTGCAGTCAAATGATTAATATTACTGAATATAAATTCTTTTAAACCTTACCTGAGCAAGCCTAAGGTGACAATTATAAAAACTAGCTAAACACCCTCTATAATGCAAAACAGGAGTGTCTTAAAAACTCTTTTTTTTCTTCAATGCTAAAGCAGGAAGATCATGTAAACTTATTTGACAAATTCACTAAGTATAGCTCTCCACCAGATGAAATTCACCTGTCAAAAAGAGACCGTCTCTGCTAATGGGTAGACAAACACACACGCACACACGCGCGCACACACACACACACACACAAACACGCAGTGTCTTTTTCTTTGCTTCATTAACCCTGAATATTAAAATGGTTTTCATTCTTTTTTGATTTGTTTGTTTTATCCAGAACGACAGCTTTATAGTAAAACGGGTAGTTATTGTAGAGATAAGGGATTGAGGTATCTGTCTCTCTTAGTTCCTTTTTTTCTGTTTCTGTAATCTAAAGTAATCCGTTTCCTCTCAGAAATACTGTACCTCCTGCTCTGACCGCCCTCTCTTATCTGTTTGCGCTGTGGACACAGATCAGTCCCTATTTACAGCTTCAATTGGACATAATAATTGAAAAGTACATCTGAATGTTTGTCAGTGGAAAACAGGAGAATTAGACCCCCCTTCCTCTGTTTCTCTCTGTTTTCCCCCCTCTTTTGTTTGTGTGGCAGTGGGCAGCCCAGAGGGGGTTGTGCCCCTTTCATACCCCAGTAATTGATGAATTGTATGTGGTATGCAAATGAGAATCCATAAATCTTATGAATGACAGCTTAATTTATGTGAGCCTTAATGAATGCAGGATTAGATTTTAATTAAATGTCCTCAAAGGCACCCTGAGTTGTACGTTGCATTTTTGTTCTCTCTCTCTCTCCCCCTCTGACTCACTCTTTCATAGACTACCATGTTAATCTTAAGTCTTGTTTCCTGTGCACATCTGTCCTCTCAAATGAAGTATCTAGAAAAATTGCAGTGATAAAAAAACTCTTCATTTTGCGAACGGAAGGGGGTCGTAGTTAATGAATCATACAGGGAGAGGGAGAGAGTTAAAATGGTGCCTTATCTTCTGATCTGTCTTTGAATTTCTTGAGTCATTTCCGCTGCACGGCTTAACCACATTTAATCTGATTCCATCAGTATCAGTTTAATTAAAATATCGCCCCATTAGGAATTATTAAAAATGTCAGCCTGTTAGGCATTCAGCATGGCTGTTGGAAGAGAGAAGACAGTCCTTCAGCAGAACTGCGTCATTAGCACTAACGTTCTAGCACGTCTCTCAGAGTATGCTGTTATTGTAAACAGAATCAGAAGATGATTGTGTTTGCGCGGATATGTGCATGTGTTTGTATAAAACATGAAGCCGCATGGGTTTTAACTGGTTGTTTGTAAAGAGGAAAACTGTGTAAAAAACCACAGAAGGACATCCAGCAGGATCTCATATCTGGAAACATAGATAAGATATGTGTGTGTGTGTGTGAGAGAGAGAGAGTTCATGAAAGAAAGAAGTTCAATAGGATGAGATGAAATAAAATGCTGTTCATGTCACGGTGTTTTCATTTGAGTCAATAATAGTGTCCATGAAAAAGAAAAGGAAAAATCGTTAAAGAAGGTTAAAAAAAACAGGTGCCAAATTCTTACAAATGTACGCTTAGAAATATATTCATGTTATTTCATATGGTTTTGAAAACTTTTGAAAAACTTAAAGTTTGAAAAACATAATTTAATCACAAAAACATGTCAGGTGGTGTAACCGAGTAAAAAATAATAAAAAATCCAACATCTTAAATTAATAATTAAATATCATTAAGATTTTGTCGAGTTGTGTCACATTTTACAATCTGAAATAACCTTATTGACCTTGTCACACAGTTATACGTGTCTGCAGGGGTCCTCTCTATGATATCATTTCCTGTTTTGTGTTTTTTGTGTGTTTCCCCCGTACTTATACTGTGTACTCACATTTTTTAAATATTAATAAGCAATAAAGCAGTTTTATTAAAACATTTTTTCTAAAAAGAAACTTAAGGTTTTCTTTTAAAGAATTTAATTCTTTTAATGAGGCTTTTATTTTTTGTTCTGACAGTATCATATCAAACAAAACGTTTTAAGAATTTTTGGCTAATGCTCATATAAAGTTATGAAAATGTTATTTCTGAATGTTCTCTCTCTCTTTCTCTCTCTCTTTTAATTTTTTTTTAATGTTTTAAAAACTTTATGCGAACGTTAAAAAAACATTCCATTTTATCATTTAACATTATGGGAATGTTACTATAGGAATGAAACAAATAGTAACATTTAAAAAATGTTAGATTAACATCCAACTAAAATGTTTTAGAAAAAACATTCCATGAACAATGAATAAATAATGTTTTTGTGCTAACATTTTGAGAACATTACTAAAGACCAGATAATTCTGAACAAACATTCTTTTAGCATTGCTTGAAGTGTTTGCATAACTTCATGTTTCTTGTTCAGAAAACCTTGCCAGAACATTAGCCAAATTTCTGAGAACATTCTTGTTTACTGGGATCACCCTGGTATTTTTTTACTTAAAGACCTAAAGACCTAAAAAAATGAAAAGCAATTTTATTTCAGAAGTGCAAAACATTTCATTATAGATGAGGTGTAACAAAGTCCCTTTAAGACAAGTCATTTCACTCGGCGGCCATCTTTGAAACACCTCTCGGGCATTCAAGTGCAGCTCCTATCTCTTTGAATGGGGTAACATCAAATTCTCCAAAGCTGTTTGCCAAGCTTTCAATTAAATTTCATATTTGAAATCACCATAAAAATCTGACATCAACTGTCTCATAAATTTTGTTTCTAAAGGCTCGAACCATGACAAAAAATTGTATTTTTCAGGCTGGATCAAGCTAATGCGCGTCTCTTGTGTCTCACTTCCGAGGCGCGCATCTGATTGTTTCTATAGAGGGTATGCATTGACGTCACTTTCCCGCCAGAACACGCTCCCTCAGCTGGACTGAGTGGCAAAAGAGCCTGCTGTATGACTGGATTTAATAGAGAAAACTGCGAAAAAGCGAGTAAAACAAACGATTACACTAAAGGTTGGGCTCGAAAGTGATCCTTATAACATGTCAAAGAAACCTAATCCATGGATATTGACATGTAGCCAGGAATCTGTGTTTCCAGACATTTATATGTGCCTGATTTCGACGCCTGGGAAATACATAAAACAAATATGCCTGTGAATGCTTTATATAAATACAATATAGGTAGCCTAGGTCTAAATCGGAGTGATCACTTATATCAATGTTATATATTTCGTCATATCGTCCAGCCCTAAAACTTGTATAGTTTTTGTCAATGTTTATTTAAAAACACCCAATTATGCAGAATATAAGATGGTAAATATTTAATTGATGAGTTGTCAAGACAATATATAACAATACAATATATAGGGTATGATTTTACCCCAAAATCCAACATTTTGACAAAATGATAACTGCAAATCCATGGTTCTCTGCCGTAAGTCCAGTTGTTATGTGAATTGCAACGATCCATTTGCTTCTTTTTTCTGTAGCTTTCGGCAGTCTGTAAAATTATACCTCAGATTTTGTGTCAAAGCTATTTGTACAGTCAATCGCAAAGCTCTTCCCCGTTTTGGATGTGTTTTGTGTGTTTTTCGCGGCATTCACGCTGAAAACAAATGCTGCCACTCAGTGGGCATAACCGCAGTCATAACGGTCGACGGTGACGTCACGTGCATACCCTCTATAGGAACCGGAGCTTCTAATGGCAGCTGAGGTGATGCAATTACTTTACCAATCGGCGATTGGCTCTTATTTAGAAGGCGGGACTTATTCCGCCATAATGCGCGTTGCACTTACTCCCATTGAAAAGAATACGAGTGACGCGTCTTGTGTTATTCTATAGTCTTTGGGTGTAATCAAGTTATTATATGTATGAATTTAATTGTAAACTATTTTTGAATAAATTAATAGATCCAGACAAAAATGAGCATCATGTCTGGCCCATTTTCATCAATGTGTACAACAGCAGTCATCATCTCTGTCAAAGACAAACACACACAGACCAGTCCTGATTCCTGTTGTGTGTGTGTGTGTGTGTGTATAGGGTGAGAGAACAGGGTGAGAAATAAACCTGTGATAATCCTCTCCCATTTCAAAGGTCAGGCGCTGTGATAAAATAGCTATTTTGTTCATTTATTTACTCTCTGCAGTGGACAGATAAAGAAACACTACAATTAGGGAATTGAGAGAGGGAGATTTTAAAAGGGCAAACGGTGGGGACTTTAATATTTTATGAAGGATGATTGGCGCTCACAAGCACTGGGGGAGGTGTGAGCAGCGGCTCTGCACGAAATAGAGGATTTTTTTCTAGAATACTCAGCTAAATGATGAAGTTTTTTAAAGTGAAAGCTTTCCATTAAAGATTTCTCTAAAATCTAACACCCTCTTCAGTCGGTACAGATAGAGATACGCAGAGGGTCAGAGCAATCAAATGTGTACCGTGTTAAGTCAGACAGGTGAAAATGGACCATAACCTACTTCACATCCTATTTAGACTCAATTAGGTAAACCTGGTTGTCTAGATAAACACCTCAAGTTAATGTAGATGGTATTTGTGTGTGCTACAGGGAGCCGTGGCTGATTTTAGCACATGTACCGTAAACTCAACAAATTTAAATTGCACATGAATGCACAAGAGCAGGTAACAAGGTGCGCAGCATGCATTATACATGAGTAAAAAATCGGCTGATTATGGAAAAGGGAGATGAGTCTACTGTGTGATCTAATTAGAAAGAGAGAAAAAAGAGACGGGAGGGGGTACAAGAGATGGCAGAAAAAAGACTGTCCTTGAGAGTATTTACTGACGCATGCAAATATGCATAGTAGATTAGTTCAGCTCTGAACAAAAATGGATGTGTGTGTTAATCATACCTTCATTTTTAAAAATAAATAAATAAATAGTTTGTTAAATAGCTAGTTGTCACACTTTTTACTCCAGTGACCATTTTTCAGAGCAGGTCAGTTTGTGTATTTATAAACATATAAATAAAAAAAAAAAAAAAAGGCTGTTCCATTATTATTGTGATATGGAGTAAAAATATAGTCAATTGAATAGAAGTTGGCATTTGTGTCAAGATGCCCCATTGGGAGTGGAACAACCTATTATGAGATTTTCAGCAGAATCAAAACAGGAAAAAAAGTAAAACTATTCAAGTAACAAAAATTTAATTAAATTAAAATATCAAACTATCTCAGTTTATTTTTCTTTATTCATTGTTTACCAAAGCTAAATATGATGAGTTTGGAGGACAGAAATCACTAAACTATTATTATTATTACTAAGAACACTTTAAAATAGATGTTTGAAACCAGCATACAAAACCACAGCAATAGAATACACACATATAATTAGACATTTGAGAACATATAGTTACTGTGATATAGCCCTTTTGACAACTTCCTGTGTGACAACTAACCTCAGGCCTACTTGTTAGTTTCTAATCATTCTGTACCATGACTACTCTTCAACTGACTGACGTGATGCAGTAAAACTACAGCATTCCCATTATAATCAACAAAACTGTCTACACTGCAACTTGCAATGTGCAAGCAGTTTATTAGCTTCTAGATGGGTTGTTACATATAACCAAAATGAAATGCTTGTCTGACATTTTGTGTTCATCTTTCAGCTCCAGACCTGGCAGACCTCCTAAAAGGACCCAGAGTGTGACATCACCCGAGAGCCCTCACGTCCTGCCCCACTCCGTCTCTGGACTCATGTCCTCAGGAATGATGTCTCACACTGGTAAGAAAATGAGGAAATGCTCCTTACTCACTGTTACTGCCAGAACAAACAAATCTCATTCCTTCTAAAATGAAAAAAGCAGAAGTTAAGATGATCAAATCAGGATTCATAATTAAAAGTGAAAGGAGAATAGGAAAAGGAAGTAGTTAATTAATCGTTTAGATGAAGACTTACACTGTGTCCTAAACAGATGCAACACAGTAAAATTCCAGCGACATACAATTTGTCTGTTGACAACAGATGCGAAAAGGCTACAAGACGCAACAAAATCAATCACAAATCACAGCCAATCAGATGAGCGTGTGGAAGAGCTCTTCCCATAAGCATACTACTGTCTCGCACTTGCAACAAAATAATTAAATTAATAAAAAATGAACCAATTTAACATTATTCAAAATATATACTACTCAGTGATTGATACAATCCTTGTCATAAAATACATTTGTTTGTTCATATAAAGTTCACAGTTTTAACTTTATTGTTTCCTTTAAAGGGTTAGTTCACCCAAAAAATGAAAATTCTGTCATTAAAGTGTTAGTTCACCCCAAAATGAAAATTGTCATTAATTATTCACCCTCATGTTGTTCCAAATCCGTAAGACTTTCTGTCATCTTCAGAAGACAAATGAAGATATTTTTGATGAAATCTGAAGGTGACGATACACGGGCCAACTTTTTGCTGAGCAACGTTGCTTGGGCACTTTCCCATTGAGAATGAGCAACACATTTCTATCTGGATACTTTAGATAGGATGTTGGCAATTTTTTGAGATCCTCAAATCAGAATACTAGCAGCCAATCACGTGACCGGCTTGGAGATTTCAGAAAAAATTCAAACAAGATGGCGGCCTCTCAGTGGCAGTGGAGTGAAGAAAAGAAGCGTGAACTTATATCTTTTTACGCTGGTAAGTTGTCATGTGTCAACCCAAAACAGGGAATTTACCTAATTTAATGCTTAAAATACCAACAGATGTCCAATTTAATGTACCTAGGCTGTAATATAGCCATAGAATAATTTTAGTTAAATACTATAAAGTCGCATTCTGTGTAACGACTGCAGTGGCATAGGCCGTAGGGAGCATGGCACGTGAAAGTAGCTTTCGACGCGATCGACCCAGGGTCGAATCCACCTTTTGCCAAACTCGCTCTTCTCCCTTTTCCCATCACAAATCAGATTAGAAAGGCTTTTATTTTTAAAGGGGACCTATTATTCCCCATTTTACAAGATGTAAAATAAGTCTCTGATTGTCCCAGAGTGTGTATGTGAAGTTTTAGCTCAAAGTACCCCACAGATAATTATTTATAGCATGTTAAAATTGCCACTTTTTGGGGTTGAGCAAAAACGCACCGTTTCAGCGTGTGCCCTTTAAATGCAAATGAGCTGCTGCGCTCGGCCTAAGAGGGCGGAGCTTCAAGAGCTGATTCTCCGGTGTCAGGATTCAGTCAGGACACACTATAATGTCAGAAACTGCAAATACATGCTGCATGGAGATAGAACAGGTATAGTTTAGTTCAATTACAGTTAGAACTTATATTGTCTTCTTCCACTATATTACAGTTTTTTTATTTTTGGTAGCTTTGGTACTATTTTTAAAAGTAAAGTGTACATTTTCAAAACTCTTAGTACAAAACTCCAAACTGATCACACTTGTAACACAGCTAGTCATTCTTTCAAAACCTGATCTCATGCTTTCATTCTTGCTGTACATATTTTCATATTACATAATCACAAAATCATTGTGATATGTAATGAGAACATTTGGTTTAATCACCAAAACACAACAGTATGTTCTTCTTTCAGTTTAGTACTTTTAACAATCAGTTCATTCAATAGCAAACAATGCAAGATACATGTTTCAAATCACCCTTGATGCTGAAATATTTACACAGGTTACAGATGCCACCTCAGAAAATACACTTACATTACCTAAATTACATAATTGACATAAATTCCATATTGTTTTTAATAGTATGTGTTATCAAATAGAACAAATCCATTTGTTCTAGTTTGCTGCCAATACAGTAAAAGTTCACAGTGTACCATATGACTGAATCTAACTGATCTTTACAGATGAAGGGTGAGTTACAATAATGTGGCAGTCTCGACCATGGTAATGCCTTTTACAGTTTACAGTATCACATGGCATACCATAATGTAAAACAATGCCATCTGTCTCCCTTCTTCTGAGGCATCTCTGATCAATCTGAAGTTATACAGTCTTATTTCTTTTTCCTTGTACTCTGTCCTGCTCTGTGTTCACAAATTTCAAATTTCTCTGTATCTGTATCTCCCTCTCTCTCTCTCTCTCTCTCTCTCTCTCTCTCTCACACACACACACACACACACACACACATGTTGGTATATGTGGTTTACGGGGACTCTCCATAGGCGTAATTATTTTTATACTGTACAAACTGTATATTCTATCCCCTACACTAACCCCACCCCTAAACCTACCCATCACAGAAAACATTCTGCATTTTTCCATTTTATAAAAATATAATTTCATATGATTAATAAGCTGTTTTCATCAGACGGACAAAAAAATGTCCAAACATGGTCTAAAATTACTGGTATTACCATCCTTGCTGGGACATTTGGTTCACAACACAGTGTTTACCAGGACCACACACACGCTTTGAAAATTGTGGTCATCATCTAAGACAAATTGTTTATAATTCATTACATTAATCATTTGATTATCCATATCGGAAATCGCAAATAATTTCTATAGAAACTATGTCTATAGAATCAAATCTATAGAAATCTATAGGTTTACCAAATGATTCATTGATTAACCATTAAGCTCAGTTGGATTAAATAATAGACAAATGTATTAAACTGAATGAAAAGAGATGCAAATGAAAAATTTGTTAGTAATAGCATTATGAAAGGCAGTTACTGTGAATGAAACATTTATATAGATGAAACACTTATTTTTGGTTGTGGAAAGGATACTTTGTGATTTTGTGTATTGTACTAAAACAAATGAAAATATCTATTTTAAATGTTTGAAAAAATGTTTCTGTTGTGATATTAGTACTAAGAGTTTTGAAAATGTACACCTTACTTGTAAAAATAGTACCAAAGCGAATAAAAAAACTGTAGTACAAGCCTGTTGTACCGAACCCCATCCGAATGATGGCCAAAACTTTACAGATGAGTTTTATGATGTTTATTGTACTTCACACAAAAGATGAAGCGTCCGTTTTCACTCTAGAAAATCTCTGTAAGAGCTTAATAAAACACAGTGCAAGTGTGCATTAAAATATTATCCATAAACTCTCTCTCTCCCTTGCATTATCATCAACATACACAGCGAAGTACACAGAAACACTCGTTAGAACTAACAGTAAACAAATATATTAAGACCTTTTGCCTTTTTGGGCGGTGCTTCATAAACTGGTAAATTTTATATCCGTAAATCAACTCCGATGAACTGTAATAAAGTGCTCTCACCTTCATTGCTGCCATATCCAGTATCACTCTGGAGGCTGTAAGCTGGATCATTAACAGTTTACTGATCTATCCTTGAGTAACACATTTTTCAACCTCTGTTTTGTATTGTTCCTTTGTATTGACATTGGTTCACAAAGCAGTCCGGTGTGAAATGATTCGCACAGACATAAACGAATTTCGGTAGAGTTGAGGGAGCAATTTCTTCAAAAACAAAATTAATCCACCTCGTCTTCACCGGCTCAGATTTCGGGAGTAAATGGAGAGAGCTATGTGGATTAATCCATCCAGCTACAGAACACCTAAAATGCTTGGGAGACATTCTCGTCAGTGCAGCAATGGCGGACTGTGTACTACTCACTGTGAACTCGCTCATGGCGCTTCTATATTAAAACAGCAGTGTCTGTCAACATTCGTGGGCGGGGCCTGTGGCTAATGTGACGTCACACTGCCAGGGATCTGGAAACGGCTTGTTCTGAGACACTGCTTATGATTTATGGGGATTGAAAAAAAGGAGTGGATGGATTTTTATCATTATAGGGTGGTTTGTACACACTCTGCCAACACACCAAACACCATGCAAAAGTGAATTTTGCATAATAGGTTCCCTTTAATATAAATGAAAAAAATATTTGAAAAGTTGAAATAAAGTGCCTAACAAATGTTTAATAATAAAGTATTTATTGGGTTGGCAATAGATTTGCTCCTCTCTGATTAGTTGCTGCCAACTGTCCATTGCCCTAATTAGTTGCACCGTGTCTCACCACATTGCCCGTTGATGGCAACATTGCTCAAAAAGTTGCCCCGTGTATCATCACCTTGAGAGCTTTCTGTCCCTCCATAGACAGCTACATAACTACCACTTTGATGCTTCAAAAAGTTCATGAAGAGATCATAAAACTAATCCATATGAATTGAGTGGTTTAGTTCAAATTTTCTGAAGAGACTCAATTGCTTTTTATGATAAACAGGATTAATTTAGGCTTTTATTCACATAAAAACACTGATCAGCGAACATAAACAGATGCTCAACCAAAACAGCTTGACGCGTGAGGACAAACCTCTTCCGGAAGCTCAAATGTGCTGCGTAACACACAAGAACGAACCTCATTGGTTCTTGCATCCCAAGAAAACATGCTTGAGCTTCTGTTTACCACAACTGATGTGTGAGTTGATGAATGTTTATATGTGAATAAAAGCCTAAATTCAATCTTTTTAGAAAATTTTGACTAAACCACACAATTCATATGGATTAGTTTTATGATCTCTTTATGAACTTTTTATTGAACTTTTTGAAGTGTCAAAGTGTCAGTTGTGAAGGCTGTCTATGGAGGGACAGAACGCTCTCAGATTTAATCAAAAAGATCTTCATTTGTGTTCCAAAGATGAATGAAAGTCTTACGGGTTTGGAACAACATGAGGGTGAGTAATTAATGACACAATTTTAATTTTTGGGTGAATTATCCCTTTAAGTTATCTTCAAAATCCAAGGTAAATTATGTATTGTCTCTTTCATTATGGCTATTAAAGTCATGCAAAAATAACTTAAATTAAACAATTTTTGTATTGTACAAAACATTTAAGTAACTGAGATAATCACTGAATTGTCAACGAAAAATTCTAAAAGTAGTATCCCCAGTCGTGTATTGCTGCCATGGTTGGTTAGGATAAAAACTCTAACAAGGTAAAGATACATTTTATCGCGTGTTGCATCATCAATTCGTGTCTGGTTAAGCCACGGTGTTACAGGCATCTATAGAGAGGCTGAAATTGGAAATAAAGAGATTTACGTTTAGGGGGAGAATCAATCTACAAATGGCTTGCTTAGTTTTCTCGGCATGGTAAGCAGGGATAAGAATATTTTAAAATAAAGCTAAATTTAGTTCTCAGCCCTTTCCTTTCTTTGCCTTTTTAATTTGGTTTCTTGTTCTTATTGTTACAAACCAGTTGCAGCCTGTTATGCTTCTGTGTCAGTCACTTTAAACAGCACTTATCCGAAGTGACGCAAATAAACAATCTGACTCATGCTGTGCTGTGGAAAAGCCCAAAGCCAACAAAACACAGCTATTGTTTCCACACTCACAATGCAGGTTTGCCTGAGGTAGAATGTAACCTCATCTTGCCAACTCTAATTTGCCCTTTATTGTGTTGTGATATTATGATTAAAACCTATTAGATTTTGCCTGGAGATATGTTCACCTCGCCCTCTGTGGTGTCAGCTTTCCTCTTGCTCAAGAGAGTGTCATTTAAAGCATCACAAATTATATCCATTCTGCATGTGAAGCTAAATGCACAATTGCCGCCCGACTTCTAAGCTGCCCTTCTCTTTGTGTATGTGTGCATACTCAGTCTGCTTGTTACGACTTCTCAAAGAGAGCCCCAAAAAGGGCCGCACATTTGTACTCGTTTAGAAAGAGCAGGTGATGGAGAGAGAAAGAAAATGCTCAACAGCACAGGCCTCTTTTATCTTCGGCAGAGGTCACACTATCAATGTCAGCCACAGAGATGGAAACTCAAAGGCCACTAGGGAGATAGAGAGAAAGAGAGAGAGGACAGTTTTTTCCCTCTTTGAGTGGATTGCAGACCGAGAGTGGGGAATGCTTTGATATCGTCCTCTTCACAGGCTGAATAGGGACCTTGGCTTTCATGCTCTGATCTTGACATTTAGTGAAAGCATTTGGAGAGCAACTGAGAGAGTGAGAAAAAAAACACCCCACTCCTAAAGCTCACTGCCAGAGCTTGCCTCATATTTGCACATAACTGTTGTGCATTGCAGCCAAATGCCAGCGAGCCAAAGTTAAATATCAGAACGGTTTGCCCGGACTAGAGCGCTGATTTTAAAAGGATGGATTTTAAACGTGTCAGAACTGGATGGATACTTTTACAAAGTTAGTGTTTGGGATGAATAACCGCATTTTACTAGAAAGTGTGGCTTCCAAATTGTCCTGCTCGTACAACAATGTACAGGAGCCGATCAAATATTGTCTGTATGAATGAGTAAGTCAAGCCAACGGGGATGCAATGTTATTTAATAAATGAATAAAGCTAAGATACTTGTTCATCTGTTACCTTAATTAACCAAAAACGGCACATTTGGGTTGTGCTCAAACCACAAAACTAGAGGAAGCAGTTCTGGTTCAGTGGTAACTGTGACTAGATCTAAAAAAAAAGTGTGGATGCCACTATATCTCTAGATCCCTAAAAAACACAACATACACGTGAATTTAGTGGTGTGGAGGAGCATGGCTATCATATTTATTAGATGTTTGCACCTGTTGCACACTATAGGTGAATAAGGAATTAACAATATCCTATTTCCACATAAAATAATACATAATAATATATAAATTATTGGTTAAAGGGTTAGTTCACCCAAAAAATTAAATTTCTGTCATTAATTACTCACCTTCATGTCGTTCCACACCCGTAAGTCTTTCATTCATCTTCAGAACACAAATTAAGATATTTTTGATGAAATCTGAGCCGGCATTCTGACATAGAACCTGGAAACGCTGAACGTAAACAGCATAGGAGACTGACAGGGGAGAGATATTGTTGAGTAAAGTCATTATTTTTGCCCACAAAAAGTATTCTCATCACTTCATAAAATTAAGGTTGAACCACTGTAGTCACGTTGACTATTTTAACAATGTTTTTACTACTTTTCTGGACCTTGAATGTGGTAATTTTATTGCTTTCTATGGGGGATAAAAAAAACTTGTTGAAAGAAGATGAACGAAGGTCTTACGGGTGAGTACTTAATGACAGAAATGTTATTGTTAAAAATTATTTAACAATAAACAATAGTATTGTAATGAATGAACATTAACTTTGATTAATAAATGCTTTAAAATGTTGTTAATTGTTATTTCATGATACCTAATTAATTAAGTATTGCAAACGAATTTGTTATTGTTATATCACTTTGTTACAGAGAACATATTCAAGAAAAAATATAATACATATCAATTAAAATTACAGTAAATTACATGGAAAAAGTGAAAAGAAAAAAAAACTTGCCTTAATTTTGACTTACTGAGGTCTTTTTAAAGCTAGTGGAAGAGGAAAGAGATGAGTAGCCATCTGAGTTGCGTGACTAGAAGCAGCTCTCTGTGCAATGAAGGGAACCTAATCTAATTTTAATTGAATTATAACATGTGTGCACTGGGGGCAAACACAGACACACACACACACACACACACACACACTTAACAAGGGGTATTGGAGACTTGTGACAATGGGCAGGTGCCAGGCAGCTTGAATTATCAGCGTATGACAGGGGAAGCAGATCTCAGCTTTAACAGATCCAGGACCTGCTGTTCAAAGCTGGTGTCTGATGTTAGTTAGACAGAGGTATGTAGTTTGACTGACTGTAGAACAGTGATGTGGGACAGAGTGTGAGTGTAGCTTTGGGATGACGCTGTTGGTAATAATAGACCTGTTGTTATCATCTAATGTTACAGTGCCAGTGTGTTCTTCTGTCAAATTCAATTATAGGATGTGAAATATTCATAATTGCCTTCACAAAAGCATTTGAATGAAGCACATTTATGGAAAAGCAGTGAGGTGAATCTGTTAACAATTATTCATATTCACATATTCTCACAAGATTTAGGCAACTGAAGTGATAGAATTTTTTATTTTTTTTTGGAAAAGGCAAAGAAAACTGAATGATTATGAATTAACACTTTTTCTTTCTCTCTGTTTAAAACTCTGACAGGCCTAACAGCTGCCACACTTGCTGAAGCCATGAAGAAGAAGATTAAATTGGAGGTGATGAATAGTTACCATGGCAATAACCACGGCACAGATTCTGAGAACGGTGACATCACCTCCAGCATGGGTAAGTGTCAGTTCCCCTGTTAAAGAGATGCTCACATGTTAAGCCATCCCAAAAGCTCAGACACTACAAAGTCTGTCCCAACACTAAATGCAGAAAAAATGCTTTTTTTCTGTTCATGCTGTGTATTAGACTTTTATTAT
Source organism: Hypophthalmichthys nobilis (assembly GCA_037950665.1). Taxonomy (NCBI): domain Eukaryota; kingdom Metazoa; phylum Chordata; class Actinopteri; order Cypriniformes; family Xenocyprididae; genus Hypophthalmichthys; species Hypophthalmichthys nobilis. The sequence continues at coordinate 21,811,043 of CM075480.1, read as the reverse complement.
CCAATTTTAAAGTAACCCACTGTTTGTATTGCTAGTGCTTCTCATGTTGTTGCCTACTTAAGTTGAATTGCAAATATTGCCAACGGAAAAGTTTCTGTAACATGTAAATGTAACACAAAATCAAGATCCTGCTTGTTCACACCAAGAATGATTTCTTCCAAGGAAAACACAAGACGAATTTTTCAAATAAATCTTGGCCACTCTTTCCAATATAATAAAAGTGAATAAGAATTGCATTGATGATAGTTTATAAGAGAAGTAAAGATGACAGGTCACTCATATCATTCTTTTGAGTCAGATCTTATCAATGAATTGTTTGATCCAGTTCACTGAACTGTCTGTGTGGTTGATTTGAATCAGACTGACCTGGATCTCAAGTTTAACTCAATGAAACAATCGCATCAGTTAACAATAGAAGTAAAGATAATCAGACCACAGCTTCAGCAGGCTTGGAGTCAAATGGATTACTTCTATGCTACTTACATTTATGATGCTTCGCTTTCCTTTCTTTTTCAAGCTTGAAATCTCCATTCCCCACTCATTGAAGTGAGGGGAAAGGATGACAAGTACGTTATTCAAAAATTCTCGTTTTGTGTTTCACGGAACAAAATACGGCTTTGGAATATCATGTGGGTGAGTAAGTGATGAAAAGTATAAAGTCTGTGTAAAGTAAGTCTGCGTGATAAGTATAAAGGCCCTAATATACTTGTGACAAAGTTCTTTTTCAGCAAAGTTTGTTTACCAGCACAAATGTTTTCCACAAAGTTGCAATTTCAGACTTAATTTGGAAATAATATATTTTGTTCGAAATTATGGCACATCAGTTGTTCATTGATTTTGCTAAGTATATCGGGGCAGTTTTCATCCAGCATTTCATATATTTTAAAGTAGGTAATTTTGGTGTCATTTCTGCACCAGAAAAAGCAAACTGCCTAAGTAATGATTGTTTTCAGGCAGGTTTTCCAAACACTCCCCTGTCTGTCATTGGTTGAACCAACAAGTAGACCCGCCCCAATCTCATTGCCATTGGTTGAGCCAGTGGTGCTGTTGGGGCCACTCAAACATACAGATCTGTGTGTGTGTGTGTGTGTGTGTGTGTGTGTGTATATATATATATATATATATATATATATACATATGTGTGTGTAACCCCTCACCCAGGTCCTACTCGCCCCGCGATGCGCAGGCCTCGAACCTGGGTCTCTGGCATGGGAGTCGGACACTCTAACAAGGAGGCTAAAGGCTGCAACCTCTAGCGTCAGTCGCTAGAGCATGTCTTGAGATCAGAGGAGTGAGGTTTATTCACACAGCAACTACTAGCTGGCCTCCGTTACATATATACAGTCAAACCAAAAATTATTCAGACATTTTTTTAATATTTTTTTAATATTTTTAGTAGTGGGTGCAGGACATTATAGTTCATTTATGTAAGTGAGGATAGCAAAATAAAGTAAACTGTGACATATTATACCCAAAAATTCTTCATACAGTGGACTACCAGTAAAATTGATAAAAATTTGGAACCAAAAATTATTCAGACACTTTGACCTGACCATGTTTTGCTTAAGTGTTATCTGACATAATTAAGATTATTATGTTTTTAATTAATTCAGTTTAACTCTGAGATCTTGTCATATTTTATTACCATTTTTTAAAACTATAGTGAATAAACTGTATTAATGAATGAAAAGTTCAAGGTGTCTGAATAATTTTTGGTTTGACTGTATATATATATATACAAGCTTTAATAAAATAGGGAACTTGCCATTATTCTATGATGCGGTGCTTATTTTTCAGAAACTGTGCATTGTAAGCAGATTTAAGCTAGAAAATACCATGAAAATGAGGTTGTGACCTTTCTGGGGGGAAAAAACGTGAAAACAGAGGCCAGGATGTCACAGCGAGAGGGATAAGTGTGAATAAGATTAGCCAGGTTTTACCCACAAATGCTAATAGGGAAGAGCTTTTTTTTATCTTCAGCAATTTAGAGTGAGAATAACCTTGAGTGTGGACTCTTGGTGTGGAATATTAATATAGCTGAAGAGAGCTGAGTGGTGCAGAACCACTCTCTCTTTTCAACTCTCTTACCTTTAACATTCAATCCATCTTTGAAATTTCTGTCTCTTTCCATCTACCAGGTTTTGTGGCCTGTAATTTTAATACTGACACAAAAACAGCCTTATCTGGGAAACATATCTGAAAATATCAGTCTCTCATGCCTGTGTTTTGAACCTGAACCCTCATCCACTGTTCATATAATTATTTACATTTGACAAACACAAACTGTTCCCAGAATAGTACTCTCAGTCTGAGAAATGTGATACATTTAAACCCTGAAGATTGAAGAGAGCTGAAGGGATGTGTGGCATGTATGAGGCTGGCCAGACAGATACGGCAGTGTTAGAGCGGAACTCCGGTGGCACTGATCCAGTTGGTGATTGGGGCACTGTTTTTAGCAGCTCCCCCTCTGCCCTGATTACCAGGATATGAGCTCATCTCTGGTTAAATAGAGGTTCTTATAACAGCTGTGCCCCTGAGCAGGAAGTGGAGGGCTCTGGATATAGTCACACCGTCCTGTCAAGGAGGAATTTGGAGAGGATGTGTCTTGTTGACGTTAAACTGGTGAAAGATAACATGCAGCTAGTTAGATGTGTATAGTACACAATCATAAACTCACACAAGAAGGGCTTCATTTTAGATACATAATTCTTACCAGGTTTTTCTGCAGGACACAGATTTTACATTGGACATTGAGTGGTGACCCAACACACTACCAAAATTGTTTAAAAGCGAATATGTCCTTAAAATCAACATCAAAAAGTATAATATATTTAAAATACCAATATTTGTTGATATTGATTTATTATTAATGGTAATTTATTTACATTACCATAAAAACTTAAGATTCTTGTCTACATAACTTGAGTATTTAGTCTCTTGAGTTTTGATTTTCTGTATTTATTAGCCAGTTCATTAGCCAGTAATTCACCATGCAAAACATATAATGATCACATAATTGAATGCATTCTGGGTCATATTTATGTTTTATTTTTAAAGAAGAACAACAAGGATGTCTTTAGCATCTGCCTAATTTGGACAATTTTGACAGCTGATTGGACACAGGGCCTTTGACATTAACAAAAAAAGTGTCCTCCACCACTTTTAAGTTAGATCTATAATAATATCCATCCATTTTTAAAACCGCTCATGAGGATGCTGAGTGTGTCCCAGAGTTTTGTGCCATAGGCAAGGAAACACCCTGGATGCATGGGCAGCCCCTCACAGGGCAAACACAGACCTTCGCACCTACAGACAGTTTAGGGTCAGTTCACCTTTTGTGCATGTCTTTGGATTGTGGGATAAACCGGAGAACCCATACCAACAAAGGGAGAACATGCAGACTCCACACAGAAAGCATTCTGACTCAGCTGGGACTCAAATCAGAAACTTTCTTGTTGTGGGGCAACAATGCTACTCTAAATGAAAATTCTATCATTAATTACTCACCCCCATGTTGTTCGACGCCCGTAAGACCTTCGTTCATCTTCAGTTTTTGATGAAATCCGAGAGGTATATGACTCGTCCATAGACAGCAATTTAACCGGCACTTTCAAGGTCCAGAAAGGTACTAAAGACATCGTTAAAACAGTCCACGTAACTACAGTGTTTCAACCTTAATTTTATGAAGCGACAAAAATACTTTTTGTGCGCAAAAAAACGAACAAAAATAACAGCTTTATTCAATAATATCTTCTCTTCTGTGTCAATCTCCTATGCAGTTGATGTAGAACACATAGTGCAGCACTTCCATGTGTACGTTCAAACTAACCCTTTAATTCTATGCATGATATATATACACACTACCAGTCAAAAGTTTGGACACGGTAAGATTTTTAATGTTTTTAAAAGAAGTTTCATCTGCTCACCAAGGCTTTATTTAATTAATTAAAAATATAGTAAAAACAGTAATATTGTGAAATATTATTACAATTTAAAATAACTGTTTTCTGTTTGAATATATTTTATAAAGTAATTTATTCCTGTGATCAAGGCTGAATTTTCAGCATCATTACTCCAGTCTTCAGTGTCACATGATCCTTCAGAAATCATTCTAATATGCTGATCTGCTGCTCAAGAAACATTTATTGTGTACAATTGTACAAAATATTTGTGTACAATATTTTTTTTTTTCAGGATTCTTTGATGAATAGAAAGTTCAAAAGAACAGCATTTATTTGAAATATAATCTTTTGTAACATTATAAATGTCTTTACTGTCACTTTTGATCGATTTAATGCATCCTTGCTGAATAAATGTATTAATTTTGTTTGAACAGTAGTGCATAATGTTACAAAAGCTTTGTATTTCAGATAAATGCTGTTCTTTTGAACTTTCTATTCATCAAGGAATCCTGAAAAAAAAGTACACAACTGTTTTCAACATTGATAATAATCATAAATGTTTCTTGAGCAGCAGATCATCATATTAGAATGATTTCTGAAGGATCATGTGACACTGAAGACTGGAGTAATGATGCTGAAAATTCAGCTTTGATCACAGGAATAAATTACTTTATAAAATCTCCTATGCAGTTGATGTAGAACACATAGTGCAGCACTTCCATGTGTACATTCGAACTAACCCTTTAATTCTATGCATAATATATATATATATATATATATATATATATATACATACAAATATGAAGAGTTTGGTTCCAAAACGCGATAAACGCCATTTCTTAAAAAAATTGAGTTTCCACCAAATTCTGTCATGTGTACATTCGAACTAACCCTTTAATTCTATGCATAATATATATATATATATATATATATATATATATATATATACATACATACAAATATGAAGAGCTTGGTTCCAAAACGCGATAAACGCCATTTCTTAAAAAAATTGAGTTTCCACCAAATTCTGTCATGTTTTGTCCTTTTCTTTCCAAAATGTGACAAATGCCAGTCTCCCTTCTCTGCAGAATGTGATATATCTGCTCAACCAATCACAGCGCACCATTCCACGCACTGTATACAGTAATGGCAGCGCTCTGAATACACCCGGCATTCTAATTTTCCTTATCTACTTTGTACTTTGTGATCAACAAAAACAGAAAAATGAATAATTTTGATGGCATTGATGAACCTCTGGTGGTTTCTGCAGTGCGTAAGAAACGCAAGTCATCGAAATGTAATCATTTACGTGAGGAGATTAAGAAGATGAGGCACTCGAGTTCGGAGGAGGAAAATGCCGGCTGTATATGGAGTTAATATTGTGCCATAATTAAACAAACAAATCCAGCATTTTGGCAAACAAAACACGATCTGCTTTGCACAGGAAAACTCGACTCACAAACAAACAGAAAGTGATGTGCAAATACAAAGGTCAGTTTGAGCGAAAACGCAGAGGAGTAACAAATATATGTGTTGTGTTTTACAAATATAAATAATTGAGCCTACATGATATTTAAACACATTATGTTCTTGTAAAGCGCTTTAAGGTGCAACTTTTAAAGGTGCTATAAAATAAAGTTGATTATTATTATTATAAACACATGTTTCGAGGCAGTGATATGTACGTATATCACTGAGACTAGCTTAAATTGACCCAGAGCAAAGCGCCATCTGCTGTTTTGGAAGAGGAAGTTGCTCAACTGCATTTGTGAGAAAATCTGCCTGCACACATTTGTGAGAAAATCAAGCCGAGAGATCTCATAAAAAGGCAAGTGTCTTACAATCGTAACAGACAGGTGTGCGTTTGTATGCACTAGATTTGGTATTTGTTCAAAGGTTACATGCCATTTGTAGGATGGTTTGTATTTATTTGTGAAATATGATGTAACCTCATATATTTACATTTGTAAAACACAATACATACTGTATATTTCTTACTCCTCTGCGTTTCCGCTCAAACTGACCTTTGTATTTGCACATCACTTTCTGTTTGTTTGTGAGTCGAGTTTTCCTTTGCGAAGCAGATTGTGTTTGTTTGCAAAATGCTGGATTTGTTTGTTTAATTATGGCACAATATTAACTCCATAGCTGTTGCTTGTTCCACGACAGCAAACTTCTGTCACGGTCCCAAAAACTGAATCATGAACAGTTTTTAAAAGCCGTTTTTAATACCAATGTACTCGGCAAATGTGTTTATTTTAACCGTGCGGTGGCGCCAGATACTCTTTAATCAGTAATGACAAACGGAGACATAATTAATTTATAACATTAACAAGATGACTCGTGGAATTCATTTGAATCAACTTATGTTGTTGTGTATTTTCAATATGAAAAATAACTTTTATATTGATGGATTAATTGCATTTTGAAAAAAAAAAAACGTGTCATGGATTTATTGCATTTTGGGGAAAAAAGAATTTGTTTTTATAATAAACCTTTCAAAATCAAAATCTAGATTTGAATTTTTAATGTTTTTATAAAAAGATGCTATGTGAAAGTTTGAAACAGAAAATAGTGGTTTTCATCTTGCCACTTTCTTGGTAAAGGAAACACATTTTTTCTCAAATTAATCTAAATGGATTTATAGCGTTTTGGAACCAAACTCTTCATATATTGTTTGTATTAGTTATTATTTACTGTCCTCGAAGAGAAGAGAAGAGAAGAGAAGAGAAGAGAAGAGAAGAGAAGAGTTTGAAAAGAGAACAAGTAAAGACAGAGTATGTCATGGTCTCCAGGGCTGCAGTTCCACAAGCACATCCACATGTCCATTAGAGCCTGTCTCTCATTCTCATGGGATAGAGCTGACAGATAAGCCGAACTTCCCCAAAAATTGTAATAGAAAAGAAATGGGATTCCTGCAGAACATAATCAGGACAAAATTGGATGATAAAAGAAGACCAGTTAATGAAGTGGAACATTTTCTCATTTTTCCTTTTAATTCCTATAACATCATTTTAGAATCAGCATAGAAATGAAATATGAATAAAGAATTCTCAGAGGAGGCACTGAACAATAGATGACATCACTGGAGTAGTGTGAACTTTCCTCTAAAACTCTCCACTGATATGAAGTCATTTTTATGTTGAGCCAAAATGGATGACACTGGAAAAGATGACTGGGAGAACTGACACAAGACCAGAAGTGTGGGGAAGTTTCACTGGTATTACAGAAAATAACCAATAGAGATCAAATGATTGCATGAAGTGCATGAGGAACTTAAATTTTTTTAACTTCAGAAAGTTCATAAAGACCATACCAATGAGGTTTGTTGTCATGCATCATCCAAGCTCGTTTGAGCTTCTGTTGACCATATTTGATGTGCTCTATGTATGTGCGTCGATTAATGTCTGTCCATATAAAAGCGATGAAGAGTGGGTGGGAGAAATTTAGTAAAGCCCAAAGTATAGTTTACTTTTTACGCGTATGTGAGGGTCAGCGTACAGTCAGCGTGACGCGAATTTCTGATTTTCTGATTTTCATCAGAAGAGTACGCGTGTACTGTACGCGCACCAAAGGATTTATGTAACCGTACTTGTATGTGCAGGTCGCACATGCGCATTTAATTTTTTTTTGCAGTAATTAATTTATCCACAAGGTGGCAACCATGCCCTGGGGGCATCGATTCACGAGGTAGTCAAAGAAACAGAACAGACCGGAACGCATGCAAGCTACAGTGACAATGGAGGCAATATGAGAAATTATGCGAAGAGGTTAGAAATTACCCTTATTTGTACAACGCTAGCATGAAATAATACAAAGATGTTTTCATGGGTTGTAAGTCGTGGCAAGAGATTGCTCAAAACTGCACATGCGTCGAATGCCTGTGTATGCGTACAAGTATGCTTTCCAAAGCTGTGCGTTCACGTAAAAAAAAACAATGTATACCCAGGGCTTTAAATGATGACAGAATTTTAATTTTCGTTTGGTTGAAGTAATTATTATCTTCAGTATTTTGAAAACAGTTTGCGGTCTTATCCAAAACCATAAAAACATCCTAGATGCAGATCAAGACATGTTTAAGTTTTTAGATCCAGACTAAAGCCATGCCTCAAGAAGTGAGCTGTAGTGATAAAATAATGGTACACTACAGGCCCATAGGTTCATATTTGTCGCAAAAATGTTTTATCCATTACTGCAAAATGGATGATGTATTTACCATAGTCTTGACTCAAGAGTGATTGGTGATGTATTGTCATCTCTAATAAAACATGTTTTTTTTGTTTGTTGGTATGGAATACAGCGACCTTTAGAAAAAAGGACTGAAACATGAGACAGATGTGAGAACACAATGTGAGACGACTCTGCTACACTGATCGAGCACTTTTTATAATTAGTGCCATAACCATTGGTGTGGGAGAAAAAGAGAGAGCCTTTTCTCAGAGTTAGATGAGTTGAATTGAGTTGTTCTTTCCGAAATGTTCTTGTGAACACTTGGGCCACCTTGAAGAAAGAACACATTTTAAAGATTTGATAAAAAACTGTATGTTTGGTTCTACACAAATTTAAAGGTGTGTGTAATTTCACCTCTGGTGTGTAATTTCTGTACTACTAGAGGCACCGAACAAAATCAAAGCTAGTGAGGTAGTCCTGCTAAACACGCCACTGGTTGAGCTTATGTTGTTAGGTTCATGACCAAGAGATCACTGCTTGACTGGTTAGCATGGCCCTGTTAGCCCCTGCTGGCAGATGGGTCAATAAAATAATGGTCTTTTTTTCTGTGTAGAAATACTTCAACTTTAAAGGACAAAGGAATTTAAAATACAAAAAAAAATTGAAGAGATGATACAACATATGTTTTTATTCTCTCGTCTTTTTACCATATTCTCACACACTGACAAACACACAATTAAGACTATAATGGTAAAGCTGAATTTTCAGCATCTTCAGCGTCTTCAGTGTCACACGATCCTTCAGAAATCATTCTGATATGTTGATTTGGTCCTAAGAAACATTTCTTATTATTGTCACAAAAAACAACCAAACAAAAAACAGTTAAAAATGGTTGTGCTGCTTAATATTTTTGTGGAAACGATGAAACATTTTTAAGGAACTCAAAAGATCTATTTTTATTTTAAACAGCTGTGTGTGTGTGTGTGTGTGTGTTAGGACATTACCCCATGTCCCCATTTTTCAAAAGGCTTATAAATCATACAGAATGAGTTATTTTGAGAAAACAAAAATGTGCACAGTTTCCTGTGATGGGTAGGTTTAGGTGTAGGGTTGGTGTAGGGCGATAGAAAACACGGTTTGTACAGTATAAAAACCATTACGCCTATGGAATTTCCCCGCAATTCACAAAAACAAACGTGTGGGTGTGTGTGGGTGTGTGTGTAAAAGTTTTTACTGTCACTTTGAATCAATGTAATACATTCTTGCTGAATAAAAGCATTAATCTCTTTCAAATAAATAAATACATAAATAAATAAAATGGATGGTCATTGCTACTTGAAAAGAAAAAGTCATTGTCCAAACTTAACATTGACTCACATTGAGATGTCTCCTTAATATGTGTGTTTGCAGTCATTTTTTTTTTTTTTTTTACATATTCAAATTTTAATAGTCTGTGTTTGTGCTTTAATAATGTGTTTTTGTGCACATGTGTTCTTAAGTTTTTCCACAGACTCTGGGTGTGTATGTTTTGGATTACATGCAGCAGATGCCTGATGCTCATTGTAAACACAAGTAATCACAAGCAGCTGGTCAGGACGACTGCTTCTCTGAGTCTCTGTGTGGCTGTGGGTGGCAAAAGTGTGTGTGTGTGTGTGTGTGTGTGTGTGTGTGTTCTCTGTCTAGCGCACTTAATAATTCTGCTGCGTGTTTCTCTGACCAAACAAACAGTGGAAGTGTGGGAGAGCATGTATAGTTCAACAAACTGCCTGTTAATACTTCTTCCTCCAGTTTTGTTCCAAGCCAATCTAATAATTCTGTATTAAAAATTAATTTTGAGCTCAGATTTATTTCTTGTCTCAACCATAGAAGAAAGATCACCTCTGTTTTTGCAGATTTTTTTACATCCTCCCAGGTTCTTTCATCTGCGTATCAAAATATCTGCGTCTTCATTACCTTTTCCTGAAACAGGCCCCAAAACCCTTGAAGGGCCTCACCACATAACCCCCTATTTACATCTCTCTTTTTCATCCCTTTCTCTCCCCCACTGCGGTTGTTGTTGCTTGTTTTGTGATTATTTCCATAAGGGAAACTCAACAGTAAGCACATGGAGGCATCATTAATTTCATCTAAGGAGAAACAAGACTTCCGGTTTTCCATAATCCCCTCCCCCACCCCCTGCTGACGGGAATGTGGAAATTACTCCATGGTGTCTAACCACTACAAAGACCAGAGCTAAACGCACAGACTAAACACCTAGACCACAGCTGCTTACTGGCAGCCGCACCTTCGTCTGGGAAATAAAGCTTGCCTATCGCTACTGTTTTATATACGACTGTCAGGCTGCAACACGTTTAATGCCTTTATTGGGGAAAGAGAGAAAACAAATAGTCTTATCATTGGTTAATTATTCATTGGAGATGTTGTAGTGTGTGAGAAATAGAAGCGTACACTGGGATTGGTGCTGTCAAGCCAACAAGTGCTTCTCAGAAGTTGGCGTCACAGATAGAGTCTCTTCTTCTCACACACACCTGCCGGTGGTCTCTGTCTCAGGGGAGGATGGCCTGAGGAAAATAGAGAACTGCTGCGTTACCTGCAGGGGGTTACAGCACATGCCATGAGCACAAACATTTATGACTGAGATTAAAGTAGCAATAAAGAGGAAGGGGTTTCCAGTAGCACTAGGAAAATCGGAAGCCTCACTTCCGTGTGTATAGTTAATTTAACTTTTAAAAGTTGTTTTTATTAACATGTTGCATAAGCACAAGAAAATATAGATATTTAAACAATAGTTGCTGTTTCAGAAAAGGAGAGGATTTTAAAGTGTAATATCAAAACGTCTTGGCATAATTTGGCATTTTGTAAGAATAGTGTACAAAATAATGCCAAAACCTTTTATAAACTAAATTTTTACATTTTAAAAAATAATGTTTTTCTTTGTTTAAAAACACCATGACAGAATGAGGGTTGCAAATGTAGCCCAAATTAACATGGACTCGAAAGGGGTTATCTACCAAATGGTAGTTCATAGTTATTAATGAACTTATAGCTGCCTAAAAAAAAAGTGTTTGTTTGATAATTTTTCCTTAACTTGCATCACAGAGCTAAACGTTTAAGGTTGACAAATTCACTCCACACCATAAAAGGATTAGTTCACTTTCAAATGAAAATTAGCCCAAGCTTTACTCACCCTCAAGCCATCCTAGGTGTATATGACTTTCTTCTTTCTGATGAACACAATCTGAGAAATATTAATAAATATCCTGACGCATCCTAGCTTTACAGACTGTCCTCCAAAAAAAAAAAAAAAAAGACCCTATAGGTCATTTTTCAAGCACCTTATTACGACCTATATTTACGTTTTAAAGTCATGCGCCCTCTAGCTGGCGTAAAAATAATGACAGTGTCGTGTTACGTCTGTCGTCATGAAATGACGTATGACTGTCGTTACCAATCAAAATGCGTGTTCATTTAAATGCAATGTGTGGACTTTTTACACCATTTCCATTTAGCAAAATTCATTTTTTTATTAACGACTAAACCCACCCCACCCCTAATCCTACCCTTAGTGATTTATAGTGCATATACACTTTATGAGCACATGCGTTCCCTGGGATCGAACCCACGATCGCATGATCACATGATTGCATATTGTTATATATTGCACTGCTCTGCCAATTAGCTACGCGAAACCCGAAATATGACGCAGATAAAAGGGAACAATGCATTAAAATGAAAGTGTCCTGTTGTCGCTAGGGGCGCAACTATGTTTCGTATTTCAGGGAAGTGACAAACGAACTATATGGGCGTATTGGTTGGAGAACATGTTGCAGCTTTATAATGGCAGTGAGCAGGGTTCACGAGTATGAGCTGAAGAAAGTGCCTCCATCCACATCCATCCATCATAAACGTATTTTCCACACAGCTCCGGGGGGTTAATAAAGTCCTTCTGTAGCGAAGCGATGCGTTTGTGTAAAAAAATATCTATATTTAACAAATTACGAAGTAAAATATCTAGCTTCCACTAGACCACCTTCTGTATTCAGCGTACAAAGAAAGTGTAAAACTCTTGCAGTTCGAAAAGCTTACGCTACTTCCTACGCCTTCCCTATTCAACTTACGGAAATACTTAACTGACGAGACACCAGTTTACACTTTCTTTGTAACTTGAATACGGAAGGCGTTCTGGCGTAAGCTAGATATTTTACTTCAAAACTTGTTAAATATGGATTTTTTTTTTTACACAAATGCATCACTTCACTTCAGAGGACGTTTATTAAACCCCCCGGAGCCATGTGGAGTACACATTTATGATGGATGGATGTGGATGGAGGCACTTTCTTCAGCTCATACATGTGACCCCTGTTCACTGCCATTATAAAGCTTGGACGCGTCAGGATATTTATTAATATTTCTCTGATTGTGTTCATCAGAAAGAACAAAGTCATATACACTTAGGATGGCTTGAGTGTGAGCAAAGCTTGGGCTAATTTTCATTTGAAAGTGAACTAATCCTTTAAGAAAAAATAAGAAAATTGAGATTACTTGTCCAACTAATGTTATATGGGTGTCACAAAGGAATGTTTAAAAAAATGGTATTGGGGAAGTTTTTGTTAATTACATTTTTTAATATTTAAAAAATTGTTTTACTACAATGTCAGATTTGATTGTTACATGATATTAATTGCTAGATAAGATGATGTAGTACTCAAGTCCGGACAAGACCAGACTTGGACTCATGTCTGCCTCAAGTCCGAGTCAAAGACCATATTTTCTTTGGCTAGCCAAGATCAGCTAATTCAAGTCCAAATCCAGGCAGAGTTCAAATGCTCCTTAAATAGGGTCTTGACTTGAGACAGACTTGAGTCTTAGTTTGGTCTTGCCCAGAATTGGTGTAGGACAGGCCAGAATAACTAATCCTTTGACTAATCCTCTGCTTTTTATGTAAGGTTGATTTTATTTTAGATGTATATGCTTATGCTTATTTTAGATCTAATGCTTTAAAAAAGTAATAGATCACCAGAGTGTACTATATTCATAGACTGTGCCATTATCAAGGACATGTAAAGACGTAGTTGAAGCTGATTCCTTATTCAGCTCAAACAATATCATGTGATAATCAGCAGGTAAAATCTTCACACTTCATTCTAGCAGCAGGCTGCATTGTATATTTTTTTGTTGCTGTTTCTTATTTAAGTCCTTTCCAGGTGTTGTGTTGTTTTGTTGCCCTCCACGCCTTTTTACGCAACAGTTTTGTGCCCAAATTTGTACCAAGATCCCTGTTGTGTTTGGATTTATCCAGCCGAGTACTTGGCTCCTTCCCAGCCCTGTCATTAGACTTCTTTTGTTTCCTTTCCTCAGCATTCAGCTTGTTTTGTTTCTCCTTTTTATTAAATGCTAAATATTTATACAATTTGCAACTTCCTGTCAAAATCATTTACACTCCCACAATAGCTCGGGCCCAAGCAAACAATGGCAACTGCTGCGGGGGGATATTTTAAAATGGCGCGTCTCCAATTTCTTTTAGCCCTGGGCTCTTTTGTTTTAGGTAAATAAAGATTGAAAGCTCTTCGTGAGTGATATCGGCCACCATGTGTTTCAGAAACAGGCCTCAGTGGTGCTGTGGTGTTAGCAGACGCTAGCGGATCACATTGTTATTCTTTTTGCAGCAGAAGCTGAGACGTAGGCCCCTTGAGATACAGATGAAGGGTGACGGATGTTGATGCATTTGGCTGAGTTCCAGTCTCATTCAAAAGTGTCTTTTTGGATGGGGAGGGGGTTTAGTGTTTCCTTGCCACTTTGGCCCTTTCCCGAATGTGCTTAGAAGGCCAGATATTGCTCCTATCAGCATTTTCTAGCATAATATGGCAGTTTAAATTCCACTTGAAAAGGCGAATGTGAGGATGGCACTGTCGTTTTTATCTTTAAGAATATTAGTGATGGCCTACTGAGAAAGACGGAGCAGCTTGCATGTTCTTGGCATGTGCTTGTGCTTGGCTCACATCCCCCTCCCATCCATACATCAATCCCTTCAACACTCAATTCCTTTCTTTGATCTGCCTTTCACTTCCTTTCTGTCGTCCGATCACCGTGACTGATCTGCGTGTCATCTGTTTCATGAAAATCAGGGGCTTTTTTATTCTTTCTGTTCCTCTCTCCATCTCTGACTAAAAATGTCATGACGAAAGGGAGGGGGGACTCGGGTGGAACTTTCATTTGTAAGTCTCTGTGGCTGAGAGGTGACCTCTGACCCCCAGAGCTGCCTGGTATTTGGCTGAAAAGCAGAGGGAGATGGAGGGTCTTGAAAACTATCACCTCTAAAGGGCTCATCATCTCCTGGCCTTCCTTTTCATCATCGCCCAGCCACGGCTCCGCTACTAGTGCGAGTATCAACCCGAGTGAATCCATTACCACGAGGCCAACACAGTTCAGGAGCGTCTCTTAAGGCGACTGATGGGAAATGAAAAAGACTTTGAGAGAAACTGCCGAAATGTCCTCTCTCTCTCTCTCTTTCATCCTTCACTTTCAAAGTGGCGGTGGAGTACAGGCGGCCGTAGAGTGGCTGACTGTAACCTTATGCCCTGACCTGTTCAGTTGTGAGAGGATCCATTTCCTTTTTGTGCTGTTATTCCTCTCTGGAGAATATCCGCTCACATTCCTATAAAGCATAACACTGTTAGAGTGCTGCGAGGGATTGGATCAGCACAGTAAAACAAGCAAAACACCGGTCACACAGCAGGCGTATGTACTGCAGTCTTGCTGTCACGTAGCTTGTTGTGCTACAAATAGAGTGTGTGGTCTAATTTATCACAGGGTTGTTATGTATGAAGACGTTTGCAGCAGTCTGAGAAGCAGCTAATTGGTTTGAGGTGCAGACTCCAGCAGATCTAGTTATATTGTAGACATGCTGTGCCATAATGGCATGTCTTTAAAGAGAGCTCTAACAAAGCAGAAACTGAAATTTCATAATGTGAAGCATCATAATTTGAAATTATTTACAAGTTTTCCCATTCAATTTGATGAGTGTTTCTTAATATTCTTAAATTGTTGGGACAGCATGTGTTATTTTAATGAGCTTGCTTTTTTGAATGCACTTTTTTTTTTTAAGTTTCAATGCATTGCATTAGAGCGTTTATGCAGAAATATGTATTAGATTAATGTTATGGGTGATTAGTTAAAAGGTTAGTTCACCCAAAAATGAAATTTCTGTTATTAATTACTCACCCTCATGTTGTTCCACACCCGTAAGACCTTCATTCATCTTCGGGACACAAATTAAGATATTTTTGATGAAATTCGAGAGGTAAATGGTTTGTCCATACACAGCAATTGAACAACCACTTTCAAGGCGTTCTGACGTAGAACCTGGAAGTGCTGAATGTAAACAGTGTATGAGAATGACACAGAAGAGAAGATATTGTTGAATAAAGTCATTATTTTTGTTTTGTGTTTGAGCACAAAAAGTATTCTCATCGCTTTATAAAATTAAGGTTGAACCACTGTAGTCACGTCGACTTTTTTAAAAATGTCTTTAGTACCTTTCTGGACCTTGAAAGTGTCGGTTAAATTGCTGTCTATGGATAAGTCATATACCTCTCGGATTTCATCAAAAATATCTTAATTTATGTTCCGAAGATGAACGAAGGTCTTACGGGTGAGTAATTAATGACAGAATTTTTTAATTTTTGGGTGAACTAACCCTTAAACATTTATAATGTTTGTTTCCATATAGAATGATTTTGTGTGTTTTCTGTATAGGTTTGGAACTGCCATTCATGATGATGCCACATCCCTTGATTCCAGTCAGTCTGCCTCCTGCCTCGGTCACCATGGCGATGAACCAGATGAACCATCTCAGCACTATTGCCAGTATGGCAGCTGCTGCTCAGGTCCAGAGTGCCCCATCCAGAATGGTGACATCAGTTATAAAGGTACAAGGACACAAATTATACATACGGTTTTTAAGAAGATTTAAAGGGATAGTTCGCCCCAAAATGAAAATTACTCACGCTTATGTCATTTCAAACCCATATGATTTTTTGTTCATCTTCGATATAGACAAATGAAAGATACTTTTCATGAAACCTGAGAGATTCTGTCCCTTCATTGAAAGTACAGTCCACCAAAACTTTCAAGCTTCAAAAAATTCATAAAGACATTGTAACAGTAATCCATATGAATAGAGTGGCTTAAACCAGATCTTCAGAAGAGACATGATCGCTATATATGATGAACAAATTTTATTTAGGCTTTCATTCACAAATAAACATTCATCAACCCACATACAGTATATAGAGCACATCAAATATGATACACAAAACCTCAACTATACTTTCTTGATGTGTAACCACTAACCTCATTGGTTCTTGCGGAAACTCAAATGTGCTTTCATGATACACAAGAACAAACCTCAGTACTTGCGCATGAATTTTTCTAAGGAACAGTTTTTCTTTTTTCTAGTATTTTGCCTTACATCAACAGTGTTGTGCATAAATTGTATAAACTACTTTTTGAGAAATTTTTGGAGCTTATATGTAAGAATTATATGAAAAAGATCAATGTGAAGCTGTCCTAAAAGTTATTTTGTTGTATTCCACTAAAGAATAACAGCATACTGAATTGGACTGATGTTATTATGAATAAATAATGACAGAAGATTTGGGGAACTATTCCATTAACTTATTTTTGATCCCTTAAGACTGGCCCACACTAAAGGATTTTTAAAATCTTATGCTTCCGTCTACTGTCAGCTCACTTTATGATTGGGTATCGTTTTGTTCCAATCTACAGAGTGCGTGCGTGCACATTTGTCCTCAAGCTTCCCTCCACACAACAGGATTTAGGATCATAAATATTGGATAGTTACGAACATAAACATATTGGATATACAATTTGAGATCGATACAGCCGCAACATTCTTCCAAGCAGTTTCAATCACTCTTAAAGGGATAGTTCACCCAAAAATTAAAATTTTCAAATGATTTACTCACCCTCAAGCCATCCTAGGTGTATATGATCTTCTTTCAGATGAACACAATCGGAGTTATATTAAATAATATTCTTGCTCTTCCCAGCTTTATAATGGTAGTGAAGAGGGCGTAAGATTTTTATACCCCAAAAAGTGCATCTATCCATCATAAAAGTAATCCATACAGCTCTAGTGGGTTAATAAAGGCCTTCAGAAGCAAAGCAATGCGTTTTTGCAAGAAAAACATCCATATTTAAAACTTACATCCATACATCCATATTTAAAAGATACACCTAGGATGGCTTAAGTGTGAGTAAATCATGGGATAATTTTCATTTTTGGGTAAACTATCCCTTTAACATACCTCACATGACAGGAAAATATAAAATAATCTGTAAAACCATCAAGATTTTGCGAGATTTCCCATGTTCACAGTCGGGACTCTGGTTGTTTGTGAATGGAATCTGTTAGTGTGTGGTGTGCTGTCTTGGTCACATTGCGGCACTCCACACACTAAAACTGTTTTAACTCTATTTTTTTTTTTTTTTTTATCGTCATGTTTGTGGTCTCTCACATTTTGAAAATCTTATAAGATTTTAAAAATCTTTTAGTGTGGGCCAGACTTAAGGGATCCAAAATAATTTCATGAAATAGTTCATCAAGGGGTGGGCAATATGACCATTTTATTTGTAATATGAGAAATTTTATTTCACGATAATTAGGCTACTGTTATATTAAAAAAAATATAAACTTACAATACAAACAATACGACAAATACAACAGAGATACAAATTAAATAAACTTGTTTGTCAGATACAGTAGGGTTACTTACCATGTATACATTTATGTAACATATTTTGTTGTTTGATTAACAAATATTTAATTAGGCTACTGTCCCTTTAAGACTGAATTCATGGATGTAATATACTGACGCATATCCGGTTTTCACCCAGTTTACTTCCACTTAAGCCATAACGACTGTATTTACATGAGATACTCCACACGATGGACATTTTGTTAACTATGTGTGCATTTAACCATTCAGGCGCAATGAGAACTGATCGCGTGCTGTCTGAGAGAACTGGGATCGCGCGCGAGGAAAGAGAGAGAGAGAGTGCGTGCGTGAGAGAGAGCGCTTCTGGTGTGTGTCATTCAGCGTGATTCCGCCTATCCCGCCTTCACTAATGGCAAATTAATCGATAACGAATCGTGATTGGATGGTAATTTTGTTCTACGATGAATTTGATTGGGCTGTTCTCACGTGACAGAACACTACTACTACTACTACTCGTTCTATCGGTCATAACGAAATTTTAGGAAAGATGAAATACGGGACAAAACATGATTTTTTCTTAATAAGTCAGGACACAACAAATAGAGCTGAAATACGGGACTGTCCCGGGAAAAATCTAGTCACCCTATCCAAAACTTCTGTCATTATGTTATTTTTTTAGTGGAACACAGCAAAAAAGCAGAAGGGGAGAATTGGGACAAAAAATTGCCCAATTATCTTGTAGTGTGTAGGTGCCTTTACTC
This sequence comes from Hypophthalmichthys nobilis, assembly GCA_037950665.1. Taxonomy (NCBI): domain Eukaryota; kingdom Metazoa; phylum Chordata; class Actinopteri; order Cypriniformes; family Xenocyprididae; genus Hypophthalmichthys; species Hypophthalmichthys nobilis. The sequence continues at coordinate 21,792,470 of CM075480.1, read as the reverse complement.
AGTGTACTATTTAACATTGAGAACAGTATATGAAATGTCACAACAGAAAAAGTTGTTCTGCAATGATTTAGCATTTATTATGGTTTTATAAAATATTACAGATTATGGTGACTAATGTGTGTGTTCACCATCAGGAGCGAGTTCCAGACAGCCCGTCACCCGTACCCTCTTTGGATGATGGCCGCAGGTCAGTTAGCCACTTATCCTCCAGACAGAGCAGCAGCGTGTCCAGCTCTCCTGCCCACACAGAGAGCTCTTCTGACCGGCCACGTACGTCTGCCTGACCACATAAAAGTCATTTCTTTTTTTGTTTTATTCCTCTGTGTCTTTTCACAAAGTCTACATTGCATATACAGTCAATTCAAGATTTTAGTTGTCATCAGTGTCATGTTTGCTGTAATAATATGTATACTTTTACATTTTTATTTTTTCTCTGTATACTGTCATATATAGCTGAAACCAAACATACTAATTTTGCACCACTGAGTTTGGTCCCCGAGCACTTAGCACTATGCTCTTACGATAATGTGAAACTGCACATATAACCTTACAAATGTGCTTTTAGAATTAAGAATAAATAAGGTGATATCACAGAATCTCCTAAAAGCAAAGCCATCTGAGCTGTTCATGTGCATTGCTTTAACCGGAACTAAAACTATGCAATTACAGATAATGCTCTCTACTTTTTTCAGTCTATCATCAGATGCATTAAAAATCCTACCCAAGATATCAGATATCAGTGGTATGATATAATTTGGGACAGAATATGTGTTTTAAATCCTATTTTTGACAAAACTGAGGTTCAACTCTTGTAATCATTTTTACGCTTTTTGAAATTGCGTTTATAATATTATTTACTTGACTTTTTGTTAAAAGTTAAAAAGCTTGTTCAGTACCAGATCAGTACAGTACAGTACAGACTTAATGTTCACATCTTGATATAACTGAACCTTTCATTATTGAATTAAAACATCATACTCTACCGTTCAAACATTTGGGGTTTCGAAAGAAGTCGAATGCTGACTAAGGTTGCATTTATTTGACCAAAGATACAGTAAAAACTGTTTAATATATTTTAAAATATAATTTATTTCTGTGATGGCATCACTAGTCTTCAGTGTCACATGATCCTTCAGAAATCTTTCTAATATGCTGATTTAGTGATCAAGAAACATTTCTTATATGATTATAAATGTTGGAAACAGTTTCATATTTTTGTGGAAATCTTTTGGAGCATTAAAAATGTCTTAACTGTCACTGTTGATCAATGTAATGTGTCCTTGCTAAATAAAAGTATTATTTTCTTTCTTTAAAAATATACCCCCCAAATTTTGAATGGTAATGTACATCTTAAAAAAAACATACAGTAAATTCAAAATTGTATAAAACAAATTTTATACCTACTATATGAGAACATTGGGCTTCAAGGATCAGTCTTTGTATTTACGTCCTTTGTTTGTAAAATCTGTTTATATGCCCCTCCTTTCCCTTTAGATTTACATCAGAATGGTCTTTCTCTTGGCCACGCCTTGTTAGGCCTGTCTCCAAGTGCACCACCAGGACCAAAAGAGGGGGATCTGGCAACCCATGACACAGGCCTTGAAACAAAGAGGGCTTCTACAGAAAAAGGTTAGATGCTAGTATTGTATTATGTGTTGAGTACCATTTGCAAGTGAAAGCCATTCTACAAGAAACTTTTATTAAATTATATCAAGACGTTACTATACTTACGCAGTTTCCAAGTTTTCAAACATTATCTTTTGCCTAATAAAACATAGTTAATATGGCTTGTATAAGCTGTTTATTTAAAAAAAAAAAAATGGTTTATCCAAATTTTTGTATTAAGAAGGTGCCTTCTGTCTGATACTGGTGAACAACACAGATCATCACATTGTTTAAACAGTAAAAAAGTGCTTATCTCAGATGCAAAAACAAGTTCATTACAGTGCAGTTCAACAAGGTCAAAAAGTTTAGCAGTGACTGCACTTTTACTGTTCTTCTAATGCAAAAAAAAAAAAAAAAAAACGTTTTGCATTACATAACAAAAAAAAAAAGTCATGGAAAATGCAAGCATTTTTCCTAAACAGATTTGAAATTATCTAATATTTTTCCTTCAGCTTAGCAGATCATTTATCAGCAATGGTTTAGATTGACTGCAGGAAATGATTGCTGATCCTGCTGATGTGTCACTTAATACTCAGTATATTTAATTTCTGTTCATATGTGAGTCTTGATGTGCATATTCTGAGAAATCAATGAATACTCTCGCTCACAGTTCTGTGAAAATGATCCATAGAGGTAGAAATGGCACGGTAGTGGGGCTGAATTAGTTAGCGATTTGCAGACCGTGAAGTAATGAGCAAGACCCCCCCTCTCTTTCCAACCAACTCTCTTACCCTGGCCCTCCTGGAGGTGTAATTTTCCTAATAACCTCCCAGAACCCTTGTTTGGTTTTTGCGTTTGAAGGCTTTCATTAGGCTAATGAGGACTTTGCAAGGACGAGTAGTCAGCACAATTTCCTCATTGTGCCGTAGAGAGAAGACAGTGCACCCGAAATCCGAAAAGGGGGCTTTAGTGTGACTGAACACAGCCTTTTGGGATTTGGTGAAATCATGGAAATCACACAGGTGCTAAAACGCTGTATCAAATTTTTCATATTTCAAAGGATTTCTAGCACAGATACCACTACATTGAACATGATGACATTGATGTGGTGACACTGATGATGAGGTAAACTGTGACCAAAGAGGTTTATGGACACTACTGCTCAAAAGTTTGGGGTCAATACAGTTTTTGTTGTGGAAGAAATTATTACATTTATTCAGCAAGAATGCATTAAATTGATCAAAAGTGACAGTAAAGACTATTTATAGAAATAGGAATAGACTAAGTTCAAATTTTGTTTTGAACTTTCTATTCACCAAAGAATCCTGAAAAAAGTATTATGGTTTCTACAAAAATATTAAGCAGCACAAATGTTAATAACAAATTAACAGCAACACTGATAGTGATAATGATAAATGGTTCTTAAGCACCAAATCAGCATATTAGAATGATTTCTGAAGATCATGTGACTGGAGACTGGAGTAATGATGCTGAAAATTCAGCTTTTACATCACAGGAATGAAAAAAGAAAAAATTATTTTTTGATTGTAATAAAAGTTTTTGATTGAATAAATGCAGCCTTGATGAGAGAATTCTTTTAAAAACGTGAAAAAATCTTACTGACCCCAAACTCTTGAAAGTAACATCTGTATATCTGGTGAAAGAAACCCTTTAGCAGTGTTAATATCATTAATAATATTACTGATTGAAATGTTTGTTAATTAAGTTTTTTTTTTTTTTTTTTTTATTAATGATGTGTGTATCATGATGTTAACTGAATGATTGTAATTAAAACATACTGATGGCAATAATTTGACAAGATAAAAAGCAAGACGCATTTACAGTGGTTTATAATGACTAAATTTCCAAAAAATATATTTTCATCAAATGTCAAGACTATGACTAAAGCAAAAAACATTTTAAAAATTAACATTAACCATTTGAACTGCCATGCATATCAATGACAGTTGTTTGGCTGGCACAGGACTTGAAGAATTCAGATGCAAAAACCTCTAAGTCTGTCTGACATGTTTTCTTTTAAAATAAGTGTTTTTGTTTTTTTACCAGGCTTCTATGTGTAGGTTCAGTAATTTTACTTTAATGGCAATGAAAAGGTTATTAATTAGTTATTAAAATGCCTTATTTTAAAAAATGTCACTGTAGTCAATTGAAGTCCATGTGTGTGTGTTTTTTTTTTTTTTTTTTTTGCAAAAACCTTTAAAGCTGGGCACACATTTAATGACTAGCTAAAATATTCTAAGACAACACACACCGATTGTTTCCTGTGACTGAAGCAGATTTAAATACTTACACATGGAATCTGAACACCGACTGTAATCGCCGACTGGACGCGTTTGAGCACGATCAGTCATAAGTATCAATTTACATTCATAATCGGCCTTACAATCGTTAAGTGTGTCCCCGGCTTAAGTGTGCCTCTTTGTCCTTGTCCTTTTCTGTCACTGTTGTTTACTTGCTACTCGTGAAATCCTGTCATTGCCACTGTAACGATGGACAAAACATTATAAAAACGTACAGCTCGGCAATTGAAAGTCAGCTCATAAGCACGCCGTCATTCATTTTGATATCATATGATTCGATTCACGTCTTCCGATTGGTTCTTCTGTGGACTGTGCTGACAAAGGGAAGTGGCATTTAGCGGTGTCTGCCAACAAACCGGTATTTCTGAATGGGCTGACACCGGGATTTAGCAGATTTGAAGCGAAAGTATCAAATCGCTCAATATCATTATCTCATTTTTAACGGAGGTGGCGTTTAGCGGCTTTTGCATCTGAACTCTTCATTTTGTTTTCTCTGAATTCACAGCTACATTAGAATGTCTGTCAATGTGGAAAGATGCTTTTTGGAATGGCTTCTGTATGGCTTCCAGCAGCTGGGAGTAATAGATTAGGTTATAATGTAGGGGGAAATACATAACACATTAGGTTAGTTTTTATTTCAGTCTGAAAGCATAATGATGGTTTGGTCTTGTTCTTAGGAGAATGAACTACATCAAAATGGTATCATGACATTAAATATGACCATGGAATTCATGCAATCCATCACAAAATTATGAAACGTGTCATTTTAAGTCGGGTCAAATGCTTCTTGAAATGTACAGGCTTTTAACTGATATTCTTCATTTGTGTTTTAAAATAAATTTCACAGAAGGCTGCATACATTTGAACAGTTAAAGGATTAGTTCACTTCTGAATGAAAATTTCCTGATAATTTACTCACCCCCGTGTCATCTAAGATGTTTTTCTTTCTTCAGTTGAAAAGAAATTGAGGTTTTTGAGGAAACATTCCAGGATTTTTCTCCATATAGTGGACTTCAGTGGGGTTCACCGGGTGGAAGGTCCAAGTTGCAGTTTCAGTGCAGCTTCAAAGTGCACTACACAATCCCAGACGAGGAATAAGGGTTTTATCTAGTGAAACAATCTGTCATTTTCTAAAAAAAAAAAAAAATGTATATACTTTTTAACCACAAATGCTTGTCTTGCACTGCTCTGTGGTCCGCACACGACGTAATCACGTTACAAAGGTCATGCGTGACGTAGGCGGAAGTAGTCTACAAAGCGAATGTGCAAAAATTATGCTAAACGCCCTTTACTAAAAAAAGGTAAAGCAACGATATTGGACGATTTTGAAGTTGGAGGAGAAAATTAGTTGAAGTTTTTCACCTTACAAGCGGTACTTCTGCCTACGTCACGCGCGTGACCTTTCAACGTAATGCGTGGTGCATCGCAGAGCAGCGCAAGATGAGCATCTGTGGTTCAAAAGTATATAAAATGGCAGATTGTTTCGCTAGATCAGACCCTTATTCCTCGTCTGGGATCGCGTAGAGCCCTTTGAAGCTGCACTGAAACTGCAATTTGGACCTTCCACCCGGTGAACCCCACTGAAGTCCACTAAATGGAGAAGAATGTTTTCCTCAAAAACTTAATTTCTTTTCGACTGAAGAAAGAAAGACATGAACATCTTGAATGACATGGGGGTAAGTAAATTATCAGGAAATTTTAATTCAGAAGTGAACTAATCCTTTAAGCTCAGTGTCATAAAAACTATGTCCTGTCCTTTAACTAGTTTTGATTTTGAAGTTAGCCCCTTGGCACAATTTCAGTCCTGCTGAGCTCTTGTGAAGTTTTTTTATGCATGCTTATTTTATGAAACTTCAAAAATCAATGGCTCCCCCTTTGTAGAACGTCATTCTAGACTCTCAGTCACTGCCAGGACACCTTTACTAGTCACTAGACTGAAGGAAAACTTCCACCTTCATGTTCCTGAAATTAATCTTTAGGGGCAGCGCTGAAAGTGTGAAGATCAGAAGTTGTATCTCTTCTTTATGGCTTGTCAAAGACAGAGGAGTTCAAAGACAATTCCTTTATCCATCTCAGAGCTTTTCAACCTTCATTCACTCTCCGCTCACTCTCTTATGCTGACTGTGGAGGACTTTTGCAGTGGACACAGGAGTTCATTAGCCCAGGGAATCCAAAACAAGAGGTGACCTTGGTTGAGGAGATGCATTTATGATCTAACAGGCTGCCAGGATTTTTTGCTGGAAAGCAAGTGCACAAACCATAATAATTCAATGGAGGATCAATCAGATTTGAAGGCAAAGGGAGAGATGGAGAAGAGAAAACAGAGTAGTGCTAACTCAGCACTGATTGTACCTCCGGGGCACCGTAGTTCAGCGGCACGGCCCAAGCTTCCTCCCGCTGAGTGCTCCGGCGGCCGACACTAATCACATTCCAGCAAACACCATGCTTTTAGGTACCCTCGAGGAGAGGAGAGGGAGGGAGGAAGACAGGGAAAGAGAGGGAGATCGGCAGTGAGGGGAGCTGACAGCGAGCGAGAGCCAGCGGAAGCGGGAGACCGATTGTTTTTCCTCTTTGAAACACCTTGAATGTGACAGAGGCATCTCTCTTCTGCCAAGATGTGAAGATCAGATAGTGTGAGATTAAGATGCTTTGGTCAGCTAAGTGAATCCGCAGAGATAAGGGAGGGGTGAGTAAATCTAATCAGACCTTATCAGGCGCAGGGGAAGGTGAGATTTTGAGCACCTACTTGTTTAAATGGATCCTGAGTTATATATACTTTAAATACAGTATGGGCAAAGAGCTGGGCTGAGCTTTTTAATGCATTTTTTAAAGCGAAGGTCATTCAAGAACAAAAAAAGAAGAAATGCTTTGGATTTTTGGGGTTAAATTATGAAAATGGGGTATACAGAAAGAAATAGATACAGGAAAAACAATGGACCGAACGCAAGACTGGAAAAGATAAAGACTATGAGGTTGAGTTCATAAACTTTAATACATCTGCTTAAAGGATTAGTTCACTTTAAAATGAAAATTACCACAAGATTTACTCACCCTCTAGCCATCCTAGGTGTATATGACTTTCTTCTTTCTGATGAACACAATCAGCGTTATATTCCTGACACATCCAAGCTTTGGCAGTGAATGGGACCAATGAGTTTGAAGCTCAAGAAAGTGCATCCATCCATCAGAAACGTACTCCACACAGCTCCAGGGGGTTAATAAAGGCCTTCTGTAGTGAAGAAAAGTGTTTGTGTAAGAAAAATATCCATATTTAACAAGTTGTAAAGTAAAATATCTAGCTTCCGCCAGACCGCCTTCTGTATTTAACTTACGAAGAAAGTGTAACGCCTCTCGCAGTTCAAAATGCTTACGCTACATCTGGCAGAAGCTAGATATTTTACTTTATAACTTGTTAAATATGGATATTTTTCCATTGCTTTCCTTCAAAAGGCCTTTATTAACCCCCTGGAGCCGTGTGGAGTATGTTTATGATGGGTGGATGCACTTTCTTGAGCTTCATACTTGTTGCCCCCGTTCACTGCCATAAAGCTTGGACGCGTCAGGATATTTATTAATATAACTCCGATTTTGTTCATCAGAAAGAAGAAAGTCATATACACCTAGGATGGCCTGAGGGTGAGTAAATCTTGGGGTAATTTTCATTTTAAATTGAACTAATCCTTTAATATATCTGTGACACCATCTAAAGCATGGCTGTGTATAGCCTCACCACACCGGCTCAATCGGACCAGACCCAAAAATTGCGATTTTGTCATGTTTAATGACATTAAAATGATGAAAGAAATTAAGGATACGTTAAATTGTTGAAAAGTAACTGAAAAAAAAATCTATTTCAAATGATGTTCCTCTATTCATTCTAATACTTTCTATTAGTCAAAAAATCCTGAAAAAAAAAAATCATAGTTTTAACAAAAATATTAAGCAACACATCACTGATAATACATTTCAATACTTTTCTTTTTTCTTTTTTTTTTTTTCTGTGAATTTTTTGTGAATCAGTTGATCCAGTTCAGAGCTGTCTGAATGATTAATTCAATAATCAAACTGATACTTTTCTTGAGAAAGACTGTGGTCACAGGAGTCTCCTACAGGTTATTTTTGAATGGATCCCTGCACATGACATGTAGGGAAAAAAATATCTTGGACACAAATTAAGAATTTGTTCCTACAAATTTGTCCATGTTTCATTAATTAATTCCTTCAGTTTACTTATGGCCACAATGTACTAATTCTTTTCTTCATTTTAGTTAAATAATGGCCACAATTTAGCTAAAACAAGGGAATGAATTAGCACAAAATGGCCACGATTTACCTAACATGAGGGAAAAATTAATAAATCATGGGAACACTTTTAATTTGTGGCCACATTTATGTTTTTTTTTTTTTTTGTTTTTTTTTTTAATGTAATTTGCAGGGCTCCGTATTTTTGAGTGAACTATTTCTTCATCTGGTCTGAAATGCTGGTCTGGAGGGGAAAACAATGAAATTGTTATTTACCTCACATCCAGGCCAATAGAGTCAGTTCACATGATAATGCCATAGAATGGTGCAGTGAAATAATTAAAGCTACAATCCCTCTGGAGAAACCTGCAGTTAAGTGTTTTGGTCAAGGGAACAATGGCGATTGTACATGCCTTGCTCTGTGGTGGGATCATACCAGCAACTTTTCAAGCTGAGCATTAACTGTTACATCACACAATGAATGTATTAAACAAAAACTTTTAACATTACAGTGTAGAATGTCCAGCTGACTAGTCAGTCTACAGATGTAGTTAGGCAGTCCTAGTGATTTTGAAGTTTTTCTTTTGAAGCAGTCTTGCTGATAATAAGACAACTTTTACAGAAGTACAATCATTTTGAACTTCCATGCCCTACCCTACAGTATATAATTGTAATGCCAATGCCATATGGCAGTTCAGTATGCTAATAGATCAGCTGTGTTAGAACAGAAAGTCACCTTTCTCTGGCTTCCCTGCTGACATTTTTATTAGCATACACAGGGCTGGTTATTACCACTACAGAACTATGGATACCTGCATAAACCCCATGCTTTAATACAGCCCTACAAAACGAACAGAGCCCATCTGGTCTCACTGTGCAAATGTATTAAAACAGCTTTGATAGGTACAGTAGTGCCCTAGGCTGAAGAAATATGTCTAATAGTTTTAATTTCTTTTACTGGAGAAAACCTGCATGGTGTAGAAATGAAAACATAAAAATTTTAGCTATTTACATTCGTAACTATCGTTGCACTAAAAAAATATTATCTAAAAATGCCATCTTAATTAACTGGTCAAAAATATAATTTAACATCACCGAATCAACCTAAATACATTAATTTATACCAACAAATTATTTTTGTTGTTGTTGTTGTTGTTGTTGTTCATATTATTTAAGGTTAAATATTCTATAAATGTTCTTTATTTAAGTTAAAGACCTTCTGTCCACTATTTATGAAATAAAATTCTACTGTTAAACTCATCTTGCACATTTGTCATGATTTGGAATTCCATGTGTTAAACATTATGGCAGCAGCTATTTACATTATATTACATGTTCATGCCAGTTATGAATGGCAACAAATAGCATCTTGTTTACATTAAGTGCAAATTGTGATAAATGCTCTTCACACTAAAATACACGAAATACACTAAAATACACTGCTGTTTAAAAATTTGGGGTCAGTAAAATTTTTTTAAAGAAATTAATACTTTTATTCATGGTGTCCTCATGCTGGACAGAAATGCTTGAGCATTGAATCAGCAGTCACACTTTATATAAAAAATAAGTACTTATTGTATTTCATATTGCAAAACACTTGCTGCTATTGAGGTGGGATACGGGCAAGGTTAGGCACAGGTTTGGTGGCATGGGTAGGTTTAAGGGTGGGTTAAGGGGTAAGTGAAGTGTAATTATATTTGTAATTACATGCAGGTATTTTTTAAAATATAAGTACATTATAAAAACATGTATGTACACAATAAGTGCATTGTATCAACTGATTTATTTAAATGTTATTACATAGTAGTTAAAGACACTGCTGAATGAATGGACATAATAAATATACTGTTTACGTCCACTTAAGTCATAACCGACTGTATTCACGCGAGATACTCCACACGATGGCCATTTTGACATCTGTGTGTGCGTGTATTTGACTATTCAGGCGCAAGGAGAACTGATCGCGTGTGCGTTGTGTGTCATTCAGCACGATTCCGCCATATCCGCCTTCACTAACAGCAAGTTAATCGATAAAGAATTGTGATTTTGTGATACGACGAGCTTGGCTACCTTTCATTTGGGTGTAGGCTGAAATTATATTCAACCCGCCAAAGTGGCTAGTGGGAGTGGATGTCTTAACCGCCACAGCTGAAATCTACCCGCATTTGGCGGGTTGGCGGGTGTTAATGTCAAGCCCTGGTTTCGGATAATAAAAGTCTTATCTGATCGTGTCCAAGAGGCTTTTGCCCAGACTGGTCTTCTCGGAGGATGGGGACACAGTGAGTTTAAAGATTATTTGTTCAATATGACAAATAATTGTGTCTGATTTGTCCCAGTCATTACAATAGGCAAGGTTGGCTATTTGCTCAGTGTAAATAGACACTGCCAACTATTATTTGTAGGTACTAATACAGCGAAGTTCATATAAATTATGTGGTACTGCATTTTAGACAGCAATTTTCCACCAAATTAAGATAAAAATCAAAAATTAAAAAATTAAATGGTGTGTGATTCATAAAGATTAGACTAAGGCTCATTAAAGATTAAGATGATATTGGTGAAGTGGCAGAGATGAGAGGAGGAGTAAGATGAAATTGTTCGATCGAGACACTCTGGTGTTTCTGTTAGTTCTGGAGGCCCCATACATTAGCAAACTCTTTGAAGTGAGTGACAATGACAAGATCAAGGCTTCAGCCTGATCAAAAACAACATTTCTTGGTGCTCTGTATCTTAAAACCTCTTCCTGTGCTTTAAGTGCTAGTCTTTGGTCAGTATTTTTTCTAAGCCTTCTGATGACATGGGTTGTTGGGTAAGGACTCATTGTAATGGAGAAGTTTTGCAATATTGTCTCGAGGGATACACAGGAAAAAGTTTGTATGCTAAATACATCTTACGAGAATCCTTTACATCTCAGCAGTCCTAGGATCCAAATGAAACCATTTTTATATTATTAACCGATATTATTAAAGACAGGGCTGCTCTTGAATCATCAGTTATATGTTACAGTCATATTTTAATCCTTATGAATGTCATAATACAGCTGTGACTAAAACCTTAGAACAGATGTAGAGCCGTTAGAGAGTGGGAGTATCTGCTTTGGCTTAAGTTAAATGAGATTTACTTCCCTTTAGACCACAAAATTGAACCAGAACCAGTGTGTAGTGTCTTATTGAAACTAAGTTGATTTGACTGAAGACATCGCTTTTTCTCAGCAAATGAACAGGCTGACATTTGGAGTCCATTAGAAACAAAGTAGCGCTGATGTGTACCGACCTTGAATCATTATGACACTAGCATTCTTGTCCTCAAGACTCATGGCTTAAACACTGAGCACTGATATGAAGATGTGGGGGATTTTCTGCAAAAAGAAGTGATGAGTCTTAAAAACATGGTTAGAATATGAAGGACTCTTTGTAAAGGTGTTTGGAAGAATCACAGTTTCCACATATTTTTCTTTTTTTTTCATAAATCATTACTATTGGTCATCCTTCATGTCTGTCTGTGACTGTGGGTTATGCAAATATCTAACCAATGAAAAGTATTAAAAAGCAAGTGGTGCTCACTGCTTGGTCAAATAATGTCCAGCTCCTCCTTTCTGGATGTAATGGGTGGAGCTTGACCGAGTCCTTGACCTAATGGGTGGAGTTATATTTAGCGATAGGGTTATGGGTAGGGTTAGGGTGTAGTTGGACCGTCAGCATCCAGTGAGGGGGAGCTGGACATCAAGCTTCACCCTTTGGCTTTGCAGTGAGCAGTCTCTCTTAAAAAGAGCTTGTGACTAGACCTGTAAAACAAACTGTCATTGGTAAAACCTCTTAACTGCACCCCTCCTCCATCGTGAATGAAGTGCCACACACATATTGAACTGTCTCTGCTTGTTTGTAATTCAAGGGTAAATAAACTGTTGGAATAAGTACAGTGTTTTAAGAAGCACTATATATATATATATATATGAAGGCTAATGTTTTATGTATTTGAGGAACGAAGAAGAGTGTCTGTGGTCGAGTCATAGCTAGTACTGTCTTAAATAGCCTGTTCGTAGCACATCATCTTTAATAACATGGGAATATGGCCAAATGACAGAAAAAAACTGAGCGTCCACATCAGTTGCTTGATTTTGGTACAATGTTAATAATATAATCACACTTGCAAGTGTCTGACCATACAGTATATGAACCCACAATATCAACACAGTTTTTAAATATAAAAAAAAAACAAAAAAAACAATGTTTTTGCCATTTCCTGAAGAGTAGCATTTTTGGAGATACAAGGTTTCCACCTGACAGCGATGATGTCAGAAACCATGTAGGAGGAGGAGAAGGTCCCCTTATATAAAAACGAATGGGTGAAATAACACAGCTTAATATGGCGGTTTAATGACCTTTTTTCCTGTTTGAAGAAAATACCGTTAATTGGCATGCTTTGAGCTGAAGAACTAAAATTTATGATCACTGTTGTCAGACTTTATTGAAAATGTATTTTATTAAAAATATACTAAGACATTAAAACTGAATAAATAGCCTATAGCAATTATTAGCAAAAAAAAAAGGCTCTGAAAGGCAATCACTACTGACTTTGGGGTCGGAAAGATTTTTGCTCTTTATTCGCTCACCAAGGCTGCATTTATTTGATGAAAAAATGCAATATAAACTGTACGGAGCCCCCAATGGACGATAAAATATGGTGATAAAATATTAGATGAAAGGACAAATTATATTTCAATGCTTCTTCGTTCTCTAACAAATGTTTGCGTTCCCTCAAGAAACTTTGCTTTCGTTTACAATACCTTTGCGTTCCCTCGTAAAACTTTTGCTCGCACATCACAAAAGTTTTGCGAGTTTTTTTTCTCTGGGGAACGCAAAACATTTGCGAGAGAACGTTTTTCCCATCAGCATGTCCCTTTAGGGGTTAAGTAAAACAGTAATATTGTGAAATATTATTACATTTATTTTATTTTAATATATATTTTAAAATTTAATGTATTCCTGTGATGTAAAAGCTGATTTTCAGCCTCCATTACTCCTTCAGTCTTCTTCAGAGTCACATGATCCGTCAGAAATCATTCTAATTTGGTGCTTAAGAAACATTTCTCATTATTATCAATGTTGAAAACAGATGTGCTGCTTAATATTTTTGTGGAAACTGTGATTCTTTGATGAATAGAAAGTTCAAAAGAAAAGCATTTATGTGGAATACAGATCTTCATTATAAATGTCTTTAGTCACTTTTATGTCAATTCTTCCTTGTTGAATAAACGTATTAATTTAAAAAAAAAATCTTACTGACCCCAAACTTGAACAGTAGTGTAAGTAATAAAAAATTATTTAAAATTTTATTTTATTTTCTTTGTAATAAAAAGTTTTAAACAGTTATTGCTAAAAAAATAGTTATTAATGTGCTGTGTTCTCTTGTGATAGAAGAGAATGTCCTCTGCACCCCCACGTCCCGAGACAGCTATGAGAGAGTGTCTCATTCCGGGCCGACATTACCCCCAGGATTCCCTGCTCCGCTGCTCTTTCCTGAGGGCCTGTCCTCCATAGAAACCCTCCTCACCAACATACAGGTATGTAAAGCTATATAAAAATATGTATTTCAGTAGTTTGAAAAAAAGTAAAGATTCTCCTTACTAAATGTAAAACTCAAATCTCAAGCCTATTTTCTCTTTTCCAGGGTCTGTTAAAGGTGGCTATTGATAATGCGCGGACACAGGAGAAGCAGGTGCAGCTGGAGCGCACAGAGCTGAAGATGGAGCTGTACAGGGAGAGAGAACTACGTGAGACGCTGGAGAGGCAGCTCTGCGTCGAGCAGAAAAACAGAGGTGAATAGATGAACTGAGACCAGTCTGCAGACAATGCTCTGCTTAAGAAGTGGGTTTTTGTGCAGAATCCTGGTTAGGTCAGGTCTTTGTCACCAAGGTGTCTATTCTGTTCATCTTCATCTGGAAAATGTCATTTTTAAAACCTTTGCTCATCTACAGTACAGTGCTAAATGTCTAATTTCAGATGTTCAGATGCCAATTTTGATGTTTAAAGGAATAGTTCAACAAAAATACTTATACATGGTTTATTTTGTAATTTTGACAGTCATGGTCACTGTGAACTATTGTTACACTGCAGGAGCCATGTAAATTTATACTTCTATGTTCCAACAGCATACAAGTTTGGATTGATATGAGGGTGAACAAACAATGATTCACTTTTGGGTGAACTGTCCCTTTAAGTTTTAGAATATAGAGAGTCTATGACATGTTGCAGATTTTTTTTTTTTAGTCACACTTTATATGAGGTGTCTTTAACTACTATTTATTTACATAAAAAAAAATGTTAGGTAGGCCTACAATGTAATTGTTTTTATGTTGTATTGCAAAACATGGGTACGGGTAAGGTTAGGCACAGGTTTGGTGTTATGGTTAGGTTAAAGTGTGGGTTAAGGGTAAGGGAAGGGTCAACAGTGTAATTATAGATGTAATTACATAAATTAAAAACATGTATGTACACAGTAAGTGCATTGTATCAAATAATTAATTTAAATGTTAGTACATAGTAGTTAAAGACACTTAATATAAAGTGAGACATTTTTTCCTCATATCTTTTATTTAAACTAAAAAAAAATCTTTTTTATTTTTCTGATCTATTTATTTAAGAAAAAAATAAAAATACAATTATACATGCAATGACAAAGTTATTGTAAAACTCACAAAAAGTTTCAAGGTTGACATATTTCCTGTAACAGATAATTTAACAAATTATCAGATTAATAACAGATAACCGTTTTATGACAAAGCAAAGTTAGTACAGATTGTACCATGTCATGTAATGTGACTCCCCAAATGTAATATTTATCAGTTAATAATTCTTGATATTTGAAGGAAAAATAATACCTTGAAAAATATATGATGTTGTGAGCATTCACATCTATTCAAGGTATAAGGAAATATGTTACAACTTTTTACTTGTATCTCTCTTATAAATGTTTTCCAAACAATATGAAACATTAATACAGAGAGTGCATTTCTTAAAAAAAAAAAAAAATTGGTACATGCTTTGTCCTTTTCTTTTATCATGGACACTCAGTCAATGTTTGCTGGATGTTTGTGCAAATGCCTTGGCAACATACATGTGCTATCAGCAAGTTCTCATGTGCATCATGGGTAACTGATGATTGAAAAGACATCTGCAAGATAAGCTGTTGTGAAGTTGTAGTGATTCTGTGCTTTCACAGTTGAAATAGTATGCGTTTCATAAGAAACACTCATCTTCAGTTACATGTAATGTTGTCTGCCCACATCACAAAAACAAGTAAAACAGGTTCTCAAATTTAACTGTCCTGCACTTGATCTTTCATATCACGTTTACTAACAAATAAATTTACTCTCAATTTAATTACTTAATCTTCTGTTCTCCAGAATGTACACACAATCGTAGTCTACATAAATTAGAAACCTCCGAGGCAGCCGTCATAAAACGGCGGAATCATTAAAGAAGGTGACAGGGCAACATGCACCATTAATGAATGTTGTTTAATTAGAGAGCCCCTCATCTCGTATTCTCCTGTTGCCCTCATTGTGCTCCAGCTAGTCATGTTACTGCAAATTCAGCACTTTCTTCAGCCACACACACATATACAGACACAGAGAATTACCCTTTGTAATTACAAGTACATATTATGATATTAGTGTGAATGATTTATTATCAGCGTAAACAGAATTGCTGTGTTAATATTCGCCACATCACATTTGATGAGGATAATGAATCTCCTGCATAATTCATCAAATCAACCGGCTCCTCCATTAGTGAGAGATGTCTTTATACTGCAGCCAGCTGACTTAGAGTCAGTTTCTGTGTTTTATACCCAGTGGTCAGAGGAAAGATTAAGAAGAAGAAGGTTGGTCCTTCTTGATCACTCAAAGAGGAAAGGCTCACAGCTATCGGACAGAAAGCGTTTTTTTTCCCTCCCGCTTTTTTTTTTTTTTTTTTTCTGCTGACTGTGCCATCTGAATTAATCTCTTACTGCAAACTGGAAAATTAACATGTTCCACTGGGCTCCAGCCTAGTTTCACATTAGATGTGCATTATATCAGACACAGTATTTAGTGAAAGGCTGAATAAGGGCATGTGGAACAGCTTTTCATGGTTTGCTATAATTACTGTTTGCTGTGATGTGGGATTTGATGTAATAATTTTTCTATTATCCAGTGGCATAAAGTTTTTCCAAAGTCATTTTTCAAGTTTAATGTCAAGTCAAGTTTAATGTTTTACAGCAGGTATATAAGATATAGCAGATATATACTATGAAACACACTACCAAAAAATATTAGGGTCAATATTTTTTAAAATGCTTTTTTAAAAATGAAATTATGCTTTTATTTATCAAGAATGCATTCAACTGATCAAAAGTGACAGTAAAAACAATTATAATGTTACAAAAGATTTCTATTTCAAATAAATGCTGTTCTTTTGAACTTTCTATAATAATATTAGGCAGTACTATTGTTTTCAATGTTGACAATCAGAAGAAATGTTAGTTGGGCACCAAATCAGTATATTAAACTGATTTCAGAAGGATCATGTGACACTGAAGACTGGAATAATGGCTGCCAAAAATTCAGCTGTCATCACAGGAATAAAATACATTTTAAAATGTATTAAAATAATAATAATAATAATAAAAAACAGTTCTGTCATGGCATCTCTCTGAGTGTTTGGCATGGTATTGGATATGACAATGGTGATATGTTTGGCTTTGGCGGAATAGATCTGCTATGCTGCTGCTGTTATTGCTGCTGCAGAGTAAGTACGGAACTTGCTACTGCCAATATGCACGACACGCTGCTGTGAGCAAGTAAGACATACTGCTGCTGTACAGTAGTAGCATACATGAATTACCCCCAGCAGATCTATACAGGTGGAGCTGGGGAAGGTGGAGGGTTTCTGAAAGCATGCAAATGCTGAACAAGTATTTGAAAGTTGATCAGCAAGCTCATTGGCTACTGATACGGCAGGAATCAATTAGATGTGCCCTATAGATAATCATGTGATCGCAAGCAGTTAAAGGGGACCTATTTTGCAAAATTCACTTTTAAATGTTGTTTGAACGTAAGCGTGTGTCGGCATTGTGTGTACACAACCACCCTATAATGGTAAAAATCCATGCATTCTTTTTTTTAAATTCCCATAAATCATAAGCAGTGTCTCAGAATAAGTAAAGTGGCACAAGCCCCGCCCACGACTGTTGCCCTATTAGCATAGATCCCACCCAGAGTGAGCTGTACAAAGTCCGCCATGTTTATCTCCTCGCCAGAGCATTTAACAGCAGCATTCAAGTAAGAAATTTATTCTTATTAAAGCTATTAAAGTTATTCAGTCAAGAGCAGTGAGTGATTTTCTGTTTTTCTTTTGATGTTTGATTCATATTAACAGCATGTACAGCAGTAGGTACTGCATATATTTTCACTTTAATACACAGATCTAATATACAGTACATATGCGATTTCTTTGGTTGCCGTTTACGTTCACAGACATAACCGCCTGTGTTTTTGTGAACTTTGTGTGTTTTTGATATAACCTTTGTTTATTTGACAGTTTAAGCGCAATAAGACGGATATGTGCGCTCCGAAAACATCAGAAGTTTAGACTGATATGGCTATAAAACGCATGCAGATAATAAACTTTCATGATGATGAAGAACTGCAATGTCACATGAGCATGACTGCGATAGAGATGATAATCAAAACCAAACAGATGTTTTTTAGTTTTTAGCAGAGTATCCGAGGCACAAGTTGTTCAGGCTCTGCCCTCTTCTGGAAAGCGTGTGGGGAGCAGCAGCTCATTTGCATTTAAAAATGTATGCATGAAAACAGCATGTTTTTCCTTCCGCTCAAAAATGGGCATTTACAACATGGTATAATAAATGATCTGTGGGGTACTGTGAGCTGAAACTTCACAGATACATTCTGGGGATACCTAAGACATATATTGCATATTGTAAAAAGGGACATAACAGCTCCCCTTTAAGGACCTATCAGCCTGCGCCATCTAGAGTTGACAGTCATGACAGAACTTTGTATTTATTTTAAATTCCAATAATATTTCACAGTATTACTTTGTTTACTGCATGTCTGAATAAATAAATACAGCCTTGGTGAGCATAATGCTTCTTTCAAAAACATTTAAAAATTTTACAGATCCAAAACTTTTGAACAGTAGTGCATTCCTATCAAGAACTCTATTATTTAATTTTTCCCTGTGCTTTTCTTAGCACTCATCCAGAAGCGGCTGAAGAAAGAGAAGAAGACCAAGAGAAAATTGCAGGAGGCTCTGGAGGTCGAGTCTAAGAGAAGAGACCAGGCTGAGCAGACGCTGCAGCGGACGGCCTCCAGTGAGAGATCACCTACTCAAAACGGTTAGAATGCTAAAATGCTAATGCTTATATCAATATTGTACATACAATTTTTTTCTGCATGTTGAAATGAAATCCTTATGGTGTCACTGCCGCTTAAAAGGTCATGACCACACAGCCAAGACTGAAAAGAATACACTGTAAAATCTAACTAGTTAGCCTTACTTAAAAAAAAAAAGCATGCAAACTAATAGCCTTAAAAAAACTAAAATAGCTATAGTATGTTGCATTGATGAATGCTTAGTTAAATAACTAAATAAGAATTGCAGAGAGTACTTGATAATTTACTTTAGATTTACTAGCTACTCAGAATTATTATTTTCAACAACTAAATTTCAAGTGAAATATACTATGCTGACTTCCAGAGTGCATTGCGGCATGAATAAATTAATCAATTGCTTTGTTTTACTATTATTTGGCTTTATTTGCCAGTTGTATTTGTCTTGTGTGTAGTAACACAACAAAGACAGCAAGTTATTTTGTAATGGTCAGAGTCTTATCAAAATTAATGTAATTGTTAGATCTGGATTATATCAACCCAATTAAAAGTTTGATGTTTCACAACGTGTTTATGACAAGTGCAATACAATTTTAATAGATCATAATTCTACATGAAAAGTAGACATTATGATCTAGTTAGAAGTTAGGTCACCTTTTAAAAAAAATCTTTTTAGCCACGTTTTAACTGTGATTTCTTGTTGCATCAATTGGAAGAGAATGGAATTATAATAATATAAATGAAGTTCCAAGTGCCCAGACAAACATGGAACACTAATCACCATAATGGTGACTTCAAACAAAAGCATTTCTAGAAATCATTTCATGACATCAATTTATGTGATATTCTCTCAAAATTTTCAGTTGTATTGTTAACTCAATCAAGATGACTTTGGAGAATTAGTGAAGGCAACTAAGGAGAAAATAACTGCAGAAGTGGAGGAAATGAATGAAAAGCTAAGAATTGACCCACCTCAAAAGCTCTTTTTTTTTGCTTGACAAAATGGTACTCAAACCAGTCAAATATTCTTAACGTGGGTTTTCTGAGTAACAAAGGCATAGTATGCAAAAAGTACAGATTTTTACTAGATTTTTACAATTAAGTTCAACAGATTGTTGCACAATAAGTAAATGTAACAGTCTCTTTCTGTTTTGGTTTCATTTTCAATATGTTCCCTGTTCCGGTTTGCCTGAGTTCTGTTTGCTAGTTAATTTCCTTGGTTACTGTCACTGATTATGTTGATAATTACTGATTACGGACCTGTTTCAGTTTCCGTTGATTAGCCTTCTTTGTGTATTTAAGCCTTAAGTTTTTTGTTGTTGATTGCCATCTTTGTATTATGGTATTTGGTTGTTTATTATATTTCCTGTGTTTCTCCTATGTGTTCCATATTGGATTTATTAGACTGTTTGTTTCTTGGATTCTCCTGCATCGTGGGATTTGTTCAACCACCCCTGAAAGTGAAGTTAGCTAAAAAGTGTTAGTTAAAACAACTGCTGATGGTTGTAACACAGGGTGAGATGTAACACAGTTGTTTTAAGCACTTTACATTGGATAAATAGCATTAGGTATAGGCATTAAAGAAAATGGTGTTACAATTATTCCAGATCTCTTCTATCTGCCACATCATCATGTCAAGTACAAATGCTGCTATGACAGCAGTATTCTAAACTTTAAAATGTGTTTTACTTGTGACAAATAATTTGTAACACTAATAACTGTTTTCATGTTTACAGACCCTCCTCAACATGAAATGGAGACAAACCATAACAGCATCAAAACAGACACCGACAGAACAATACAAGGTACAGATGTCTGAATGGACAATTAATCTGTCCATGTTTTGTTGTATTGTTTCTTTATGGATCTAAATTTAAATGTCTTTTTCTCTTGTAATGTTCAGTATTGATAGAAACAACACAATGTCTCCCATCTCTCATATATGTATCTCACACACAAGCTTTTGTTAGAATATTAAACATTTAAAACACTGGATGTAAAATGAAATTAAATGCCACTGACGCAAAAAGGAAAGAAAGACTAAAGACAAAAAGGGGAGCTGTAATTAATGGTCCCTTAATTGTCCTCATGAAAAATTTGCATGGGCATAATTTACATAATCTATGTGTTGTAATTAATCTTTCAAAGGGTTTGCTTTCTCTTTTCGTCTTGGATGAGAGGAAAGGGAGGGTAGGGCTCTTTTTTGTTTTCTTTGACATTTATTCAAATACTGCATCTTCTCCTTTAACAACCCTTTCATCTCCTCTCAGTCCACACGTTAGAACATTATGGATTTGTCTGTTCATTATATGCTGCTTGTGACATCAGCCAAGCATCATTCATACCATTTTTTTTTTTTGTCCACAGATGGAAGGCTCTTTCTAAAGTCCACAATGATGTACTAAAGAACGAAGACACGGAGTAAACGCATTCATACTGTATAGAAGAGACTGTAGTCAATTGCCTGGTAAATAACGTCTGCAATTCTGCTGGAGGACTGATGGAAGACAATGAGGCAATTTTATAGGCTGTTGTCAGTGTGTTACAGCTCAAGGACTTGACAAGATTATTATGGCCATCGAAAGTTAGCATTCAGTAGAATGAAGCGTGAGCCAAGCTATCGTCATCAGATGGCCGAGAAGAAAATGGTATCACAATGCACACCTGGTTGGATAACCAGGGATTTTTCGCAACACTGAGACATTAAAAACATTTTATAAAGCATTTAAATCTGCCTGACTACACTGACAGATGAAATATTCAAATCAGACTTTGCCATTTAACGCCCTTCTATCATTTCACGTTTTAAGTCAATTTCAAAGCATCATTTCCTGAAGGGAGGTGTCTGAAGAAAGATTTCAGTTTATTTAGTTATTTATCAAATATAGACACTGCATTTAAATGCGTATTGTGTATCTGTCTGTTATTTCAAAGAGAAAGTATAGCTGTCCAGATTTTTTTTTTTTTTTGTCATTGTTGTATAAGGGATCATAGCAGAAATGTCTCAAAATTCATCAAATATGTACATAAAAGTGTAGACATGCTACTGTGCATTGTACGCTGTAGATTTAGAAAATCAATACAAAGGTTTTTATTAAGATTTCTTGTATCTAAGTTATTTTTTGTTCAGTTGCCGTTTATTATCCTACCCGACATGGAGAGCATGCTGGCATGTCGTTACTTCTGTCCTGTCCATCTGGAATACAATAAAGATTTTTCCCACATGCTTTACAAGGGAGACGTTTCAAAAGCTGACTGACTGAAACTTGTTTTGTGTGACTTCTACAGCAACACAAAATCAAAGTAGTCAAATGCAAATAGATTGACGTCTACCCTGCCACTCTTGTTTTTGTTTACCACTGGTAAAGCATGCAATGCATCATTGTTGTTTTGTTTATTATTTATTTTAATTTTTAATTTATTTTTTAAATCTATTTTACTCTTGATTTATTTTATTTTACTTCCAAGACATCAAGACACTCTTGTTCTAGTTGACATCTGGTAAAAATTCACAATGCCTCATTATTTTATTGTAATTTTTTTTTCTATTTTTTTTTATTATTATTATTTTTTTTTTTATTTATCTTACTTAAATTTATCTTTTATTTATTTTATTTTATTTTCAATACATAAAGACATTCTTGTTTACCACTGGTAAAAGTTTGCAATGTTTTTTTTTTTTTTTTTTTTTTTATGTTATTTTAAACTTCCAAGACAGAGAGTCATAGAGATAGACACATTTGCTTTCCTCAAGAGCACATGCACTAAATGTGTTGACGCAGCATTTAGCCAATCACTCAAGCTGTACTGTTTAGCGGTATGCTCTCTCTCTCTTTCTCTCTCTGAACATAATAAGAAGCCAGGAGAGATGAATAATTGACTGATTGTTGCATTATTCAGGCCCCTATTGTGGAAAAAGCCCAGTCTCTGGCACATTCCAGGTCTCTCTGGCATATTGAATATGAGGTTAAAGTTTCAATCAACCTTGAAAGGGAGAGGCATTTTTCATCACCTAGCTCTTGTATCAAGTTGGTGCACTCAGAGTTACTGTACAGTTCTGTCCAGACAATAATTTGTTTGCTATTTCTGTGAAAATGTATTACACTATAGACCAAAGTTGCCTTATCAACTCATTCTGGCAGGATTGGTAAATTTATTATCTATTATACAAGTCCAATTGTACTTATTGTGGTGATCCTTAACTCTGATTGTGGCAAAGCTGCATTTGCGTACTTAAACTGCAGTCTATACAGTCAACACTGGGGGGTGGTAGATGTTTTCCCCTTTAGTGATCACTTTTATCTCCTTCTATAAATCTCACATTCATCTATGGGTCCGTTATGAATCAAAATGACTCTAACAAGACTGTTGAATGGCTCGTCACAGTCTGTAAGACATCCAGCCACGACGGAGTAGCGCAAATGTATAATCTAATCAGAGAGTGCATTATACATTAGTACAGACAGTGGTAGAGGTGCAGGACAAGTTATCCAAATGAGTGTTAGAGCAGGATGAGAGTCAGGCCGTAGACGGGTAATGAAAGGGCAAGAGAGTAGCGCTCAGCTTTTCAAACCTTTCACTGTCATTACTAATTCATGTTGCTCCTTCTCGCTCCTAATGAGAGAGAGAGTCGGGGGAAAGGGAGAATGGTGCAGGGATAATGTGCCGTGAAATTGACTCATTCTCGAGAAGAGGAAAGGGAGAGGAGATCAACTTTTGATTTTAAACTGCCCTCTGAGGAAATGATGGTGAATTTAGTGATCCTGACAAAAGAGGGGACTGTTTATTTAGTTCAGCTTTTTCATGACATAGAAAAAAGGGAATGAAGTTAACAGACATGCAGCAGCCCCAAAAAGCATGTGGACACTTACTGTAAGTCACACTTAAACATTTATGAATGACTTTCCATTATCAAAATATCAAAGAAATACAGTACAACATTTTAAAGAAAACACTTCTGAAAAATACTATAAACGATGCATTGTTCAAAATGAAGACACAATGTAGGACACTTTCTGGCTGTGAAATGTCAGTGTTAATGTGAAGAACTTAACGATTAATTAGCGATTTGTTAACGATTAATCAATGATTGATTAATTGTCGATAACAGTTTAATAAAACTTATCGATGGTCGATTAAGCAAGGTCACCATCAGAATGGTAGTTTTGAGGTGCGTGAAGCTCATGCGCAAAACAGTGTATTAATGTCTAGCTGTTTATTTCGAAGCATAATTAAGCAAGGGTCCAAAAAACCCTACAAACAAGTGATTTTACTAAACATAAGAACTACAAACTTGTGTAAACGCCACAACAAAAGTACAAGTAATAAGATCCTGCTTGATGAGTGATGATCTTCTGGTAAATCAAGATCTGTCAATATGAGCGATCAAACCAATCCAAGCACACTCCAGCTGTAAAACAGTGTCCGATTGTTTTCTACACACCATACACACCCACCATACCCAAGATCTTGTTTCCATTGGTTGAACTTTCAAATGACGTTGGAAAACACTGCATCAGATCCCAGAAGTCCTATAGCTTTAGCCAAGCAGCATGTCATGTGATTATGCATTTTCTTATGTTGTGTTTAGGCTCGTTCGAGACCACCTGCTCTAAATAAAGATGTGCGATCTACCATGTTTTGCTAATGTTTTGCAAGTTACCAACCAAATGTGGCACAAAAGCATAATGTGTATACTGTTTACACGTTCGTATGCAGCATTTTTTGTTAATACAAACAACGATCAATTATGGGAATTTTTGTAAATTGACATCCCTAGTTGAAACTCTCTTCACATCCTGATAGCAATCAATAATAGTAGTGATCTTAATATTTAAAAAAAAATTACATATATCTTCAGTGACAGTCTCAGGACCAAAAAAATGTTCATCCAATCATTGCATTCGGTCCCACGGTATGCAAATACAGGCTGACAGGCAGGTAGGACACCTGAGGTGCTGTTCACGTCCTCAGACTCGAATTTATGCATTTCTATGGCAACACAATCAGAACCAAAATGAATCTTCAGCAGTCAGGTGGTCAGAGTCATTAGGGTGAATTCAGGGTGATTGTGACACTTTTTGCCATTTAGATGAATTGGAAATTAACCTTAATTCACCCTATTATTGTCATGTTATGTGCTTTGAGACATGAGGTAATTTAATCTCTCGTGATGCTTTGCAGACTCTGCTCTGTCTGTTCATGTGTTTTGAAGGAGGCATGGCTTTGGAGAACACTCTGAAAGAATGGTAGTATCTCATGCTTTTAAAGCTAGCTTGCTATTGCTAACCTCTCCGATATTGCCTACCCTGCCTTTAATTGACATTTTAAAAATAAAATGAAGGAATCAGTTATCAATTTAATTGTTTAAAAATAAAAAATGGAAATAAATAAATCACTTTTTAAATGGACAAATAAAACTGTTTATTTAGTTTGTTTTAAATGTAGTTACACAATATACTTAAATATGAACATGAACTAATGAATGCTTTAAATAATGTTTTTGTTTATTGTTAGCTAATGATACTTATGATGCATTGATAAATGTTAACAAACTGAATCTTATTGTAAAGTGTTTAAAAAAAAAAAAAAGGACTCAGAAAGTCCTGATAAAAAAAAGTCTAGCATAATTTGTAGCAGATGACACTTGATTTAATATTTTGTATCAGATGCAACACATTCTCACTCCCAACTCATCACATATGGATGCTTGGTCAGGACCCCTCGGCAAAACTTTTTAACACATAGGGTACCCCTTTTGCATCAAATTTAATTTAGTTATTTTTTTTATTTTTTTATTTTTTTGGACGTGCAGGTATTCTATTGCTTTCAATGAGAAACCTTTGAACATGACTTTTTGTAATCATTTTTATACTGTTTTTGGTCAGGTTGTGCAAAAAAACCTGTGAATGTACGTCTGTTTACATGTTACGTGTTTTTGCATGTTACATAAATGTTTATATGTTATTTTTTTTTTTTTTTTTGAGAAGTGGGTAGGAGTGGGGTTAGGTGCTCCAAAATATCTATGAAAGTATGAATTTATAAAATCATTTCTACTTTTACAAATGCAAAGAATTAACTGCATATTGATCTGACACACACTAAAGAGCTGCATTAAAAAGTGACACTGAGGAGTCCTGACCAAGTGTCAGTACATGTTAAGAGTGAAAACGTGTTGCAACATACAATAACGTTGGCTAAAAATGTCTAAATTCTTTTTTGAAGCAATCTGATTTTGGGTAACATACCAACTGAACATTTAGTTTTTATATAAGCCTGTCTAAGTACACATATATGAAAAAATATACTATAAAAATATTAAAAAAAACAATATTATTAGAGAATGATACAAAACCTGGATATATGAGAAAGCCTAATTTTAAATGTGTGATTTCTAGACCTCTAGAAGTCATGTAAATAAATAAAACATTAAAACTCCATGGGCATTTTTATAATGAAAATTCAATTTCGTTGCTCTAAAATATTTTAGAAATTGTGAGTAAAAATCCTTATCCTTTGTCCAGTAATTCATGAACAACTAAAGAGTCATGTAAATTCATAAGTTAAAAAGAGTGAGAATGTTGCAGGAATGAGCCTTCGAATGTCATTGTGGGCAATCAAAACACAAAGGTGCCTGTACTTCTGACACTCAAAAATGTGATGCATTTTAAAAGTGGTCAACATTAGAGGCCCAGAGCCTTAAGCTCAGAGGCCCGTATTCACCTAAAACACAAAACAAGGTGCTGCCAAAGTCAAATTGATATTGAAAAGTGCTTGAATGTGTTCCAGTTACTGCTGGCACAATATAAAATAAATAAGGAAATGAGAAATATTATTCATCCCAGTCCAGGCACCTCCTCAGCACCTCCTATTTGACGGCTTCTGAAATCATTATCACAGCTTTGATGTTGTACGTACTTGTTGAAATATGTTAAACATGTGTTCATTCTTGTAAATATGACTTCATTATTCACAAATGCTACTTTATTTCTTATATTTGTGACAATTTCTTGAAAGTTACAAAGTTGTAATGAGAGGCTAAAGATCTTAGTAGCAGTAGTTTTGGTTACACAGAAGAAATAAAGCCATTCGAGTTTGGAACGACATGAGGGTGAGTGAATTGAATTATCCCTATAAGTCACAATTGCACCTGGACAACAACTCACTGTAAGACATTTTTCACATTCTACCCTTTGCTGTAAGGATATCTGTATAATGAGAATATATTGTTTTGTTTGTTTGTTTTGTCTGTTTTTTCCATTGCCTTGTCACAGATATGTGTGAGTGTGTGCGTGCTCTCACTCAAGCTGCTTGACAGGGGCACTGGGTGCTTGAGAGGACTTATGTCCCTTCGCTGGACTTCTGACAGCTGGATTGGCTTGTTTTCCCTCCCTCTCCCTGGGGGCTTCGCTGTCAGCTCTATACTCAGGCAGATTGTGAAGAGAGAGATTAATGGACAATGAGGATGCAGAAAGGGAGATACATCGAGAGAGGGAGAAGAGAAAAAAGGACGAGAGGAGGCCAACTGCCATCTGCTCATTTCCTTTTAATGGACAAAGCAAACAGCAGGAGACAGTGCTGCCGACAAATCTGGATTTTCTTTATTACAAGAACACACACTCTAATTTGTTGAGGTTGACAAAGACAGAAACATAGCTACTTTCTCTTCCATTCAGGTCTTTTACTATCTTTTCTTCTGTTCTTTTTTCATGTAAACAAGGTGATTTGGTCATTATGTCTGGCTTTCAGACAAAATGTTAGTTGGTTTCTATTTAGCTTCCATTTTTACAGGTTATACTGAGACTATTTGAAATGAAAAATTGATTTAATTTACAAAAAAATAAATGTAATGATATACATCAGAAAAATAATGACTATCTTTGTTCAGTTAATAAGTTTCACATTCAGTGAATTTGGATGTTATGAATGAATAAACATGACTGTCGCAAAATTCTGCGGTTTCTCGTCTTTATGACTAACACCAGTATTTCCTTTCAGTCATCTGCTGGCTCTATCACCAAGCCTTACTTACAGTTTAAATATCATATTGAATACAGCTGCTAGAAAAGTCAAAATTGTTTTAGCATTAGCTAAATATCAGAGAGAAATTAGATTAGAGAGGTAGGAAAGAAACACAAGTGGTGAAGAATTGCCTGTTTAGCTTCACATAGCGCACATTTTAATAAAACTAAAATGAGACATGAGTAAAACAAGGTGTAGGCTGATGAATTCAAGGTTAATCTGGGATCCATTTTCCATCTCTTCCACTCGCATGCGAGTTTTGACTGCTCTGAGATTACGATCAAAGAGCAGTTTTTACTTTTACTACAAAGTCCTTGCATGACAGACCCATGTGATTCAGGCAAGTCATAAAAAATAATTGGACTTGTGTACTTTATTTTGAGGCATCTGTGATTGGTTTCCCATCATCTCATTATGGGTTATATGTCCTGTCAAAATAATACAGTCCTGTAGTGCTTTCATTTGGATAATGATTAAAATTATGATAAAGCAGTGACAGGGAAAGAGTGTATGCTGTGGATGTAAAGGTTTTATTTGTTGCCATTAAGTTATGAAAACATTTCTGATTGATCTCTGAATGTACAGAACGTTCCGTTTTATAATTTTGCAAACATTATGTGATTGTTACTTTTGAATGTTCTTTAAAATATCTGAAATCAGGTAGTTAAGTAGTAATGTTTAAAAAAAAGTTAGATGAAAGTCCAACTAAAATACTTTCCATGAGCAATGTATAAACAATGTTTTTTAGTGCTAACATTTTGAAAACTTTATAAAAGACAGATAACTTTGAACAAACATTCTGTTAATGTTACTGGTTTCATGAATTTGAGAGAACCTTGCCAGAACGTTTATCACAGTTCTGAGAACATTCCCAGTTAGCTGGGTATTTATTCCACTGTGGCACTTACATCTCGTTTTAGGCTACTTTTAGCTCAAAAAGGTGTAGGTCTATATGCTCACTAAAACAGATTAGGTAACAAGTTATTTTAGTGTCTCTTTAAAGCTGGGTGCACTCTGTGCGATTTATAATAACCCTTTATGATTGTTGCTTGTCACACTGTACGAACATGATCCTCATGTCACACTGTGGGATCTCAGCTGTCCTATATGTCAGACTGTACGAGAGTCAAGACGCGTTAAAAACGGACGCGCGCTTGAAAACTTGTCCGGAGTTTTACATCATCAACCCAATCACATTCGGTGACAGTGAGCTGCATTACACGCGGCAATGAAATGGTGGCTAACAAAGAAATCTCTAGCGTTAATTTTGATCACGGCTTATATTGAAAAACAAGACAATTTGACGTTTGTCGTAGAAGTCACACTGCAGGACTGTGCGCCAAATCTTCTGACACTGCCAGAATTTCGTCGGAGGTAAAATTTGATCGCAACGGCCGTTAATCGGCTGTAGGTGAATATGTCAAACTAGAGATCAAAGACCAAACCGTTCACGACCAAATCGTGGCCAAAATCGCGCAGTGTGCACCCGCCTTTACACATCTTAAGCCGGGTTCACACTGTGTGATTTTGGCCACGATTTGGTCGTCTGAGACAAATTTTGAGAATCCTAAAAGATTCCTATAATCCTAGGCTAAAGTCTGTAGTCTTTGATCGTTAGTTTGACATGTTCACCGACAGCCGATTAATGACCTTTGCGATCAAATTTTACCTCCGCCGAAATTCTGGCAGTGTCAGAAGATTTGGCGCACAGTCCTGCAGTGCGACTTCTCCTACGACAAACGTCAAATTGTCTTGTTTTTCAAGACACCATTTCAGTCCCACGTGTAATGCAGCTCACTGTCACCGAACGTATGATGTTTTATTAACAAAATTCGGGAGGAGCACGTGCAGATAATTAGACTAATTAGCACAAGTGGAAAGCATTCAGCTAATCAACCAACAACAAGAGGTATATATACTGCAGACTTACCTCTGTTCATTGACAGTTTATCAGCATCCCTCCACCATCCCATCTCCTCACTTCTAGTTCTATCTCTCATTACCACAATCGGGGGAGTACTCTGGGTTTGGGCCAAAATTCCGAGCTCGGAGCCCTCCCCCTGGACAGCACGCCAAATACGCATTACTGTACTCTATCTAATTATATGTATATGTGAACTCGTGAAGTGTGGGTTGATGATGTAAAACTCCGGACAAGTTTTCATGCGCGCGTCCGTTTTTAACGCGTCTTGACTCTCGTACAGTCTGACATAAATGACAGCTGAGATCCCACAGTGTGACATGAGGATCATGTTCGTACAGTCTGACAAGCAACCATCGTAAAGGACTATTATAAATCGCACAGTGTGCACCCGGCTTTAAGCCCGGAAGACACCAAGCCGGCGGTCGGCCGTCAGGCAGTTTTCGTTCGGCGGCCGACTAAAGGCGAGTGCACACTGTGCGATTTTGGCCATGATTTGGTCGTCTGAGACAAATTTTGAGAATCCTAAAAGATTCCTATAATCCTAGGCAAAAATCTGTAGTCTTTAATCTCTAGTTTGACATGTACACCTACAGCCGATTAATGGCCGCTGCAATCAAATTTTACCTCCGCGAAATTCTGGCAGTGTCAGAAGATTTGGCGCACAGTCCTGCAGTGTGACTTCTCCTACGACAAACGTCAAATTGTCTTCGTTTTTCAATATAAGCCTTGATCAAAATTAATGCTAGAGATTTTTTTGTTAGCCACCATTTCAGTCCCGTGTAATGCAGCTCACTGTCATCGAATGTGTGTGGGTTGATGATGTAAAACTCTGGACAAGTTTTCAAGCGCGCATCCATTTTTAACGCGTCTTGACTCTCCTACAGTCTGACATATAGGACAGCTGAGATCCCACAGTGTGACATGAGGATCATGTTCGTACAGTCTGACAAGCAACAATCGTAAAGTACTATTATAAAATCGCACAGTGTGCACCCAGCTTAAGTGTTCCGCACCGTCGGCTGAAGTTGGTCCTCGTCGGCTTTTTTCCAGCTGATTTGACATGTTGCATCCGAAAACTGGAAAATGCTGCCTTCGGAGGAGACATTTCAAGGTAGGAAGGCATCAAGGCACATCCGAATCCAATGTTAGCTTCACTTCCTGTCTCATGAGATACCTTCATCTGATCGATTTCCGAAGGCAGCATAGATGTATTCTTCACTGCCTTTGATATCCCACAATCCTGTGTGTCCATTCTGTGACTATTGAGCTAGAAAATTAAAGATGGCGTCCGAAAGTTGAATTTGCTGGTCAGTTTGAGTGTAAATGTATGTTTTTGAGCAACATTTTCCACTTTTGATGTCATTTCTAGCGAGAAATTACTACTGTAGTAATTAAATATTTGTTTAGTTCTCACCAAAGCTCGCACTATTTTTTGGTAGATCATTAAAATGTTACGCTGCCTCAGAAGTCAGCTTCATGAGGTGCCTTCATGCACAAACGCTGCCTTACAAGTCATTGCCTGATAGGGCAGCGAGGCAACAAGTCAGCTTCCTAGGTTTTCGGATGCAGCCGTTGAATCTGCATCAGAGATCGTCGGTCAGTCAGGCCATCTGATCATTCTGATTGGCTGTTCAGCTACTGCCACCTGCTGGTACGGAAATGCATTTCTTCTTACGCAGGCGCAGAACGGACGTGCTACTTGGCCGCCAGGTGTCGAGTGTCGCCGGTTTGGTGTGTCAGGACAACTTTGGACCCAAACGCTGTCGACGTGAGCCAACCCCGCAGTCTGCTTTCGTCGCCACTAGTTCGTTTGCGTCGGCTTGGTGTGTTCCGGGCTTTACATGTAGGCGACTTACTATAATAACAGTAAATTATGCATAATTACAAACAAATAACTCTAACCCTTGCAAGAAAAAGTATGTGATCCACTTGCAGAATCTGTGAAAATGTTAATAATTTTAACAAAATAAGGGAGATAATACAAAATGCATGTTATTTTTTATTTAGTACTGTCCTGAGTAAGATATTTTACATAAAAGATGTTTACATATAATCCACAAGACAAAAAAATAGCTGAATTTATTAAAATAACCCCATTCATAAGTATGTGAACCATTGATTCTTAATACTGTGTGTGGTTACCTGGATGATCTACGACTGTTTGTTTGTTTTGTGATGGTTGTTCATGAGTCCCTTGTTTGTCGTGAGCAGTTAAACTGAGCTCTGTTCTTCAGAAAAAATCTCCAGGTCCTGCAGATTCTTCAGCTTTCCAGCATTTTTTGCAT
This sequence comes from Hypophthalmichthys nobilis, assembly GCA_037950665.1. NCBI lineage: Eukaryota > Metazoa > Chordata > Actinopteri > Cypriniformes > Xenocyprididae > Hypophthalmichthys > Hypophthalmichthys nobilis. Next base: position 21,760,676 of record CM075480.1, on the reverse strand, counting down.
ATTTGAACCCTTTACAGCAGTGACTGAATGATTTTGAGATCCGTCTTTTCACACTGAGGACAACTGAGGGACTCAAACACAACTTTTAAAAAACATTCACTGACGCTCCAGAAAAAAACATGATGCATTAATAGATGGGGGGTGAAAACATTTGGAATTTGAAGATCAAGGTAAATTGTATTTAATTTGTCTTCCGGAAACATGCAAGTATCTTCCGTTGCTTCCGAAGGGCAGTACTAAATAAAAAAATGATATTCAAGCGAAATAAGAAAATTTTGGACCTCTTCATCCTGTTCATAAGTTTTCCTCCCCGACTCTTAATGCATCGTGTTTCCTTCTGAAGCATCAGTGAATGTTTGAACCTTTTTAATAGTTGTGTTTGAGTCCTCAGTTGTCCTCCATGTGAAAAGATGGATCTCAAAATCATTCAGTCACTGTTATAAAGGGTTCAAATATGCAAAAGATGGTGGAAAACTGAAGAATTTTTGGGACCTGGAGATTTTTATGAAGAACAGAGCTCAGTTTAACTGCTCAGAATAAACAAGGGACTCATGAACAACCATCACACAACAAAAAAATCATCCAGGTAACCACACAGTATTAAGAATCAATGGTTCACAAACTTTTGAACTGGGTCATTTTAATAAATTCAGCTATTTTTTTGTCTTATGGATTATATGTAAACATCTTTTATGTAAAATATCTTACTCAGGACAGTACTAAATAAAAATAGCATGCATTTTGTATGATCTCTCTTATTTTGTTAAAATTTTGCACATTTTCACAGATTCTGCAAGTGGTTCACATACTTATTCTTGCAACTGTATATAGTAAGTACATGTTGTTAATTAATATTAGGCTACACAGACTTATTTGTATAATTACAATGTAACAAGGGTACCTTGACCCAGATGAGCCATTTCTCTCTTTTTTACACCTTTCAGACAACTCAAGCACCCCAGAAACCTTCGTCATTTGGCAATAGTTGGGACACAGAAGCTGATGTCTTCCTTTATCTCCATTAGGAATGACTACTGTGTCTTATTTCATGATTATCTTATGAAAACCAGTAACTCCCCATAAGCATCGCCACCGCCAGCCTGCGCAACACGTCTAAAACACCCAACAGATGGTCATTACACAAACAGGCTAATTTATCTCAAAGCCAGCAGTGGGGAACAAACAAAAGTATTTTACTTAATGTAGCAGCTTGACGTTGACTTGCAGCTGAGCTTTCAAACTGGCTCAAATGAAAGATGTCTTGTTTTCATTAATTCTCCAGCAGAGAAAGCTCTTGTTTGTGAAATTGAAGTCAGACGATATAGCACTGATCATTTATCAAAAGCCAAACGGCCCGTTTCATCATTGGAAACTAGTTAAAGCCTTATTGGCTTTATTTTTTTGTGTGTATGATAGCAATATAACTTTATTCTTGTTTATATAATCACAACCAATTCGCCTATTTGTACTCTCAAAAAAATGTAAGCCTGTTTTTGTAATTCCTTTAAATGGATAGTTCACCCAAAATGAAAATTCTGTCATCATTTACTCACCCTCAAGTTGTTCCAAACCTGTATGAATTTCTGTCTTCTGCTGAACACAAAAGAAGATAATTTGAAGAATGTCGGAAACCAAACAGTTGATGGACCCCATTGACTTCCATAGTATCCCCATTCTATGGAAGTTAATGGGGTCCATCAACTGTTTGGTTAACCATATTCTTCAAAATTTTTTCTTCAAAAAATCTCCCATATAACTGGACAAAACAACACAGATAGTTCAGTTGTATTGAACCCGCTAGTATTGTATCAAACCCCTTCAAACCACACACTACATGGATGAATTGACTGAACAATGGTATGAGTGAAAACAAGTTTGTATTTTGATGAAATGTTCACATAGTGGTACTGTCAAATATTCAAGGAGACTCACCATGCAGGTTCTGAAAAACTCACAAAAGACACACAGAAAGGGCAAGAAGAATAGTGGATTGGCCCACTGTGGATGCTGTGTAATTCCTATAAAAGAAATAGAAGTGTACATATGATTGTAAAGTGACATCTTTAATGTAGTCAAAATAGGAAATACAAAAACAAAATATCAAATAGTCAGAATATCACAATATTAAAAACAAACTGGACTACTGTCAGGGATAATCAATGTTAAATATTGTAAAAGTCTTTAGCATCAGTGATGTGGCTCTGTTGAAAGGCTTCTCCCTAAAAGTAAAAAGAAAGACATCAAGACCACAGTAAATCTGTTCCACTTTGGGTCATTTCATCAAGTCATTAAATTCCTTTTTTAAAAGGATTTGAGTGAGTTTGACAAGGGCCAAATTGTGACGGTAGACGATTGGGTCAAAAGTGGTCCAAGGAAGGAACAGTGGTGAACCAGCAACAGGGTCATGCGCGGCCAAGGCTCATTGATGCAAGTGGGGAGCAAAGGCTGGCACGTGTGGTCCGATCCAACAGACGAGCTACTGTAGCTCAAATTGCTCAAGAAGTTAATGCTGGTTCTGATAGAAAGGTGTCAGAATACACAGTATATTGCAGTTTGTTGTGTATGGGGCTGCATAGCTGCAGACCAGTCCGGGTGCCCATGCTGACCCCTGTCCACTGCCAACAGTGCCAACAGTGGGCATGTGAGCATCAGAACTGGACCACGCAGCAATGGAAGAAGGTGGTCCGGTCTGATGAATCACGTTTTTTTATTTACATCACGTGGATGGCCGGGTACGTGTGCTTCGCGTACCTGGGGAACACATGACACCAGGATGCACTATGGGAAGAAGGCAAGCCGGCGGAGGCAGTGTGATGCTTTGGGCAATGTTCTGCTGGGAAACCTTGGGTCCTGCCATCCATGTGGATGTTACTTTGACACGTACCACCTACCTAAGCATTGTTGCAGACCATGTACACCCTTTCATGGAAACAGCATTCCCTGGTGGCTGTGGCCTCTTTCAGCAGGATAATGCACCCTGCCACAAAGCAAAAATGATTCAGGAATGGTTTGAGGAGCACAACAATGAGTTTGAGGTGTTGACTTTGCCTCCAAATTCCCCAGATCTCAATCCAATCGAGCATCTGTCTAGTAGAGTCCATGCCTCGATGGGTCAAGGCTGTCTTGGCAGCAAAAGGGGGACCAACACAATATAACGAAGGTGGTCATAATGTTATGCCTGATCGGTGTATCTGACTAGTCAATCAAACCAGCAGTTTGCGCTGCCATCGTGTGGTCATAAATCACAGTACAGTAGAATACAATCTGTAGGCCCAACACAATTTCCAAATGTTTCAAATGTAGAATTTAAAGGTACATTTTGGACTTCATACTGTTTTCTTCTAGAGACAGGAAAGGGATTCAGTGTTTCATTACACTTAGCCTATTTCACATGTCATTAAACAATATTCATATTTTAGTGAAAATAAATAAAGATGACATGACACTACTACCACTACTACTAAAAAAATAAAAACAATTTTTTTGTAGTCTCATTATGATGCAACTAAATAAAATTATTGGACAGAAATTAAAAAAAAAAAAAAAAAAAATCACTATGTTTCTCTTTGGTACATTATTCCCATATTTTTCTGCTTCAAATTAAATAAAGTTACATCATATCCATAACTGTGTACATTTTAGACAAGGACATATTTTTAATTTTGTGCATGAATTTATAGTGGTAATTAAATTTACTTGTTCAAAATAAATTGTGTGTTCTTGAATTAAATTATCTTATTACAAGAATAGTTTTAAAAATGAGTAAAAAATATCTTGTTTAAAATTAAAATGCTAGTGAGGGTTTACAAAGGTAATGGTAAACTGGATTTTCGCTCTTAAAAACATAGTTATTGGATAAGCAACTGCCATTTATAACCATTGTAATCAAAGACAAAACAATGGATGCACTCAGTCATTTCCATGTTTAGATCAGTTTCTGTAAGACAAACAAATTTGTTATGAAAAACAGTTGACCAAAACTATGGAAGCCCATTTCTGCCAAAAAAAAAAAAAAAAAAAATCATGCTTAGGTAAATCATATGACATAAAATGTCGAAATTTTCACATTGGCCTACTAAGTCAAAAAAATACAATTATGACATAAAAGCCATATTTATAAGACAAAAAGGTATAATTATGACAAACAAGGTCAAAATTATAAAATACTAAGTCATAATTGGAGAATTGTAGCACAAAGTCGAAACAACCCTTACCTGTGGTAAAGTCACTAACTCACGGCCGCTAGTGGCCTATTATTGTAAAAGAAAACGCTTATTTCGTAGGAGTGACGTGGAAGAAGTTTGTCTCCTGCGAGGCACCATCCTCGATACCCTTTCCCCTTTCCCTTTCTCATAGCGAGATTTCTCTTTAACTTTTAATGTTTTTACGTTGTAAATCGAGTGCCTTTGAGACGTAATCTTGTTAGTCTTCTTAGTTATATTCCGCGTGTAAGTGGCATGATGTTCACGTCCACCGGTTCTTGGGGATTGTGTAAGTACAGCTCAAAATCATCATGTCATGAAGATCAGATCCTGCTGTCATTCATTCAGTTTAAAGCTCAGTCGTCATGACCTTCACCTGATAATTATCGCACTTCACATAACATCCTTGCTTTCAAATTATTTAGCTTTAACCCACGATTTAAGACAGGAAGTGTTGCTGTCGTTTAAAAAGTTGGGGGCGTGAAACCAGCTACTGCTCTTGGAAATGCGACATGACACAGAATGTGTTATATTAATGTGTTAGTCTTTACTATAGAAGCTAGACATATGGAGACTGAATTATCTCTTCTTGAAATCACCATAATCACCATCTTCTTGAAAAACGTCAGTAAAGAGATTCAGTTCACATCATTATTGATGTAATAATGAAAATTCATTTACCCTCCCTTTAGCTGTTCTAAGCCCGTATGACTTTATTTCTTTTGTGAAATACAAAAGGAGAGTTATTTCTTTCGATTTTAAATTTGGTTTACATTTTTAAAAAATACCATAATAACCATTGCTTCAGCCACGTTTCTTACACTGATTGTTAGCACAGTGAAACTTTTGTCAACTTTGGTATTAGCCTATAATAGACTTGACACTGCTGTCAAAAATGAATAAATAACACAAAGGTACATAAAGAACTGAAAAGCTTGTTTTAAAGATATTCCCCCGGTTTCACAGACAAAGCTAGTCCTAGACTAAAATGCACGTTTGAGCTGTTTTAACTGAAAGCCACTTGCACTGACATATCTTAAAATGCCAGTGTCATTGTTTTGTCTCAAGATGCACACCAGTAATGTATTTTTTTTTTTTTTTTTTTTTTTTTCTCTATGGTATGTTTATAAAAGCTACTTAAATACCATAATTGAAATAAGGCTTAATCCTGGCTTAGCCTAAGCCCTGTCTGTGAAACCGGCCCATTAATTTTTGTTTTTGTAGACTTCAACAATAATTAAAGAAATAGTTACTTTAATGATATAATTGGTGACATATACCAGGCTTATTATAGTTAACTAAATTATTTTTTCCCATGTAGCTGCCAAGGCAACATTTCACAATTTCATTTAGTTTACATTGATTCAGCCTTCAGCCGTGACTTATTCACGATACAGCACTAGCCTTGAGTACCTTATTGCTTACTTATAAAACGGTTACCACACAATACAAATATTAAAGCCAAAAATATGTATCAATGCAACTTTCATGAAGTAAACTGTCACTAAAAGCCTTCCTTCTGCCGGAAAGAAATAGTCCCTGACCGTGAACAGCAACAGAAGTTACATTATTGTGGCATTAGATGGTGGCAAAGACTGTCTTTATGAGTGAGTCAGTCAGTAGCGAACACTTTTATATTGAAAAGACTGAATTGTTGTGAACACGGAACAAGACGCAACTGACAATGCTTTGACTAGCGCTGTCAGTCACGGGAAAACCCCTTAACTGTTAAAAGGACAGGATAATACATCAGACATTTAAACAGATTTTTTATTATGAACATATGACTGACCTGAAGGAAGATGCTTAATCTCGCTCACTCGATCTCTTTCTCATAATATTCTTCAACATAATACAGTAAGCTTCAATGAACAATATAAATTGAGAACATACAGTTTACGTTGCTAAGAGTGGTTACTAAGGGTGTTGTGTAGTGATACACAGAACTGTTGGGTGAAGCGGTCATAGCCGTGTTTTATCGTGAATAAAACACAGCTATTGACCAATCAGAATCAAGGACAGGAACTAACCGTTTTATAATAGTATTTCAATGACACAAAAATAACACTGACCAGTAAACCAGAATGTCTGACTGCACCTGACTACTACTCCTTTGACATGACAAATAATTTAACAATACAACTTCTGTGCTGTCCTACAGATAAAGCACCCCTGTCCAAGAGCTTACTGCTGCTTCCTACGGTCCTCGCTGTGCTGCTGACTGTGCTTCTGCCTCAGTACCAGGATCTGTTCATATACAACCTCCAGGCTGTCAGGCAGGGCAAGCAGGTGAGATATAACACCAATCTACTTGAATTTACTTGAACAATTCAGTGCACTATATCAAATGTACACATTTAAAGTCAGCATAAAAACGGAAGGTGTGATAGTCTTTTCTTCATATATTGTGATGTAAATGTTGGGTGGGACTTAGTTTTGTCCATCAGGAATTGATTGGGTTGTTGTTGTTTGCTATTGCTGTGATGTAAGTGACAATTTGTCCAGCCATTGTGCTGAAAACACGTCATCCAGAGACGAGAAGAGAAGAGATGTTGTTGTAAGAGGAAGTTATTTTGATTAAAGAAAATGAGGGCACATGAATTAAAAAAAAATACTGATGTGAAGCATATTTTGAAATACTTCTAATATAGTGTTTTCCATGTCTCTCGTGTAGTTGTGGAGGCTGGTGAGCGGACGGCTTATCTGCCTGGATCTGAAAGACACTTTCTGCAGCAGTTTGCTTATCTACAATTTCCGCATATTTGAGAGGAGGTTTGGCAGCCACAAATTTGCTGTAAGTCTCAGGTGTGAATAATCCATTCATTAAGTCTGGCGTTGCATGTCACTGCTTCCTGGTCCAAATGCTCTATTGGATACCAAAAGAAAACAACAAACGGTGCTAATATACACTCACAATGTGATGTAATACTACTAAAAATCTATTATAAATCATTAAAATACTGGTGTCTGGTACACAGGGAGCATGGAGACTGTAGTGTACACCGTAAGATTTTAAAAGCGTAGCTTAAAAGTGTAATACATCAGAACCAGAGAAGGTAAAATATGTAACATTTTTGCAGTAAAATATCCAAAACCACTAGGCCAGTGTTATATATTTTGTTCAGTTGAGTACTTACAATATCCCAAATGTTTCCAACTATTTGTAAATCATGAGAAAATTGCAATTTTAACCAAGGATACAGTACGTGTCCAGAAGTCGCCTGTCAATAGCGTCATATCCGCGTTTCCCTCGGTTTCCGGTTTTATTTTGTAGAAACCATGGAAACACCAAAGAATCTTTAATATATTACATGTTTTATTAGACAACTGTTTGGTTACATTTATAGACAGAAAACAAATTATTGTTAAATAGCTCAACACGTTTAGTCTTATTGTTTAAATCTAGTTTTCTTGATTTTCAAAGAGTACCATGCTTTACCATGCCTCAGAGAAAAACACTATTTTGTCAAGTAGCTAACATAGCATAATCAGATGCAGCTTTATTTTTAGTAACAGTAATACAGCATTTTCTCCATCATACAATACTTTTCAAAACTAATTGCATGCCAATTATCAACACAAGCCACCCAGCATTTATTAATATGATATTCTAATATTGATCTAGCTTACTGCAGTGTGCAACAAGTGTCTTCAGTAGTTTACCTGCACAACTCTCACTATCTAGCCACTGTTACACACGCAATGCGAGAGTGGGTGTCTGTGTATCACAACTGACGCGCAACAAAATGGTTCACGAAAAATAAAGCGCAGTTGATGAACGAACAAGGAAGCACAAAAAAATGATCGTACAGTACACAAGAGTAAATACAAACAAGAGTTTGTTGTTAATCGCCAACAGCACAGCAGCCCCAGACAATCATGACACTCAAACCCAGTTTTACTCACATGAAAAGCATGTTCAAAGCAGCCTCCACATCTGTTTTCAGGCCTTCCTGGTTAGCTCTCTCCAGCGCTGGAAAGCTTTTCTAATATAAATGCGGGTCCTAAAGCACTTGCCCAGTCATTAACCTTCATTCCAGTGATATTCTTTTGAGCTCTGTTGTATTGTCTCATCATTTCTCTTTCTGCATTTTGCTCGTTCTGAAAAAATGGATACCCCACCTTTAATTACTCACCCTCATGTCGTTCCACACCCGTAAGACCTTCGTTCATCTTCGGAACACACATTAAGATATTTCTGATGAAATCCAATGGCTCAGTGAGGCCTCCATTGATAGCAAGTTAAAGTCGTCATGAAATCAATATTGAGCTTATTTACTTTGTTAGTGCATATTCCCAGTCTTGTGTTGAACAATTAATCCATGCAAGTTAATACACAGAAAATTTTTTTTGTCGTGGTAATCTTTAATCAAAATCTGAAAAGTTACTTCCGGTCTGGAATTGTGTTCCTTCTCTGATGACGTCAGTTTGACGGCTTGGGTTGAAAACGCTTAAACCACTCCTCCAACCGTTAGTCTGCTATGAGCGAGAGATGGAGAGGAGGAGCGCTAAAGTAAAACCCTGCCCTCTATTCAATATTCCGTTTCACAATTTCCGGTACACGGGGACATTAATTTACACTTTCCGTGCCCAGAAAGCTACTAAAGACATATTTAAAACAGTTTATGTGACTACAGTGGTTCAGCCGTAATTTTTTGAAGTGATGAGAATACTTTTCGTGTGCCAAAAAAACAAAATAACGACTTTATTCAACAATTTCCCCTATTCCATATCAGTCTCTGACGCACTTTCACAAGAGCACCATGACTCATGCGTGTGGTGATGCAAGATACATGTGTCATCTCATCGTCTGAATTATCCAAACTCTTAAGCTGAGGCATGACAATATCACAATGGATGCAAAACATGCTCTCCTGTTCAGTAGGCATCGCTTGGCACTGATGACATCTACACCACCAGCTCTCTATTGCTCTCTCCTTCAGAAGCTTGTGGCTGTGGTTGTGTTACAGCCTCTTCCATCTCTTTTAGCTTGTTCTCCGTATGTTCTGGTTTGAATAAGTAAGGTTGTGCAAAAAAATGCAATTCATCCTCTTTGTTGAAATCTGCAGACATAGTTATGAACTGTTTTATGTTGAGCGTGCACCTTCCTCTATTTGTAAACACAGCTCTGGAAGAGAGGAAATAGTTGAATAAAGTCGTTATTTTGTTTTTTGGCACCCAAAAAGTATTCTCGTCAATTCATAACATTAAGGTTGAACCACTGTAGTCACATGGACTGTTTTAATTATGTCTTTAGTTCCTTTTTGGGCATTGAAAGTGTAAATTAACTTGCTGTCAGTGGAGGCCTCACTGAGCCATCTGATTTTATCAAAAATATCTTAATTTGTATTACAAAGAGGAACAAAGGTCTTGCGGGTGTGGAACGACATGAGGGCGAGTAATAAATGACAGAATTTTCTCTGTGAACTAACCCTTTAAGTCATTATTGTGTTGGATGAGAAAATCATTGAATAGACATTACAAAAAAGTAACTTTAAAAAGAAATAATTTGATTCAACATAGGATTTATTAGTAATAAGTAAGTCATCCAGGTGGATGCTGCACATTGGTGGTGGTTGAGGAGATTCCCCCTTCAATATGTAAAACGCTTTGAGTGCCCAGAAAAACGCTATAATGTAAGGAATTATTATTATTATTATTATTACACATAAACTTTTAAAGCTACAATGTGGCCATAATATTTTTTTTCAGAAGCTGCATCTGAAGTGGAATTTAGGAACATTTTAGTACATTTCAGGTACATTAGGTATATTAAGACTGTTTAAGAGGTGGCGTGAATATGAATGAAAAATGATACTCTAAACATGAAACCACTAGTAGGTGGTGGCAAGTTTAACCGATTCATTTCAAATGGCTGATTCATTCTGGAATGAATCAAATGACCAATTGACATTTTTATGAATAGGTTACTGAATTAATGGCTCACTCGATTTGTTAATAACCAAGGATTCATACAGTTATTCTTTTTATGAAACTATTTTCATTGGTGAAATTGAGCAAAAACAATATTGTGACAATATCATGTCTAAAATGTAACACAATATTACCTTCTTGAATTGTTGTGTAAAATCAATGTCCCATTTGCAATCGTACAGATATTTGGGAAAAAAAAACAGCACTCTTACTTGTGTGATATTGCTAAACTTTATGAAATGAAATTATTATAAGACAAATACACATACAGGGCCATTTTTTGCCCCTGTTTCTTAAATTTTAGTTGCATTTTAAATGCATTCGAATAGGCTTCATCAACACAGTCAGTCATTGCTCTGCATCATGTTTGTAATTAAACTGCATGCAATGTGAGATGACGTACAGGTCTGGGCCTGTAAATTATTTAAAGTTATTTTTTACATAATTAATCACACCAAATTAATGCGTTTAATTGACAGCTCTAATTATAATATAATTTCAGGATAAATTTTACACTCAAAAATACCAATATAGCGCTGAACACACCTACCAGTTCGAGATAAAGTGTCAAATGGAAACTTTGAGCACATACATCTTTTCTGGCAATCAGTTGACTAAGTTTTGGAAGCATTTAGAATATACTGATAAGCTGATAAGCGTTGTTTTTTTAAAGATGGAGCCCTGTCTTTTTACCTTTCTAACTATGTAAGTGCCTGGATGTGGATTTTCTTGTTCTGTAACAGGAAACAAAAGACTTCACATGCATGTTACCAAACATTTCCTTTAATGTACTCACCTATTCCCATGCTAATGACTTTACACTCTGTTTTTATTTGTTAAAATGCCATGATGCTGTGCACCTAAAACATTGTCATATTTTTGACCATGATGTTTAGTCCTTCCTTTTTGGAGCCTGGATTCTGTCTGCTTTTGTGGACTTGCTGCTGACAGAGGCTCTTCGTTTCATGTTTGAACTTCAGGTGGATGTTCTTCCAGCTGGACTGTGAGTAACATGACTTTCTATTCCATGTTTAGCTCTTTACAAATTATTAGGCATTTTCACCAGTATTGTTCTGTGCATTTACTGTGTGCTGCAAGCACAGAATGTATTACTGTTAATTTCTGCAACACTTGTGTTTCCTGTAGAACATCAACTTCCCATTTTGGCATTGTCATTTGCATTAACTTTCTTGTCTCATTGTATTGTTGTGAAAGTATTCTTTACTTCATCAATATATGAAATACATGTTGAAATGAGTACAACAGTAACATCTTGTGAAAGTACACTCTTATTTCAAGTCATTTCCTTTGTACTACTAGCTTTCAGACAATTCTTTATAAGAGACTTTCAGTGGTTTACTTTTCCTTGATAAGAAAGATTGATTTGACATCTGTCTTGATCATCTGTAGTAACAGCACTTATGTGCCAGTCAATCAAAAAAAAAAAATGTTTTAAAAGTCTTAAGAAATCCATAGAGTACATGTTTCCGGTTCATCTCTCAGCTTTGAACATCTTGGTTGGTTCATCCACACTCACTTTTTCACAATTAAAACAAATAAAAAAAACTTTTTGATATAGTTTAACTGCTGTATTTGCAATTTTCAAACGTATTTTTCGTTAAAGGGATAGTTCTCCCAAAAATGATCCTCATGTCATTCTAAACCTATCCACCTTATTCCTGACTAGCCTACTGCGTTTCAAATTATGGGTTGTACTTCTGGTTTGGGGAACTTCCATTTAAAAAGACTGAAACAAAACATTTCAAATCATACGGTTGCTCTGCAAATAAAGCTTATCTGTCAGTTTGACTGAATGAGCTGTTAATTTTTCTTTCATGTTTTATTTTCAGACATCATGAGAATAATGTAACGCTTTAATGTAACATGTTATAACAAGAATATCTATGGCAAGAGCTCTTTTCAGTTGCTGCTTTCTATCCTCGTGATTATTAATAGTAATAGTAATAGTATGAAAAAGGACAACATATACTGCACATTTGTGGTCTGCTCTCCCGATATAATTTACGATATATCCCATTAATAATTCACTGGAATGCACAAAGAATCTCTCGTTTTTCTCCTCAAAGCCTCACGTCTCTTTACAGGTTTGTTTTCACAGGTAAATACAACTTATCTGTAAAAATGATGGAAATCACTTTGAAATAGTATCACGCAATGCTGAAGTTCATGAACATGTTTTATTAAGGCAACGTATATTACATAATACAGATTTATATTACTATAGTTATATTTAACCCGTCCTGTATTGCTGTGGAAAGAATCACACTTTTTCATGGCCTTTTGAAAGTAACTTGTTGATGCTTTTACACTTTTAAATGTCCTTTTAATGTTCGATGGTTGAAGGGTGAGCAGAATGTCATCTCATTGTATCCAGTTTAAAAAAAAAAAAACATTATAATTGCGTTCATAGAGCGAGCCTTTCACTGACTGTTTACAGCTCAACAAAAGTTACACCATAATTTGTGCAAAGCATCATGGGGCATAGGAATAAGGTGGATATGACTTTCTGTCTTCTCTGGAACACAAAAGAAGATATTTTGAAGAAAGTTAGCAAAAAACACACACTGGTGAGACATTTCTCAAAATATCTTATTTTATGTTCCATGGAAGACAGAAAGTCATGCAGTTAGTAAAAACGGGTTAGTAAATATTGACAGAATTTTCATCTTTGGTCAGCTATGCCTTTAACAATTACATTTTGAATGAAAAAGTCTTTTTGCTGTGACTTATTTTTTTTCTCTCTCAACTCGGATGCCAGTGCTTGCCTAGCGTCCAGCTGTTTCATGAAGTATGTGCTGTTTAAAATGTGGAGGGACACATTTGGTGTCCGCACACCCTGTCCGCGTGCAGCCCAATTTTTGTGCTTGACGATGCGCATGCAACAGCGCATGTGCGAGTGACTTGAGCGCTTGAAAACAAAGTCCACTAGAGAGTGCATACATGCCAAACGCGTCTTTCCGCACTCACGGCCAAAGAGTGTACTTTGAAAGGCTTGCACGCTCAACTGTGCGCAAGGCCCCACATGTGAGTTTGTTGTGCCACTTCATCACCTAATGTCGGCTTTTGTCAGTAACAGTTTTGCTGACCTTCTCTAACAGTGTTCATTTTTATTTGGTTGTTTTTGCGGCGTGTGCCGGGCACATCACCTGTGCCTGAACTTTCAGGCGAGGTTCTTCCAACACTGGAGAAGTGGGTGCCAACCTGCCACTTCATCATCCTCATCACCTTCTGCTTATAGCCTTTACACGCAAAGAAGTAAACAAAGGGATCCAGGCATGAATTCAGGTTCATAAGACACACCGTAATATGCAGGGATATCTGGAAGGACTGTAGCTCTGTGCAGTTCGGTTCATAGTGAAGTTTCCGGATCATGTATTGCAGGAGGTCAAGATGGTATGGGCTGAAACACACCACAAACACAAAAACTACCCCTGCGATCACTCCTCTTGCTTTTTTGGTCCTTCCAGAACGTTCCGTCAGCCGGTTTGACTTTGCTGCAAGATGTAGTTTATGGGTCAGTATGGAATAGCAAGCGATGATTATCACCACTGGGATGCCAAATCCTAGAACTACTGCCATGATCAGCATGTACGGCAGCTCTTTAGAAAAAACAGTCTCAAAATTGGGGTATTCCATACAGGTGATTCTGTTGTCATGCTCCGTTTTAGTCAAGTTAATGATCAGGAGAGGCAATGTCTGGGCCAACACCAGCAGCCATATGGCCAGACACACAAACCGCGCATTTCTTGCCTTTCTCAATTTCACCAGCCTCAGAGGAAACACCAGCGCCAAAAAACGATCGACTGACAGACAGGTCATGAAGTAAACCCCTGCGTAGCAGTTCACATAGAAGAGCAGCGCTGTGGCTTTACACAGTCCTTCCCCAGGGGCCAGTGGAAACCAAGGCCGTAGTAAACGGCTCGTAAGGGAAGCGACAGGCAGAATAAGATATCGGACACAGCCAGGTTGGCAGAATAAAGAGTGGTTGAATTAAGTTTGGTGATTTTGGAAATCACCACATGAAGAGCCAGGGCATTTCCTAAAAGTCCCACTGGACATATGATGGAATAGACCAGAGGTATGAGAACTCGTGCCACTGGACGATGGTCGTACAAGTTGGTGCAGTTTTGGCCAAAATCTGGATTCATCATAGTTATACACAGGAGAGATCACTGAAAAGACAGAAGCAACTTATATAATATATACACTATATATATAATATATACACTGAGCTGGGGTCTATACAATTTTTAAAAAAGAAATCTCTTATATTCCCCAAGGCTGCATTTATTTGATCAAAAATACAGTTTCAATTTTAAATTACAATTTTACAATAACTGTTTTAAATTTTAATATAATTTAAAATGTTATTTTATCCCTGTTCTGGCAAAGCAGCCAATACTCCAGTCTTCAGTGTCACATGATCTTTCATAAATTTATTCTAATTTGCTGATTTAGTAACATTTCTTATTATTATCAATGTTGAAAACACTTTTGTGTAAAGTAACCAATAATTGCAGACATGGTCACCATAAAAGTATATAAAATATTTGCTGAAAGATTTTTGTAAAGTTTGGGCTTGATTTCACACATTAATTTTACAACACATATATACTTTTATCTCCTCTGCCCTTTCTATCTATAATGGAATTATTTACTCACCAGATAGCAAAGAGAAGATTTTCAGTCAGACATTGGTGCTATGTCTCTATATCAAATCTCACTTTTAAAAAGTAGCCGTATAAAATGAGGCAAAAGTGAGAGTTCAGCATCTCTTCCTGTCTCTTTCTAACTGTCTGTTACTCTGTTCCTCTCTTTCCTTTGACCTCTCTCTCTTTGTCTCGCAGTGTGGGGAGGCTGCTTACGTATATATGGGGAAGTGAAAATCTTGTGGTTTTCACTCGAAAATCCAAACATTTTACATCGGCTATAACTTACATATTCTGAATTTTGTAATCACTGTTGTTTCATTGTACTGAGAATTCAGTTCATGTTGTTGGCTCATCTGCTTTCATTGTAAAAATGACAATGAGAAAATAAGTAATTATGTAAGTAAATATATTTCTTGTCTTAATTGATATACTAGTTTGCATCCTCAGTTATCCCATTTTCCTTTCTGCAGCTTTTAAATGGTTTTAAATGGTGATGAAAACCATATTCTGAATTTTGTAATCACTGTTGCTTCATTGTACATTGTACTGAGAATTCAGTTCATGTTGTTGGCTCATCTGCTTTCCGTCTTCTTGAAACTACTTACCACAGAGCTTATCTAACTTTGATGACTCTTATTCTTGTACATATTGTGCTTATGTCTGTGAAACATGCATTTCACCTACGGCACTACTCTGCTTCCTCTTTTATTTGTGTACTGTATTATGTGAAGTATTACAAAGGTACAGTCAAACCAAAAAATGACAAGAGTTAAACTGTGTCAGAAAAAATTAATCTTAATTAAAGCTGCAAGCAGCGATGAAAGGGCCCTCGCACCCGGGCTCACCGCCACCCGGTGGCCTTAGGAAAACTGTGAACAGTGGGCAATATTCATTTAAGCGGATAAATAGAGGAAAAATTGATGCACCACACTTCCTTGACTATACACTTTGCTTTGACTATACCTGAATATTGACATGTAGATGTCTTCAGGCCAGGGCTGTTATCAAATGTGAAGTTTGGAGCAGATCGGACATTGTATACCTGAGTTACAACAACTTCCTGTTTCATGGCATTAATCACATACTTTAGCGCTTAGCCAAGTGTTGCATGATTTAACGTGTTTCTAGTATGTTTGGTACTTTGTGGCATATTGAAATGTGTGTCCGGGAGTGAATTACAGTGTAAAACATGCCATTTCCTGTTGCCAGCAGGTGGCGCTATGACTAACTGAATACTGGCATATACATGTCTTTAGGCCAGGACTCTTATCACACATGAAGTTTGTGACAGATCAAACATTGTTTGGCTGAGTTACAACAGCTTCCTCTTTCATGGTGAAATATCAGACTTTGTCAGGCCGCCACAGACACACCCTTCAGCGAAAACTCTAGATCTTCGCAATTTAACGTTGCAAAGGCCTTAAGATTAGACTGACCAAATATGATGTTGATCTGATTAAAGCTCTAGGAGGAGTTCGTTAAAGTACAAATTGTGGAAATGGCAAAAACCGCACACATTTTGCAGAGAAAATTCAAAATATCTAACTTCCTGTTGGTTTTCAGATTTCATACCGGAGACTTTTTTGTAGGTATTGGGATGTTACATGTGTCTACCGAATTTCATACCTGTAGGTGAAACATAGCGCGAGGGGCACTTCGTTGAAATTTTGTAGGTGGTGCTATCGAGCCACTTTGCCACGCCTAATTCTGAAACCCATATCAGACGTAAATTTTCACCACTTCTGACGCGTGTGCAAAGTTTCATGAGTTTTCGAGCATGTTTAGGCCCTCAAAAAAGCAATTCATTTGGGAGAAGAAGCGGAAGAATAATAATAAACGGAGCAATTCCAATAGGGTCCTCACATCATCGGTGCTCAGGCCCTAATTATGTCAGATAACGCTTAAGACAAAACATGGTCAGGTCAAAGTGTCTAATTTTTGAATAATTAGTGAATTAATGAATAATTTTTGGTTCCAAATTTGTATCAATTTTACTGGTAGTCCACTGTATGAAGAATTTTTGGGTATAATATGTCACAGTTTACTTCATTTTGCTATCCTCACTTACATAAATTAACTATAGTGTCCTGCACCCACTAGTAAAAATATACCAAAAATATCAAAAACGTCTGAATAATTTTTCGTTTGACTGTAACTAGAAAAACACGATCGTGTTCACTGATGTATTGTAAGTAACAATGTTTTTGTTTACATTGAAAATAATGATTAAGGTGGAAAGAAAATGAGTTATTAGTTTCTACTTAAAAAGGACACATTATTCTTTTTACATTTTCAACTTCTTTCAAGCATTAAAACCTATTCTAGTAGACCCCCTTTTTTTTCAAAACCACATGAAGATTTTGTCTTATTGATCATTTGTCATTGACACATCATATGCCACACTATCAGTAAGGTTGAGGATTGACTTTAAGTGATTTTTTTTGTTTCTGACTTTTTTTCTTCTTTCTTTCTCTTTCTCAGGCTGGGCCCAGTCTTTGCTCTCTTTGTGCCTTTCTACAACACCATCCCACGTGTTCAGGTCACTCAGCTGCTTGGCCACGTCTCAATCACAAACAAGTCTCTGACATACATTGTGGGTGCACAGGTGAGCTCAGACTGCAATTAACAAATCCTACACATTTTTTGTAAGATTTTCAGTTTTGCTACTTCATCACAAAAGCTACACATAAAGAGTAAAAGCTACTGCTGCATGAGATCTCAAGATATTAAGTGGCATTTGCTGGCCTTTTTTTCCAGAAGCAAGTGATGAAGGGTAAAACACCCATTTGCAAGTGCAGAAACCACAAATAAGATAACAGGCTTAAGACTCATGAGAAATTATGTAGTACCTGTGAACTTATTCATTGTGGTTTGTGCTCTGTTGGTGTTTCTGAGCCGTTTTGCGATATTAACGATAACAGAAGTTGCCCATTTACTCAGTTCATGACTTTTGAGCATTTAAAGATTCATCACGATTTTCAGCCCTGCATACGCTTTAACAAACCCACCCAAAACTAACGAACGCATTTTAATCTTGTAATAATAGATACTTTGGCTTTATTAAGTTAATGCTTGAGTGTTTTGTTCCACTCTTGCATCGAATAAAATGTTTCTTTATATCATGCACTTGTTTATGGATGCAGTTAGGGCTCGTTGTATGTAAATTAGTGTTGCTGTTTTGAGAGGCTTTAAAATATTTTGTAGAAGTAAAAATGCTTTTCATAGTTCTGAATTTCTTCTGTTATTTTTGTTATCAGCTCCTGACCTCAAGTGCCTACATGTGGATTGTTGCTTGTAGTGGACTTGTAAGTATAACGGCTCAAGTAGATTGCATCACGTTACATTTCTGTGTTTGCTTGTTTTGATCTGAAATGGTAAGTTTGAAACACAGCACAAACCACAATCATAAAGCGAGATCCACCGATATGAGAAGTTGCTGTTACCATGGAAATTAAATTGCTGCAGCGATTTTTGGAGGGTATTGGAGATTAGCTAGGTAACATTAACTAGATACCTACCTAAAAATACTATAGGTTGATTTACCATTAGAGCCTACAGTGATGGTGTTTTAATTTCATGTTGTTCTAAACTTGTATAACTTTCTTTTTTTCTGTGGGAACACAAGATATTTTGAAGAATGTTTTTGTTTTTGTTTTTGTTTTTGCCAGTACAATGAAAGTTAATGGGGTCCGAAACAACTTTAGAATCCATTGACTTTAGTTGTATAGACAAGAAAAAAAGCACACATAATTCAACATTTCTTCTTCTGTGTTCCACTGAATAAAGAAATTCAAACTGGTTTGCAGTGACATGAGGGAGAGTAAATGACAGCATTTTCATTTTTTAGTAAACAGTTTTTAGTTAACAGTGACTGCCGTCATCCCATAGAAATCTGCAAATAATGTAATAGATTAAGTCTTGGTTTTTAAATATATTTTCTTACCAGAAAACAACATCACTAACTTTAAGTGGGTACCTTGTTACCGTTACCTTGCTAGTCTATGCTACCCTCCAAAAATCACTATGGAGATTGCTACAATGTCCATTCCCATGGTAACAGCAACTTCTTAGATTGGTGGATTTCACTTTATGATTATGGGTCATGTTGCATTTCACTATAGTACTATAGGAATTCACTGGAATTTGGCAGCTGTAACATGTTTTTGTTCTTTGGTTCACTGGACGGCCATATTTGCAATGCCCCTATTTCAGCCTATTTTCAGCCATGCCAGACCAACTCTCAATCTATTTAAATGGGGAAATAGCAAAATCTCAAAAACTAATGCGCATACCAAGTGTGAGGCACAGGTTTCTGTGGAAACCAGAGCTACTAACAGCAGTTGCAGTGATGTGATTGGCTGTTTTATTTTGAAGGCGGGACTTCTATTACTAAAGTGCCATACAGCAATACAAGTGAACTGTCTTGGGTAATATTCAGTCTTTGATGCAATTTTCTGTGGCATTTCTTATTGAAACTTGTCAGTTTTTTTTTTTTTTTAAATAAATAATGTGTGCGTCCTAATTCGTATACTTGTGCGCTATTCTATTCCATTTTGTAGTATAAATAGTGTGAGTAAAGGGGGTCGCACACCGGACGCGAAGCTCAGCTCAGCGCTGCGCCACGTCTTTAAAATTCGAACTCATTGTTTTCAATGAGTGTATGCACACCGGCGGCGACATTCGGCACCTGTCCACGGCTCACAGCGACGACTCAGGAAGTTGTTCAAAATCCTGCCGCGCCACAGAGCGCCATGTACATTGTTTTACATTAAATTTATATTCTATTTATCTCAAATCGTCGTTAATGTACATACTGACTTAACCCTGTGCTGCAAGATACATCAGTTTTACATTCTTAGTTTAACAGCTTGAATAAAGTCTAAAAATGTATAATAAACGTAGCCTTTTCTTTCATTTTGCTCTGTTGTGTCATTTTTCCATGTACATTAACCTCAGTGCGAAATATTAAAGCATAGACATATGTAACGTTTCCCCATCGACTTAAAACTCACCCATTGTGCAGTTCTTCTATCAGGAGTCAATTCAAAGTTGAGCTCGCACGTATGTAATGTGCGCGGCCGGTGTGCGATACCTGTGAGTTGTCCGAGACGCGGCGCGGCGCTGAGCTTCGCGTCCGGTGTGCGACCCCCTTAAGTGTGTTCATTCTGAAAATGCCAAATAGAAAAAGTACACTTTAAAAACCTGGATCATGTAATTAACCAAAAAAAAACAAAAAAAACAAATGTGACCCTGGACCACAAAACCAGTCATAAGTCGCACAGGTGTATTTGTAGCAATAGCCAACAATACATTGTATGGGTCAAAATTATCGATTTTTCTTTTATACCAAAAATCATTAGGATATTAAGTAAAGATGATGTTCCATGAAGATATTTTGTAAATTTTCCTACCGTAAATATATCAAAAATGTATTTTTGTGTCTGGATATTCATTGCTAAGGACTTCATTAGGACAACTTTAATGACGATTTTCTCAATATTTAAATTTTTTTTACGCACCCTCAAATTTCAGATTTTCAAATAGTTGTATCTTGGAAAGCTTATTTATTTTTAAAAAAAATTGACCCTTATGAGGTTTTATGGTTGTGTGGAATGTTGGAAACTTCATGCCCTCAACTGTCGCGGCTTTAATTACGCAGCGGAGGGGAGGGGTGATCAGGCCCCGATGTTGAATGACAAAATAACCTTGTAAAATTCATACACTACTCTTTTGATTTGATGGTTTTATTATTCTGGCTCATTGTAGATTTGTCTTTTAAAAAAGGTTTTTTTTTTTTTTTTACTCCTGAAGTCTCACTGTTGCGCTCTATTATATTTACAACATGTCCGCGGCGAAACAGCTTGAGGCTGTCTGCACTGGTCCTAATCCATTAGTCCTGTTGTCGGAAGTAGCGCAAACGCTTGGAGTATGTCAGAAATACTGGCATCATTTTACTCTCTGGGACTTTATTACAACACCGTTGATTAAAATGGGTTCTATTGTCTTTTGTTGTGTTGCGTTACTGTCATGTTTGTATGGTAAGCGGTTACAATCACTCTGTTCCAGATCGCAGGCATGTTGTATTACAGTAATAAGTTGGCAGTCCAGAAGTACTTGCGTGTGCCAGAATGGGTGGCCAGATGTGGTTCTGTGCTCCTAGAGCCTGTCTTCTCAGATTCAGAGCCCACTGCAGAGGCTCCGCTGGGGATGGGTGCTACTTTGGACATCCAGAGACAGCAGAGGATGGATATGCTGGACCAGCAACTGCTCCTGTCTCAGCTGGCACACTTCAGGAGAAATGCACAGCAACAGCAGGCTCAGGTACTTCTACAGTACTTTTATTACAGGGACAATCCCTCTGGAAATTTCTGGGGTTAAGTGACTTACCTATAGCATTTCAGCTATCAGTACAGAGCTTTAACCACGAGGCTATTCCACTACCCCCTCACATGACACAGAAGAAATTGCTTAAAAAGTAGGAGTTAGCTAAAGGTCAGCTGAATAAAAAAAAAAAAAATGAACCTTTTTCTTTTTCACTTTTACAAGAGATAAGGGCATCTTATCTCATTTATGGCCATGGTTTAGAACAGTTTGTTTTTAATCTTTTTTTATTTTTTATTTTTTTATAAATATCAGAAACAATTATTGAGTGGAAAAGTAAAAGAAATATGATTTCTTGATTTTATGTATTTTTAGCATTTTAATGAAGTTAGAGTAGTGCTGCATGATTCTGGATAAATTGAGAATCAGATTTTTGTTTAAAATAAAATAAACAACTAAACAAAATAAAATAATTAAGAGGTGATGGAGATGAGCATACATTTCCAGAAATGTTTTCCTTATCAGAGGTGTAGAAACTAAAACTGTAATGAGTTGAACTAGCTCTATTTACATATTTCCGTCACTCAGATCAGACAAGATATTAGGCAATATGTTTTTCTTTTTTCCATCTATTTTCTCAAAATGTTTTTGAACAAGAGGAAGTTAATGGTTTCCTGTGAAGAGACAGGTACCCACATGTTTTCAACACAGATGTCTGATACAAGCAGATCATTTTGTCCTTGAAGAAAATGAAATTGAAAATGAGATAGCTGTTTTTATTTTTTGAAAATGCTATGGGCAGTCAGCACAGAATATTCTTATTTCCCAATATTAGGACTTTGTTTTTCTAGGACTTTGTTTTTTGAGTTCTACTGTATATGTAGCTATGAATTTAGGACTAGAGACTGCTTGCGCTGTAGCTGCTAAATATATGAATGTTGACAGGTTGTTCAGTCTTTCTTTTATGGAAGTTTTTGAATATGGAGAGACAAAAAAAAAAAAAACCCTCTATTACTGAACTGAACTCAACAACTATAACAACTATACTGTCTCTGAAGTCAGCATAAAACAGAAATTGCAATTGTCTTTTCTGGCCTATAATGGCTAGGGTTGGGTATTGAGAACCGGTTCCGTTTTACAACCTGTTCCAAATTTCCTAGAACCAGGGATTTAATAAGACACTTGAATTATGCTTGTCATGCGTCTACATTTAACAAACTTGAGCACACAATAGATGTGACGTGAAGGGCCCTTAAGTGCGTATAGAAAGCCGCCTCTCATATAATGTGTGAATACTGAATTGAGTGCTCATTTGCGTGTTCTTGCCTTAAAAGGAAACACTCTGGAGTCGGCGGTCACGCCGGCGATACCACCTTGCTTTTTTTCTTATCAGTGTGAAAGAGACTCAAAATACTCTGTCAATTTTGAGATGGTTTACCCAAAATTGAAAATTATCCCATTATTTACTCTCCCTCAATCCATCCTATTAATGCTAATTAAAGACCAAAAGAAAAAGAAAATCATTCAGTGATCTTAACTGAATACATTTTGTAACTTTAAAAAGGATTAATCTGTATTTTGTTTAAAAAAACAAAAACAAAAAAAAACTATGCAGTGTTATTTTTCATTTTAATACAATTGATTTCAATTGCTGTACCTGAACTTTTAGTTGTTTATTTATGCTTTTGCTAATTTGTTCTTATTTTATTAATGACTGTTTACTTGTCTTTAATGTTTAAAATTTACATTTAGTTAGTCTAGTAGTTAGTCTTGTTTTTGCTGTGGTATTTTTGTTAAAACCATGGGCAAAAGTTTTTTGGGTAAGTGTTCTTTATGCTGTTGCTTTTTGTTCATGGTATTCAGTTGCAACGGAATGTTTTGCAAAAAGACACAAAATAAATATGTTTATCTAAATGTTTGACTTTTTTTTTTCTTTTTTTCCTTTTTTTACCTTATTGGAATTGAAACTTGGACTCTTTAATAATTGGAATCGATAAGCAGAATCGGAATTGCTAAAATTCCAATGATACCCAACCCTAATTATTTGTATATCTGATAGGCTTGCTGCAGTAGATTACCATGGAACCTCCCCCACTGTCGGTTTCGTTTTCTAAATGGTTTTTAGAAATGAATGTAGACAGTATAGACTTAGCATAAGCTCCATACAGCATAAGCTGCAGAGTCGCAGAATTGAATAAAAGAAAATGATGTCCATGGATAAATAACTTATAATAAACACTGCAATATTCTATAAAAATAGGAAAAGTTATTATTTCATGGAGACTTTAAATTGTGATGTTTAATTCCTGTCATTAATGGCTATCCACAGCAGACAGGTCTCCTGAATTGGAACAGATTCTTTCCTACTTTACGGCACAGAGGACAGAACGGGCACCAAGAGGGTCCTCAGCCACAACAGCCCCCCTATACACACCCGCCAGATAACACAGCTGTGGTCGAGGAACAGGTGAGATCAAATGACAGTGTCAAATACTGATTTCTTTTGATTTTTATCACAACTTATTAATAACACCTTCAATCAGGAAGATTTGTTTAACCTCACGGGTTGCCAGATTCAACATTTTTTGCCAGATACCAACTTTTTATTTATACTATACTAACTTTTTATTGATACTGTGCTTTTATCACTAGGTTGTGAGATTAATGGAGATGGGTTTCTCAAGGATGGATGCCCAAGAAGCTCTCAGAGCTTCTAATAATGACATTAACATTGCAACAAACTTTTTGCTTCAGCACTAAAACAAAATAAATTGAAGATGACTAAGACGACAAGGAAACTGAGTTGAAAAGTACTTAAGAACACAACACTGGTGTCATAAATACACCCGTTGGAAGAAGTTAAGGGCAGTCGACTTTGGTACACAACTCACAGGAGCTGATGATGTCACTTGGCTGCTTATTGACTGGGTAGGAGTTGACTTGCAATTGCAGTCTGATCCACAGGACAGAGCCAAGATGTTGGACCATCATACATTGTGTCTCAGGGCTTGTGTCATTTGGCATTGTCCTTCAACCTATATCTTCTAAATATTAAGAATCCTGTAATATATTGATATATTATCGAACCACGTGCAAGTCTTAAAGGTAAAGTTCACCCAAAAATGTACTTGCCCTGATGTTCCAAAGCTGGAATGACATGAGGGTGAGTAAATTATGACAGAATTATATTTTTTGGGTGAACCATTCATTTTTTAGGTCGAGTCATAAAGGGCTAGTTGTACGGCAGTGTATTTAAAGTACACCTGGACTTATTGGCTTCTTGAAGAGACCTCTGCCACTGACAGGCCAGAATCAGTCCAGAATTGGCTAATCAAAGTTTGGAAAACTACCACAAAATGTGTGAAAGCATGAGATCTAATATTCTCTAAAGGCCTCAGAATAGTTTTTTTTTTTTTATTATTATTATTATTATTTTTTTATTTAAACAGAAACACAAATTGCGTCATTGTTATTGTGACTTTGGTATCTGAAAAGCCTGAAAAGGTACTATAACTTTTACAGTGTCTTTTTGAAAAAGAAACAAATAGAACTTTCATGCCATAGTAGTCCAGTTTTAAAAATTTCTGTTAATATGATACTTTTCTGTGCAATGAAAATTGATAACATTAAGGGCAATTTTTTTCAATTCACTTGAGCTTTATTGGCATCTCTCTCTCTCTCTCTCTCTCTCTCTCTCTTCTCTCTCTCTATGTGTGTGTTAATCTGAGAGTGAGAGAAAGATTTTTTTTTAACAGCATGATTTTCTTGGTAAAATATGTTTTAAAATGACTCATTGAAGGGAGTGTTGATACCCATCACTGGCATTAAAATCATGTCTTTTGAGAACGTAGCCTTTTAAACTATTAATTTATGAGATTATGATGTTTTATGCTAATAAGACTGCTCATGTGAATGTTCTCATATCTTAAAATATGTCAGTGCCATTGTTTTGTCTCAAGATGCACACCAGTAATGTTTTTTTTTTTTCTAGTGAACGTTTATAAAAGCTATTTAAATGCCCTAATTTAAGTAAAGCCTAATCCTGGCTTAGGCTAAGTCCTGTCTGTGAAACCGGGCCATGATGTTGTAGCTAGTCTTAAATAATGAATAAATATGTCCAACAGTAAAAGCAAATAAACAATCATCATGCTGTGATGTAACACTACATAGTTTTTATTTGTGTACAATGCAGGTAAAATTGGCCACTCTGAACCATACACACTTGTCAAGCCATAGATGGCAGTGTTTCACTTATAAAATGTACAGCACTGAGCCAGAGGCAGAATAAGACAGACTACTAGTAGAAAAATGATTGCCACTGTTTGATCAAAAGAGCCAAATATAAAGAAATAGCATGCTACAGGCATGCACATTAACTGCATTAGCTTGGAAAATGTAGTTATTTTGAAGAGAATATAAAGAAGTTAAATCAGAAGTTTATATTTTTTCTTTATATTGTTTCTGACATTTTTTTCCAAATTAGTTTTACAAAGATATGTGCCTTACAAAAACCCAATCCAGATGTTTAATCTGACATATCTCAAGACTAAAGAAAACATTTAAATTAAACATTTCATTTTCATACAGTAGCTTTTATTCTTTCATTCAACTAAAGCTGTATTATGACCTTAAGTTTAGTATTGTACTTTGGGCAAATTCTTGTGCAGATTTAAACCTAGTTGTTTTCTTAGTCTCGTGCAGGAGTCATAACAAACAGTAAAGCTTTTGATTGTGGGTCTGTCAGTCCTTAAGGACATACTTGGATTCAGTGGTCAATTTTAAAGGTTAATGTTTTGGCTGAAATGTGGTTTAGTCAATATCATGGTTCAGTAAATGTCAAGGGATTTGTGAAATGACACCGTGAAGTAGCCAGGAATGGTTGGAGAATGAAGTCTAGAAAAGCAGCTTAAAGGACGGGGTCAAATTTAAAGTAATTTGTACTGTATAATATCTGAATCTTATAATATCTGAATTTCTAGTGCCTTATATTATCCATTTACTGCCAGAACCTTTCAAATGTCGCATATCCCCACTGACCTCCAGTCTCTGGGTGGTGATGTCGCTTAACCACCGGGACTCTTGTTAAGAGGCAACATCAGCATGGTTGTCAAATACCAGGCTTGTGGATAACAGAGTTCCATTACTGAAGTTAAGGAGCCATCTGGTCACCCTTGCATACAAACCACACAGTTAAGTGGCATAGTTTCTCACCAGTTGAGAAAATGGCATTAATCAGTAATTTGTATATGCCAGCATTTTGGAATTCACAATTCCCAGATAGCAAGAACTTTTGGGCCAAATGTGGCAGATAGCTGGTACATCTGGCCTAGATATGGCACAGCTAAGCACATGTGAAGTTACATGTGTTTTTCCAAGTATAAACCAAATGTTAACCATAAGTTAACATATTCCATGGTGTGCCATAGCCAAGCCACATATGATCCTCAGTTGCATACTGTCATCTGAGCCATATACTGTACCTCAATACAAATAGTGTTCCAAAAGTAAATTCCCTCCAATTCGAAAGTAATGGAAAACGTATATGGTGAAAAGTTGTCCCACATGTGCATTTCCATTCCATATCTAGGCCAGATGTACCAGCTATCTGCCACATTTGGCCCAAAAGTTCTTGCTATCTGGGTACTGTACATTGTCTATCAATCTCTGGAAGGTTGAAGGTCATACTTGCAGACTGATTGGGAGTCCAGTGTCCACGAGGAGCAGAGAAGGCTCTGTTTACCTTGGCTTCTGGAGATCAGCGTTTAAAGTTTAAACCATCCCAAAGCCAGTGTACTTCTCAAATATCCTGCGTCCTATTATGGTTGCATATCTAGGCTGCCAGGTCATCAAGCGCCATCGAAGGCCATCTCATTTTGAAGGATCCTTGGAAGCAGCCACGGCTTGTCTTTAAGTGCAGGTGGGGCAGTGCCCCACCAAAATATTCATCCAAAACATAGACCTTGATATAAACTGAATCAATAACTCATCAATCAGATTTCAGACTGCCTGCTTATTTTCACGTTACCTAATGTAAACCTTGCTCCAGACCAAGACAATTGCTGTGTCCCAATTCACATACTATTCATCCTAAATAGTATTGAAGTTAGAGTTAGTGTGTCCCACGTTGTAGTATGTTGAAATGAGTATTCCAAAAATACCTGGATGGTCTACTTTGTCCAGTTAGAATCCGAAGTGCAGATCCGTGCACACTCTAATGGCTAATATTGGCCACAGTCCAAAACCCATTTCGAGTTGGGCGAGGATTCGATTCTAATCGGAAGTGAGCATCCCTATGCCCTACTCACTCCGAAGGGCAGAACCCCAGCCGATTCTTAAGATTGTGTTGGTCATGTCAATCACAATACTGATTGCCTACACCAAACACTGATCCCTAAACCTACCCATCTCAACCCCATGGATCTCGTGTACTGCAATGAGGAGCTACTGTTGAAGTGGGGACTTTGAAGGGAGCAGGGCACTTTTGTGTAATAATGAAGCCATTTGGAATGCGAAGGGAGCAATTAAAAACCACATAATTTCCTCATTAGCTTCACATGGAATATTATTACGACAAAGCTAGGCAGCGACAACAGGAATATCTTATTGCTGTTAACATGGTATATACAAATAAATGTACATTTATAATGAAGCTTTTAAAATATGCTTTATGTGTGTATTCTCGATCTGGTCTTAAAGATAAAGCATTAAACACATTTCTTACCAATGAAACTTTTTTAAACTTAATTTAAGTGCATGATGAAAATGTGTGTAACATATCACAACCAAACAAAACAACTTGTATTATTATGCGTTAACTCTCCTGCCATGTCTGAGAATAGACATGACATTCTTTTCCTCACTGGAATTCCTCTACAACTTGTAATATTCTAAAACAACATTCTGAGGCAATAAATACTACATTAAAGCAATTCAAAGATAGCATTCTATGCATGTGTCATGTCTCAACATTAGAGCGCCACCCTCAGGCTGAATAATGCACTAGCCCTCTGCCAAAGAGTCTGCATGTGTTCAGCAATTAGAAGCTTACAAAAATTTTAAAATAAACTAACCAAGACCCAGAATCTGCCCTATCTACATTTACAGTCAGGAAACAAGGCTTAAGGAAGCTTCTAGAGGAGCTGTGGCTGAAGCATGTGTTTAAACACGCCAACCAAGAACGTGATGACGTAGCAATACAGCGTCACTGAAACTATAAAGAGATGCCATAGCACCGTGTCGCCAGATTCTGTTGTCTGAAGAAGACGCACAGGTGTGGCAAGAGTGTGGCAGCCCAACACAGTGCCCCTTCTAAAGGTATGTGGCTAGCTGAGATGGTGGCCACATAGACCTTTAGTGTAGACGGGGTCAACCCCGTTGACAAACGTTCTTGAAGGAACTCCAGCACGGAACCGACAGGGCAGTTGACTGGGTTCAAGAATTCCAAACTTTTGAATTAGTGTACATTAGGGTTGTTGATGTTGATTTCTTAATGCGATATATTACAATGATTTCTTTCTTTCTTTCTTTTGTTTCTCTTCAGTAGATTATTGAAAATAAATTACATGACAACAGAGTAACCATTTTGTGTGTGTTCCATCATTTGTTGTTAATATCTTGACTTGAAATAAAGAGACATGGTGTAATGTGATTTGAGTTTATTCCTGAGGTGTAGCTGCTGCCCACTTATATTTCTCAGAAATTTTGTTACAGAAACTGAATTAAATGTATAGGCCCTACATGTCCCAATGCTTTTGTTAATTTCCCTGACCATAAATGGTTTTAGCAGCCACTGAAACACTATAAAAATGTTCATGAGAATTAACAGTAAATTACTTCTAGGCTTAAAGTACAGTTTCTTACATTTACATTATAGATGTATACTGTTGTGTCATCATGAACAGGAACAAAAAATGGTTTACGAGCATAGTGATAAATTACAGTGTTTAATTAATACATTAATCACTTGTATATTTACAGGCAAATGATTAACCCACTGCTCCAATTTTGTAGTTGCATTTTTGTAGGCTATAATTTACTGCTTAATTTTATATCACTGTTTTTATCGATAATATTAATCGTACAGTATTGAAAAATGCAAGACTGCAAGTTGTGATCAGTCTTATGAACAGATAATAAGAGCTTACACCATTATAATACCAGCTGGGAAAAAAAAAAAATGAAATAACAAAAATGGTGACTTAGAACGAATAACATTTATATTATTTTTAAATCCACCACAATATATATATATATAGAGGCCTATTTTTTTTTTTTTTTTTTTTACAATATTGCAGTAGGCTAATCTGTAGTGTAACAAAAAATTAGGCTACCAAATCAATTACAAATAAGAAATCTAAATAGCCTTTAGTCTTGCAATTGTAAGACGTGGTTATTAAATCTTGACCAGTTCTGACAATATTTACAGTGCAGGCAGGGCTAATCAAACAAAAGCGCTTCTGGTTTATTCCATTGCACCTAGCTAAGATTTCAGTTTCATCTATAGTAAAATAGGGGAGGGACTATGAAGTAAACCATGGTCAAGAAGGACAATAGTTCTGATTGGACAGAGTCCATGTACCATCGGGAAGACAGCCACTCCTCTCACTACCGCGAAACGACGCGAAAATCTTGTAAACCACGTGAATATATAAGTGAATAAGTTTCCTCCACGTTTAAGTTACCCGCATCCATGAGAAATAGGTTTATTTTTTTATGATGGGATGCAATTTGGATATTTCCGCCGGGTGGTGCATTTCGCTGACAACTTGTAATATTCTAAAACAACATTCTGAGGCAATAAATACTACAATAAAACAATTCAAAGATAGCATTCTATGCATGTGTCATGTCTCAACATTAGAGCGCCACCCTCAGGCTGAATAATGCACTAGCCCTCTGCCAAAGAGTCTGCATGTGTTCAGCAATTAGAAGCTTACAAAAATTTTAAAATAAACTAACCAAGACCCAGAATCTGCCCTATCTACATTTACAGTCAGGAAACAAGGCTTAAGGAAGCTTCTAGAGGAGCTATGGCTGAAGCATGTGTTTAAACACGCCAACCAAGAACGTGATGACGTAGCAACAAAGCGTCACTGAAACTATAAAGAGATGCCATAGCACCGTGTCGCCAGATTCTGTTGTCTGAAGAAGACGCACAGGTGTGGCAAGAGTGTGGCAGCCCAACACAGTGCCCCTTCTAAAGGTATGTGGCTAGCTGAGATGGTGGCCACATAGACCTTTAGTGTAGACGGGGTCAACCCCGTTGACAAACGTTCTTGAAGGAACTCCAGCACGGAACCGACAGGGCAGTTGACTGGGTTCAAGAGGCGCTACTAGCACCATGATGTTAAAAGTTGCCATTTTAGAGCATACAGCTTTCTGGTGGAAGGGGCTCTAGAACTTGAAATCATCTCAACCTCAGTTGAGAGACTGGAATCTATGAACTTGGACCCTTCAGGGGCCAGACCCAAAGTTTCCAGATCTCTGGCCTGCGATGTTAGATCATCCCTGCACTTGAGACAGAAGATCTTGTCAAACTGAAATCACCCTTGGAATGCTATCCAAGAAAGATATCAGCTCCGAGAACCATACTCGGGCAGGCCAGAATGGAGCCACTTAGAGAAGTTGGACTCGTCCTGGTGCACCCTCGCTAGAACCCTAGCCTCGGACTGGATTTGCTTCACAATTCATTTTAGGGTAAGCATCTTGAGCCTGTATATCCGAAGAGTACGGTTCAGGCCCTTTAGAATCGGACGCAACCCCCGTCCTTTCTGGGAACAATGAAGTGCCAACTGAGTTCCTGAGTCCCTCTCTGGGAGGGGTACACTCTATATGGCCCTTTCGCCAAGAGAGACTGTAGTTCTTGGTTGAAGAAACCTTTTTCTGACTCCTGACGTATCACGTATGGTATTGAATCGAGGTGGACAGAAGGGAAACTAAATCCTGTAAAATTTCCTTACGGTATTCAGTACCCACTGAGAGACATTTGGCAGTAGCTGCCATGCTGCCATAAAGTCTGATAGAAGAATCATTTTTTCGATAGCATTGGCCTGCTCGGCAGCCTGAATCACCAAACTGGCAGGGACTGAACAGGCGGGCCAAATAGGAATATCGTTCTTGATTGAAGGTGGGGCGAATAGCCCGTTGGGTGCCTCCAAATCACAGTTAGTGGCAGTGTAAGTGGAAACGCCAGTCGAGGGCCCCGAGGGAGGTCGGGCACAAAATGTTGTGATGTGCACGGACCTCCCTCGGGAGGTGTCGCCCTTGGGGGCCAGGGCCCAGGACAGTCAGGACTTTTTCTTTGCCATTCTAGAGGAGATAACAGATCTGAAGCGAAAGATTCAAAGCGTCCCCATAGCATCAAGCCACGGTGCGCCATTGAGTTCCACTCAAAAGGGAACTTGACTTTAGTTTCTCTTGTATATAAATTGCAAAATCATCTTAATTTAAGCAAAAATGTATACTAAACATTTTTAAATAAAATAAAGTTTTATTTGTATAGAAAATTAATTTGTTAGAGAATGAGCATTAATTTATTTTTTTAGTTTCTCGTCCTACTACTACGAAATACATTTTACAATGTATGGAGTGTATATTGTTTGATAACGCAAATTTCTATATATAAATGTCGTTTTGAGTGTTCCTCTTTAGTGTGTGTTATTTACTACTGTGACATAAAGTATGATCATGTCTTTTATTTACAGGCTTAACTCTCCTACCCACTACCGGAGTGTATATGTACAGGTACAGGTTTCATACATGTTTATTTTTGTCTCCTTATAGTTTAATTTTTACAGAAACTTGAGGAGTCCTTATTGGAGATCATTCTGTCATTAAAGCAAGAGAGAAATTTACTTGATTTTACTTAATTTACTTAATAGTATTTACTTAACGAACCTTATATGGATCATTTGTAATGATCGTTTTGATTTTGAATTTTTTTTTAAAAAAGATTTTTTGGAAAAAAACAAAACAAAAACAAAACAAAACAAAAAAAACACCACTAGGGGGCAATAGGTATTGAGGGTACAATTTATGCAATTTTTCTTCAAACTTTACGTTTATTGGATGTTTCTAAAATCTTTTTGCTGGATACTGCTACAGCGTAGTTAAACTCATAATTACACACACAATACAATAACTTTGTCAGGCACTACTATAGATATAATGATGAAAAATTCATGTACTAATAATAGACAGAGATTTTAGGCTAATGTCATACAACTTTTGTACTTATGGAAGCATTAATTTATTTTCAATATCAATGTTTTAGTAATTCCAAACTTTTGAATAGGTGTACATTAGGGTTGTTGATGTTGATTTCTTAATGCGATATATTACAATGATTTCTTTCTTTCTTTCTCTTCAGTAGATTATTGAAAATAAATTACATGACAACAGGGTAACCATTTTGTGTGTGTTCCATCATTTGTTGTTAATATCTTGACTTGAAATAAAAAGACATGGTGTAATGTGATTTGAGTTTATTCCTGAGGTGTAGCTGCTGCCCACTGGAATGACTTTTGTAGCCACGTTTCTTCAATCCTTCAGGCAGATTTGATATTGGGGTATTATTGTTATTTTCCAAAGGTCACACTTCATTTCAACATTTACTTAGAGAATTTTAAAGACCCTTTTATTTTTATATTTCTCAGAAATTTTGTTACAGAAACTGAATTAAATGTATAGGCCCTACATGTCCCAATGCTTTTGTTAATTTCCCTGACTATAAATAGTTTTAGCAGCCACTGAAACACTATAAAAATGTTCATGAGAATTAACAGTAAATTACTTCTAGGCTTAAAGTACAGTTTATTACATTTACATTATAGATGTATACTGTTGTGTCATCATGAATAGGAACAAAAAATGGTTTACGAGTATAGTGATAAATTACAGTGTTTAATTAATACATTAATCACTTGTATATTTACAGGCAAATGATTAACCCACTGCTCCAATTTTGTAGTTGCATTTTTGTAGGCTATAATTTACTGCTTAATTTTATATCACTGTTTTTATCAATAATATTAATCGTACAGTATTGAAAAATACAAGACTGCAAGTTGTGATCAGTCTTATGAACAGATAATAAGAGCTTACACCATTATAATACCAGCTGGGGAAAAAAATGAAATAACAAAAATGGTGACTTAGAACGAATAATATTTATATTATTTTTAAATCCACCACAATATATATATATATATATATTTTACAATATTGCAGTAATCTGTAGTGTAACAAAAAATTAGGCTACCAAATCAATTTCAAATAAGAAATCCAAATAGCCTTTAGTCTTGCAATTGTAAGACGTGGTTATTAAATCTTGACCAGTTCTGACAATATTTACAGTGCAGGCAGGGCTAATCAAACAAAAGCGCTTCTGGTTTATTCCATTGCACCTAGCTAAGATTTCAGTTTCATCTATAGTAAAATAGGGGAGGGACTATGAAGTAAACCATGGTCAAGAAGGACAATAGTTCTGATTGGACAGAGTCCATGTACCATCGGGAAGACAGCCACTCCTCTCACTACCGCGAAACGACGCGAAAATCTTATAAACCACGTGAATATATAAGCGAACAAGTTCCCTCCACGCTTTTAAGTTACCCGCATCCATGAGAAATAGGTTTATTTTTTTATGATGGGATGCAATTTGGATATTTCCGCCGGGTGGTGCATTTCGCGGATTTCCCGCAGAAATAATTTTCTGTAATATCTTGGCGAATTTATTTGAAAGACTTCACGGGACGAAACGGTATGTTTATGCATTTGCCAAGTTGGTGTAACATCTGAGTGTGTTTCTACGAGGTGGATTGTGATTAGGGTCAATGGGGTTGAAGAAAACAGATGATAATATAGTTCAGGGTGAGGGGTGTGTGATTGCATGGATCCTTTCAGTCAAGCTCGCTTATAAATGAGAAAACATTCAGTTTAATTTCGCATATCAACAGGCTGCCGTTAGTAGCCTAAGTCACCAAAGTCCTTAAATAAGTAACCAACGTTTAAGGTCTAGTTTAATGTAAAGACGTCCAGATGAGCCAGTTAAAAGCGGGAGGGAACAGTTTTTGTTTAGGTTGGCACCCTTGTTTATTTTGCGTCTGCTTTCCCAAAATATAGCTACAGTTTAGTATCGGAGATGGTAATTTTTATAAGCTTTATTTTTTAAATTTGGTAAGCAGAACATGTTCTTATATTTTTTTTTATTATTTGAGCTAGACGTGTATGGAATATTATAAACCACGCTGACATTTCGACGTTGGAAAATATATAGCCCATGTATGCCTTTTCACGACTGTTAAGTTGTCTGTTCCCATGTTTTCTCAGGGAATAGCACAGGAAGGCGTTCAAGATTTCCCAAAACCTAAGGTAATTTTTCTTCTGTCATATTTGACTGGGTAATTGCCTGATTGTCGGTCCCACTGTGTTTTTAGAGTTGTTTGGTCGTGTGGGCCTAGTCGCACTTGTTTATATCCAAAGTTGTTATTATGTAACTGGAAATGTTGTTTTCGGTCGCTGTGTTGCTCAGTCGATCAAACATTGTGAAAATACACTTTTTTTTTTTTTTAACTTGGGGAAAAATAATAATCAGCATTTACGAATTAGTATAATTATAACGTAGTCATTACATCTACAGGCAAATGCTATGTGTTAAAATAACTCAGGGCATGACAAAGGTTGTTAAAATGCCACAAAGTCAAACTTCCTGTTTAGGTCGAGTGCTTTTGTCCATTGTGTCAACACACACACACTCACACTCACACACACACTCATACTCACACACAGGCCTACACACCATTAGCTGTGAGGGAATTAGGTCTGAACATAATGTTTGAGTTCGTATAGCATACATTTAGTTACTTAATTTCACGATTTAATTTGTATTTACATATTTGTTTTGTAACTTTCGTCTTGTTGGATTCACAGCAGATATAGAGGAGAATATCTGCTGGCTTTAAATGTTGCATCACAATAATAGTTTTTTAAAAGTGTATTATTATTATTATTAATCATTCATATTATAATCTGTATCATGTGTATTGTGTTTGTTTATAAAGGAACTTCCTTGTTTATCTATAGGCTGTTGTTATATCAAAAGGTGTGGAAAAAACAGCTATATAGACTTGAGCTGCTTTGCGTAGGCCTGCCTGTTTTTCTACAACCCTTTATTCAGTACAAGAGTCAGTTTTTTAAAAACCAGAGTGAATTTTTTAAAATTTGGTGCAAAAGAGATTTAGCTTACCGTTAATGTAAATCATACGTTCGAACACATGCAGACATGCTTGAATAGCAGAGAGAGGTCACTTAGCTAGAGCACAACCACGTGACCAGCTTTACATTCCTCCTATGCTGGCACCCTGCAGTAGTTTTTAGCATATGTGTTTGCAGATGTTTTTTACACTTTTTTTAAAAAGAAAAAGTAGTAGGGAAAACCCGTTCTGTAACTACATATTCATGATTGGTGGGGGCCAAATGGCAAATTTAAAAATCTTAAAAAACCATATTAATTAACGACTATGATCAAATACATTTTGTGAAGGAAATTTCTGCTTCAGTTTTTTTTTTTTATTTAAGTCAGTCTAAAGTGCAAAACCCTAATAAACTGGCTCAAAATGTTTTTGTAAGTGCTTACGTGTACAGTAACTTGCCAAGTTTTCATTCTAGATTAAAGCATTCCATGAGTATGAGAAGGAATTATTAGATTTTATTAGACATTTTCATATGAATAGTTTTATTTTTTATTTTTGCTAATGCTGGGCCACCAAGAACAACATCATGAAAGTATTAGATTGTATTAATAGACATGCCCTGTTATCTTTACACAAAGAGAGAAAACCACCCTCTGAGGTGGGATGTGGGGCAAATAACATAAATAGAGTCCTCTGTAATGGTAGCAAAGCACATACTGTACACTTATACCTTGTGTAGTTGAGCAATTTTTATAGGTTGCATTGTTGTACATGTTGTGGCCCCCTTTTAGTTGTAGTGATTTTTAAACAAATTTTAAATTTGTTTGTTACTGTTGCTATATTTTATACACATTATATAAACTTATTATTTTACCTTTTAATATACACAGCATGCATATCGGCACAAACCACTGTGGTTTGTGGCAAGGGATTGTGATTTTTCTAAAAATTGTATATAACTTTTGAGAATAATATCTTAAACATCATATGAATAAAAACTCAAAAACGTTTATATTTTTCAATATTCGTTTAATCACTGAGGGGCCACCAAATTTTTCAAGTGATAATTATTTTATTATGATAATTCTTCTATTACAAAACATACATAAAATAAACTATATCAATATTCTGTTTTAAATTTGTTTAATTACAAACATTTTCAGTTTCTCAAATGTTCAAACTAATATATGTAAGTTCACGAAGAAAATAACTGATCTGAAATAATGATTTAAATATTCTAACTGAGCTAAAAGGAAAACACATCAGGTAGATAGCAAATGTGATATTATCATGGTTGTCCACTGTAAATTTCATATAAATATTTGTGATTAGGAATCATTTATACCACCTGAACTCAGCATTACAAAACCAGTACTTGTATTTGATGTTCTATCAACTGTTGATTTATAAGTTATATTTTGTTGTTTAAATTGTTGGTAACACTTCACAGTAAGGTCTCATTTGTTAACATTAGTTAATGCTTCAGTTAAAATGAACTAACCATGAGCAATATATTTTACAGCGTCTAATAACCTTTGTTCATGTTGGTTAAAAAAATACAATTGTTCAATGTTTGTTCATGTTAGTTCACAATGCATTAATGTTAACAAATACAACTTTTGATTTTAATAATGTATTATGTAAATGTAGAA
The DNA here is from genome assembly GCA_037950665.1 of Hypophthalmichthys nobilis. Taxonomy (NCBI): domain Eukaryota; kingdom Metazoa; phylum Chordata; class Actinopteri; order Cypriniformes; family Xenocyprididae; genus Hypophthalmichthys; species Hypophthalmichthys nobilis. Next base: position 21,723,702 of record CM075480.1, on the reverse strand, counting down.
ATTAACATTATCTAAGATTAATATTAAGTGCTGTAAGTATTGTTTATTGTTAGTTCATATTAACAAAAGTTAAAATGTTACCAAATTGTTTTTTGTCTGAATGTTCAAATGTAGCACAAATACATTTGAAAAGGTGGCATTTGCTGCAGGGTGTTTGTGTGTTTAATTGTGGTGTCTTAAAACAAACTAGATTCAAAATGACTCAAGACTGATTTGTAGATTTACCATGTGTTTAGAAATAGTAAACCCATGATAAAACATTTTAACAACAGCTTTGAGAGTCAGCATTAGACAGAATCAGTTGATTTTTAATTGAATTTAATAAATAAAACTATTTGATAAATAAAACAAAAATTAAGGGAACAGAACATTAAAATGTGCAGTTGTAGATTAGAATTTAAATTCAATACAAGTACAATGATTATTACAGGTTGATAACAAAGAAAATGTATAGGGTAGTCTTTTATATTGTTGTGAAGCTGTTTATGATTGTTATGAAAATAATTTATTATAGATCTCAAAATTTCCAGGTTCTTTAAATAATCTAATTCAAAAGATGTGTTTATGTGTACATCAATTGAAATTTTGAATAATTTTGTTTATTTGGACCAAGTTGAAAAAACTATAAACTCTTTCTATACTTTTTGAAGAATTAGACATAATACATGTAATTAAAATTTAAAATACTGTCATTATTTCATGATGAATTAAAGCCTTGCTCTTTAAATTAAGTGAGTAGAGAGGGACTTTTCGGCATGTGTTTGTGCTCAAGTGCATTTTCGGCATTACTTTTCTTCATTGAAACTGCACAGAGAGATACAGTAGAGAGACAGCGCTACTACAGTCAGTGGAAGTGGGCCAAGCCACCCGACTTGTGTGTGTGTGTGTGTAACTAGAGCCAAGCAGATCAGATGCCACACTGTGAACAGGACTTCGGTTCTGTCACTCTGTGTCATCTGATGCAGGAATCCTGTCACAGAACACATGTTGAATGTGGGTATCATGATTAGAACAGCCGATGAGTGTGTAAGAACCGTACAGAGCAAGAAAATGTTATTTTATATTGGTAACATAAAATAACTGTTAAAATATGTGGGATGACCAGTAATTGTTTGAGTTTATGTATTATGGTCATGACAACAGTGTTTATTTAATGATTTTTTTAAGTTACACATTTTTGTCACTTATGCCTGTATGCGGTTTGTTGATTTAATTGTGGTTTTAAAGTCAACATGAAATCAAAATTGACGCTTTCTATTTTCTTAATTCTTGTTCTTTGTCTTATAGTGACCGATTCAAGTTTTTGGTTACACATGTTTCATGTACTAACTGTAGTAATAAAAGTAAATCATGCATAATTATTTACATGCAACTAACCCTAAACCAAACACTAATCCTAAGCCTAAGTACAAGTTTGTTAATATTACTCAGTACTTAAAAGTATAATTACAGTGTAACAAGGACATTTAAAATAGTGTAATCTGTCTTTCTTTCTAATCTTTTTCTTGCTAATATTTTAATAACATGTAATAACTTGCTCTTGTTCTTCTTCTGCTACAACTCAATTTTCAAAGTAATTGTGAAATTCATTTGAACACTCAGTCCTGATATTGATTCTTAAAATCCCTAGATCGATCTTTTACTCTGACTGCTTTGAGTGGCTTTGTGGGAAACATATTCGTGCAGCGCCTCCCATCTCCATGTGTTCTGCTGAACTGACTCACTCAACTGCATAATTTGGACCCTTTTGGTAAATTTTTTAATGAATATTTTTGTAATGTACAAATTTAGAAGATTTCCTGTGTTTCCCACACTGCTTTTATGCAGCGGCACTCCATTGCTGACAAATCTAGAATTTTCTCTTATGAGACTGTTTTTTTGTGAATCCAGCACAACCAGTATAGCCTGATGAAAGACCCTTGAGGTGATTTACCAGTTCATATCAGTCTGAAACACTGCCCTGCATAATTTACAGCATTAGCAGAGAGTTAATTTGTTTCATATGTAAAAGCAAAATGTACATTATAACTGACATATAAATTTGAATCAAATCTAAAAATCTGTATTGATACACAGCCCTGCTGCTGATTTCACTTGGGCCGCGAGGGCTATAGACCGTTTTCACAGAACCAAAAAAATGTATGTACATTTATAACACTACCTTGTATTATATTACCTTTGCATCAAATTACAAAAAAACTAGTTAACACTGCTGTAAGGTTGTTTCTAATACAGCAGCTATGGGAGTGACTGTAAAAATGACATCTTTCTCTCTTCCGACTGCTGTTATCAATTGCTCAATTTTGTTCCTCTTTTTGAAAGTTGTGAAAACACTATTGTGGAGTCTCTCATTCATCGCTATAGAAGTTAACCTATCAATTGCTCAATTTTGTTCCTCTTTTTGAAAGTTGTGAAAACACTATTGTGGAGTCTCTCATTCATCGCTATAAAAGTTAACCCAACTATGACGACTTCCGCTTCTGAGAAACCGTTTGTTAATGCCATTTTTATTTTTTACATAATTTTTAAATTGCTTATTAATCTATCTGTGTACACTCATGACATATTAAGAAAGCAAGAGAGAATGAGAATAAATTAGTGTGTTGAAAAGTTGTGTGTTTGTGTGTTGTAAAGTCAAATGTGTGTATATGGGTGGGGAATATGGGTGAAAAGAAATCTGATTGGCTATTTTAGTTTCATTTAATTGGCGCTTTTTCCACACATAAAAATGACATTACATATAGTTAATGTTTAAAAACAGGCTCTGAGTAAACGCTCTCTAAAACAGCTAAATTCGATTGAAACATTTGCAAAAAGGCCTAAAACTATTGAGTAGGGATGGAGAAATTAAACCTCTTAAATCTTTGAAGCTTTTCTCTAAATGATTTGAGAAAAGTTTCAAAGCATCAAGAGTGTCGAAAACAGTGAGGCATTCACGTGACTGGAAAGAAAGTGAGGCTTCGTTTTTCTTTAATCACGTTTCTCTGAAAACAATACGCACATTTTGGGACAAAGCCGCTCAGAGATAACGTAAAAAAACAAAACAAAACAAAAAAAGTCACGAAGCATCTATCTACACAAGCACATCAGAGTGCTCAGTTAACGGCATCAGATTTTTTAAGTGTGTGTACAGGAAAGAGATAGTCGATTTGTACAGTATTAGAACAGTACAGTATTAGATAATCAGGTTGCCACCAAGACAATATAACGCAACAAGTATGGTATCAACGCAACAACTGATTTAATTGCTTTTGGCGAACAGCCAAAGGGAGGACGGGGGGGTGGTGATAGAGGGGGTGGGTTTCTAGTTCTGTGTGTACTCTGAGATAAACCTGCAGGCACCTCTGCATTGGATAATGTCAACTAATAGCAGTTTAAGCATTGTTGTAGCAAACTCACATTCAGTCTGGCTCGTTCTGGTATGTTATGCCCAGTTTTCACGATTCTTTCAATTCCAGATATTCTGTCTTAACCCTGTAAAGCCTGACATATGAAATAACAATTATAAAAATCTATTTTAGGTTTATTGAACCTGTAGTCAAACTAAAGAAAGTTTATTTTTGAGTATCATTTGATTTATGGCTCATAAAAGAATATGAATACCGAGCTCATACTTGAGGAGGGGAAAAAAACATTATTTAACATTATTTATTTGGCCAAAAAGTAAGATGAAATTCTGCTAGCTTGTAATGTAAATCAGTGAGATCTTTATAACAGAGAAGAAGACTACTTACATAAAATGCATATAAATATCAGTTGTCATTCTATTATCTCCCAATAATATGGCTTGGTAAGATGATATTTAAATCCATAGTTTTAACATCAAAGCTCTTTTGTTTTTTGAGCTCTATCTGTTGAGCTTGTTCCTCAACAGCCTGATGTATCATATTTGATATTTACATTTTAACATTTTTTCTAAAACATGATATATGGATAATCAGGTAAACCGAAGTTGCTTCATTTCAGTAAGTGTTCATCTTGAAATATTACTAATATAAAATTTATTCTTATGCTTACTTTATGTAAATGTCAGTAGCAAAGAGAGATGTGAAGAAGGAGTGGAGAAACAAAAAACGTCTTTAATAAATCGAAAACAGAAAACTCAGAAGATCACGGGAGAATAACTTAACACAACCACATAAACAGTGACTATACCAAACAAAGAAACTGAATGAACAGAGTGTTTAAAAACACTGAGATAATTAACTTAACCAGAAACATGTGCATAACTCAGTCAAAATCCATGGAGACAAACTACCAAAGGGAACACAGGCAAACAGGAACAGAACACAGTAAAAACGAAACCAAAACTAAACAAACACATTATAAAGGGGGTTGCTTTTAAAATTATACTAAAAGACCTTTCGCTTACTATAAGATGTTAGAAATGCATGTAATAGAAGTGTTGTTAGGGTTAAGTTTTTCTTGTTGAATATCCTGTTTAATTTGAAATTTGTCATAACATGAAAGTTAAATGGCAGTTGAACGCGATTGTTGTTCTTGCATTGCCAGTACTTGTGATATACCTGGACTCAGAGGACAGTATCTGAGCTTTGTTACACCAGTAGAGGGAGGTATTTAGAGATTCAGAGATTACATGAATAACCCATATCCATTCATCCTTTCACTGTTTCTCTTATTTTCATTGCACGCATCCATTAACGGCATTTGTGACTGTTTTTAGATATTCTGCATGGTGTTGATAGTCCATCAGGTGTACACAGTCTCTCTTTCTGTATCCATGTCTCTTTTGCTTTAAACACGCACACACACTCACACGCTTTGACTTGATCTCATTCAATGCCTTTGCCCCATACCTAGGCTGAGGCAATGCTGATGACTTGCGGGATGGTGCAGGAGTTGCTATGGTAACCCCATAGCTGGAGAGTGTGGAGGTATAGGCAAGTCGGTTGGGCTTTTGTTATGGATGGAGTGTGTGAGTGGAGTCTAGAGCAACACAATAGCCCACTGAGACCAGCTCACAGGAGAAGGAATTTACTGGGAAAATTGTGATCTATAAGTACTGTGAGAAAGGTTGGGAAGCAGAAATAAAGACGTGCTGTGAAAGTGAAGAGAGGAACACTCCCTGTTTGCTTATGGGTGTGGGCTGATCAACAGGTTAGGTAGCATGTTTAAAGCACACATAGAAGAGTTGATTAATAAGCTTTATACAAAAGAAATAATAAAACTACTATATAAACAATATATATAAACATTTATTAAAAACGTGTTAATTTATTTTATGCTTTAATGTAAAATTCTTCTTATGGATTTAAAGGGTTAGTTCACCCAAAAATGAAAATTCTGTCATTAGTTACTCACCCTCATATCGTTCTACACCCGTAAGACCTTCGTTCATCTTAGGAACACAAATTAAGATATTTTTGATGAAATCCGATGACTCAGTGAGGCCTCTAATTGACAGGAAGTTAATTTACACTTTCCAATGCCCAGAAAGCTACTAAAGACATATTTAAAACAGTTCATGTGACTACAGTGGTTCAACCTTAATGTTATGAAGCGACAAGAATACTTTTTGTGCGCCAAAAAAACTAAATAACGACTTTATTCAACAATATCTAGTGATGGGCGATTTCAAAACACTGCTTCATGAAGCTTCAAAGCTTTACGAATCTTTTGTTTCGAATCAGTGGTTCGGAGCGTGAAAGTCACGTGATTTCAGTAAACGAGGCTTCGTTACGTCATAAGTGTTTTGAAATTTCAATGGTTCACCACTGGGGGGGTGTGACTTTGGCAGTTTGATACATGCTCCATAACATTAAGGTTGAACCACTGTAGTCACATGAACTGTTTTAAATATGTCTTTAGTACCTTTCTGGGCATCTGTAAATTATCTTGCTGGCAATGGAGGCCTCACTGAGCCATTGGATTTTATCAAAAATATCTTAATTTGTGTTCTGAAGAAGAACGAAGGTCTTACAGGTGTAAAACAACATGAGGGTGAGTAATTAATGACAGAATTTTCATTTTTGGGTGAACTACCCCTTCAAGGTTCATGAAACTTCCATTTCCACAAAAGACAACATCATTGACTGCTTGTGCTGTTCGTATGACATTAAAACACTAAATAATAAATCAGAAATGTCAAACATTAAAATATATTATCAAAATAATATGATTACACACACACACACACACTAGGTCAGCTCTTTAGATGCTGAGCTACAGGATATGGATTCTCACACACACACACACACACACACACACACACACTGGATCAGAGGATGAGGATCAGGTTGTGATGGAGATAATGCTTCTTCAGCCTCTTGTGAATCACGTGATAGTCAGTCAGTGATCTGATGGCCAGGTTAGATCTATATCCGATACTGATATTATTAAAACACATGAGTGGATTGTTAATTAGTCTCTAATTGCATCCATTGTGGTGCATACTGACACACAAATTGGTAAATCATCACAGATTTTTTTCTGCATAAAACACATATAATGTGTATGTGCATTTGACAGTGTACAGATGGTGTACGTGCTGGATTGTCTCTTTTTAACCTCTTCAGGAGGATTGAACTGAGCTGAGTATTGGTATGTGTGCATATGATTGGGGGTGGGGGGTGTAACCACACTTAATAGAGGCCTCGTCTGTGTCTAATAATCCCAGTGGCTCAGATTAAAGGATGACGTGTCTGGTAGAGCGCTACATGGCTCAGTCTCTGGCCACGTTGTGTCCTGCTGAGGGATTCCACCATGCATGAATTGCTTGAGTTTGTTTGGATTGACAAAGCAAGAGTTTGGAACACAGAGCGTTGACATCACAAATTGTGGAACTCTTGCCTTTTTCACATTTAAGGAGGAATCTTGGTGTCTGGTTCGGTAGCAATGAATGAGTGACTGATCTGGACTGAATCTGTGATTCCTGTAGTGATGAAGATCTAGAACTCAGTACCGCCTCTTCTGTGGTTCAGAGGCAGTACTAACTGACTTAGAAAAGACAATGAGAGTTGTTGGGTGCACACTTCTCTCATATGACAACATTTTCTAAAACGTTTTCGTCCTGTCAGTCTTCATGATCACTGGACCATCAGCGCCAAGTTGGATAAAGGTATTATATACACTACTAGTCAAAGTTTGCAATCATTAAGATTTTTTTATGTTTTTGAAAGAAGTCTTTTTTGTTCACCAAGGCTGTAGTTATTTGATCAGAAATGCAGTTTTTGATATACTATACTTGATAAATATTAAAATAACTGTTTGTGTTTTGTATTCTAATATATTTTTAAATGTCACATGATCGTTCAGAAATCCTTCTCATATGCCGATTTGGTGCTCAAGAAACCATGAAATTTTGGATGCAAGTAAGGTTTAAAATTTATTCAACAAGGATTTTAGAATCCTAAAAAAGTTCCAATTCTTACTATAAACTAGTTGCTTATTAGCATGCATGCTTATTAGTACTAGGATATTGGCTGTTTATTAGTACTTATAAAGCACATATTAATGCCTTATTCTGACCATATTGTACATCCCTTAATCCTGCCCAATACCTAAACGTAACCTCTACCTTACTAATTATTAATAAGCAGTAATTAGGAGTTTATTGAGGCAAAAGCCGTAGTTAATAGTTTGTTAATAGTGAGAATTGGACCCTAAACTAAAGTGTGACCAAAATATTTATTGAGCACCAAATAAGCATTTTAGAATTTTTAGAAAATTCAGCTTTGCCATCATAGGAATAAATTACTTTTTTTTTTTTTTTTTAAATATATTAAAACAGAAAACAGTTCTTTGTAATTCTTTGTAAAAATTGTAATAATATTCCACACAGTTTTACTGTATTTTGATCATATATTTACAGAGCTTGAGAGACTTCTTTGGAAAACATTAAAAAATCCTAATGATTCCGAACTTTTGACCAGTAGAGAAGGGTAACAATAGTTGTTTTCTTTTTTTCACACTGAGAGTCTAGTGTGTTTTAGAGTTTCTGTCTTCACTGTCTTGTTTTTAATGAGAGGATGTGGGACAGGAGATTCATACATATGCAAATCAGGCATGTTGTGTATATTTATGCAGAAAGTATGCCTCTTACGTGTTGAAATGTGGACGCGAGTCCTCAAACCTCATTAGCATTGCATACATCTTGAATGTGTTCCAAGTGGGATATAATTGGCAGTGCATCCTTAGGAGGAGAGACAAATGACTTTAAAAGTTGTAGCTAGGGCTGGGCGATTTTTCCGATGAATTAGAATTTAATGTTTTGACTCGATTTTATTATTTTTTAAATCGCGATTTTGAATAAAAATGTTAGCAAGCGTTACAATTGGACATGTTGACAATACAGCAATGATAACTCTATGAACGTAGAACACATCATTATTCTTAAGCGGCTGTTCATTCAGAAATGCGTTATTGCGTTATAAAAATGAGACGCAGGCAGTGGAATGAGAAAAAAAGGCAAAGTTATTAAACGCGAGTTGAGCTTTTTTTTAACTTGACCGCCGTGTTTTTAGAATGCCGTTTCATGGGTGAGACTCTGCAAAAGACGCGAGACACAAGTGCAACACCTAAACATGTCCGCCAAACATAAAAACAATAGGACAAATAGTGCAATGGAATGCAAAAACCTGTAAACCTGTTTGATATTTCATGTTTGCATGATGGTGACAGGCTGAATGCTGCTGTTGTTTTCTGTTTTTACAAAGCATTTGCTGTTAATAATAGCTTACTGGTGTTATTTATTCCTATTACTTTTTGGCTAAGAAATATTTAGCATTTTCTTATTTTATATTATTTCTGAGTATATAGGCCTAGGATGTGTTTAAGATAAGTTTGTACAACATTTGCCTTCATATTTTAGGCATATTTCTGCAAAGATATTTAACAAATTGTTTTACATTTACACCATGTTGATCACTTCATGTGTGGTGCACTTGGAATGGAACTTTTTTTAACCAGATTGTTAATAAAGAGAATGTTACTTAAATCATCATTACTTAAATCGAAATCGAAATCGTGAATTGGTCAATCGATTTTATTTTTTTGCCATAGTAGCTGAAATTCTAGCGCCCACAAAGTGGGTCTCTGCCCAGTAGCCTGCTACAAAAATGATGTAGAAGGATTTGTTATCTTTGATTTTGTCTGCAGAATTATACACCTATTAGTCCTGACATTTTTATTGGCAGAGTACTGATTTAAAGCTCTTTTTTTTTTTTTTTTTGGGCAATCAGGAGGTAGCGGGCAGTGATTAGAGCCTCTGCTATTACTCCTTTCTCTCACTGTTGTTTTCTGTGTATCTCTGTGCAAGTCTCACAGGATTTGTTGATGCATTGATGTTTTAGAATTCCTCTCTGTTACCTGGTCTTATTGATATCTGTCAAATTTCTCCTAAAAACTGCAGAATGCTACGCAGAACCCTTCATGCATTATTAACATTATTTACACAAGTTAAGACTGTGAATCTATACAGACTTTCATATCCACTACCCATATATAGCTACACAGAAATGCATAAGGTTAGTTCACACCAAGGAGACATTTACATTTATGCACTTTGCAGATACTTTTATCCAAAGCAACTTCTGCATTCAAGGTATACATTTTATCCAGTTCATAACTGTATATTCAAACCCATGAACTTTGCATTATGTGTACCTGTTTGTTCAGAAAATCTTTTATAGGTTATAATTTTTATAGATTATAGCAAACTAGTGATTAAATTACTGAGTCACAGGACCTTGATTATATTCAGAATGTTGGTGTTAAGAAAATAGCATTTGCTTGGAAGTCTGGTAATATTGGCAAAATGGTATATAATATGCATTATTTTTCAATAATTTAACAGCCCGGAGTCAATTATTCCGCTTATACTACTGTTACCACACCTCAAAACATTGTTCAGATGATGTATTTCAAGACATTTGTCAGGTTTTTGTCCTTAAAATGCTCTTGTGTGTAGGACTAATTTCCTACGCATCTAATCCCAAGCCTCTGTTAGAGCTAGTAACGGCAATGTTAGAGCAATGCATTATTCTGCATTGATAGCAGAATAATGCAGTTAATAATGGAATTAGTTTGTGAGTGTGTATGTACTGTAGGCTGTGTAATAATGTGTGTGCATTTGAGTGGGAGAGCGGAAGAAAGTGAGTATGCGCTTTCTTTACATAATAAAACGTAATTTTGTGGCAAAAACATGGAAATTATTTGTCATTTTTATCCTGTTGTTTACTATATTTTTTTTCCTTAGTATTGTTGTGAGTTTTGGTTCTTTTGCTGTTAGGCTGTAATGACTTTTGAAATAACTGAAATCATTTGGCAAAGTGATATGGAACTATATAATGCGGTCAAGACCTGCCTGGAACTTCTTTAGCTGTGCGTTTCCCTGAAAATGATTGCACACCTTAGAACTAGAGATGCACCGATCGACCGGCCAGGAATCAGAATCGGCAATTTCCCACATAATCCATTTTGTTACCAGCGGGCAGCGGCACAGGCAATAACGTCAGCTGCACATTCTCGCACTCTTCTTTCCGACGGCGAAGTGACACACTCCTGCCTTCTTTCTCTCACTTGTGTCATTCACTCTGGTTAAATAGTGCTTGTATTGCACATAATTTTGCTCATTCACGCAGGTTTCACGCTCACACCAAAAGTGCGCGCACCACTGATCTATATTAGTGGAGCGCACAAGCCGCTTCTCAGTCTCAAACAGCTTCTGAGTCACAAGTACCAAAATGAGTGGCTTACTGCGCTTAAACGGTCAAATACACACAAAATTATGTCAAAATACCCATCTTGGTGAGTATTCAGTCAAATACAGTCAGTTTTGGAACGCTGAATAGTTAAAAGAGAACAAATATTGTGTAACAGTATATTGGGTCTGTGCATAAACTCTTAAAGTGACAGCTGTCTAATATTCCTGCTGCTGTCTGTCATGTTAATCAAAGAACAAAAGACAAAGAAAATCCCTTTCTGCTCTTGACTGGGCTAAGTTTTATAACTTCAATTGTAAGCATTAATCTGTATTTTTACAATGAAGACTACCAGGACTAAATGTTTTTTTTGTTTTTTGTTTTGGTCTGGACCAAACAAACCAAACGAACCGAACTACAAGTGTGAACGCACCCTAAAAGAATATTCTGTCATCGTTTACTCCCCCTCATGTTGTTCCAAACCTGAATGACTTTCTTTGTTTTGTGGAACACAAAAGAAGATATTTTGAAGAATGTTTGAAACCAAACAGTTTGATTACCATTGACTTCCATTAAATGGGCAAAAAAAAAAAAAAAAATACTGAATGGGAACTGCATGTTCCACAGAAGAAAGAAAGCCAAAGTTTAGAAATTGTTTAGTCTACAATATAATAGAGCTGCATGATTAATCATTAAAAAATAAAATGTGATCTCGATTCAAACACACACACAATCTCCTTCCTAAATGACAACGATTCAGCCATGTCTATTAAACCTCACACTGGAACATTCAAATCTGCGTTTGCACTGCCGCTGACTTAAGCAGTTAGGCTATCAAAACAGTCTTTTCAACCACACAGGATCAATATTTCTGTGTTAGAAATATTAAAATTATAACGGAAGTACTGTAATAAAAGTTTATAGTTCGTATATAAACACTGATGTCTACGGAAGCGATCAAAATAGAGCAAATCACCTTTTAAAAAAAACTTTGCGCTTCAAATAATGATTGTATGGATTACATCATTACATAAGTGACTGTTAAAAAATGTGTTTGTCATTGAATCATTGTTTCAAACTGATTTATTAAAATAATTCATTCAAATTAATTAAACATTTTAAATAGGCTAGACTGCAGCAATTAACATTTTGTCATGTTTAAGTTATTAAACATTAAGTATTAAGTAATTTTTTTTAGAAGCTTGGGAGAATCGTGTTCTCTATTTGAAACAAAAAATTGTGAAGCTCTACAACATAATATAATCTAAGAACAGTGTTGGGAGTAACGTGTTACAAAACTAATGCATTACAGAAACATATTACTTTTTGCTGTAACGCAGTAGTGTGAGGCATTACTAATCAATTTTCAGTAATATTTTACTTTGTACATGTTCAGTAACGCTTAAAAAAAAAAAAAACAAGACCGCGAGACCTTAAAGGATTAGTTCACTTCTGAATGAAAATATCCTGATAATTTACTCACCCCAATGTCATCCAAAATGTCCATGTCCTTCTTTCTTCAGTCGAAAAGAAATTAAGGTTTTTGATGAAAACATTCTAGGATTATTCTCCTTATAGTGGACTTCATTTGGCCCCAAATGGTTGAAGGTCAAAATTACAGTTTCAGTGCAGCTTCAAAGGGCTTTAAACTATACCAGACGAGGAATAAGGGTCTTATCTAAAGAAACCATTGGTTATTTGAAAAATGAAAATGTATATGCTTTATATAGACACAAATGGAACGAACGCGGCGCCAGTTCTGTTTTTTTCCGTAAGTTGAATAGGGAAGTTGTAGGACATTCAGCGTAAGCTTTTTGAAGAATACGGAATTGCGGTCTGGAGGAAGCACTTGTGATGCGATCATTTGTGTCTATAAAGCATATACATTTTCATTTTTTTAAGAAAATGACCGATCATTTCTCTAGATAAGACCCTTATTCCTCGTCTGGGATCGTTTAAAGCCCCTTGAAGCTGCACTGAAACTGTAATTTTGACCTTCAACTGTTTGGGGCCAAATGAAGTCCACTATAAGGACATGGACATCTTGGATGACATGGGGGTGAGTAAATTAAGCCGCGTGTGGTGTCCAAGTTTGTAAATAAAGACTAAATGACAGCTTCTGATATATTTGTTTAGCGATTTATTTCATTCATCTCCCTCTCGCTGGTGTAACTTTGTATTGTGTGACATTATGTTAAGTTCTACTTCTGTAGTTATTTTGGTGAAAGTAACTCAAAAGTAATACAGGAGTAATGTAATGCATTACAGTTCTGAGACAGTAATATTGTAAGGTAAAGAATTACTTTTAAATAACAGTAACAAGTAATCTATAATGTATTACAGTTTGGAAGTAACTTGCACAACACTGTCTAAGAATTTCTAACTAGAAATGAATTGCAACAACTGCTATTTGTAACACCTGTCTCAGCTAGCCGGAAATCCTGCTGTGTTGTGTTTTAGAAATGGCTAATGCATTGCGGGTACTCACTTTGTCAAGAATGCTAATTAATGCTGTTTACTCTTAAACACTAATTTCTGTTGTAGAGGACATCAGAATGCTAATACACAGAGCACAACTCATAAATAATTGACTAAGCTATGCAGAATGCTAATGGATTAGCCACTGGGGGCAGAGGGATGCTGCTGTTAAAATAGCGCATGTTGAATGTTAATGTGGCAAGCGATGTCTAGGTGTACCTCTAGAATGTGAAGAGAGGCAGTGGTTCTATTTCTGGCTCTTTCGTATTCAATAAAGAAACAGCACCAGGGGTTTTAGAATTAAAACCATGTCGACAGTAAATGATGGTTTAAAGGCAACAATGCCAACACACCAATCTGCTTGACACATGCAGGCACTTGTGAAATCTTAAGTGGATCCAGGCATAATTAAGTCATAATACTGTAGTTCTGTTGGAAAAACCTAGTGAGCAGCATCTCTCCCTACTGACTTCTAGGAAAGCATACTTACCATCATGGAACTTCATAAGTGAGTTTTCTGGAATTCTCTACATAGGCAGAAGCCCCAAACAGGAGATGTAAATTCAATTTGAAGTTAGCATGTTGCTAAACTAATGGTGCTATATTGTAAGTAGCATAAAAATACACACACATCTTTTGGGTCAAATAATACACATTTTACACTGACTGAACTACTTTTCAGTAGGGCTGGGATGATACATCGATTCTCGATCGATACAATGATTCTGGATCGATCCTGATATTTTCTCTCTCAAAACGATTCTGAGCTTAGTTTTAACAGCAGATGGCACTCTAAGCTAGTTTTTAACCACACACTGTCAAAGCTTCAACCTTTTCAAACTTTATGAATGATTATTTTAGGTTTAAGAGGTGTATGTAAAGGAACTGGAAGCAGGCAGTGTACGAGTGTTTCTAAAGCACGTATAGTAGTGCCATCTGCTGTTTAAAAACTAAGATCGGAATTGATTCGAGAGAGAATCGCGATACATTGGAAAATATCAGAATCGCTCTAGATTCTTCGTATCGCGAATCGAGATTCGATGTATTGTCCCAGCCCTACTTTTCAGTATAAAATGAAATCTAAGGTTATTTAATAAAGACATTTCTCTCGCTTTGTTTGAAATGCTGAATATCTTTTTCACCTAGCTCGGTGCAGTGCATTTTGGGACAGGGCTCAACATTGCGAGCTTTTCACTAGATGTATGCGAACTGTAAAATGTATTTAAGAGCATGAGTACGAATAAAACTTCAATATCTTAAATGGTACAACAAACGTCTTATCATTTTAAGAGGTTTTCAGTTTGGTTATGGAAAAAACAGTGATGCAAAAAACAGTGAGCGCATGACGGAACAAGCGAAGGACACGCTGAATGAAAATGCACATTCACTCTCTGACAGCAGATAGTGCTGATGGAAAATAGTAAATAGTGTAAATAGTGAAATAGTAAATAGAGCTAATACATGTCGTACCAAAGTATATTCTCTTGAGTTATTTTTATGTCTAATTGTATTGACACTTAGTTGAATTATGTTTCTGTTTCACAAAGTATTTGAATTGTTTCTACAAGGAAAATTGAGTTGTCATTACTTAAGGGTGCATGTTGAAGACAGGTAAAGTGTATTTGGTCAAACACAAATTAGATGAGTTCAAAATACTTAGAAGTCTAATGCAAATAATTGCCATTCTTTTGAGGAAAACCAAGGTGATATTTTTTATAGTGTACATTATTAAAATCAAAAGTTGTATCTGCTAATATTAATCGACTTGAGCGAACATGAACTAACAATGAACAGTTGTATTCTTATAAATTAACGTTAACAAAGAATAATAACTAATGGGACCTTTTCGTAAAGTGTTACCCATTGTTCTTTATAGTTCTTTTGCACTTTGATCTGTTTGAAACATTTGTTTGCTTTATCATTTTTTTTGTGTATTGTTTTATTGTATATTTAAATGTTCAATAAAAAATTCTTCTTATTGTAAGAAAAAAGGAAGACAACACTTTATTCTAACCTAATTCAATACGTGATAACATATAGGCTACCATAATAAACATTTCAGCAATTAACATGAAATGAAAATTTGATACAGTCACATGCTTATATATACAGTTTAAAGTAGGACTATAAATAATTTCATAATTATTAAAAACAGTTTGAAGCAAAAATATTTAAAAACCTTGTGTACTTTTTGTATTCTCCTTATAATGTCTCTTTATATCCCCTTATTAAGCTAAAGGACATTTGAAAAATTTGCATTGCGTCCCTAAAGTTTTTAATGCGCTCCTAAATTTTTCAACTTACAAGCACATGTGCTCCTTGGGAAAAAAGTAAGCATCAAGCCCTGCTCTGGGATCTCCTTTTCTGCAAAGGATACATGCACTGATGCCTTAAAAATTGGCAAAAACAAGTTATCTTTGGAGGCAGCAATATTCAGTTGACCACCCTTTGGAATGCCCTTTGAGTTGGGACTATGTCGCCTTGAAGTCGCAATGAAACTGAAGTAGCATCACATCTTCTTCTGTATCGTGACATCCAAGTGTAACAGATTAATGAAAAAGAAAATGTAGGGTTGGGACTTGGTTCTGTCCGTTGGTTGTTGATTGGATTTTGAGATGTGGGTATTATGATATATTGCTTAAAAATTCAGAGTTCAAAATAAATAAATAAATAAATAAATAAAACTCATACAAAAAAACTATATTTTTACAACCCGAATTCCAGAAATGTTGGGACGTTTTTTAAATCTGAATAGAATGAAAACTAAAAGACTTTCAAATCACATGAGCCAATATTTTATTCACAATAGAACAGATAACATAACACGGGCCGTATTCACAAAACATCTTAAGGCTAAAAGTAGCTCCTAAATCGCCGATTTAGGAGAAACCCTTAAAAATAATGGGTGTGTCAGTCCTAATTTTAGGAGTCCTAAATTTTTGCTCTAAGAGTATTTCACAAAGCATTTTAGCATTAAAACTAGCTCTTAAATCTGTGAAATGTTAGGAGTAGTCAAGAGAACTCCTAAGTCACTAAGACAAAATTACAAACAGTCCTAATCCACCTAAAGACACTGTACACCACTGAGGCAATAGCAATAGAGCCTTAGATGCTGAACTTTTTCTTCATAAATGCAATAGATTTTGATTTATAGATTTGAATCTATGATGAGTCGCCAAAAATAAATCTTTAACAAATAAATAAATATTGTCCGATTACCTGTGGCAGTGGTTTTCATGAGTTCACACCTACAAATGATTGAACAGAGTAATAAAATATATAATAAGCATATGTGGTGTACTGTCCAAGGGGATCTAGGGCTCCGAGCTTGGAATTTAGCCCAAACCCAAAGTTCTCGTCATATCCCCAGCCGAGAGAGAGGGACGGGGTGGCGGAGGGATGCAAAAAACTGTCAAAGTAACTAGGCGAATCGGCTCTCGTCTGTGTATTTATTCCTCTTCTCGTGCTGATTAGAAAGACCGTTTGAATGTGTTCCTCCCAAACTTTGTTTAATAAACATAATTTGTTGCTTGAATTCTGCATTCTCTTGAGATGCAGACATCCAAGAGGCGGACAATTAACTGTATATACTAGTTTAATTAGTGACACTTAGCCTACATTTTAAAACCTTTATTTTAATATGGAAACATGGAAACACCTCATTCTACAATATTTCTATGATTAAATCACTGACTCCTCCCCCATCAGCCAATCACTGTGTGTATACTCCATAACAACGAGGTCAACCCCACCCTTACTCTTAGCTTAAGACTTCAGTCTATTCCTTAGTAAAAGTTTGTCTCAGCAGCTTTGTGAATTGGTTTTAAGAGAAAGCTCTTAGCTAAGAACTTTTACTGCTATTTAGGAGAACTCTTAGTGGTAAGATAAAATGTTTTGTGAATATGGCCCCAAATGTTTAAGCGGAGAAATTTTACACTTCTATCCTCTAAATGAGCTCATTTCAAATTTGATGCCTGCTACAGGTCTCAAAAAAGTTGGCATGGGGGCAACAAATGGCTGAAAAGGCAAGAAATTTTGAAAAGATTCAGCTGGGAGAACATCTAGCAACTAATTAAGTTAACTGATATCAGGGGCCGTATTCACAAAACATCTTAAGGTTAAAAGTAGCTCCTAAATTGCCGATTTAGCAGAAACTCTTAAAAATAATGGGCGTGTCGGTCCTAATTTTAGGAGTCCTAAATTTTTGCTCTAAGAGTATTTCACAAAGCATTTTAGCATTAAAACTAGCTCCTAAATCTGTGAAACGTTAGAAGTAGTCAAGAGAACTTCTAAGTCACTAAGACCAAATCACAAACAATCCTAATCCACCTAAAGACACTGTACACCATTGAGGCAATAGTGATAGAGCCTTAGGTGCTGAACTTTTTCTTCATAAATGTAATACATTTTGATTTATAGATTTGAATCTACGATGAGACGCCAAAAATAAATCTTTAACAAACAAATAAATATTGTCTGATTACCTGTGGCAGTGGTTTTTATGAGTTCACATTTACAAATGATTGAATAGAGTAAAAAAAAAAAAATTTAATAAGCGTATTTGGTGTGCTATCCAAGGGGATTGAGGGCTCCGAGCTTGGAATTTAGCCCAAACCCAAAGTTCTCCTTATATCCCCAGCTGAGAGTGAGGAGCGGGGTGGCGGAGGGATGCAGAAAACTGTCGAAGTAACTATAAGCGATTCGGCTCTCGTCTGTGTATTTATTCCTCTTCTCGAGCTGATTAGATAGACCGTTTGAATGTGTTCCTCCCAAACTTTGTTTATAAAACAATCTGTCACTTGCATTTTGCATTCTCTTGAGATGCAGACATCCAAGAGGCGGACAATTGTTTAATTAGTGACACTTACCCTACATTTTAAAACATTTATTTGAATATGGATATATTTTTATTAAAAAATATTTATTTAAATAGGGCAACATTTGTATTTTAAAACCTTTATTTTAATATGGAAACCTGACACCTCGTTCTACAATATTTCTATGATTAAATAGCTGACTCCTCCCCCATCAGCCAATCACTGCGTGTATACTCCATGGCAACGAGGTCAACCCCACCCTTACTCTTAGCTTAAGACTTCAGTCTATTCCTTAGTAAAAGTTTGTCTCAGCAGCTTTGTGAATTGGTTTTAAGAGAAAACCCTTAGCTAAGAATTTTTACTGCTATTTAGGAGAACTCTTAGTGGTAAGATAAAATGTTTTGTGAATACGGCCCCTGGTCTGTAACATGATTAGCTATAAAAGGGATGTCTTAGAGAGGCAGAGTCTCTCAGAAGTAAAGATGGGCAGAGGCTCTCCAATCTGTGAAAGAGTGCGTAAAAAGATTGTGGAATACTTTAAAAACAATGTTCCTCAACGTCAAATTGCAAAGGCTTTGCAAATCTCATCATCTACAGTGCATAACATAATCAAAAGATTCAGAGAAACTGGAGAAATCTCTGTGCATAATGGACAAGGACGAAGACCTTTATTGGATGCCCGTGGTCTTTGGGCCCTCAGACACTGCATCACTCATCAGCATGATTGTGTCAATGACATTACTAAATGGGCCCAGGAATACTTCCAGAAAACACTGCCGGTAAACACAATCCGCTGTGCCATCTGCAGATGCCAACTAAAGCTCTATCATGCAAAAAGGAAGCCATATGTGAACATGGTCCAGAAGCGCCATCGTGTCCTGTGGGCCAAGGCTCATTTAAAATGGACTTGTTTCAAAGTGGAAAAGTGTTCTATGGTCAGACGAGTCCAAATTTGACATTCTTGTTGGAAATCACGGACGCAGTGTCCTCCGGGCTAAAGAGGAGGGAGACCTTCCTGACCTTATCAGCATTCAGTTCAAAAGCCCGCATCTCTGATAGTACGGGGGTGCATAAGTGCATACAGTATGGGCAGCTTGCATGTTTTGGAAGGCACTATGAATGCTGAAAGGAATATAAAGGTTTTAAAGCAACATATGCTCCCCTCCAGATGACGTCTATTTCAGGGAAGGCCTTGTGTATTTCAGCAGGACAATGCAAAACCACATACTGCAGCTATTACAACAGCATGGCTTTGTCGTAGAAGAGTCCGGGTACTGAATTGGCCTGCCTGCAGTCTAGATCTTTCACCTATAGAGAAAAATACGTCAAAGACAACCTCAAACTCTTCAGCAGCTGGAAACCTATATCAGGCCATAATGGGACCAAATTCCAACACCAAAACTCCAGAAACTCATAACCTCGATGCCCAGACGTCTTCACATTGTTTTGAAAAGAAGAGGAGATGCTACACCGTGGTAAACATGCCCCTGTCCCAACTATTTTGAGACCTGTAGCAGGCATCAAATTTGAAATGAGCTCATTTTGTGCATAAAATTGTAAAATTTCTCAGTTTAAACATTTGTTATGTTATCTATGTTCTATTGTGAATAAAATATTGGCTTGTGTAATTTGAAAGTCTTTTAGTTTTCATTTTATTCAAATTTAAAAAACGTCCCAACATTTCTGGAATTCGGGTTGTATATTTTATATGAAGCATAGACTTCATTCAAGCCACAAAACTGAAAACTGCACAATATAGCCTTGGGTGAAGTCAGTATATTCCAACATTTGTCCCAAACGTTGGTAATGTAATTTAATGGAAAACTATGTGAATGGCTCAGCAAGATTTTGAACAGCCTCTGAAGTTATAGGAGGGTGCTGCTGACAGAAAGCAGAGTGGAGCTGTCGGTGTGCTTATACTCATAAAAAATAATGTATGTGAATTTTAAAGACATGACACTTCTCTTCCAGTGTGTGACTTGTTTTTACTAATGTCGGAGGATATAATTTATGAATCATAACCCACCAATTTGGTTGATATGTGTTACCCGCCTTGGTTGATTTTGTCCCACATTTGGCAGGTTGGTGGGTGTTAATTTCAAACCCTGAATAACATTCATTTAGAAAATAGATAGGGTTAGTTTTCATTTCATGTCAGCTTTAAAATGTTGTTTCTATAGGCAGCTCAGTAGGTTTTTAGAACCGAATATGTACAGTATTAATCAAGTAACTTTGGAAGGACTAACACAATACTTCTGCTGTCTAAAGCAGTGACATTGGTTAGTTCAAAGTGACATTTAAGTTCAGGCATGACTAGTATAGATCCATCTAATGAGCCAAGGTGAAGGTTCACATGAATCACTCAATGTATTAAGGGGTCAGTAGTGCATTAGCTTTTATCCCAATGGCAGTAGCTTTGACTGAAATTGGCAATGGGACAGAATTGACCCTGTCCACTTCAGTGTGTGCCACACTTGCTAGAGCCGATCGTGAGCCAATCGAGACCTTCAGATATGATTCTGCTAGTCTAGAAGGCTAGATATTGTATATCTGATTAAGGTCAGGCATTATTTGCTGAGGAGGCGAAATTCTTTTTCTATGCACCACAGCACTGAGGGAGATTATGCCTAGTGCTTGGCTAGCCCTTTCAATAGAAAATCTTAATTCACTTGGTATACAGTAGTAGTCCAACATTGAGACTTATATCTTTCATTCATACTCCAAATAGCTAATGTTCATTTGCTAGAGCTCATAATACAATATCTTCCATATCTTTTGTCCCAGTGGAAAATGCACTTGTTCTCTTTCTTGGCTCTGACTCTTTGCACACTTTCAGGATGCTTATGTGCTTAAGTGATTAAGAGACGAAGTGGGAAATCGGGTTAATTCAGCTTAGAAGTGTCTTTAAACATGTGGGAGCCACTGCCACTTCAGGGTCCCCGGGGCCTCAAGCATATCCTACATCTACCTGCAGGAGTTCAACAGGAGTTCTAGACTTATTGTTTTGCTTGTTTTGAAAGGGTTATTCCAGAATTTTTTTTTTTTTTTTTTTTTTTTTTTGAGATACAAGAGTTCAGGGCTGTTAAAACATCAACCTCCTGATCAATTAGGGCCTGAGGTCCAGATCACTAAAACTAAAGCGCTCAAATGTGCTGTCTCTGTGTGTTTCCTGAAGCCTTTGTCTTGATGCCTTTGGATTAGCTAGCTTTGAAGATCTCACGTCATAAGTGACGTGTCATGTACAGGCTTTCCCTTGTTCAGTTACAGAAAAGTTTCAATACAGTTTTCAATACAATATTGCTGTCTTGCCTTTTCTCTGTTCATGGCCCTGATGTGCTTTGACAATGGTTGTACAACTGGTTAGGTTTACCCTGTGACTCATTACAATAGATCAAGTTTTCCTGGCTTTTCACAAACACATGGGTGGAGAGCCGTCCTGGCACCTGTCTGGTCATGAAACCTCTATTATGACAAACGTTGATCAGTGACACCAAAACAACGTGGCTGGTGGAGCAACTGTCATGGCACATTGGTGTCTCTTGTCAGTCTCTTGTCAGAGGTTGTCCCTGGATAGTTACATTGTTTCATTCTTTGAGTGTGTCGCCTCTTACTGTCGCTGTAAAGAGGTGTGTCACCGGTGCGTATTTAAAATGGTGGAATTGGACAGGAGTCTCAGCATGTCTGCAAAACTGGAAAAGCAGGGTTTTGTGTTAAGGTGATCTCTGGCAGCACTTGTATGTTCAGTTAGCACAGTTAATGTTTGCATCCGTCTCAGCAAAAGTGTGGACAAAGTAAGGTAAATTACTTCATATTTTAATATCTCAAAGAGTTAATAGTCGAGCTTAAATTAAATGTTTATAAGTGAATATTAATAAACAAAGAAAATGGTAAACCTTGTCAGGTAATCAGTGATCAGTGAAGGGAACAATTTTGGACAGAAATGTATTACTAATTTTAAAATATTTAAAATACTAAAATATAACTACTACAACAAATATTTTATAATATTATTGAAAGCAACATTGTGAATGGAAAGTGGATTTTAAACATTTGTTAATGTTTTAATATTAGTATTATTAGTCATGTCATTCTAACCCTTTGCAATATTTACACACCCTTAAGGAAATCATACAATTTACTGTATGATTGCAAATTCAGTGTCAGTAAATGACTTATTATAACTTATTCTGACAAAAACAAACAGTTAAGTCATTGATCACAATTATTCATGACAGTTAGTAGTCAAAAATTCATGCTTGTGTCAGTCCTATGCAGTTTTGTATTGTGTATGTTATGTTTTGAAAAGGATGAATTATGGCTTATGGGAGGAACTGTAAAAATTTAAACCTAAAACAAAATGTCATCAAGTAACCTAAAAAATGTGCCATTCAAAGTGTTGGGTCTGTAAGATTTTTGAAAAAGTTTCTTATGTTCACCAAAGCTTCATTAATTTGACCAAAAATACAGTGAAATATTTTTACAATGTAAAATAACTGTTTTCTATTTTAATATAATTTAATAATTTAAAATCTCATTTATTCTTGTGATGGCGAAGCTGAATTTTCAGCAGTCTTCAGTGCCACATGATCCTTCAGAATTCACTCTAATATGCTGATTTGTTGTAAGAAATACATATTATTGTTATCAATGTTGAAAACAGCATATTTTTGTGGAACATGATACATTTTTTTATTATTATTAGTTATTTGATGAATATACATTTCAAAAGAACATTATAGAAGATATAGACCACACTTTATAGTATGCAGTGTGATGTGACCCAAACAAGTTGAGTCGTAGGTGATGTCAGAACAGTAACTGACACTCATCTGACTGTTAGTTGAGGTGATGTATCCCTAGTGATCTTCTTATAGCCCGTGATGTCATTTGGCCTGCAAGTGCTGTTATGTCACCCTGTTACAATCACTGGTGGTGATTGATAGTGAGTCTTGTTGTTTATTCTTGTGACCCTGCTTCAACTGATTGGCACACCCACTCCTACTTTGAACAAGTCTCTGTGAATGTGTAACTTGGCTCATCCCTTTTGATTAAAGTGAATCTCACTTAATGTCCAGGCTTTTAACAAAGCTTTCAGTTATTGCTCTTGTTTTAGGAGTGGTAATTCAGACTGCAGAAGTGCAGCTGCTTATTGTCCTGCTCACGTGTTGCTTGTTGTTGGCTTTGTGTCCTTTAAGAGTGTCCATCTGTTGGAAATGTAGAGTGCACTGCGTTAAGCATTAAGATGGCTTGTCAAATTAAAAGTAGGCTACTCCAACTTTTAAAAACGCATCTTGAGAGACCTGCGCTTTGTTGCACCCTGTGTCAACTTGAATTACTCATTCTGTGCTTCTTATCATGAAATACGGGTTTTATAATATTATGCGAAAGAAAATGCTTAGAAAAACAAAGCACACAGAAAAGAAAGCATACATTAACTACAATGTCAACATTTATTAATATTTGTTTGGTTGTCCCTTGTTTTTGAGCAGCCATTCTCCTGTGTATTGACTCACTAAACTTTGCGCATGTGTTAGTGTTGGGCGATGTTGTCCACTTTCTCCAGCCTGTAAGATCGCCAATACGCGATATTATCGTGCGCGTGTAGGTGGGGCAAGAGAAAGAGACTCTATGCATATGTCATAGTCACAGTGTTTTCAGTGTTTTCAACCATGTAATGTTTATTTTATGTTTCAGACATTTAAATATACGTAATGTATATTCAGGGGTGCCACTAAGGGGTGGGGAGTTCGGATGAGGGCCTACGCACTTTTGGGACCCCCAGAGATCGGTTTTATTAGTAGTGACAGTATCAGTAGTAATGTAATAGAAATTATAAATGTATAATCTACTAAAGGTTACAAATAAAACAAAATTACGGCTTATTTCTGCATTTCTGGCATTCACTGCATGGTTCCGTCCCATCCTACATAGCGTCACTGAGTGAGATCAGATGGTAAACTGTCAAATTAGAGATGTCTTTGAGTTCGACGAAGAACACTGTGTCTACATCAGATGCAAGTGGAGCGACGCATCAAAAGACAATAGAGCCCATTATAATCAGTGATATTGTCTACACTGTATGCGGCACGATGCGACGTGACAACAGTGGCGTCTGATGTAGACACGGTGTAAGTCCGGTCATCAAAAACGAAAAGAGAGGTTACAGAGGGCAGAGAGAAGAAACAGGCCAACAATTACTCACCCAGTTCTTCGAAAAGAAAGGTATATGTTTATTCGTGGAGCTTCCTTTGCTGTAATGTTAGCACTAGTTGCATAGCCAACCACTACCTGATAGTCAATTCAATATTCAGTTTTTCACCACTGAAAATGAAAATAATGTAATTTTGGTCCATTTGGCATTTAAGTCTATTTTCTATTTTTTGTTGTGTCTAATTGATTGTTAAAAGTCACTGTTGCAGTGTTGCATACTGCACTCTGTTTATAGCCTATATGTTTGTGTTTAATATAATGCATGTTTAATCATTGTTTAAGAATGTTGCATTTTCTATTAATATTTGATTACTGTACAGTATTTGTATATTACAATTGCATAATAAATCATCTGCTAGCTACAGCCATGGTAGGCCTCTGACTAAATACTGATACCTAGTGTTCAAAAGCAATAGCAAAAGTAATAGGTCAGTATTATTAAATTGCAGACAAAGATTTTTGATCGCTAGGTTGGCTTGTATGTTTGGTGCAGAATGGGTGCCCAAAATTGCTATTGCTAAACATTTTATG
Source organism: Hypophthalmichthys nobilis (assembly GCA_037950665.1). Taxonomy (NCBI): domain Eukaryota; kingdom Metazoa; phylum Chordata; class Actinopteri; order Cypriniformes; family Xenocyprididae; genus Hypophthalmichthys; species Hypophthalmichthys nobilis. The sequence continues at coordinate 21,699,005 of CM075480.1, read as the reverse complement.
TTTCAGACATTTAAATACACACACACACACACACACACACACACGAAACATAAATATATGAAAATTACACATAAGTGCAGTCTTCTTACAAAAAGCTGTAGCTGAAGAACAAACAACTTTGAAGAACAAAGAAATGCATGAAACTTTGCAGTCTGGAGCTAGCAGCATGAAAAATAAAACTTTTATTTAAATCGTGAATTGGTTATATAAACAGGACGTGAACAAAGAGCACTCCCCTTTATAATCACTGAAGCTGTCAATCACTTCAGCCCTAGTTTGGCCACAGCAGGTCTCTCAGCCTGAGCCCACAGGTAGTCAAAGACCCTTGGACATTGGCCCAGTTCATTATCAATTATTGCAATGTATACTAACTGAATTGATGTATACTGTCAGCATCTCTCTGTGTGTGTGTGTGTGTGTGTGTGTGTGTGTGTGCTATGAAGCTGGTCGGACTGCTTGGTGGACTTGGTCATGATGTTCTATATATGAAGTCGTCATTTGTGGATAAAAATGAAGTCCTGAAGTCATGAAGAAGCAGTCACACCCCATCCAGCATTGTGGACAACACTTTCACATAGCTGATGTTGCATTTGTAGCATTACGATTGTGAATAAATGGACATCAGCTGAGAGATGCTGGGAATGTTTGCTCCGGGACTTATGCCTGACTGAACACTTGGCTTCAAACAATAGTAACTGTGTTCCTAGCAGCTGATAAAAGTGAATATGTGTGTGTGTTAGACCAGTCGCCAGGTCTTGCCAGCTGGTGTTAACCCCATCTTCAACTTCTCTCATATGGCTAACACGCACTTTCAAACAACCCTTTAAGCCATAAATCTCCCGTTCTGTATCATCAAATGTTCCCATTAGCTAATTTAGATTTCTAAAGTTGTTCCACATCAGTCAGTGAACGTGAGGATTTTCTCCCTGTGGGATAATGTAGATGATAGGTTAACGGATCTGTTTGGATTTAAATGGCAGTACTAGTCACAATGGATCAATCAAACAGTCATCAGAGTTTAGATGGCAGTCATTAAAGGTGGTTTTGATGGTCTGCTGTCTCTTGTTTTATGTATCTTAATATGCATGTGTGTGCTGGAAGAAGTGTTTTGGGGTTTCGATGATTTCTGGCCTCCAGGGATTTTATTTTGGAGCTTTGATTTAAGGGAGGTCTGCCTCCAACGGGTGGGTATGTGTGTGTTGAGAGTTGTTTGATTTACTATTTCCAGTCATAGGGCGACAGACCGGCGCTCAGTAATTGTACGAGCATTTGTAGTAAGCAGGGTTGTGCACCATTCAGACTTTATGCTATGCTAATTCAATTCTAGTTCATTTCCTGGATTTATTTTGAGGTAGCTTAAAGGACGTAGAATTGTAATTTGAATTTGAGAAAATACCATTTAAATAGAATGACGTATTGGGAATGACGGAATGAGTGTGTATCTAATTTCATTACGTTTTATTTTTCTGTATAAATTGCACATATACAAGTTATCACACAGATTATAGTATGCTACCTATGAAACGTATTTAATTTATATATACTTTACAGTACAAAAGTTTGGAGTAAGTTTTTTTTTTTTAAGAAATTAATACTTTTATTTAGCAAGGAAGCACTAAATTGATCAAAAGTGAAAGTAAAGTAATTCATAATGTGACAGATACCTCTTCTTGTCATTTCAATTCAAATTCCAAGGCAGTCTGCAGGGTGTGGCCAATTCAATGGATGAACGTCAGTTCTTAAATTCAGAATTTTGCCCAACCCTAGTAGTGAGATGGCTATCACCGTAACAGGTTATGCGAAATGTGAGAAATCCAGGCTACATGTTTATTTATTTTTTTAGAATAATGATGGTAAAGTTTGGAATTCATCCTTACTAGACTTACTCTTGTTTTCTTAATCCATTCATTACACTTACAGACAGTGGTGTAACTTTGTTTTAAAAAAAAAATGGCTGGGACAAGTGTGTAGGGTCGGGGTGCAGATTGCTGGTTATACTAGAAATAAATTTGGTTTCAATCTTGCTTTCGTGTTTACCGTGAATTTTTCAACATCTTTCTGCCAATTACTTTCAATCATGTACAGAAATGTACATAGGAGCTCTTGAAAGAAGAGATTTAGGTTTTGAATAACTGTGTATGTGATATATCCAAAAATAGAATATTATTGTAAAGGTGATTGCAACGTAAGACAAATGTTTGCTTTTGAGATGTGTTTGTGATATTTTGAATGCGGTGCTTCATTTTGCAAGAAATGTGAGGCATTTTGCATTTTGTGTGTGCAATTCTTGGATTTGTGTGTAAAGTTTTGAAAAAAGAGACAAAGATTTGAAAATGTGTGTAAGCAGTTAAAAAACTGTAATTCTGCTGTAAAGCAGCGCTAACAAGCCAATAGTGTCATTATATAGCTCAAGTCAGTTCAGTATTGATTCTGTTCAGTTCCATACCTGTGTAAAATTCCTTTATACTGTACTTTAAAAGCTATGTCTATAAAGGGTAATATTTTATGTATTTGAGGTCTAAATTGTGGGAACGGTGAAGAGACAGAGGGCAAACAGTTTGCAGTTTAGCTTAGTATTGCCGTCTAGTCAGCCAGTTGTCTTAAATAGCCTCCATTGCACTTCATCTTTTTTAACACAAGATTTTGACCAAATGTTGATTTTGGTAAAATGTTGCAACAATGTTTTGGACATATAAGGTAATAAAAAAGTACCCCCGCTCCACGCAGTGTTCTCACCTTTCCCCCCTTACCTGTTTGCATCCCTGTTTGTTGCAAAACTTGTGTTGTGCTAATGAAATTCTTCTGCTGTGTGACTGTGTTGATGTTATTTGAATTGCAATACCTCTTCTTGTCATTTCAATTCAAATTCCAAGGCAGTCTGCAGGGTGTGGCCAATTCAATGGATGAACGTCAGTTCTTAAATTCAGAATTTTGCCCAACCCTAGTAGTAAGATGGCTATCACAGTAACAGGTTATGCGAAATGTGAGAAATCTAGGCTACATGTTTATTTATTTTTTTAGAATAATTAAGACAAATGTTTGCTTTTGAGATGTGTTTGTGATATTTTGAATGCGGTGCTTCATTTTGCATTTTGTGTGTGCAATTCTTGGATTTGTGTGTAAAGTTTTGAAAAAAGAGACAAATATTTGAAAATGTGTGTAAGTAGTTAAAAAACTGTAATTCTGCTGTAAAGCAGTGCTAACAAGCCAATAGTGTCATTATATAGCTCAAGTCAGTTCAGTATTGATTCTGTTCAGTTCCATACCTGTGTAAAATTCCTCAGTTGTTCATATACAGTATATTTGTGCATATACATGTGTAAGTGCTATGACAAAGTCCTGTACACTTCACTGCACTCTGAACAAGCAAAAGACACAAGATAGTTGTGTTTTACATTTTTTCACATCTGTGTGTTTGGCGTGTATGTGACTTATCATTTGATGTTTGTGTGTAGAGTTACTACACAAAAATGCCATTTTTAGAATAGTTAAAATAGTTTTGAATGAAGTGTTTTCTTTTGCAAGATATGCGTGACGTTTTGCATGTTGTGTGCGTGTTTTGTGGTTTTGTGTGTAGAGTTTTGAGAAATGAAGCCATAGTTTCAAAAATTGTGTGTAAGCAGTTTTAATGCTCTCAGTGATCTTGTCCTGTCACTCTATGTGCACAAGTATTTGCTCTAGGTTCTTACTAAGAAACACTAGCATGTTTACCTTTTCAGGTTTCAGACAGGATCTGAGGCATGTAACAATGTAGTGTCCTCCTGAACTGAAAGCACGCTCTGGAGGAGAGAGTGGCCGGTATTCGGAGATACTTTTTTGCCACCTTACTTAGAGTGGGAAGATGTACATGATGCTTTCTCCACCATTCCAGTGGATTTTCCTCACTATCCAGCAGGGTGGACACCAAGTAGCTGCTCAGCTCTGCTTCTAGTGTTTGCTGAAGTGACAAAGTGTGTACAGTTAAAGGAGTTGCCTCGCTTCCTTTGAAAAAAATCTTTCTAATGACCTTTTTGGCTTTTCATTCATTCATACTTCATTTTAAGTATACTAAGCATACTTCATACTAAATAATATCAGATTAATAACGTTTCTAGAGCATTTTTGTTTTATTTATATTCTGACTCAATGTAGCATTTAGTAGATAGGCTATTGCCAAAACTCAATATAGAAACAAAAATAAATGCCGAAATGCTGAATAAAAAATTTTGTAAGTTGGGATAGTGTGTAGAATTTTTGTAATAAAGAACTGGTTGTTTAATAAGTGCTGTACAGTTTCCTTTATGCTTTACTTTAAAAAGTATGTCTATAAAGGGTAATATTTTATGTATTTGAGGTATAAATTGTGGGAACGGTGAAGAGACAGAGGGCAAACAGTTTGCAGTTTAGCTCAGTATTGCCGTTTAGTCAGCCAGTTGTCTTTAATAGCCTCCATAGCAAAAATTAGTTTTGTGAAAAATTGGTTTTGGACATATAAGGTAATAAAAAATAAATTAAAAAATCCCTTAAAGTAACTACAAATGAGCATGTAAAGCAAATATCTTTTTTTAAAAATTCCATGCGGAGCATGCCCCCGCCCTACGCAGTCTTCTAACTTTCCCCCCTTACCTGTTTGCATCCCTGTTTGTTGCAAAACTTGTGTTGTGCTAATGAAATTCTTCTGCTGTGACTGTGACTGTGTTGACGTTATTTGAATTGCAATACCTCTTCTTGTCATTTAAATTCAAATTCCAAGGCAGCCTGCAGGGTGTGGCCAATTTATTGGATTAACGTCAGTTCTCAAATTCAGAATTTTGCCCAACCCTAGTAGTAAGATGGCTATCACAGCAACAGGTTTTGCGAAATGTGAAGATGAATGTGAAGTATCAAGAGCAGGGACACATTTGTGTGCATTTTGTTTTTTGTGATTTTCTTTTTTATTAGGTACATGTGTGCTGCAAGATGTTCCAAAAAGTGGTGGGGACAATATTGACCCTCGCAAAAGTGGTGGGGACATGTCCCACCCGTCCCACCCGCAAATTACGCCTATGCACTGATCTAATAAACTGATACACATCCAACATATTTACATTCACAAGAATGTGTTTATGTAAACCTTGTGTGTAATTGACAGTTTTAGCGCTGTGTGAGAATAAACGTTTAACTGGCAAGGCTTTAAAATGCATGTGAACTCTTGTGATGGCAAAGAACTGGAATGCCATGTGAGCATAACTCTGCCACTGCAGTGCTAAACGTGATGTGAATGTATGCCGCGTTGTACAGTATGTTGGGATGGTGCCTCCAGAACTGCAACTGATATTATGATATAAAGGCAGATCGTGGAGACATTTTGATCAATCACGATCTAAAATCGTGATATCGCACACCCCTAGCCAGTGTCACTAATTATTTATGTTGTTTGGGGTCTGTGTAAAGTATGTCATGTTCTAGTGATTGATTTCTCTTTCTCTCTTGCTCTCCCATTTATCTCCAGGGCTGTTGAGAAGTTGACAGGCCACGGTTTTGACAATCACTCCTTCAGTGTGTCGTACATACTGGACGAGGAGGCAGGAAGGGACGGGGGTGAAAGACCCCAGGTCCCGCGAGGGGCATCTAAAATGGGGACGGGAAGTCGGGAGCAGGAGTTTGGTCAGCCAGGGGCCATGGGAGGGCCCCAGGGGCCCAGGCAGCGTCAGCAAGAGCTGCCTCTAAGAATCCTAGTACCCACACAGTTTGTGGGAGCCATCATTGGAAAAGAGGGACTCACCATAAAGAATATCACAAAGCAGACACAATCCAAGTAAGAAATCTTGATATTTTTTCAATCAGTACTTGTCTAATTAGTAATAGCTATTATAGTTTAATGTCACAAATACGAATGTATGACATTTCTGAGCCGATAATCAAAAAATTGGTTTTACTTTTTGCATTTTAATCCTTTTAACTGCAGCTAGTTAATTAATAATCACTCGCATAATATATTTAAAAGCTTAGAATTTGGATATTGTAATAGTGGTTGGCCAATATATTATTAAGGCAGATATTTGGCATTTTTAATTATAAAAAGTTTGGCCTATAATAGTATGAAACAGGACTTTTATTATGCTGAGAACCCCGCACCTGAGCTCAGACTATCTTTGTTTAATAGTTCTGTTTAATAAATAAAAAAGGCAAGTGCTTAATTTAGGCTAAGCCTTTAAATATCTAAAGAACATTAACAGGAATGCCACAAACCTCACAAACTTTGGCAATATCCAGCTGTTAGATCTTCTAGTGTGCATAGCCTTCTCTAAGTGACATGATGTGAAGGCCAAGTATGGTAACCCATACTCGGAATTTGTCCTCTGCATTTAACCCATCCAAGTTAGTGCACACACATTAGGAGCAGTGAGTAGTGAACACACACACACACACTGCAAACCATGGACACACACCTGGAGCAGTGGGAAGCCATTTTTGACGCAGTGCCCGGGGAACTGTATAACTCTGTATAAAGGCGCTAGGGATGCACTCATACCACTTTTTCTAGAACGAGGCCAATACCGATACTTTTATTTTGATACTCACTGATACTGTTATCCGACCAAACTACAAACTTTACAGCGATGTCTGTAAAAAAGGAATGTGCTCAACAAGCTCTGCATGTCAACAGATGAGGTAATTAAAATTACACTGACATGATAGTTTGATTATAAAGTATAGGCCTATTTGAAACTTTTCTTTCTATGACACATTGAAATTACAGTACAGAATAGCTCTTTTGGCATTATCCTGAACATAAAAATTAATTTAATGTGTCATAGAACTGAAAAGAGGCTCTCGGGAGCACGTGTTAACTCAAATCCTTTTGATTTTCCTGGCAAAAACATCCTGAGTCATTCACATAAAAATCAGTCTAGTCAGGGAAGATCTCGTTTTTTTAAAGTTTCATTACAAGCTGTTCACATATTGGCAATAAAAACGTGATTAATAGATGAACTATACTTACATATAGCCCCTTTAATAGTAATAAGTTAATTTCTCTAGTAATTGGCAAATGGTTTTCCATATGTTGAGCACCTCTAATCATGAACAGTGCACCGCCATTCTTATTTCTTAGATAAACTGTTCTCTTTATCTGTTTTGCTCAAACCATCTTCATTAGCATGTGACAATGTAGTTCAAAAGTGATAAAGGTCATCCTTCGCTTTCTGTTTCAGGGTAGATATCCATCGTAAAGAGAATGCTGGGGCGACTGAGAAGGCCATCACTATCCACTCATCTAAGGAGGGCTGTTCACAAGCCTGCAGGATGATCCTGGAACTCATGGAGAAAGAGGCTAATGACACCAAGATGTCAGTATTTCATCTGACTGTAGGGCATATTTAAGTTTTACATGCTTCATTCACTTTGGGATTGTTTCTTTTAAGACAAATAATTTAAAACCATGTTTATACAGTATGTAAATAAGCAAAATGACCTCATGTTTTAAATTTAAGTACAAAAACTGCACCAGTTCAAAATATAAATAAATAAAACAACATTGTGTACTTTCTCTCTGTGTCAGTGTTGAAGAGGTTCCTCTGAAGATCTTGGCCCACAATAGCCTTGTTGGGAGACTCATAGGGAAGGAGGGCAGGAACCTGAAGAAGATAGAGCAAGATACAGGGACCAAGATCACCATCTCTGCGTAAGTCTGCTCTTCATCAATTAAAATTTGATTTTAATTTCTCCATGCATCAATTATAGATTCTGCCAAAGCATATGCATTGATCTTGAAACATGGATTTTTGAATCGTAATTCATTTGATTTTATTCAGTAACTGATTTAAAATGCTAAGAAATGAAAGAATTACGATTTGATAGTGCTTCAACATATAAACATTAAATTAGTTACATGTGCAGATTATTGGAGCTCTCTCTTACAATAGTGCAATAGTCTTGAGTCAAACTGCTCAAACCAAAACTGCTCTTAGAATATAGCTGATTTTTGTCTTTTCTTTATTTGCATATAAGACCTTAAGGAAACTGCATGCATCAGATAATATTATTTGGATTAGTTTACAGTCTCAGTTCCCACTGTCATGGAAACCTGGAAATACTAGAGAATTTTAAAAGTGTTATTTTCAGACCAAGAAAAGTCATGGAAATAAATCTTTAATAAATATAAGGCTCTGAACCAGTTTAAAGGGTACATAACACACACAGTTTCGGCCAATCTCATGTTAATCTTGAGTACCTATAGAGTAGTATAGCATCCTTCATATCTCCGAAGAGTCTTTAGTTTTATCAGATTTATAAAAGACAGATACGCTGTACCGAGTCTTTCCGAAAACAGCCGAGCTCCCGGAGGCGTGCCGTGGGCGAATCTAAAGAGTCACGAGCATGCACAGCTTTTGTGTAGCGATCGTCTGCAAGCTATCGATGGTCAGCTAAACAAATGTATTTAAACACACACAATATACCATAGAACTGCTAGTATGCTACAATTCAGGATTTTAGTATTGAAGTTAGTATTGTGGCACTTTGATGTGTAATTGTATTAACATTTTCCAAAAATCAAGCTCAAATGGACAAGGGTTTTAACCAGCAAATGTCGGAGATTTGTGTCAGTCATTAATGGCCGCATCAATAATGTTTACGCATTACGTTTTTATCAACTTACAGTTTACAGAGTTTATTGTAGCTATATGTGGGTGCTTAGTTTTTCAAATTCCATACACTGATGTCTATGGAAGCTGCAATAATACCCCTTTCAATTATATTATATAATTTGATGAAGTGTTTTAATCATATCAGATACACATTGTGTATGAAACAATAAAGTTTACTCTATTCTTCTCCCAGTTCACTGGCCACATACTTTTATGTCTTTCAGGGAAAATTTCATAAATCAGACAGCTCTGAATTGCAGTGCAAACTGATCGAGTGACAAAACACATTCACTTCCACATATTTTACAATCAGGATATATAAAATTCATGATATAGTTAACAAGTTTGTGAATATTTTGAATAAAAAAGGAAAAACTACATAAACACGATACCTACAGATCTGTCAGCTGCATGACGCGTCTCCAAGGAATTAATACGTTCTAAAATAATGTTCTAAAATAACGGTCGCCTTAAACTCACGCTGGGGGCTCAGCTAGAATATAGAGCCCTCAGAATATAGATAAATTACAATATAGATTTAGTTTGCAATTTGGATTATTTTATAAGATCCAATGAGTCCTGATAAATGCAATTTCTACTTCTGAAGTGATTATTTTATAAAGACCACCACGTTCTCACATAACAGTGAAGCAGCCCCTGTATTGAGTGAATTATTGATTCTCGAGCCATCAATATCAGCACCACCGCCATGGACAGCACCCAGCAACGTCGCACTTAACAAAGGTTGATTCTAAGCCTAGAAAAGGTATATCTTCAGTTAAGGTTTTACTTTAGAGTCTTCGTAGCGAGCTAAGAGACAACGTTATCGGGAAATCCAGCCCTGATCTCACCATCATCAAGTCCGTCTGGGATTACATGAAGAAACAGAAAAAACTGAGACAGACTAAATCCAGAAGAGCTGTGGCAACGTCTCTAAGATGCTTGAAGAAACCTACCTCCACCTTTAAACCTTTAAAAAAAATCTAGCCATGTCTGACTACCAAATAATTTCACTAAAAAATTATAGAAACGGAAAGATTTTTTAAATTGAAAAACCTGCAATGAAAAACACCTGCAATGCTGTTTAAACATTGAAAAATTTAACAGTAAGAGGGAATAATAGATCAGAACATAACTTTTAATTTAAATTAAAAAAAATGTAAATATTTCAGTGATTCTGCTTTGTATGAACAAAATATAATCAGATTCTTGTACATCTTGCTGGAATACGGCAGTGGAGTGGCGCATTCACAATAGCAGCTTAAAGAGGTCCGTTGAAGAGGTGCTTTTCTGTGGCGAGGAACTTCTGTGTCGGCCTTGTTCAGACAGTGCAAAGTCAATGGTCTAAAGAAGAAAGATTCAGTGTAATTGCCATTCGGTGCCACTTTATAAAAGCAAAGAGCAAACCGCTATTTACACACTTCAACACCATAGTCCCCCCCACACACACTTTGAGAACCACTGATTTAATTTATCTGGAATATTAAGGTTGCATAGCCTGTACATTAACATTGCACAATACTTTTAAAGCATTTTTAAATTGTGCCTTATAAAAATTTCTACATATACCAATTTATTGTACTATTAAAATAAAGTTAAACATTAGTTACACATTAGTGTAATCATTTAAATAATTCTCTGAATGCACTTAGAATTACAAATAATCTAAATCGAATCTCATTGTGAATTTAATTGAATTGTTCTGAATTAGCAAAAATTCTTGAATTGGTTACAAAACCTGTAAATCGAGAATCAAATCGATTTGCTGTCAACCCACAGATTCACACCCCTAGTCTCATAGGAGCCTAGTTAAGAGATTATGTATGTATTGAATTTTTGTTTTAAGTGACAGTGCTTATTTCCTTCATTCTGTGCAGATTACAAGACCTGACTATATATAACCAGGAACGTACCATCACGGTGAGGGGAGGGGTGGAGGAGTGCTGTAATGCAGAAGTGGAGATCATGAAGAAACTTAGAGAAGCCCATGAGAATGATGTGGCTTCACTTAATGTGAGTAAATCATAACTTTAGAGGTTTATTGGTTGGTGGATGTTAGTTTTTGGGTATGTCTATCCGTTTTTTTAGAGATATGAAGTCTCTTTGAAACAACATGGATTGTGAAAAGTTTTATACAGTGATTTATTGACTTGATACTTTAAAAATATAGTTTTATACCTAATTTGTTAATATAAAGAATTATGAATGTGAATTGACATGTGCTCCAAACTGTACTCTTTGCTACTCAGCATATTTTGATTAATTCTAATCAGATCTGACCTGAACTGACCTCTGTGCAGTTATGTGCAAGTTTGTGCTCTATTAAAGTCTGTTGAGTTGCTGTCAAAAGTAAAAACCCATGTTTGTAGAACTGTAAAACTGTATTTTATTTAAAAATGTGTAATTATAAAACTACCTTTTTTCCCAATCTCGTCCTAGGAATGAATGTAGTCAAACAACTACCCAAAGAGTTTTCTTTCTTTTCTGTGTCGTCAAATATTCTTAAAAAGGTTAAAATAACATTGTTGAAACAAGATTTAGTTTTAGGGACACAGATCTACCGGCATACACAAATATAATGTGAAATATCATTTTGGAGAATTATATTAATTAAAATTTTACAAGTAACTCTCAAAACTAGAGCAACTAGAGTTACAAGTTACAGGTTACAGGACTTTTACTTACCAAATACATTAATTTATGGACATGAAATATTGATTTGAGTTAAAATATTTATTATTAATAAATGAATGATTGATTGTATCTTGTAGAGTTGACTCATCTTGACTGACTCAACATTTTTTACAATAATAGTTTATATATTGCTCTGCAAATTTTAATCTCCTATTTCATATGTACTAGTTAGCTAACATATTTAGGTAGGATGTGTTATTCTGTCCTCTGTTTTAATTTTTTTGTCTTTTTCTGATATATGTTTTCTTGATTTCAATGAACTGACAAACACCAAGCATATCTTAATTGTTCTTACACAGTGTTTGTGTTTAACAGTGCCGGAGTCGGGTTTAATCCCTTTTCTTTAATCTTAGTAAAGCAGAACTTGTTTTGACTGGACAGGCAGTGATTATCAGGCAGAGTGTGGATGTGAATAGGCATTAACTTATTTTCCACAACTTATTTGCTGATTGAGTAACTGTATGCATCACATAAACCTGTGAAATTGAGCAAGATTGATTAATATCACTCGCCGCATAAAGGCTCACCTATACTCGCCTATATTCATATCTCTCTCCATATTGGTTTCAGCAGCAGACTAACATGATGTCAGGTCTAAACATGAATGCACTGGGGATATTCTCTGGCTTGTCTGTTCTCCCCCCAACCTCTGGTCTGCGTGGATCTCTGTCCACCCCTGCCAACTACAGCCCCCTGCTGGTGAGTATCAGGATGTGCTATTTCAGGACACTTGACTGCGAATAACTTGATAAAAGAGTGTGTGATGTGTAAAGGGTGAATTGTCTTTCATCTTAGTGTATATTCTCTCTTAAATAGCTTTAAAAATTTTGGGTTACATTCATCTCACCACACCTTTGTGTGCATGTTTGCCACCACAGGGACCCTCTTCAGTAATGGGGGGTATGTATGGGGTTCCCTCCTCTGGAGCATTGTCTCTTCAGCAAGCAGTGAGTACTTGTTATTATATGTACATCTCAAAGGAGCTCTGTTTTTTTTTTCTTTTTTCTATTACTCTTTTTTTTTATTACTAGATTACTGTTTTGTGACACAAAGTTTTGAGTCATTCAAAATGAATTAGAATGTCTTTTAAGTTCTTGAATTTGACTTGAAGTAACAAATGGATGCAGAACCGTAATTAGAATTTGGAATTTATGAGGCAGAATAAAAATGAAATGGAAAGAAATTCATATAACTATTGTAAGTGTAATTTTGTAGTGTAAAAAACACCTTTTATTTTTCTGCATGAATTATTCATAAACATGTTAAAATATGGTTTATTTCCAGAAACATTAGATGATATTAATAATCTAAGTTTGAAATGCCACCTGCTATTAATTTATAGATAAGTATTTAAATTTAAAGCGAAAAAGCTTGTAATTAAAAATTAACTTTCATTAGTAACACTTTACAATAAGGTTAAAATTGTTACGGTTAAAGCATTAGGACAAAAAACACTGCTTTTTGTCCACTTTCTACAATACTTTCTAATGAAGTCAACTCCAACAGAAAAAAAAAAAAAAATCTGTTCTTGTCTATTTGTTTGTTGAGCTGATTTAATGAAATTCTTTTGTGAATGTTGAATTTCTTTGAACTGCTATTCAGTGAATTCCTCTTCGTTCAATTTAAATTCCAACTCTTTAAAGGGAAGCATTTTTTAAATACCTTGTGAAATACAACTGAAAAATATGCAAAGATTATTTCCCACTTTTTAGACTGATGAAAGATTTTTGAAAGACGTGTAAATAATATGTATTTAATTTTATGTATTTATTACAATGCATTTAAAAAAGATGCAATCTAATGTCTTAGGCCCTGCCAGCAGGTTCTGAGGGTTTGTGGGACATGTGTGTTCTATTATTATTGATCCACCTAAATAATTCTATTATTTAGTTATCCTTTAGTTATACTTTTTCTTTGCTCAGAGATGCTATGATATTGTCCACAATCTCAGCACAACAGCTGTTAGGAATTTATAATAGAACTAAATTGACCTGAAAAATGCTGTTACTGGTACATTATCTTCTGTAGATCTACTTTTTGGTTAAAATAGAAGTTGTATAACTGAAAGTATTGTATCCTGTTTTAACACTTTTGTGACGCCAGTGCTGTTTACTACTGTGAAGCTGCTTTGAAGCAATCTGTATTGTAAAAATTGCTATATAAATAAACTTGACTTGATTACCAGGAGTAAAGGCTGGCTGTGTGTGTGTTTCAGACCGCTGAACAGGAAGTGGTCTATCTCTTCATCCCTACTCCAGCAGTAGGAGCTCTCATCGGGAAGAAAGGGCAGCACATTAAAGAGCTGGCACACTTCGCTGGAGCCTCAATAAAAGTAAGACACTTTGAGCCACATACTGATCCCACTACAGTTCACTCTCTCTCTCTTTGTGAACATTGTGAACATTAACCAGCTTTGCATGAGACTTGAATGAATGAAAGAATGGAGTGGAGCAGATTGTGTTCAAAGGCTTATTATTCAGGACTAAGAAAACCTTCAAAATTGGTAAAAAATCCAAATTATATTTAGAGTTAGTGTGTTTAAATTGGATTAAAACTAAACATGATGTCTCAGTCCTTAAGCTTAAGAAAAATCAGCATGCTCAGTGTTGGTAAAAAAAAAAAAAAGAGGGAATATTGGTGGCAACTAAGTACGTGGACTGAAAAATTTGGGAACTTCTGCTTTAGACCATAATCTTTGCTTCGAAACCAATGTTAAACATATTTGTCAAGTATTTGGTGCTGCTTCAGCTACAGGAACAAGGCTACCGAATAGGAATAGAAAAAGAATAATGAAATACGACAGGAAAATAATTAATATTTATCATGTAGAGAGGACATGGGTAAATTGGCACTAGATAATCAGTTGAACAACAAGAACGCAAAGCAAATATTCAACACATTCTTTAATGGCTGAATCTACATTGCTTCAGAGACTAGCTATATATGTTGTCTTAATGGGCTTCTGGTAATCACCTTACAAACTCTTGAACAGCTATAGTTATAGTTATTTCTTTGTATTGTATCAAGGTACACTATATTGCCAAAAATTTTGGGACACCTGCCTTTACGTGCACATAAACTTTAATGACATCCCATTATTAATCTGTAGGGTTTAATATGGGGTTGGCCCACCCTTTGCAGCTATAACAGCCTCAACTCTTCTGGGAAGGCTTTCCACAAGGTTTAGGAGTGTGTTCATGGGAATTTTTTTTACCATTCTTCTATAAGGGTATTTGTGAGGTCAGGCAGTGATGTCGGCAAGAAGGCCTGGCTCGCAGTCTCCGCTCTAATTCATCCCAAAGGTGTTCTATCGGGTTAAGGTCAAGTTCCTCCACACCAAACTCGCTCATCCATGTCTTTATGGACCTTGCTTTGTGCACTGGTGCGAAGTCATGTTGGAACAGGAAGGGGCCATCCCCAAACTGTTCCCACAAAGTTGGGAGCATGAAATTGTCCAAAATGTCTTGGTATGCTGAAGCATTAAGAGTTCCTTTCACTGGAACTAAGGGGCCAAGCCTAACCCCTGAAAAACAACCCCACACCATAATCCCCCCTCCCCCATTGCACTTGGTGATGTAAGGCTTGGATGCAGCTGCTCGGCCATGGAAACCCATTTCATGAAGTTCTTTACTTACTGTTCTTGAGCTAATCTGAAATGCCACACGAAGTTTGGAGGTCTGTAGCTATTGACTCTGCAGAAAGTTGGCGACTTCTGCTCACTGTGCGCCTCAGCATGCGCTGACCCCGCTCTGTGATTTTACGTGGCCTACCACTCCATGGCTGAGTTGCTGTTGTTCCCAATTGCTTGCACTTTGTTATGATACCACTAAAAGTTGACCATGGAATAGTTAGTAGTGAGGAAATTTCACGAATGGACTTATTGCACAGGTGGCAACCTATCACGGTACCACACTTGAATTCATTGAGCTCCTGAGAGCGACTCATTCTTTCACAAATGTTTGTAGAAGCAGTCTGCATGCCTAGGTGCTTGATTTTATACACCTGTGGCCATGGAAGTGACTGAAACACCTGCATTCAATGATTTGGAGGGGTGTCCCAATACTTTTGGCAATATAGTGTATCACTGACATTTGTAGCGGTTTAAGTTGTCCTTTATACTCAAATACCTAAATCAAGACAGCTTGGGAAAAGAAAGTGCTGTTTTGTGTCATTGCAGATTGCTGCACCAGACAGTCCTGATGAGCCTGAGCGGATGGTCATCATCACTGGACCACCAGAGGCTCAGTTCAAGGTAAAAGCCATAATTCAGTCATTTATGCTCCTGTTCTTCATGATACAGGTTCCATTAGGCAGGACCCAGCTTACATCGATCTCTTTATTCATCTCTCATTTCTCCTTTACTCACCTGTTTATGTGTGTGTTTGTGGCTGTAGGCACAGGGGAGGATATATGGGAAATTGAAAGAGGAGAATTTTTTCACAGCTAAGGAAGAGGTGAAGTTGGAGGCACATATAAAAGTACCTTCAACCGCTGCTGGACGAGTCATCGGGAAAGGTGGAAAAACGGTATGTGTGCTTTGTTTGTGTTTATACATGGTTTTAACATCTGTCTTGGGTGATCCAATCACAAGTCAAGTGAGACAGATTGCTGTTTACACCTGGTAGTAATACATCTGTCACCACTTGTGTTCGGATTTCGAGGGATTTCCAGTGCTCACTCCATACATCACTGAATATGTTATTGCTTGTTGATAAAAGTAAAAATAAACAGCACACCTTGCTTTCAGATGTATTTCCAAATTTTAATCTTGCCACAAACGGGATTAAAAAATGTCACGTATGCTCATTGTCGTTTTAGCCCGGTTCTTTCCTTAAAGGATTAGTTCACTTTCAAATGAAAATTACCCCAAGCTTAACTCACTCATAAGCCATCCTAGGTGTACATGACTTTCTTCTTTCTGATGAATACAATCGGAGATATATTAATAAATATCCTGATGTATCAGAGCTTAATAATGGCAGTGAACTGAAGATAGTGCCTCCATCCACATCCATCCATCATAAACGTGTACTCCACACAGCTCTGGGGATTTAATAAAGACCTTCTGAAGAGAATCGATGCTTTTGTGTAAAAAGAAAAAATCCATATTTAACAAGTTATGAAGTAAAATATCTAGCTTCTGCCAGACCACCTTTTGTATTCAAGTTACGAAGAAAAAGCGGAACTGGCGTCGCGTCAGTTAAGCTTTTTCTATAAGTTGAATAGGGAAGGCATAGGACGTAGCGGTTTTTGAACTGGGAACTGTGAGAGTCGTTTTGCTTTCTTCCTAACTTGAATACGGAAGGCGGTCTGGCGGAAGCTTGATATTGTACTTTATAAGTTGTTAAATATGGATATTTTTTACACAAATGCATTGCTTCGCTTCAGAAGGCCTTTATTAACCTCCTGGAGCCGTGTGGAGTACACGTTTATGATGGATGGATGTGGATGGAGGCACTATCTTCAGCTTCATACTCATTGGTATTGCTCACTGCCATTATAAAGCTCGGATGTGTCAGGATATTTATTACTATATCTCCGATTGTGTTCATCAGAAAGAAGAAAGTCATATACACTAAGGATGGCTTGAGGGTGAGTAAAGCTTGGACTAATTTTCATTTGAAAGTGAACTAATCCTTTAAGTAATTAGTAAACCTCAGTAGTTGGTTGTTGGACAACATCATTGCCCATCTTTATATAAACCTAGGAAACATTAGCACTTGTTTTTTCAATGTTAATATAAGGTCTAAATGGGGTCTATGTGTCTAACCTCTAACCTCTGACCTCTTACCACCCACAGGTCAATGAGCTACAGAATCTCACCAGTGCTGAGGTCATTGTACCACGGGACCAGACACCAGATGAGAATGATGAAGTGTTTGTTAAGATAATTGGACATTTCTTTGCCAGTCAGGTATGTTTTTGACATTACTCCAGGCCTTACACTGGTTACACTTTTATTTGAATTTGTATAAAACACCAGTCAAGCTTATTGTCATTCTTCTTATTAGAAGTTAAATGGAAATTTCCCCCAAAAGTGAAAATGATGTCATTGTTTACTCACCCTCATGTCTCACCCATTTGACTTTCATATTCTTATTTGGTCACACTATAGTTTAGGGTCCAATTCTCACAATTAACTAACTATTAACTACGACTTTTGCCTCAATAAACTCCTAATTACTGCTTATTAATATTTAGTAAGGTAAGGTTAAGTTTAGATATTGGGCAGGATTAAGGGATGTAGAATATGGTAATGCAGAATAAGGCAATAATATGTGTAATATATTATAAACAGTGTTGGGCACGTTACTTTAAAAAAGTAATTAGTTATAGTTACTAGTTACTTCTCACAAATAGTAACTGAGTTAGTAACTGAGTTACATCATTATAAAAGTAACTAATTACCAGGGAAAGTAACTATTGCGTTACTTTTTTAAAAAAAAAATCAAATGTGTCAAATAACTTGGATGCCCCCAATATTAAATATAAGTCTAAAAATAAATAATTCTTGATCCGACTTGTGATCCTCTCTTGCTCACGAAATGAAATTTCTCTGTACTGTACTACATAAAGAAAACGTAGTTTCATATTTATGTTTAAATAGGCCTATGTTATGTATTTATTTGGTTATGAAAAGTAAACAGCATGAGTATGATGGAATACATCACAAGATGCGCAATATATCTGGAGACATGGAGTGGGTCAGACATGATTTTGACCACTTTATTAAGTTTTGTTTTGTAGAAAGCCTTTCTTTAAAGTGAATTTCGTTTTGTAAAAATTGTATCTTAATTTTAATCAATGTTTCATCAACCAATTGCCTGGATTTAATAAATAAGAAGCAAATATAGCAAACAATATAATCATGTTGGAGGCGTGGGCGCGATCACTTACACGTGAACTGGAGCGCGTCTCACAGGCTAAATGAACCGAAACTCAGCGGCTGCTTGCCTCACAGATATGAGAAATATATCTATAGAAAGCTTGAAATGTCTACTTTTAAACGAAGTAATTAAAAACGAAAAGAAATAGGCTACTCTCTGATTACGTAATCCGAATGAAATGTGCATTCTTTCTCTAGGCGCGTTCACTATGCGGAGATGATGAGAGTCAGCAATGTCAACTTCATCTTTCCAGCCGACACGGATTCAGAAAACATTAGTTTATTAATAAACAATTAAAATGTCTCCTTGCTGTTTTTGTCACATTCATAATCATTACTTTTGCCGGTTCTTTATGGCAAGCTTTATGCGTGCGCTTGAGTGCTATAAAGCCTACTTTAACGCTCATATGGTTTATTCTCTCCAGTATTTAAGAAATTAAATTAATATAAATGTGATTATAAATGTGATCAACTAATGGCTTAAATGAACAGCTACTAGTCGACTAGAAAAAACTTATTCCACATATTTTCGATCCAGCATGTCACAAAGGGTCGCGCTCTGTATGACTAACCTGTATTATTTCTTTACAACGAAACGCTTTGCAGGTCTATTGTCACACACCAATCATCATCAGTTAGCCTGTGTCCCACCCCAACACACACCCCAGAGAAAAAAAACTTTACAGGTCCTATGGCTGAGAGAGAGAAAACCGCTTTAGTGAGCTCAATTATAGTAACGTGGCATTTTTTTTTTGTCAGTAACGGTAACGGCGTTGTAACGGGGGAAAAAGTATTTTGTTTGATTACTCGTTACTGAAAAAAGTAACACCGTTAGGAACGCCATTTATTTATAACGCCGTTATTCCCATCACTGATTATAAACAGCCAAAAATCCTAGTAATATGCAAGCTAGTAAGAAACTAGTTAATAGTGAGAATTGGACCATAAACTAAAGTTTTACCTCGTATTTTTGTAAAGGTGTATGCGGGCAGACCAATGAAGACAGATGAATCAGGTTTCAAAATCTCAGAAGTTTAATTATAACTCAAAAAGACAGGCAGAGAGATAGTTGCAAACACATCTAACACAACAGTGGCTGGACAAAGAATGCAGGCAAGGGTGCAGCCTAAATAACAAACTGAAATTAGATAATCAAACACAGCTGAAACAAACAAACTCATAATGACCTTGACTATGGAAACAAAGGAGTGGTGGGAAATTGAACAAAGGAACACAGGAGCTGATTAAACACAAGCAATAAGCAAACTGAAAATATGACAATTTCCATATATCTTTCTTATTTCATAATTTTTTTTTACATCCATTTAATGTCCACACAGCCCAAAATTTAAGCTTCAAAAAGTTCACAGACATCACAAGTAATTTATACGAATCAAGCTGTTTAATACAAGTCTTCTAAAAGAGACATTTTTGCTCTTATTCACGTATAAACATTGATCAACGCACATGCATAGAGCACATCAAATATGGTAAACAGAAGTTCAAAAGTTCAAAAACGAAAACCAATATGGTTTGTTCTCCTGCATCAAGCAAGCACAGTTGAGCTTCATTTTACCATATGTGACCCTGGACCACAAAACCAGTCATAAGTCGCACGGGTATATTTGTAGCAATAGCCAACAACACATTGTATGGGTCAAAAATGATTGATTTTACTTATATGTCAAAAATCATTAGGATATTAAGTAAAGATCATGTTCCATGCAGATATATTGTTAATTTACTCTCGTAAATATATCAAAAATGTATTTTTGTGAGTGGATATGCATTGCTAAGGACTTCATTTGGACAACTTTAAAGGCGATTTTCTCAATATTTAGATTTTTTTGCACCCTCAGATTCCAGATTTTCAAATAGTTGTATCTCGGCCAAATATTGTCCTATCCTAACAAACCATACATCAATGTATTCTTATTTATTTAGCTTTCAGATGATGTATAAACTTTTATGACTGGTTTTGTGGTCCAGGGTCACATATTTTATGTGCTTTATGTATGTGCAATGATCAATGTAAGATTAAGTCTATAAAGTGTGGTGGAAATCAACTTTCTTTACAACAAATGTTGGTTGTAGAGCTTCATCTAGTCAAGAACAACTATTGATTGGTTCTAGATAATTGCAAAGCATCGTCAACATGACATAATTATTATTCTTGAGATATGCCTTTGTCATAAGATTCATAAATTAATTGTTACCAAAGTACTGGTACTTTTGACTTTCCTCTTTTAGACAATTTATTTTATAGGTTGCTAGGCAGAGACATGGTTGCTACTTTATATATATATATATATATATATATATATATATATATATATATATATATATAATTTGTGTCTTTTTCATTCAGGTTCTTAAAATATTAGCTGATGTAAATGATGTATTTGCATGTGCACTCCAGTCACCTCTGGCTACGGTGTGTTTGTTTGCAGACGGCCCAGCGCAAGATCAGAGAGATCGTACAACAGGTCAGACAGCAAGAGCGGAAACACCAGCAAATGGTGCCAACATCCTCACAACCATCAAAATGATCAGCAGATGCCAGCAAGCAGCAGCTAATGAATGTAGCTCATGCGAGGACAAATCGAAATCAACGAAAGAAAGAAAGAACGAATTAACGAGATAGACAGAGGGAGAGCGAGACAGAGCGGGAAACAGAGAGAGACAAAAGCTGATGAAGAGGACCAGCAGTTAAAAACAACCAAAGAACTTAAAGCACAAAAACATTTGGCCGTGAGGATATGATTGAACCTGAAAGATGATCGAGTGTTGTCAGGTCAGAGACATCTTTTTATGAGATGGACCTGATATTTCATTGAGCTCTTTTTATTACTGATTAAGCTGATGTGAGACTATATAGAGGATTTGTGCACTGTGATGGAGAGTACTGGATGAGTGAAGGCACACTGCAGGTAGATTTCTTAGAGACTTGCAGGTTTAGTTGTTCATTAGGTCTACTAATTTATTAAAAGATATAAGAAAATTGCATAGCAATATGTTAATATGATTCTAAAAAAATTCTATAGGTTTATTCTACAGAATTTCAGACTATTTAATGAGAGTAATCAGATTTGTTTGTCGACTTTTTCTAGTAACTAATTAGTTAAGCACCATAACTAAAAGCATTAAGTGATGCTACAAAGTAACGTACATGATGTAAGTAGAAAGCTAACATGTGCGCCAGCATTTCACTTCCAGTTTCTCTTTTTTCTACTGCTGAGTCTGAGTGTTCTCCTCTGCTTGCTGCCCTGTTCTCTTTTCCTTCTTTTTTTTAACTATATTTCTTTTTCTTAAATGCTTCCCTGTTCCCATCTTATTACTCACACAAAATGAGAGCTGTCTGTGTGCCAACTGTGCATAAAACCTAAAAATAAAAATAACTGTACAGTCCCAAAATAGAAAAAAATCTAGATTATCTTACTTTGGGAATCTAATGTTGACATCCTGTACTTCCCACTTAAGATATTACACATACCCTTACTATTAAAGGATTAGTTCACTTTGAAATGAAAATTAGCCCAGGCTTTACTCACACTCAAGCCATCCTAGGTGTATATGACTTTCTTCTTTCTGATGAACATAATCGCAGAAATATTAAATACGCAGCCGAGCTTTATAATGGCATTGATAGGGATCAGTGAGTATGAGCTGAAGAAAGTGCTTCCATCCACATCCATCCATCATAAATATGTGGTCCACATGGCTCTGGAGGGTTAATAAAGGCCTTCTGAAGCGGTGTTTGTGTAAAAAAAAAAAAAAAAAAAAAAATCCATATTTAACAAGTTATGAAGTAAAATATCTCGCTTCCGCACGAGCCGCCTTCAGTATTCAACGTATGCAGAAAGTGTAAAACTCTTGCAGTTCACAAAGCTTACGCTACGTCCTACACTTTCCCTATTCAACTTACGGAAAAAGTGTAACTGACGTGACGCCATAACTTCAATACGGAAGGCAGTCTCTGATTTCATGTGCTGAGAGGAGTGCACAGTATCTTCTGCAAGTGCGTATTTGCATTAGGGAGTGTGTGCACAGACAGCGAAGACAAAAATGTCTGTAAATGTGTGTTTTTGACAAAAGACGAGCACAAAGCCAAGGCAAAAGCGACGTGTTGTTTTTTATTATTAGTAAAAACATTTCCCCATTTTTTGTAATATATAAAGGTGATTTGACTGGTGAAGGATATAAATGACATCATTAAGTCTTTTAATGTTGCACATTGGAAAGGCTAATGGAATAAACTATGTATATAGGTGACATGCACAAAGTACAGTTCAAAAGTATTGGTTTTGGTATTTCTTGATTGATCAAATGCAAACAGCCAGCATTTCAGTACTGTACTGTCTAAACACAATCATAGACCGTAATGTTGATATTAAGCAACTGATACAACCATGATTGAGACATAAAAATGGTATATTGAAAGTCCACACAGCTTTGTGTGAACCAGTACAATATAACGTTCTACCTCAAGAACAGGGTACCTCAGTCTGACCTTTTCTCCCTTTTGCATATTTTGTATACCTTATAAAGCTCTCAAACTTGGAGCATTTTTTTATTTTTCTAAATAAAAGAACAAGAAGAAAAAAAGAATTAGCGCAAGGCACCAACATTACCTGCTTGTTCGGGCGAAAGAGGTTTCAGACCCCTGCATCAGAAACTGATCGTTGCTTTATGGACCGTTTGAACTCTTGAGGTTAATACAACTCTTGGGCAACATTTGTGTTGACAGTACTTTGTTTCTTGCAGTTCATGTTTGTACTGAAATAATCGTCTTGACAGATACACATATATGATGTCTAAGAATACAGCTTAATCCAACCATATGTAGTGTTCTTCAACCTGTATAGGCACTTTTAGAAGGAAGACATGATATTACTTCTGTTACATATGGCTCTGTAATTTTTATTATCTGTGTTTTTGGACAATGGATGTCATATCTAACAAGTCGGTTTCGAATTTTATTCTAACACCATATTTGTGTGAGGTTTAGTATAGGGATAATCTACAGTTTACTGCTAATAATATTAGACACGATTGAATTTGATCCTCTCAATTTGGGTTTCTGTTGTAAAATTTTGCTGTGTCAAACCGGAGGGATGTCCAGCTGTCTCAAGACTATCTCTTCTCATATCATTTACAAAGACAACGTGTACATGAAACATAATCTTTGCCGTATTACTTCTGCAGCTGTCTTTCTTTTCATGTTCAAAATGTCTTTATAGACCACTTGTACCGTAAATACTTTTGGGTGTTGGATAAGGCTATCCCTTTAATGCTGATCTGAGATCAACACTTATAATGACATCATGTAATGTAGATGATGTAAATAATAAACAAACTAATTTCAGATCTGAGCAAAAGGGGGGCATATTCCATTGGTATACTCTGGGCTCTAGCCAAGCTTGGGTGAGTTGGGGACAATAAGACTATGAGCGAACACTCATGAATACACTTTTATGTTTCCTGGAAGGGTCTTACCACCCTCCTCATGGATTTGAGCAATAAAGAGTCTTTAAAACAATGCTTTTCTTCATCTTTATATCAAGATTATTTGTGACATTCATAGCTTCAAAAATGTTAAAGCAAAACACAGATGTCTGTTGGAATATATGACTACACACTATTATAGAATATTACAGTATTCTTGTCCTGCAGTCATATCAGTTACTAACAAGTATGCTAACAAGCATGTTTTTGTTGTTTTTTTAGGCCCACACGGAATATGCATGTGTAGAATTCTGTAGAAATATTTAGAAAATTTAAAAAGTTTGTTAAAAAGGTTACAATAAAATATTAAGTTGTTTCATATGAATGACTTTTATTGAATTTGAACTTAATAATTGTGAAAACAGCAGTATTTAGTTGTAACAGAAGTTATACCTTTCAAGCTAGCAACAGCTTTTATTGAAAAAATAAAAACTTTACAACTTCAGTAGTACACATTAAGACATTGATTTATTTTTCCAGCTAAAGTTGACTCAAAACAGGACCGAGCACTGCAAAAGATTCTGTAATGCAGTGATTAAACAACTAGCACCTGTAGATGCAATTTGTGAAATTGCATATTGCAATGGAAACTTTTTTTTTTTTTTCAAAGAAAATATATATTATCCTATACAGAAACAACCGAATGTAAAGGTTCTGTGATGTGCTGATAATTAATACATTCCTGACCTGGGGCCTCATTTATAAAATGTTGCGCAGAAACCGTCCTAAATTTGATCTTGCGATCATTTCTCAGATGTGTGTACGTGTGATTCATAGAATGAATGTACACACAGAAAACGAGAGTACGCCTCTCTTTCAGATGTGAAATAAATCGTGAATGATCTTAAACTTGCTAAACACTTTTCCACGTCAAAGACCGTTTTTCTAAATATGAGCGTTGCCGTGGATTTAAGCGTACGCACACTCTAAGATCAAATCTGTGCGTACGCACACTTTATAAATGAGGCCCATGGTCTGCTATTAAACTTAATGATCCATAAAAATGTGTACATTTTAAACTGCACCTGGAGTTGAATGCATGAGATGTGTTTACACTGTAAATTCAAATACATGGCATTAATACTAACAAAACAGGCCATTATTAGTGTGCGTTTTTGTAGCTAGAGATGCATACAGAGATAGATGAGATAGATGCATACACAGATAAGTCAGCAGTGTGTACAATCCCTGAATGTATGAAGATTTAGCTCATCAGGTAAATGATCAGTGCACAAGGCTATATTTGTTAAGGCATGACAGTAAGCTGTGAATAAAAGAATGAGGATGGAGAAGGAGAATATGGGGATGGGGATGTTGAGGATTGGAGAGGTGACATTCAAGAACTAGTTAGGTGCTTATAGGATGCTTGAGGTTAATGTATGGTAAAGATTGTAAAATAATAATAAATAAAAATGTAAAAGTTTTTTTAAAAGCCTTAAAAGACACTTTTTAGCCTTAAAAGACTATAAAGGACTCCAGTTATATACAGTATAAATAAAACTGGAACATTACTTTTATGTCTAATACTTAAGAAATTAGATATTTTTTTGGTGTGTGTGCAACTATTAAACATAAAATTCACATATAAATAAATTTAGGGGGGGGGGGAGTAACTAGTCTTTAGTTTTCTTTTGTTAAATGTGTAAACATACTTATGAAACACATGAAACGTACAGGACTCCAGAAATAAATAAAGTCACACACAAACACTAAACAACACCTGACAATATAATATCTTTTGCTTCAATAAAAAACTTAAAGCTGTAAAATTCCTATAAAATGAGGCAATGTCCAGTGGTCTGTATGGAACAAGTCAGCAATCTGAGTGTGTACTCTTTTAAGACATTAATAGTCTCTTCTCTTTGTTAAACATCTGATAACTAATATTTAGTATTTCAGTTCCACTTTCCATTGGGACCTTCATAACCCAATCCACAGCTGTGACTCCAGACCAATGATCCGTCCCATAAGACCGCAGTCTCCTATTGTGTCTGTCTTTGGGTCATCTAGTCTTGCGATCATTCAGGACCTTTTGGTGTCCGTTGGGTTCCAGGCCATCAAGTTTGAAATGGGCCTGACTGTAGCGGCGGATTAGAGCTCCAGGAACTAGAGCCACACATGCGATCAGCAGGAGCTGCAGCAAGGTCCCCCACGAAAAGATGTCATCCAAAGAGTGGATCTCAGACAAGATGGCTCCCGTACGGACACAGATGAAGTTATAAGGGATTAGACCTGGGAAGAAATTAAGTATTTAAGATCATAAGATCAAGATCAGAAGCTGTACTTTATAATCAGTCTGTTATACATTTATTAGTCAATTATACATTAAATTATAACTGTACAATGTAAGCTCACCAATGAGGATGGAGAAGAAGAATATGGGGATGGGGATGTTGAGGACTGGAGAGGTGACATTCAAGAACCAGTTAGGTGTCATGGGAAAGAATCGCAGAAAGAGCAAGAAGAAGAACAAACTACTCTTGTTCTCTTCCACCTAATAGAGAGAAATAGAGATTCATCATGTGCTCATGTATTATGTTTCAACTATAAAGTTCTATAGAGAGCCGATGAAGACATGACTATGATCATATAGTAGGAAAGATACTAAAAAAAAAAAAAAACTGTTGCCTTATTCTACATGACCATAATCTACATCCCTTAATCCTACCCAATTCCTAAACTTAACAACTACCCTACTAACTATTAATAAGCAGTAATTAGGAGTTTATTGAGGCAAAAGTCATAGTTAATAGTTAGTTAATATTGAGAAATGGACCCTAAAGTACTTTGTGACTTCTTAAACAAGTACATTGTATTTATGACAGATATTTTTATCCAGAGCGACATAATTATATACTTTACAAAAAAGGTATACTTCACGCTCCTTTTATTAAGTAAACATAAGTTCAAGTATATTTTCCAAGTAGCTCAATACTGAGTATAATAAAATCAATGTACTAGTAGTATACTTGCAAGTGTACTATTTCAATACTTTTTGAGAAGTAAATTGGCCCAGTTTTTAGTTTGTAAAAGTATACTTTTAGAAGTATTTTAAACAGAAGTAAAATGTAAGTACACCTACAGTGCTCAGCGTAAATGAGTGCACCCCCTTTGAAAAGTAACATTTTAAACAATATCTCACTGAACACAAAAACAATTTCCAAAATATTGACAAGGCTAAGTTTTATATAACATCTGTTTAACTTATAACATGAAAGTAAGGTTAATAATATAACTTAGAGAACAAAATTTTCAGTTTTACTCAAATTAAGGTGATGCAAAAATGAGTACACCCCACTGAAAGTCTCTGGAGCAAAGCTAAATTTTAGACTACAAATGTCTAATTTAACAAGAATTCAACCACAGGTGAGTCTAATTATTCATTACACAGGTGTCCAGCAGACAGTTGACTATAAAAGGGTGTTAAAACCCTTTCCCATTTCATGCTGTCAGCAATGGCACCACATGGAAGAGAAATGTCACAAGACCTGAGAAAAAAAATAATTTCTTTACACCAGAAAGGTGAAGGCTACAAGAAGATCAGCAAAGCTTTACTTATCAGTCAGAATACTGTAGCAAAAAGGGAACAAAAATGTAAAAAAGATGGAACTGCAACCATCTCTCAGAGACGTCCAGGTCGTCCACGTAAGTTAACACCTCGACAGGAGCATCTTCAGATGAGAAGGGTTGAAGAAAATCGGCATGCAAGTTCACTGCAGTTATCTAAGGAAGTAGAAAGCCAAACTGGGGTGACTATTTCCTGTGACACAATACGGCGTACACTGCAGAGGAATGGCATGCATGGGTGCCGTCCACGAAAGAAGCCTCTCCTAAAGCCCAGGCACAAAAAAGCCCACCTAGAGTTTGCCAGGGCCCATGCTGACAAAGATGAAGACTACTGGGACTCTATACTCTGGAGTGATGAGACCAAGATAAATGTTTTTGGAACTGATGGCTTCAAAACTGTATGGCGTCGCAAAGGTGAGGAATACAAAGAAAAATGCATGGTGCCTACAGTGAAATATGGTAGTGGCAGTGTCCTTATGTGGGGCTGCACGAGTGCTGCTGGTGTCGGGAGCTGCATTTCATTGATGGCATCATGAATTCACAGATGTACTGCTCTATACTGAAAGAGAAGATGCTACCATCGCTCCGTGCCCTTGGTTGTCATGCACTTTTCCAACATGACAATGATCCTAAACACACATCTAAGGCCACTGTTGGGTTTCTGAAGAATAACAGGGTGAAAGTGATTCAGTGGCTCCAACCCAATCTGAACCCAATCGAACACCTATGGGGAATTCTGAAGAGACAAGATGAGCATCACTCTCAATCCAGCATCCAGTCAAAGAGGTCATTCTTGAAGAATGGAAAAAGATAGATGTTGCGAAATGTCGCCAACTTGTTCATTCCATGCCTAGAAGACTTGGTGCTGTCATTAAAAATCATGGAGGCCATACAAAGTACTAGATGTAGTAGTTTTTGTTGTGGGGTGTACTCATTTTTGCATCACCCTAATTTGAGTGAAACTGAAAAATGTGTAATCTAAGTTACATTATTAACCATACTTTCATGTTATAAGATAAACAGATGTTATATTAAGCTTAGTCTTGTCAACATTTTGGAAATTGTTTTTGTGTTCATTGAGATATTGTTTAAAATGTTACTTTTCAAAGGGGGTGTACTCATTTACGCTGAGCACTGTAGTTTATAAGTTTTCTTTTGTGTTGTAACTATATTAGTAACTATATTGTTAACTATACTTCACTATGATACTGTTAGTTTACTAGTTATATACTTATTGCCCAGTTTGTAGTATATAAAAGTATACTTTAAAGTATACTCTCTCAGTAAACTACTAGATTAATAGTTTTTTATACTGCAAGTATACTTGCAAGTTTTTGAGTGAACCTAACATCTTATAACATCAATAAAATCAGTCAAATCAGTCAAAAAGAGTAAACAAGTAAAAACTACACCATTTATACTTAGAATATTAAATTAAACTTTTCTTTAATATATTTCGATCAAAAGATTTAAAACAAGTTTAGGCCAAATATCCTTAGACTTTTATGTATACTTATCAATATAAGCCAATCTTACTTAAGTATAATATTGTTAAGTATACCTCTGACAAGTACATAAAAAGTAGACTGAAAGTATGCTCTTTTATTTTTAGTTTAGAAGAAGTATGCTAACAGCAAACTTTTTTTTTTTTTTGTAAGGGAGAAAATTTTTCAAATCATGCATTCCCTGGGAAGTTGGAATCAAACCCATAACTTTGGCATTGATATTTGCTAGTACTGTTTGCTGTCATTTGATCTATAGTACATGCAAGTATAAACAAACAAAATGCAATGTCATACAATACACTCAATGACTATTTTTAGAACATTAATTAATGGAAAATCCCTCTATCATGTGCTAAACAGCCAGAGGTGACCCACCATTCTCTGCAGCATTGCCACCCTCTCGGGGAAGATCCTGATGATGTGGCGTTTGCCAAATGTACGGGACAGCAGGTAACAGTTGGTGGAACCCACAGTAGTCAAAGTGCAGGCAATGAGGAGTCCATGCCATGGCCCGAACAATGCTCCCGACAGCATGTTCTAGACATGACAAAAAAGATTGACAGTAAAAAAAAAAGAAGTTGTTTCTTTACAGTATACTGCACTTAACTGTACTGACATTTAGCATATATGGGATTATGTCCAAGTGATTTAGATAATTGATAATAAATCTTTTAGTTCAGTCTAATGAGGTGGTTCAAGTAGGTCTACTAATAGTGTCACAGAGTAGACCTCGTTTACCAACCAAAAAGGACGATCCTGGAATGGCAAAGGACTGCTTGTAGAGGTAGGCACTGCAGAAGAGAATGAACACATAGCCAGTGTGTTCTGTCTTATAGAACTGCAGCAGCTCGGCTAGTTCCCTCAGCTCCTCTAGATCAGATGGGAACTTTAACCTGGAGAAAATATAAGACACTGTGAGATCAGTAAAACAATGACACTGAACTTAACACCTTTTTTTCTCTTATTTCTAACAGATTAGATAGGGGCCGTCCTTTTTCTATCAATCCCATTGTTAAACCAGCACTAAGGAGACTAATACAGTAGGATGAAATGAAAAGGATTATAACCAATGGTCTGAGTGATACTGTGGGCTTTAGGTATATGACACGGAGCAAATAAGTAAATAGTGATGAAAATAATATGAAGTGAAGAAAAATAATGTCATTGTTTTTGCATTCACTTTGCATTCCCCCCATTTCCCCCAAGATAAATTGCATTCGCCAGCAAAGAACACAAACATTTTGCAAGTGAACGCAAAGTTTATCGGGTGAACGCAAAACATTTAATATTTTTTTTTCCTTTCACCATGTCCCTTTAGGGGCTCCGTAATTGATTTTATTTTCCACAGCTCATGTTGTCTGGAGTTTTTTTTCTACTGAAACTTCTTGGAAAGATATTTTTGCAGTATTTCATCAGCAGAACAATCCAAAAACACATTAAATAACAGTACAACTCACTGAAGAGATGTAGTATATCTATCCCTCACAGTCTCACTGTCATTCCCGTTAAAAATCAAAGATGGCGCTGCTGTGTAGGGTAATAATCTGAAAAACCTCACTTGTCGCCCCCTTGTGTCTAGTTTTTAAGTGGGTATATTGAAAAAAAAAATGGTGTAGGAAAGAAACCTGAGACGTCTTCTTTTAGTACGGAGCCGCGGAGATGACATGCAGGAAAAAAATAGTAGGCTAAATCGTGCGCACGATTAAGTAAATCGAGGGAACGAAATAGTAAATCGTGCGCACGATTTATTTTTTTTTTCTTGCATGTCATGTGCGCTCCGTATTTTAGGTTCCATAGAAGAAAAAAAGAAATACTGGTTGGGGACAACATGAGTATGAGAAAATGATCCATTACCATTATGTACAACTTAAAACTATATAATTAGGCTATCAATAATGACTATTTTAATGCCTGGTAAGCAAATAAAGTGCTGTATATAAATACATTATGGAACTTCTATTAAAAAAAACTGTATATTAGAAAACAGGCTTGAATTCACCAAGGGGTTCTTGGCCTGAAAAAGGTTGAAGACTCCTGATCTAGACACTAGCCTGTCAGCAAGATTAGACAGAAAGAATGAAATATGATACACCAACTGGACGGAAATAGCCTCTCAGCTGTGGAAATGATGGTGGTGTGTATAGGTTTGGCTGTACTTGAAGACCAACTTGTTTTAAAAGTCTTCAAACACACCTAACATGATCATCAATAAATATGTGGAAGTCCCACAGACTGAAGTTCTCATGAGGTGGTCACTGGCCTCTTACCAGCAGATGAATCACATCTTGTGCAGTCGTGAGTAATCTAAGCTCCCTACTGCCGTCCAGGGGGTAATTTGGGCACGCAATGAGGCAGTATTCCCCATCCATGTGCCAAACAGAGGTTTTAATTTCACATGCCTGGGTACCAGTGTGACGAATATAAACATGTGATATGCTCCATGCTGAGCACACGCTGAGAGTGTTCTCATTAGAACAACAATATAAGAGCCTTCAGAGTAAGAGACAGACCAGATAATAAACAAAACAGCTTCAATAACACTGCAAAAATGTTAGTAATTTTGTCTTGTTTTCCAGTGCAAATCTATTCTTAATCTTTATTTAAGAAAAATGACTTAAAGGGGACCTATTATGACCCTTTTTACAAGATGTAATATAAGTCTCAGGTGTCCCCACAATGTGTCTGTGAAGTTGCAGCTCAAAATACTCCTCACTGGCAGATTTCTTCTTCATATTTTTAGCTATAAACTATATATAAAAAAATAAAATGTAGATGTTTTTTTGTTTGTTTTTTTTTTTTTTAAATATCTTAAGTGATATTGCTTCTCAAGTAATTGTATGTTGATAACTTTTTAGATAATTATACTGGAAAACAAGACAAAAACACTAAGAATTTTTTTTGCAGTGAAGTAAAACTCTACCTTTAAAAGCCCTGGCATATTCCACATTAAAATTAAAAACAGCTGATTTTTATAACTACTAATGCACAAAATTTCCCTTCTCTGATGATAACCATGGAAATTCCCACCTAAAGACTCAAACAGCTATTTACACCACTGGAGAGTACACAGAGTACAGCTGTCTCTGCCATCACTGCTGAACAACATGTTAAAAACTTCATCTTAATCTCATCGGCGGATATTCTCCCAAGGTACAGAAGAGTGAGCTAATCAAGAAATGAACCAAGACATGTCACAAGACACTATGAAAAGGTCAGATCTTTAGATGGAATGTGATGATGGTGGACATACAGCAGATCCATTACTCAATATCAAACTCCAATGTCCTTTCCACTACTTTTGTCATTCTAAATATCTGAATGTCTTTGGAAAGTGACATACTGTAAGAGCATGGGGCTTTTGAGACCTCCTTTCTCTCCTTTTATTTATTTTTATCTTCTCTATCCCCCCATTTTCCTGTTTGGGGCTCAAAAGGGGGCTGCGCATCGAGGTTAATGTACTTTAATTTAGCTTGTCATGCCAAACCTACATGTCGCATATGAACCCTCCAGATATCTCTTTCTTTCTCTCCTCCTCAGAATTGCACATCTCAGCAAATTCAGGGGATTTCAAGACACTCCAGAAGGCAGTTGTCTGATCTTATAACTGTCACCTCATGCCCTCTGGCAGGCCCCAATCCTGAGACAAGACTTCCAATGTTGAGTTGCATTCAAATAGTTTAAAACATTAATATAATTTATATTTTATTAAATAAATAAATTATTTAAATAATTTCTAATACGACAGGTTCCAGCATCCCTGATAGCCTAGGACTAGCAGAGTGGAAAATGGATGGATGGATAATTTCTGAAAGGTATATTAGTATGTCAGTACATTCTTTTTATTATTATTATTATTACTAATACTTTTATTCAGCAAGATATTGAATTGAAGTGACATTAAACAGTTTTAAGTTGTTAGAAAAAAAATATTATATTAGTGTTGTCAATCGATTAAAAAATAACTAATTAATCACACATTTTTCTGTAATTAACTGTACCTAACATTAAAATGTTAAGTTCACGGCTAGCTGTGTATAACGATTTTAATGTACAATGTGGAGGCAAAAAACACAACAATTGAATTATAACATTTATTTGAATGAATTAGCCTATTGAGAGAGAGAGAGAGAGAGAGAGAGAGAGAGAGAGAGTGAGATGTGTGTGTGTGTAAATTACCTGTGTCTGTTAAGCGTCTCTCTAACAAAGAAGCTGTGAGTTGAATTACTTAAAAAACAGCACCGTTACCATCTCCTTGCTGAGTAATATAGCGATTCAGTAGCAGCGAAGTTAATTTATTAATAAAAGTAATGGAGCAGCATTTACAAGAAGTTTCTGTGCTCCTGAATGTTTATGTGTGTGTGCAGTGTTATCTGCGAGTCAGTGAATGTGTGTGTGTGTGTGCTAGAACTATAGGCTAAACTGACTTGCAACTACCAGTGCATTAAACGGTTTCATTGCATAGCTTCCAGCCATTCAGAATCAAGTATTCAAACAGACCATGGTATAATTATATTGTATAATTTCACATTGAAATGCAGAAACAGCATAAAGAAGTTTTTTTTTTTTTTTTTTTTTAATATTTGCTTAATGGTATCACTAAGTACTATGAATGAAGTCCAGGATCACCGATACCAATATATCTACTGATACACCTATGAATGCCTATTCATAAATCAGGCCCTGAATGTAATGCTAGCCAAAGGATGGAAAAAAACGGATGCTGCATTAATTGTGTTATATATTTTAACATGTTAAAATGAAAAAAGAAAATTAATCGCAATATATATATGCAATCATTGCATATGACAATATGTGAGACCAAACTGCATGATAAGAACTGACCAGGGATCAGGATCTTTAGGTCCCTATGGAACATGAGAGGACAGATGAGACTCTAGAGAAGAAACAGAATTTTGATGTGGGTTGCATCTGAACTACAGTTCATGAAGTGCCAATCATCTGCGCACCTCCCACACCGGGCTCAGGGCTGCTCACGCAGTATAAAGTAACGCTGATGAGGAGAGAGCACAGGGCAAACTGGAACTAAGTGTTCCGGAATATTTGCCACTGCCTGAGAATAACTGTCAAAGCTTCTCTCTTTTTACAATACAAGTCCATCCCTCTCTCATTCACTCTAATTTGATCTCTTATTCTTCTTCAATCTCTCTGTGAACTGAGATGAGTGTAGCTATATATAATGAATAAACCAATACTTAGTCAAACAGACATGCAGGAAAATAAGGAAGAATGTGAAATGAATAAAGATAGAGAGAACTAATAAAAAACAAAAAGGGAGAGAGGTACTTCACAGGTGAAAGGGAGCATCACAAACTGCATGTACTGTAGGGGAAGATGTTTCCCTTAAGAACACTGTGAACTTACTGCTACATTACATCACACATTATCCAGTATAATATTAGTGGAAATAACTGAAAACATTTTAAAATTTAGTTAGCACAAATCAAGAAAAGGGCTATATTGCTCCATTACTATACCCTTCTCCCTGGGGCAAGACCCCCCAGGACAAACTTATCACATTATCTGTTTTTACCAGAATATATAAAATACATGTAAACATGTAATTAATGTAAAATACATCAAATATTATGTAACATATAATGTAAATGTATGCTTTTTGACAATATATTTGAATAATTAAAAAAATGACAGAAAGAAATAGTTAAGAAAAATTAAAGTTGCTGAATCACATTAATAAAGAATTGTGTTTCAACTGCCATTCTGGTGTAGTTCTCTGCCCCCTCGCTCTGTGTGGCTGTTACAAGATTGTCTAATCACAGATTACTATCTGTAATCAGAGAATCTCTATTCGAAATGTGAGCGATCGAGTCCGATTCATGAAAGAATCGTTTAGACCGGTCTTGTGATTCACAAAAACAATTCATTCAACGATTTATTCATTGGCCTATAATTAGGCTAAACATCACCACGTTTCGGCGTAAAATTTACTCATGTGAGTTTAGACTAGCTACCAACAATTATTTAGTATTTTGTCATTTGTTATTATCAGCAGATGTAATACTAATTAAAAACAAATTAAGATGTTTAACCTACCAACCTGTAGTAATAGAGAATTTAACAGAATTCATTCAGCTACAAACAACAGTAGAAGTGGGAACTGCTCTCAAAATAAGGCTACAGAGGTAAGTAGCCTACCTGAGTACCTCCTGCTCCGACTCATCGGCTGTGTGTTCAGGTTCAGTGTCGTGAACGCGGACGGCACGAGGACCCGGCGGCAGGAACGAAGACAGCAGATACAAGTAAAAAGTTGCTGTGGCCACCAAGGCGATTAAACCCCAGATTGAGCGCATAGTCCCGGGCTAGATCTGCCTATAAACGACTTTGCTGCACTTGCTGCTACACCTGTTAAATAGCAGGACCGGGCAGTGGGCAGTTTATACATGTTACGTCTCCAGCCCTTGGAAGTACGTGGACCTACTGTATTGCAACAATGTGAGTGAGTGAAGCCCCTCGTGAGGGTGGACCTTTTTGTCACATGAGACCCCCAAAAATACGAGACCGTGGTGTGGTGACTCTGGGAACAGTATGTGTAACTTTGGAAAACAGGAACTTGATATGATTAGAGCTCATTTTAAATTACATTATCTAACAAATATTAGCCTGCTATAGGCTATTATTAGAGGCTATCAATGTTGTCAGTGCGTTATTTAATTTTCCCGCGGTTGCAGTTAATATCCACATGGTATAGGCAACGACATTGCCTTATAAAAGACAGTAAGTACACAGTCTTATTTTGTTTTTTTGTTTTCAAGACAAATACTAGCCTATTATTAATTGAAAAGAACGTAGGCCTATAGCCTAAGTATAAGTATAAAGTGGACCGAGCACTGTAAATAGGAAACATAATTGGGTTTATATTGATGGCAAGTACATCTATTCAAGGGGTGGTTTGTGAGTGGTTTGAACAAATTTTGATTGTGTGGAACCTATTTTACTCAAATAAAGTGAAAGATAAAATTGAGAAAAGGGATCTTATGACCATTACAAGGTATTTCATTAAATACTGTCTTAAAACATACATTATGACATAGGCCTAGCTATATGTCAGTCTTTTTTTTTTTCTTTTTTTTTTTTTCAAAAGTTTTATATTACTTATATGAGGCAACAACCTCACCTCTTTTAATATAAGACTGCAAATGTTATTCTGTTTTATTACCACGTGATGTCAGAGTTGACATTATAATCAAAATCCCAAACAGTGGTGGACACAGGGTTTTCAATACATTTGAAATCATTAACTTTTTATCTAGGCCTACTATTGTTTCATAGACAAGTAACTTACCCAAACTGCTGTTCTAAAATAAAGATATGAAATAAGCTGTATGAAGTGTTGTTTCTGCAGGCTTTAAATGAAACTCAGTGTAGTTTCAACTTTATTTATCAAATATATTAAAGACTAAAATGCATGTTTAAGCTGTTTTAACTGAAATTAACTTGCACTGACATATCGTACAATATGTCAGTGCCATTGTTTTGTCTCAAGATGCACACCAGTAATGTTTTTTTACTAGGGTACATTTATAAAAGCCACTTAAATATACCCTAATTGAACTAAGGCCTAAGCCTGGCTTAATCTAAGCCCTGTCTGTGAAACTGCGCCCAAATGTAACAAAATATTATATAGGCTATTATCAAAGGCTATATCAGTGTTGTCTGTGCATCATTTCATTTTCCCGCGGTGATTTATTACATGGCATACAGC
The DNA here is from genome assembly GCA_037950665.1 of Hypophthalmichthys nobilis. NCBI lineage: Eukaryota > Metazoa > Chordata > Actinopteri > Cypriniformes > Xenocyprididae > Hypophthalmichthys > Hypophthalmichthys nobilis. The sequence continues at coordinate 21,662,498 of CM075480.1, read as the reverse complement.
TCCAAAAATGTAAAATTGTAATCAATGTTAATAAGTTAATTCTGCATGGAATGAGTATTCCATTGCTTCATAAAAGACATTAAGTACACAGTCTTATATTTTGCTTCAAGTCAAATGTTATGTGTGGGATGGTGTTGTTTAAAGCTTAGTATTCTTGGCTGAAAGAAAAGAGCTGCTGAAAAAGTGAGCAGTTATACTGTATTACAATAAATTACAGAAAATATAACATTTACACTAGTCAATAAGTAGCCTACACTTATTTGCGCACTAAAGGAGGTATATGATGTATCAAAGTCAGATGTGCAAAAAAAAAAAAAAAAACAGCAACAATGGTACTTGTTAAAAGTGAAATACTACTATCTGACCATGGAAAGAGAATAATTTTCTCTATATAAAATACATGATATTAAGAATAATTATTGTAAATAAGTAAAAAAACTTGATAATAAATGTATGAGTATAATGTGTAAGTATATTAAGAACTTCAGATAACTGGACAAGTTCCAAGTGCACAGATCTAAATTCTGTGAGCAACAACTAGCAAATAAAGCTTCTTTCTGTAGCCTTGGGAGAGTCTAGGGAGTCAGATAAAATGTTTCCAATTAAAAATTTTAGGTAATCTTATTATGGGATTTTGAGGAAGACCAAGGTGGATGAAGATAAACTGGACATGTACATGTACTGTATGGTAAAAGGAAGTAGGAGGCCTTATGATAATCAATTAATTTGTTTATCATTATCCAATCAATTCTGAAAGTAATTAATCTATGATGAATGAATATGCATAACAAGAAGAGTGTATAAACTGTCTATCTGACCAATAAACTTTGCAGAAGAAGGAGATGTGAAGCATACTCTGTGTGTTTCTCATTCTTCTCATGTGGGCATGAAAAGGATCTGAAGCATGGGCAAAGTTTGTGGGAAAAGATTAACTAATAAATAAATTTTTCTTACAAAAACTGTAAAGTGATATGCAAAATATAAATTACATAAATAGTTCTAATTAAAAAGAAGACTAATAAAAGTATAAGACTATAAAAAGTGGAATGACCACTGTAAATAAGAACCATAATTGGGTTACTCAATTTCCGCAATATTGTTGGCAAAGAACAAAAAAGAGAAAAAGGGATGGTTTGAACAAATGTTGACTCTATGAAACCAGTTTTAGAATTTTTTTTCTATTTTGCTACCACTTGATGGCAGAGTTGACTTCATAATCAAAAGCCCATACAGTAGACACTAGGTTTTAGAAAGATTTTACATTATTAACTTTTTAACTATTTGCTTCATAGAGAAATTACTTATCCAAACGGCTGTTCTAAAATAAAGGTATGAAATAAATTGTATGAAGTGTTGTTTCTGCAGGCTTTTGTTTTTTTAACTGATTCCACTAAGAAACATTGTAAGACATGCTGTGATTTCATCATGTAGAACATGTTACTTATGAACATTATTTTGGAATACAGTTTTTTTTTAAATGATTTGGTGCAATTTTCACAAGCAACTGGTACATTTTCAAAACTCTTAGTACTAATATCACAACATATCATCAAAAGTGCACTTTTTTTCAAACATCAGATTGATCAAAGATGCATCAGAAGAAGGGAGACAGATGACATCATTTTAAATTATAGTATGCTATGTGATACTGTAAACAGAGGTATTACCATGGTAGAGACTGCCACATTACTGTAACTCACCCTTATATAGGTCAACAGTATAGATTCAGTCATATGGTACAGTGAGAACATTTACTGTATTGGCAGCAAACTCTGTTCTACACAAACCTCATGACTGTGTCATACTTTAGAACTTTTGATAACACACTGAATAAATACTATTACAAACATTATGGATTTTATGTCAGTTATGTAATTTAGGTAATGTAAGTGTATTTTCTAATGTGTCATCTGTAGCCTGTGTAACTGTAATTATTTCAGCATCAAGGGTGATTTGAAACATGTATCTTGCATTGTTTGCTATTGAATGACCTGATTGTTAAAAGTACTAAACTGAAAGAAGAACATACTGTTGTGTTTTGGTGATTAAACCAAATGTTCGCATTACATATCACAAATGATCTTGTGTTTTGAAACAGTGATTATGTAGAATGAAAATATGTACAACTACATCGTAAAAACAAATTTGTTCAGTTTACTTAATTCAATTGTGCAAACTCGTTGCCTTAATTCAATTAAGTAAGCTTTACTTAATTGTATTAAGTTGATCTTACTTAAACCATTTAGGTTTTGTCAACTTAATTCTATGGGTGATCTAAGGAAGTGTACTCCCAGAGTGCATTGTGGCACAAATAAAGTAATTGCTTTGTTTTACTGTTTGTGGCTTTATTTTACAATTTTATTTGCTTGTCTTGTGTCAGTATTACCCCAACAATGACAGCAAATAAAACTGAATTGGTCTTATTAATTTAAAAAAAACGTAACTGTTATTGTGTTTTGCATGCTGAATGTTGATGTCTGTGTGTGACTTGAGCAAGGTTGATTGCAAGGCACTGGCTCAACTAGAGAGGAATCAACCCCCTTAAAAGTTTGATGTTTCACACTAATCACATTCTTTCTTTTTTTTTTTTTTGCTTGATGAAATGGTACTCAAACCAGTCAAGTAATTTTTACTTTTTCTGAGTAACAAAGCATAGCATGCAAACAGTAAAGATTACTCAATTGTTTTAAGTAAATTCAACAAATTCTTCAACATTAAGTAAAGTTTACTAAAAAGGGTTAGTTAGAACAACTGTTAGATGCAAACAGTACAGATTACTAAATAGTTTTAAGTAAGTTCAACAAATTTTTGGACATTAAGTAAAGTTTACTAAAAAAGGTTAGTTAGAACAACTGTTAGATTTTACAGTGAGAAAGCATGAGATCAGGTTTTGAAAGAATGACTAGCTGCGTTACAAGTGTGATCAGTTTGGATTTTTGTTCTAAGAGTTTTGAAAATGTACACCTTACTTGTGGAAATAGTACCAAAGTAAATAATAAAAAAAACTGTAATATTTCTGTCAGTCAGATTTTAGGGTTTGGATAAGCTGTGGTTATGGTTTTTAATAACTCATTGATAAACCAATAATTTCCTCTTAATTTAGGAGTAATTCATGTTTAGAGTTAATTTTGGGGGTAAGGAATGTTAGAAATGTGTTAGCAAAAGCCCTTAGCAAAATCACTGTCACCAGTAAGTCAAGCAGGTTAGTCTGTTTTTCCCTCATAGAGACAGAAAGAAAAAGAGAGGAAGAGACTTTTAAATGTTTAATTAATGTTCCCCTTGAGGAAGTTGTTTCATCATCAAAGATTAAAATAACCTTCCCAGCATATTGCAGAGGCAGATTCATTGACAAAAATGTTGCTGTGTGTAGACTGAAGTCCTCCACATGCCTGACTGGGAAATATAGATTGATAACAGGCACAGTTGTTGCCACATTTTCACGATTGGTTGAGGATCAACTGATTTGTATTCTGTGGAACATCTCTAATCAATTGAACCCATTCATTGATGGGTAGTTTGAACGCACGTGGTGGACACACACACTGCAGGCTGTGCAGGATACAGAGTAGATGTATTGATTTTTCTTTGTGGTCACTATAAAGTTTATATAAGTTTATAAAAGTTTATATTAAAACTATACAAAATATACAGAAACTATACATAAAAAGTGATTGTGTGCTTGATATTAAAATGCCAAATTTTTAGAATCATTCATAAGAAGGAATTATTACACAACTTTTCCAAGAAAGAGTAATGATGTTATACCGTAGCTTGTCCCTCATCAGTGTATGCGACTGAGCTCAAGTGAGTGTGATGTAAGGTTTCTGAAAGCATATCCAAACCCCTGAGGGAGTTTGTAGGTGCCTTTCACATAAATAAAAGATAGAGAGAGGAAGATGAAAGGGAATTAGATGTAGTTAAGGTGGACTCTCAGCTCATTTTGACTGTCCCCTTTACTGGGCACAGTTAACTTCAAGGGGATGAACTATAAGGCTGCCAGACAGACACAATGAGGGAATGTTAGTAAGAGACAGGGGGAAAAAAGAAAGAGAAATGTGTGACATGAAAAGAAGTCTTTACTAATAATCATTTAAAAATGAAACAGAAGAATCACTTATATTAAGTATATGATCGAGAACCATTTAACATACATCGATCAGGCATAATATTATGACCACTGACAGGTGAAGTGAATTACACTGATCATCTCTTCATCACGGCACCTGTTAGTGGGTGGGATAAATTAGGCAGCAAGTTAACATTTTGTCCTTAAAGTTGATGTGTTACAAGCAGGAAAAATAGGCAATCATAAGGATTTGAGCAAGTTTGACAAGGGCCAAATTGTGATGGCTAGACGACTGGGTCAGAGCATCTCCAAAACTGCAGCTCTTGTGGGGTGTTCCCGGTCTGCAGTGGTCAGTATCTATCAAAAGTGGTCCAAGGAAGGAACAGTGGTGAACCGGCAACAGGGTCATGCGTGGCCAAGGCTCATTGATAAACGTGGGGAGCGAAGGCTGGCCAGTGTGGTCTGATCCAACAGACGAGCTACTGTAGCTCAAATTGCTCAAAAAGTTAATGCTGGTTCTGATAGAAAGGTGTCAGAATACACAGTATATCGCAGTTTGTTGCGTATAGGGCTGCGTAGCCGCGGACCAGTCAGGGTGCCCATGCTGACCCCTGTCCACTGCCAAAAGCACCAACAGTGGACATGAGCATCAGAACTGGACCATGGAGCAATGGAAGAAGTTGGCCTGGTCTGATGAATCATGTTTTCTTTTACATCACGTGGATGGCCGGGTGCGTGTGCGTCACTTACCTGGGGAACACATGGCACCAGGATGCCCTATGGGAAGAAGGCAAGCCGGTGGAGGCAGTGTGATGCTTTGGGCAATGTTTTGCTGGGAAACCTTGGGTCCTCATGTGGATGTTACTTGGACACGTACCAATTACCTAATCAATGTTGCAGACCGTGTACACCCTTTCATGGAAACGGTATTCCCTGGTGGCTGTGGCTTCTTTCAGCAGGATAATGCGCTCTACCACAAAGCAAAAATAGCTCAGGAATGGTTTGCACAACAACGAGTTTGAGGTGTTGACTTGGCCTCCAAATTCCCCAGATCTCAATCCAATCGAGCATCTGTGGGATGTGCCGAACAAACAAGTCCGATCCATGGAGGTCCCACCACGCAACTTACAGGACTTAAAGGATCTGCTGCTAACATCTTGATGCCAGATACCACAGCACACCTTCAGGGGTCTAATTGAGTCCATGCCTCGACAGGTCAGGGCTATTTTGGCAGCAAAAGGGGGACCAACACAATATTAGGAAGGTGGTCATAATGTTATGCCTGATTGATGTATACCGCATTAAATTTAGCAGCTAAAAATTAGTTCTTCATGAAAAATAGTGGGACACAAAAATAGAAATTTTAAATTTTTCTATATCTGATCATTTTAAAAAGAATACAAGTACAATACGCATTTCCTAAAAGTTTTTCAAACATTTCACGTGCAATTTTCCATGTTTTGTGAAGTCATATAATACCTTTGTGTGTGGAACAGACCCAAATTTAAGTCATTATTCACTGATAACCTTCCCCTCCAGTGGGCTGTTCAGATGATTTGAACTCAAGAAACAGATCAGTCTGATGTACGTTTAAATCAGTTAGACCAGTTTTGTGAACTGCACCAGCTGATTTATTGAAAACTTATGAATGAATGCAGCAAGGAGAGATTTTTAGTGCAAATTAAAGGGGCAGTCTGCCAAAAAATGAAAATTTCTGTCATCACTTACTCACCCTCATGTCGTTGCTATCAGGCTTTCATTCATTTTTGGAACACAAACGAAGATATTTTTTATATCCTCTCATAATTTTTTGTCAATCCATTTATACACAATCAATATTTTCAAGCTTCAGAAAATACATAAAGACACTGTAAGCGTAATCCATATGAATCAAGAGTTTTAATCCAAGCTTTGATGAACAGATTTAATTTAGACTTTTATTCACAAATAAACACTGATTAATGGATATACATAGAGCACATCAAATATGGTAAACAGAAGTTCAGACGTCCTTGCTTGACACATGAGAAAAATCCTCATTGCTTCTTGCACATCAAGCATGCATGTTTGAGCTTTTATTTACCGTATTTTATGCACTCTATGTATGTGCCTTCCGGATATTATCAAAAGTCTTCTGTGTTTAGTAAATTATGACAGAATTTACATTTTGGGGTGTACTATCACTTTAAATCTTTGTCTGTTCCTGATCCTTATACACAAAGCTTTTGTATGGCTTCAAAAGACCACTTTTATGATACATTTTTGAAGCTTGAAAGCCTAAGCCTCCCTTTCATTGTGATCGCATGGAAAGAGTGACCACTACAATTGTTCCTTTGCAGAGAAGAAAGTCATACAGGTTTAGAAAGACTTGAGGCCGAGCAAATAATGACAAAATTTAAAAATTCTACTTTAAATTTGTTCACAGTAACTAGATATTACCCCACCACAGAAAATGTTTTACATAAAAATCTTTAGAATGATGTATTTCAACTAGAGTTTTAAATCCTCAAGTAAATACTGCTAGCATGTTCACACACAGACTCACATGCTGTCCAAATGATTTATGCTTACCATTGTAGTGACTGAAACATCTGGCTCATGCTTTGGATTCCCTAACAAATGAGATGCATCTACACCCAGGAGATCCAGCATAAGTCTACTGGGGATCGACTGTAAATTCAGAACCTTAAACTGAAATGACTTTCCAAAAGTATATATATATATAAAAAAACTATTAATAATAAATTAATTTGAGACAAAAAAAAACTACATTATGCAGATAAATCAAGTAAAATATTAACTTGAAAAAAGATGAAAAACATACAGTACTCATGGTAAAAGGGCAGCCATTGCAAGTATGTAAATTCATTTGCAGGATCATGTTAGATGGGGTTTTCCCCTAGCTGGGATGCTGCACTGTTGAAATGGAAGTGTGTAACCCAGTTTTGGTGATGGATATAACTCCTAGCTGAGGGTCCAATTCCTGCCCAGATCTCATTACACCCGGAAAGCAAGACAACCTTACAAACACTAAACAGCTTCAGAGATGCACCATCCTGCCAATAACAATCTCAGTGCCTCGGGCAGTGTCTGTTTGGTGGATGATAGCAAATGTGATATTTAAGTTGTTCAATAAAGCTCAACGTCTGAGTGTGAGAAGGATTTCTCAGATGTGTGTGTGTGTGTGTGTGCGCATGTGAGCATGTAGAGGAAGGGTGCTTTCAACCTAGATATAGTTATTGCTGCAGGCTGCAGGTTTATATTGAAAACGTCCCCCCTAGTTCACGTGCCAGACTCAAAGAGCATCCAAGGGGGAATGTTCATTCAGACACAACATCTACGTCACAAATCCTGGTCTAATTTTACTCTCCGTTTCTGTGCTTTGCTTCATCTTCTACACAACAGAGGGCAAGTTTATCTCATGATTTAATGTCACTATGAACCCTGAGGCAGAGCTCTACACATCTGCTGCCTCTGTATGACATATTTCTATTATTTGTATGCAGGGTGCCTGAAATCATAGGGCATTACATGCAAAATAAAGATGAAGCTTTGTTGTTGTTTCATCATTAAATGAACTTTTAGAAGCGATGTCCTTGCTGAGATACAGAAGCATCAGCTGCATGAAGATGAGGTACAACTGAAAACTTTGGAGAAAAACAACATAGCTCATGAGTTATTCTCAGTTTTTTAATTTCTTAATGTTGTCGTGTAGCATAAAAACAGAATTTAAACCATAAATGAGTCAGCTGACATACATCTAAGGTGAACTTTTTTTGTTCCATTTAGCAGGGTTGTGTTTAGAAGGGATACAGCAACAGCCAGAAGTCAGGCAAAATTTCACGATAAAATAACAGTAAATTAATTTGCTACTTATCAGATTGTGTTTTATTAACGACTACACCTACCCCAACCCTAAACCTACCCTTACAATAATGCAAATACAGTAATTAAATGACCCAATATTAATTTTGTGCATGCAGTGTCCGTAGCTGTATCCCTTCTAGTCTTCGAGTCATTCCACGAAACCGGTACGATTTGGACTTACACATTTTTAGATTTTTTACCAAAATGTATTACTTTTCTGAACACCCCACAACTTTAATGACATATTTAACTTCCAGAAAAACATATTTTCCCATCTCAGGCATCAAATCCCTATTATTATTATTGGTCATTATTTTAAGTTATGGACACTATGGGAGCTCTCTGAATATTATTATAAAATGTATTTGTGATAAAATCAACATTTTCCTATTAATCAGATGACCCTCACACTAATTCAGTAATTGCAAATATAAAAGTTACATATTTGCTTTTGCTGTTCTAAAGCCTGAAATGGGCACTTTTTGTGAAAGCAACCTCATCATTTTTGATCAAAGGCTTGAACTAAAATCAGTGTTCTTATGATTGCTCTGAACATTTCAGACAAAGTTCAACAAACTTTAAATTACTTTTTCATAAACTTATAATAATAATAATAATAATAATAAAAATGTAGGTGTGACAGGGTTGTGATTTTTTGAACAAACTGGCCACTGCTCTAAATCTACTGAATAAATGGAGACCACATGGCATGCATGATATTAAGAAATCATGAATAATGTTGAAATAACAAAGATCATTTTCACAAGTAATAGTTTTCTGTCTTTAATTGATGTAACGGGGTTGAGTCGTTAAGCTTGGCAAACACAATTTCACAACATAATTTAGTGATAATTATTAAAGAAGGTTCTAACTTGCCTGTGTCTGCTCACAATGTTGTTCAAAAGACTTCTATGATGTCACTTCCTATTAATGGTGTCATATAAGTATCGCTTCATTATTTTTATAGGGGAAGAATGGTTTGTGTAACGGGGTTGAGGGGTTACTGAGGTACGGAACTAAATAATGTGATTTTAATGAATAATCATGAATTTACTTAGAAAAAAAAAAACATTACCAGCAAAAAAGCACAGATGAATATTAATGGGAATGGCAAAATGTATGGACTTTTTTCTCATTTTATTATTCATATCCCAAGTACACTTTCATAGAAGGCCTTGAGGGATATGACAAAATAGGTGGTGTCAACTGAAAAAAACTAAACAAAATAATTTCTAATATAAAGATAAAATGTGTCATGTTTTCAAACATTATTAAAGGAGACATTTCAATTAATACAAAAAGCTTTAAAAAATATATTTTGGTGACCCAATAGATAAAATACACTGAAAAAGGTCAGAGGGACTTATTTTGTTCATTTTCCGCCATGTTTTTTTTTTTTTTTTTCTGTCACACTCCTATCATATTGGACGTTCTTGGTTTGTGTTATCACGAGACTGACTGATTCACTGAGACGGGAATGAAATCTTTGTATGACATGGCTGGTCATGTGATGTCAACATGGTGGCGACCATGAGGATGCTACCTGCTCCATGTAGAATAATTTTTTTTAGATGTGGGTAAATATCAATTAGTGAACAGAAAATTCATCATTTGGTCTCCCTTTAATCTCAGTGCTTTCTGAGAAACAATAGAGATATTATACAAATCTTATATATGATTTTTTTGTAACACACACAAACCCACACACAAAAAAAGAATACTCAAGAAATAAATATCTTCTAAATGTATTAATTAATAAGAAAACCACAACAGACTAAAAAAAAAGAGCAAAATGTTTTTGGGATTACCCTGATTTACATTTATAGTACATTTACCATAAATCCTCTAATATTGCATATCACAATCAAAAAACTAATCAACATGATATCCTATTCTGTACATCAAAAATAGCTAAACATATAAACATCAAAAACTTATAATATGCTGTCATGAGTGAATATCTTGGATCATACACAGTACAATAATAAGCAATATGCACAGACCATATTAAAGTCAAAATACATGCATGCAAAAAATACTCTGGGAAAGAAACTCAAACTATCAAAATATGTTATATTGTTTAAGAATATTATCATAGTCATTCTTATTTATGTTAGAATTTTGTGTCTGCCTATGAGTATACAGCCTACAATTCTGTACAAAAAGTATAGTGTTTGTGGACAAAAGCTAGAATGCCACTAGACGTGTGTATACGCATACCTCTGTTCTTTGTCAGACCGTATTACTTTTCTAAAGTCAGCACAATGCCACAACACCACAAAGCAGGTCTTTTCTGTCAGAGTAAGCCAGAGCAATAGAGAGTGAGAGAGAGAGTGCAGAAAAGGTTTATGACAGGATCTATTTAGTTTCATATGCATGCAGATTGTCTCTGGCAGAAGCATATGCAGCAGCGCTGAGCAGAAATGGCACGCTGCCCTTCTCACTACCTCAACACAGAAGAGCAACCGAAGCTGCAACAGAAGCCACACGCCCACTCTCACAAGATTTGTCCTCAGCTGAGAACTGCATTAAAACCTTGACTTTAATTAAAAAAGCATGTCAACAAAATGGTGAAACATAGTCTGCTTATTCTACTTTATACTGACATCCGTAAATTACTCCGTAAATGCAGCTTATGATTATGAGGAAAAATGACAATTCTGACAGAAGACAAACAGAAACTGTATTTATCTGAATGTTATATTTATGGAATCAACAATCATGAACATGTTGTTTAGGACATGCCCAGCTAACAGAATTTTGTTATAAGAACGTTCTCTAAATATTCAGTGTTGGTTCTGGGAACGTAAAAAACGTCCAGTTTTCTTTGAAGTTAGAGGAACGTTTTTATAAGGTATAATGTTCCTCAAACGTTCTTTCAACTTAATTTTGATCTAAAATTCAACATTCTAGGAATGTTGATTTGTAACATTCCAAGAACATGAAAATGTTCAGTTTCCTTAATGTTAGTAGAATGTTATTTAAAGGTTAGTAGGATGTTCCTGAAACATTCTTTCAACTTAATTTTGATCTAAAATTCAACATTGTAGGAACGTTGATTTGTAACATTCCAAGAACATAGAAATGTACAGTTTCCTTAATGTTAGTAGAATGTTATTTAAAGGTTAGTATGATGTTCCTGAAACATTCTTTTAATCATTCAAACACCTGCTGTAAACAAGCACTGAAAGAAAGAGAAATGAGAACACAAACTGCAACTTTCTTCAGCCACAGCCTTAGATGAACTGAAGATAAAAGACATTAAATCTCTGAAGATCTGATTAAACAACTCCACAAACAGCATTACCAGCTTCACTTATTACTACCAGACTGACTTTATTTCTGTCACACGTCTACAGAAGTTCTTATTGAGAATTTACAGAAGTTTAGATGTTTCGTTTGAGGTCACCATCATGGAGGTTGGTGGTTGCTTTAGTTGAGCTCTTGACCCTTGACTATTACAGAGTTGCTTCTTTATCAGCAATTGCAGGTGTTTTCAGAAAACATTTTTGCATTGATAAAGACAGACAAACAATTGCATTAAAGTGGTTTAATCAACTGTTTTTCTGTAATTTTTTTTTCATGTCGCAATGCATGCTGGGAACCATGAATGTGTTTTGTATGCTGGGGATGAAGCATGTCACCATTGTTGTGTTTCATATGCCAAATGTTGATGTCTGTGAATGTATAAATGACACAAAACAATGTTTTAAACAAAAAGTTAACAATGACAGCACTGCAAATTATATTTTTCACATTGGTTGGGTTTGATACAGCATTTCAATTTCTTAAGTTAGCAATTACAGAATAAAAAAGTAGTTTAAAACACTTTAATGCAGTCATTTGCCTGTTATTAAAACAGACATGTTGATCTTCTTTATCAATGCAGAAATGTTTTCTGAAAACATGTGATTGCTGATAAAGAAGCAATTCTATAACAGTCAAGGGTCAAGAGCTCAACTAAAGCAACCACCAACCTCCATGATGGTGACCTCAAACGAAACATCTAAACTTCTGTAGATGTGTGATAGAAATAAAGTCAGTCTGGTTAGTAATAAGTGAAGCTGGTAATGCTGTTTGTGGAGTTGTTTAATCAGATCTTCAGAGATTTAATGTCTTTTATCTTCAGTTCATCTAAGAAAGTTGTAGTTTGTGTTCTTATTTCTCTTTCTTTCAGTGCTTGTTTACAGCAGGTGTTTGAAAGAATGTTTCAGGAACATCATACTAACCTTTAAATAACATTATACTAACATTAAGGAAACTACATTTTATGTTCTTGGAATGTTACAAATCAACATTCCTACAATGTTGAATTTTAGATCAAAATTAAGTTGAAAGAATGTTTCAGGAACATCATACTAACCTTTAAATAACATTATACTAACATTAAGGAAACTGAAAATTTTCATGTTCTTGGAATGTTACAAATCAACGTTCCTAGAATGTTGAATTTTAGATCAAAATTAAGTTGAAAGAACATTTGAGGAACATTATACCTTATAAAAACGTTCCTCTAACGTCAAGAAAACTGGACGTTTTTTACGTTCCCAGAGCCAACACTGAATATTTAGAGAACGTTCTTATAACAAAATTCTGTTAGCTGGGTGTACATGTTGAACACAGAACATGCACACACAGAACAGGTTGTTTAATAATGTTGTATTAAAACAAAACCAATGTCTGTAGTAATATCCCAAACTGTAAAATAACTATAAAAACAACTTAAACAATTTTCAGTTCAGCTTTATAATATTATAAGTTTTATAAAATGATAAACCTGATGTTTCAGTCTTTTTTATGAAAAGAGATGAATCATAAATGGTCATGTATTGTATTTTATATATAACTGGTTTGAATAAAAACAGGCTGAATGAAAATGCGAATTCAGCTGTTGTTGTTAACCCTGTACTGAAAAAAAGAAATAAATTGCAGCCTAAACATCTAAATCTAAATTTACTGCTTTTATTCAAGGACAAAAATAGTATTTAACATCACTGAATCAACCTCAATACATTTAAATAAATACATACCAAAAAAATCAATTTTTATTGGTTAAATCAGGTGGAAATAACTCTTTAACCCTTAAACGCATACCTTGGGTCTTAAGTGACCCGGGACATCATTCACTACCCTCCTCCTTATTTTTTAAAGTTAGACATCAGTCTTCTTAGTATTATTCTATTTATTCCTCAATCAATTCATTATAAACAATATAACAAGAAAAAAAATAATAATAAAATGATAAAACAATGCCTGTTTTCCCATTTATCTTTTGTAAAAAATTGTATAGGGTCGCTAACAAACCGAGGTATTTTACAGTGTAAGTATATTTTTTTTCTGCACAAACGATAATTGAATCTTTGATGACTGAATAAGTGCAATTCACCTTTATTCCACAAAGTGGAAATGTATATTACACAAAGATGAAGTGATGTTTCACTCATAGTTACAGCAGGCAGAAAACAAAAGAATGTACAGGTCATTGATGAATAAGGTTTTTAAAAGTGTAAAAAAACATAATGGAGTTATAATTAATTTTGAAAGTGTTAACAATGAGATTATTTGGTTTTTATAATCAATTAACACTGCCTTTGTCATTTTTTACAAGATGGACAAAATTTGTCACCAAAAAAGTAATTCGGTTTAACCAAAATTTCAGTCTTAACGAATAACGAACTTTTGGTTATACCGAATGACGATATTTTCAAACAATACTAACATGCTAGCAAAAGGACAATCAAACATTTTATATTTAGTACAGGTTATTAAAATATTACAACATTTTCCATATTTTATAGCAGTTGTACCAAATGACCTGATGTTTCGAGACGTGTATGAGCAAGTGTAAACATGAATATTTCAAATAGTTTGAAGATAGTTAGTTACTTTGCTTCATGACCATGTGGTCCTTTGCAGGTGTCTAAATGATGTCACATCCTGTCACATGATATTGACCACATGACTTGATCCAAAATGATCCCTTTATATTGGTTGTTCAGAATGACATCAATGAGATTGATTTTTCCGGACATTCTTTCTCATAACAAAGCAACGACTTCTACACATAATTTTAATACCATTTTGCACTATGTTGATATATGATGTTATAAATCATGCCAGAATAAAAAATATATACATTTATTACATTTTAGTCCCTTTGGACGGTTAAACCGAATGACCTTTTGACACTTCAAAATCTTTAAAATAACATTATATGTGGCAAAATATAATTAAAACCTTTTGGATTCAATAAAAGAGATCTAGTTGTAGTACCTTACATACTTTGGATGTCATATCTTTGTTTTTTTATTATTATTAAGGCCTTTGGACAAAAAAAAAAATGGCCCATCACATCATTGACCCGTCACACAAATTAAACACCACTGTATTAGGCATTAATCAACATTCAAGAATTATCTGAAGAATAAGATTCAAGAATTATATAAAGAAAATGGCACTGAAAGTTGTCTAGAGACAGTAATTTCCCTTCAGAGATACATTAATATGTTTACTAAATCAGAAAAGCCATACATGAAGTTGGTTATGTGAAGCAAATGGTGATGAAAGTCAGTGCGGTCCAAACCAACATCTACTTTAATTGTATGGACAAATTACATTTTGACATTTTTTTTTCTAAAATATATGTTCCACAGAAGAAGGAAGAAGGTTCAGAATAAGAGAATATGACATAATTCATTACTGGGTGAACACAACCTATTAAAATAACAACCTGAATAGAATTTTTGGACCATAAATGTAAGAATTGAGTCTATTGTTCTCTCCAGTTAACAAGTTTCCTGTCACAGTCTGACATTTTGTTTGACATTTTTCTCTCAAATGCTGAAACAGAATACAACATGTTAAAGTCTCTGTGACAGTACAAAGCACATGAATATTTAATTAGACAAGCTGTTCAGTTTATGATTGCTTCATACTGCTTCACACTGCATCTTTAGCACCACAATGCAGGCCCCGCAGAAAGGTTAAAAGCCGTGGTAAAATTACAAGTGTGAAAGTTTGCTTTTCCAGCAGTTAACAGCAGGGTTTAAAAAGATGATAACCCAGGGTTAAGCGAAGTGTGAAAAGCTCAAATGATTATATGATCATTTTTATATAGACCTCAGCCAGCTTCACTTCCCTCCTGCTCTGCGAAAACTCCAAACGGTGTAGTCTCACGGGGCACTTTGTCTGTAAGGAAATGACATGAGTTAAGGAAAGTATCCTGTCTTTCTGCCGCTAGCCGAATATGTCTTTGACAAAGAGCACCAAAGCAATAACACAGAGACCGCCTGCAGCCTGGGACTTTTTCAGAGAGTGATGAAAAGGTGATTGTCCTTTGGGCAAATGTTTGAGGGACTTTCTGGCTTAACCCATATCTGTGAGGATGATAGATTGTGCTAACGGGATTTTTCATAATCATACATATTACAGTGCAGGGAGAATGTAAATTTTTAAGTACAGTCACAGCTTCAAGGGCGCATGGGCGGTGGTGTATATTCATACTCTAGAGATTTGCGTTAAATAAAGCATACAGCCTACAGAAGCCTACAGCTTTGTCTCCAAAAAATCTAATACTGGGCCATTTTCTAATATCTGTTAGTGTTTCACTTTGCGTTTTTTGCTCACAAACACTGTTGGTGGCCATTTATCCCGAAATAATTCCTACCTATTGCCAGACCCTTCAGGACTCTTCACACTCCCAGAGAGAGAGAGAGAGAGTATGCACAACCTGCACCTCGACCACTAACTACAGGCCCCATCTCTGGGAAAGTGAAAGTCTAATCAATCCTTTTTCTAGGATCAGCAGACACTGGCTTCATTGATTGGATAGTTATTGTGACACATGTGGTGGCAGCAGACGTTTGGCTTCATGACTCCACGCTCCAGTGAAACATGGCTCATTTATGAGCCTACCATTCTGAGCGCCTGCCTGCAGCCTCTGACAAAGTGGTTATGGATGTTGGCAATTTAATGGTATCTTGTGTGTGTGTATGGGTGTCTGTGTGCATGTGTGTATCCCCTTCTACTCTACAGAGAGTCAGCGACAGCAATATGGGTCTGCGGAGGCAATAAAATTTAAACGAGGTTGTAGTGGTGTGACATTAGCAATCTTTACTAACATTGTGGAGGTTTTGCTTGCTGACAGGACAATAAAACCAAATAAATACGGTTAACGCCAAAGAAACCTTTGAATGATGAATAACTTTTCAAGTTGCCCTGGAGACAGTGCATAATTGACATTTCAGTTGAGGTGAAATAGCATGAAATGTAATTAAAGCGGAAGAGGTCAACAGAAAGATCGTAAACAATGCATATGAGCAAGCGTAAAACTATGCATTTATCCTGCTCCTTAAGCCCAAGCATTTGTGAAGCAGTTATCCAGACTCATAGATACATATATCCTGCCATTTGCTTGCAGGATTTCACTATACATTATGCGATCCTAACACCCTTCCGTTTTAATAAGATTCATGCTTGTGGTACACATAGCACTTCAAATTTCACTGATTTTAATGATTCAGAAGCTAATTGTAAGGCAAAAGTGTTTTCATGTTTTTGTTTAGCACAAGATATAAAGTCACAGTTGAAAGAAATAAGATCGCAATTTTGAGAATTAAGTCACAATGAGATATTTTTAATTAGCTTTTTATTTATTTATTTTTAATCCAAGGCAAAGGAAAAACAGCTAACAGCTGTTTCAAGTCAGTTGGATCCAGTTTACCCTCTTCATGTGTGCATATGATCAAATTAATGCTTGTCATTTTTTATTTTCAGGACATGACTGATATGAACAAAATACATTTGACAATTATGGTACTGAAAAATTCTGAATCTTGGGATAAAAATATTGACTAGTAAAGTAAAATGTACCTGTAGGTGTTTGAGCTGAACACACACACACATTGGCATATGTGATTTACTGTGCAAACTGTATAGTCTATCCCCCTATACTAAACCTAACCCTAAACATACCCATCACAGAAAACTTTCTGCATTTTTTGAATTAAAAAACAAAACAAAAAACATATAAAAAAACATATAAACCATTTGGTTTATATGGACACAGGAAGTGTCCTCATAAACCATCTTTACATTGTAATGCCCATGTCATTATACACATTTGTGTCCTCATAAACCACATATGCCAGAACACACACAACAACAACAACATCGTCAACAACAACAGAACATAATCATAAAAAAGTTATCATAAATCAAGTAGAATTATATTGTGCCAAAGGCATAGGCTTAAAAAAACCTGTGAAATCAATTACTCTTTTGATGATTCTATATGGTTTGTACCTTTCATGTCATGAGGAAATTCTCAATTCATACCATTTTTTTCCCTTTCATCCTTCGATAAAAGTTTGCCTGCAAGCAACTTCCATGCAGGATCCATCAATGCTATAATGTGGCCTTGACCATATTGTTACACACCAACTAGACCAATGAGAGATTTAAAAAGACAGACATTTTCTCCTGAGGTGGTCGGTCACTGTGCTGCCAACAGTGGCTTTGAAGGAGGAAAATGTTGGAAAACTGCTGACAATAGAGTAGCTTTGAAAACTGAATACTTTGAGGATGGATGCCCTCTATGACTGTTGTTAGGTTCTCTTTGAAAGCTGAACATTTTCATCTCCACAGCCAATGTCTGAAAACCTTCTAAAATTCTCTCTAGATCTAGATTTTGAAGAAGAAGAAAAAAAAAATGTGGGCTTATTTTTTGATAAGACAAAGAAGGTTTTCAATATCTGCCTTTACAAAAATTGACTTAAACTGACAGTCCAGTTCTGCTCCAGGTTTGAATACATAGGCCTACATTCCATTGTAGGCTATACAAATAGCAGTAGGCCTAAATCAAAAATGAGCAGGTTGCCTGAATGCACAGTATTCATAAAACAGTAGCCAGTAGATGACGTACTATATCAGGGGTGTCCAAACTCGGTCCTGGAGGGCCACTGTCTTGCAGAGTTTAGCTCGATCCAACTTTAGCAACAAACCTGCCTGGAAGGTTCTAGCAGAGATTGTATATTATAGGGAGATGAGAGGGTCTGTATCTCTTACCACTGAAGAAAGCATAACGGCTAACTTAATCATGTGCAGCACCTCTCAGCCTATCGTGTAATGGCCTCTGCTCTCCTTTCCTGCGTACCGCCAGTACCGCCCATGCGTGCCACCACAGCCGGAGTGTTAGCATTAGCCGTTACGCTTTTTTGGCTAAAAGTTGCAGGCTTGCCTTCCAGGAAGACCTTGATTAGCTGGTTCAGGTGTGTTTAATTGGGGTTGGAGCTAAACTCTGCCAGACAGTGGCCCTCCAGGAGGATTGGACACCCCTGTACTATATCATAGTTTAACATAATTCAGACTAGACCACAGGCCTACTTCATTGATAGTCAAAAAACATTTTTACTTTAAGGAACTTATCACCAATACTAATATTTCATGTGCCTCAAAACTTTCGTTTTGATTATAAACTATTGGCTGCTTAAGTTCTTGCAGGAAATTATGGGTTTCATTTTGTAAGTTCTTCTGAAAACTCAAGGGTCTGAGGAACTCTAAAATTTAGAGTCTAAATAGTTTGACTACTGATTTATAGATAACCGAGATTCTTTCACATACAGTCAAGACGAGGAAATGCGCGCATGAATTCATAACATACACAGAGAGAGAGAGAGAGAGAGAGAGAGAGAGAGAGAGAGAGAGAGAGAGAGAGAGAGAGAGAGAGATGTAGTAAGAGGCGGGGATCAACGGCGCAGGAGCGAAACGGAAAATCCGTCTTCGACAATAAGCGTCAGGCTCCGTGCCGATCTGAAGCTGTTTATACGGACACGTCGATCTTATATGCAACAGTATTTTTTTTAAAGAGGAGAATCGAGCGGAAACAAGATGTTTTTGTATAAGAGTTAGAAGTGGAACTTGGGTAGCCGAAGTCTTGGGCGTATCTCCACTTTTCATTTATTTTCGAACTGAAAAACAGCCGACGCTGAGCGCATCTGATCTTCCGCGAGCGCTCGGTGCTGATGAGGGCTTTGTCGGTGTGATCCGTGCGCGATGGCCGCTTCGGGCGGACAGAAGAGTGAGAAGTTAGATGAAGCTCAGGCTCTAGCGAGGAGTTGCGCAGGGCGACCGGACTTTCTGCCCTGCGATGGACTATCCATCTGCGCCACACACAGCCACGGGAAGTGTTTCAAGCTGCACTGGTGCTGTCATCTGGGCTGGTGCCACTGTAAGTATACACGCATCCAGCATCGTTGAGATGTGGATAGATAGGTACTAGGTATCAGTTGCTCAGAATAAACAGTAGGCTATCCACTGGATGATCCGATCGAAATGCCTCAAGACTTAAAACTATCACCCACAAAGAGGAGTTTTAATAGGTCAGCGCTCAGTTTACCAGTGTGGCAAGTAGGCTATTAAAGAGGTTATGGTGAAAAATGTTTTAGTGTAAATGACAAATCGCAAGCTTTCTAAACATAATTTCCCCCCGTTCACAGCACATCTGGGTTGCAATAAAACAAAGCTTTACTGCACAGTCTCAGGGAAATTCTTTTGTTCCCATTTCCCTTCAGAGTTCACGAACGCTGACGTCAGATAAGAGTTTCTTTAGTTTATTTTTAACAGTTACGACTTAAGGTCTTCCAGTTGTTATAACTGTATACTGTCAAATGTTCTAAATATGCACTGCACTCTTAAAAATAAAGGTTATTTATTTGGCATTGATGATTCCGTGAAGAACCTTTAACATCCGTTGAACCTTCCCACAAAAGGTTCTTTACAGTGGAATTATTAAAATGTTTTTCACACTAAGAAAAACGGAAATTCTCCTTGGGGAACCTAAAATAGTTCTTCTATGGAGTCACTGGGGGAACCAAAACCCTTTTGGAACCTTTATTATTAAGAATGTAGGCTATTATAATTATTCAACCACCTTTTCACAGTCTTTCAGTTGTTGTTAGATGCATA
Organism: Hypophthalmichthys nobilis; assembly: GCA_037950665.1. Taxonomy (NCBI): domain Eukaryota; kingdom Metazoa; phylum Chordata; class Actinopteri; order Cypriniformes; family Xenocyprididae; genus Hypophthalmichthys; species Hypophthalmichthys nobilis. The sequence goes on along the minus strand of CM075480.1, from coordinate 21,642,601 downwards.
TAAATTATAAGACAAGCATATGTAGCTAGTCAAAACCTTCCTTAAAATGTAAATTTACTGTAGGCCTGCTGTGAAATAATCAAAATAATCAGTAATCAACAATAATAAAAAGCATATATCTAGGTATTTCGCTAATCATACATAAAATAGTCATTAATCTGGTAGGAACTATGTATTTTGTATTTCGGTCAAGAACGTAATGCTTATCACATATTCTCAGAGGGATGGGGAATCTTCCGTTTGTGTGACTTATGAAATATTAAGCAAGGTGATAAATGATGCATAGACATCTTAGATATGACGTACAGTACCACCACTGGTTGTGAATGTGCATCTAGTTTCTGCTCTTCTAAGCAACATTTTAAAAATCGATTAAATCACTTTTACCTTTAGATAATAGAAGTAGCCTAAATGGGAATACATTGAGTTAACGTTGTCGTTATGATTTTCATGACATAAAAAATTAAAAATAAGAAAAAGCGAAATATATATATATATATATATATATATATATATATATATACATATATCTTATATATATATATATATCTTTTTAACCATGATCAGATGCACATTATACTACCATTTGAGGGAGCTGTTTCTTTCTTTCTTTCTTTCTTTCTTTTTATACAGAGGTCTTCACATACAGTAGGCCTATACTCACATACTATTCCATTGTCCAGCTCTAAACTGCTAAATGTGGACTATAGTATATAAGGCATTATGCATTTTCTGTAACTTGACTTATAGACAGGTAATTCAAAGAGACACCTGGGTCTTTCTCAAAATACAGTGACAAACCTGTTCCTTGAGATTTCAGCCATGAAAAAGAATTTGAATTCAAGAAATCAATATTATTATATAACCCAACTATCATTATATAACCTAACATTGTTTTAAATAATAAGCAATGGTTTGATTCTAATGTTTTGCACATTAAGTTAAAAAAAAAACAATAATTTGCAAGGTGCCTGAAAATCCCTTTGTCACCTTCATCTGGAATAATTGACATTTCAATGACATTTACAGATATTTCATTAATTTATTGCTCTCTTTTTCAAGCAGTGCAAGGTCTAGCAAGTTACATTGTTTAATATATGTATGACATTTTGTATAATGTTTTTTATTTACAAAATATTTAATGGTATAATATATTGATTTTTATTTCAATCAGTGATGTGTTTTGAGACATTCTTAAAGCAATAGTTTATTAAAAATTGTCACTGGTTATAGAGATGTTACAACACTTAATTTGTGAAATAAAATAATAAAGTAAGCCATCATAAAGAGACAAAAACTCAAAACCAGACGGTCAAGATTTTTGAGAAAGATCCACTACAGTAAATAAAGCAGACTCATAGGGACTTTACAACTGAAGTGAAACTTGCTGAGATTGTACTCTAGCATGATATAATGAATGTCCATTATAGAGGAAGGCAATAGAGGAATACAGCTGAGCACTGGGATGTCTTTATAAGGCAGTGATAGGATCAGGCCATTTCTGGTGTCAGGGCTGTCTGATAAAAATGGCAGTCATTGTGAGGCTAACAAATGTCATGTGACTGTGAAGGAGGGTGCAGATTCTTTAGATTCCTTCGACCTCTCTGTGAAAAATAATTATCTCCAAATGTGTGTGTGTGTGTGTGTGTGTATATGTCTGTCTGTAAGACAGAGAGGGAGAGAAAGAAAGAAAGAGAAAAATCATTGTGAGCTTTTTAAACACTTAGTGAAAATTCTCATTCTTCTGGGCAACTGAGGTTGCTAAGTTTTTGTGGGTTTCAACATGCAGTTGCATCAGGACAGTGTTTCTGCCAACAGACTGTCTGATTCTTAAGTCTCGCTTCCTGTTTAAGATTGGCACAGCATCATTCTGACTAATTATGAAAGAGAGGTTCTGTGAAGCCAGTATCCACAGTTAAGCAAAACCATTCTTGGCTAAACTGCGTGTTTGAGTCAAACCTCACATCTTGACTTCACTAACTCCTTCCTAGTTTTAAAACAGAGGGAGGAGACCTGTCAAAAATCTTATGTACCTGACTTAGTTTTTATAGTTAGCTACGTAAACGCTTTAGGTATCTGTGGCTTGGAGCTCTGAAATAAATACATTAAACAGTTTTGCTTCTTTTCTGACTGACAAGTTGAAAAGGAAATTAATCAGGATATGACAGGAAGTTCACATAGCTCTGTCATAGGTCAAGCGCTAGACTGGCCTTGTTGCTAAGTTGGGCTTTTTTATCTCAGCTTTAAAAGGTCAGCACAATTTATTCCAAGCTTTAAGGTCTCAGCTTTGGCTTTGCTTTTTTAAAGTTTAACCTTTCTCTTTCAGAAAAAAAAAAATGATAGCGGTCAAGTCTTTGAGCTTTTAGTCTCACTTAATATAAAATGACAAAGTATATGAGTCTCACCCACCATTCAAAACTAAATTGAGAATGCTGATTAAATTCCTGAATTTGAGTTGACACACCAACAGCAGAAATGCAATTTAAAGGGTTAGTTCACCCAAAAATTAAAATTATGTCATTAATTACTCACCCTCATGTCATTCCAAACCTGTAAGACTTTTGTTCATCTTCAGAACACAAATTAAGATATTTTTGATGAAATCTGAGAGTTTTCTGTCCCTCCATAGACAGCACTGACACTTTGACTCTTTAAAAAGTTCATAAAGAGATCGGAAAACTAATCCATATGAATTGAATGGTTTAGTCCAAATTTTCTGAAGAGACTCGATCGCTTTATATGATGAACAGAATTTAGGCTTTTATTCACATGTAAACATTCATCAACTCACATCAGTTGTGGATGTTTGCTTGGTGTGCGAGAACCAATGAGATTCATTATCATGTGTTAAGCAGCACTTTTAAGCTTCTGCAAGAGGTTTTTTCTCGCGCATGAAGCAGGTTCAGTTGAGCTTTTGTTCATGTTCGCCGATCAGTGTTTATATGTGAGTAAAAGACTAAATTAAATCTTTTCATCATATAAAGCGATCGAGTCTCTTCAGAACATTTGGACTAAACCACTCAATTCATATGGATTAGTTTTACAATCTCTTTATGTACTTTTTGAAGCATCAAAGTTGCGTCTATGGAGGGACAGAAAGCTCTTAGTTTTCATCAAAAAGATCTTCGTTTGTGTTCCGAAGATGAACGAAAGTCTTACGGGTTTGGAACGTCATGAGGGTGAGTATTTAATGACACAATTTTAATTTTTGGGCGAACTAACCCTTTAAATGTAAGGCTAAGGAAATAGAATTAAGAGGGATTCAAGTGTAAAGAGATAAATACGCTGAAAAAAAGAAGAATGTGTAATTGTGTGCTGCCATTCCAATTCAACATCCTGTAGGGTGTGGCCATTACAGGAATTATTACATTAGTGGCAAAGCTACCCAGACACACCCACACAGCATAACTGTAAAATTCAGTTGTCACAGTAATTAAGCCATTATCTGTTCTCATTAGAGGGAGGATGTTTATGTTTGCAACACTATGAGCATTATGTAAACATGCTAAATAATAATTTGATACTTCGTGCAGTGCAGCACAGGCTCTCAGGCGGAACCAGCGCTGTTTAAAATGGAACGACAAGGATCCTCCCGGGAGCTTGACTGACATTTGTCCTACTTGTGAGCTGAATTGCATGAGTTGTGTCTTCTTTCATGACCCAACAAAGTTAATACCAGTATTATACAGAGACACCAGGAGAAAGGTATTGTTGCTTTTGCTACAAAATAAACCGCAGGCATCAGGTATTAAGAGGGTATATTTTGTGATAATGGCCGTCTAAATATTTCACTTACAAAATGAATAATGAATAAATAAATAAACAAATACATGGACATGAACTACTGATTTGAGTTTAAATGATTTTTTTATGAAAGAAGAAAAAGACCACACGAGAGACTACAGGAGACATGAAAATACAGTCCTACAGTATAGAAGATACCAGGAACAAATTTCTTATACAGATTTTATACATTTTACATTTCATTGTACAAAAATATATTTGATTTCAGAATACAGATATTGACCCATCAGAATTCTATAGTCACATACTGTAATACATTCTGTATATTTAAACAGATATTCTGTGTATTAGTTCAGGAGAAACATATTTAATGCTGTAGAGACCTTAAAAAAAAATCAGCTGTGCAAAAACTGATCCCAAGATACTGTACAATACCACCGTCTGTTAGTCTCACACGGTGACAAGAAGTCATTGTACAGTATAAAGCCCAGAGGCAGTTAGAAATGTATTTTTACACACTTGCAGGAGTGAATAACTGAATACAGATTGGCTTTGTCCTTTGAGATAAGTCTTTTAGAGGAGTTTTCTGCAAACCCTGGGGAATTCTGATGTTTTCTGCTCTCGTATTCCTCTTTTTCTGTCTTTTATTTGTCTTTGCTGTTTGGGTGCATGTAAACACAGCAGGTGTTGTTCTTGTTTACCTCCCTAAAGGTTAGCAGAAAGATATGCCGTTCGGGTACTTCAAAACATATAGGATGCTTTTAAGAGTTCACTGAATCTGCTGTGTGTGGTTAGATTTTTAGTACTTGTGGAATTTTATTTCTGTTTGTTAAAATTGTTGTTTTGCAGCCACCAGATGTCTCTGAGATTTAATATGAATGACATCCCTCCAAAGTGCAAAAAACATAATGATATGCTTCAGTCCAGAGGCCCTAGTATGTTGGTGTTCTGGGCGTTGTAATGCTTTTCTGCGCTTGTCAAGCTCTGAATGAAAAAAGGAAGTGAGAGTGCTAAGTTTCTCTCAGCGGGCTGTAGGGCAGGCCATAGCACATCAGTACTGTGAGTTAGCCTTGTTTAATGACAGTAATAATATGTCATCTTTCTCTGGATGGATGGATGAGTTTAGGTGTCATGCACTGGGGTCCTCCAAGCCAACTATAGAGAGCATTGCTGTTGATTGAAATGACGCTGAAATAAAATATAACAAATATTCATTGAAAAACTAAACATATAAAAATTAAAGCTAATTAAAAATATTAATAAAACTATAATAAAAGTAAAATAGAAACTAAAATAACACTGGTGCGTGCTGACCTCATGAATCCGTAAGCACTTGAATGGATAAGTGTAAGCCTTTCAATAGGGGCTCCAGAACCCTCAGCACATACAGTACATACCCCTTTTCCACCCACACAGTTCCAGTGCGGGTTCCCAGCCTTTGTCTGTTCTCGAACCGTTCCGTGCATTTCCACTACAGAAAAGGGGGTTCCGGGCCAGAAAGATCAGTTCAGTTCCGGCTCTAAAAACTTGCTGGTCTCGAACGGAGCCGGGGAGTGGGGGGCAGAGAAATACTGGTGCCATCTCGTTGAGCAATGTAATAACGTTGCACTACATTGCTCTTTACATCTAAATATATAAAACTCTGTGCGCGGGGGAGACCTAATGTGCGAGTGAATAAACGGTTTCAATTCATCTCCGAAAAGGACAGATGAAAGTACCGGCAGTTTATGCGAGCTGCCGGTTCGCTAGAATCACTCCTGTACTGTGAACATCAAAACAGAAGTACTGAAATTTTAAAAATGTGAGGCTTTGAGCTGGTTCGTAAACACCTCTAATTGGCCTTTGTGTTCACGCGCTCATCAGATATAGAGGGTATGCATTGACGTCATTTTCCCGCCGGAACACGCTCCCTCAGCTGAACTGAGTGGCAAAAGAGCCTGCTGTATGACTGGATTTAATAGAGGAAACTGTGAAAACGCGAGTAAAACAAATGATTACACTAATGGTTGGGCTCGAAAGTGTTCCTTATAACATGTCAAAGAAACCTAATCCATGGATATTGACATGCAGCCAGAAATCGTGTTTCTTGACATTTATATGTGCCTGATTTCGATGCCGGGGAAACACATAAAGCAAATCTGCCTGTATACTTTATATAAATACAATATAGGTAGCATACCCTTGTGGAAAGAAAATATATTTCCCTATGTATGAATGATCAATATATTACATGATTTAACAGTATATTTGAAAATATACAGAAAAATATAGGCTATTGCGTAAATATATTACAACATATTGAATAATACATAAGTAATTGCCGCTTTTCATATATTGAAAAATATGTGATAATATATTTACTAATATATCATAATGTATGTAATTTTATATTCAGCAATATACTTCATAATATATAGATTTATATGTGATCAGATATGGTACTGCATGCATAATATTTTGCAGATATATTTACTCATACAGTATAAACACATAAATGGTAAAATATATTATGTAAAACATTTATTATATTTTATAATAATTTACATTTTAAGTGTTTCATATTTTCAAGTTAGTTAAAAGCACACCTGCATGTACTGAAGTTTCTACCAAAGAGACTATCACTGTGCTATAGCGTGCACAGCCGTTACTTTTTAAATAAAGTTATTATAGTCTTAAGCCAATCATAAACCTAACCACAGGCTCTACTCTTCAGCACAATGGTAACCCCAAAAACTCACACATACCAGAAAACCTTTTACATTCCAAAATAATACAACTTTAAACACTAACAGATCTCCCCCTATATCAATATTGAGCAAAACACATGAAATAGCACTTAATTTTAACATTTACTCTCCTTTAACAGTCAGAAGCAAAGCATGCTGGGAACTAGAAGTCTGTTGTAACCACTGATTGTAACTCATTCCATGAATGTGTGTGTATATATGTGTACAATACATTCACATTTAAATGGGAACATGTATGTGCAATATATGTACACAATAAAGGATAAAACTTTATGAATGTAATGCTATTTTTGTCTTCATTTATAAATATTTTATATGTATCAATATATAGCCATACATGGTCAATGCATATATTGCAGTATATTGAAAAATATAAGCACTAGTTTCCCATATATGGAAATGTATTATGTAATATATCGTATTATATTTTGCAGTATATTCCCATATATTTTTGTTCCGTAAGGGTAGGTCTAAATTAAAGTGATCACTTATATCAATGTTATATTTATCGTCACATCGTCCAGCCCTAAAACTTGTATAGTTTTTGTCAGTGTTTAATAAAAACACCCAATTATGCAGAATATAAGATGGTAAATATTTAATAGATGAGTTGATATAACAATACAATATATAGCAATCCATTTTCTTCTCTTTTCTGTAGCTTTCGGCAGCCTGTAAAAATACCTCAGATTTTTTGTCAAATCTATTTGTACAGTCAATTGCAAAGCTCTTTCCCATTTTGAATCTGTTTTGTGTGTTTTTCGCGGCATTCACGCTGAAAACCAATGCTGCCACTCAGTGGGCGTAACCGCAGTCACAACGGCCGGCGGTGACGTCACATGCATACCCTCTGTATCTGTGATTGGCTACAATGATCAACGCATGCAGCGTTTGAAAGCACACAGAAGTGTTTGAATTTGAAAGTGTTTTGAAAGCGGGAGCATTTGAAAGCAGGCATCTATCAGCAGGCCGGTTTCAAATGTTCCCGTCCCATTTGTATCTGTGTAAGTGCTTGGTGAAGAGCATCATTGATGTCTGTTTATGTTTTTGAAGCGTTGATCATTGTAGCCAATCACAGACATGTCTGATGAGCACGTGAACACAATTGCCAATCAGAGGTGTTTATGAATCCGCTCAACAGCGCTCAAAGCATCACATTTTGAAAATGGTATCGCGACTTGGTATCGCGGTTTGTACTTTTGACAACACTAGACTGGTTATAGGAGGTAAACAACACATAGTAGAGTTACGTCACTGTTCGCTCCTCAAGTCTGGAAACACGCATCCAGTTCGCGACAGTCTCCAGTCCGCCTGGCCAAGAACAGGCTCAGGCTCCAGAACGTGAACCATTCTGGTAGAAAAGGGGTAACAGTGTAATCTTAGTCAAGTCAAGTCACCTTTATTTATATAGCACTTTTTACAATGCAGATTGTGTCAAAGCAGCTTTACAGTGATAACTGGTATATAATTTTGGCTGCACAGCAGTTCTTAAAGAAAATGGTGTCAATGCAGGCAGATGCAAAGCACTGTTGAATATCAAATGTCAAGTGTCCCCAACTAAGCAAGCCAAAGGCGACAGCGGCAAGGAACCCAAACTCCAACAGGTGACATAAGGTGGCAAACAGGTGGCAAATAGGTGTTGGAGAAATGGAGAAAAAAAAAACCTTGGGAGAAACCAGGCTTAGTCGGGGGGCCAGTTCTCCTCTGGTGAACAGTGCTTTGTTACGATTCAGGTAGCTATCATAAGTCCGATGGGATCGCAACAGTCAAAGTATTTATTCCAGTTCCATCCAGTTGAGGATCGTATTCATCACGCGGTATGGACGGTGTGTTGAGGAACTGTGCCACTGGCTGTCATGTCGATGAGGCCTTCACAATGGATGATCTTAGCACATACAGTGTAAGCTAGCCAGTTCCCAAGACCCTCAGCACTTAACAGTGAAAGTTATTACTAGGGTCCCTTGGGTTATCAGCCTATATATAGTGTAAGATCATCACTAGGGGCCCCAGGACCCTCAGCACATACGGTGTAAGCTGTAAGTTAACCACTAGGACCCCTTCAAACTATTTCACAATAATTTTTGGATAGGTCCAACATGTTATTTAGAGAAACAAGCATAATGATTGTCATGATGTTCAGGAGTCTGAATCTGATTAAGCCTAAATAAATATAATCTTGCTGAAATTATGAAAAATTATTGCTCAAATTATTGCTAAAAAAGTGAATATGATGCTTATGATGCTCAATGTAGCATCTTATAAGCACAGCGTGAGATGGTGCTCAGTCTGTTCTGGACTGGCACATCAGACACACAGACGGAGAGGGAAAGAGTCAGAGAGACAGAGAGGGAGAGTTTTACCTGATATGAGCTGAGGCCTAAGCGTGAACATGGCCTTGCCTGTCTAATCCTGATGAATGATTCACACTAAGGGATTTTCAAGGCCTTCATCATCAGTCTTCATTCAGGCCCACATTCGCACTTCTCTGAGATCAGTCCAATGTGTAATTACAGACGATCAGGACAGAGAGATATGTAGGAGTGTAGGACTCAACTCTTCTCATCTGTGACTTCACTTTTCTAATTAGGGTTCTCTCTCAACCTTTTATCAAAATGTGTATTTCACACAGTCTGAAAAGGCAGCTACACTCACCAGGTTGTTCTTGACAGTCTGTGCTATATTTTTTGTGAATGTGCATCCAGACTTTTGTCTTTGTGATAGCAGCTACTCACCGCTTATATGAAGCATACACTGCAGAGAAAGAGAGTAAAGCTATTACAGTGAAAAGAGTTTTATCCAGACAGAACATTATTTTATGTCTTTCCAATCCCATATGTTGTTGTTGTTGTTTTTTTTCTGGGGAACACAAAAACAGGATATTTTAAGAAACTCTTTTCTGTACAATGGCAGTTCATAGGGACCATGTCTGTTCACAGCAGAATTTACTCACCCTTATTCTGTATGCATTTCCTTTCTCTGCGGAACAAAAAATAAGGTATTTTGATTGTTGGGGTCCTAGAAAAAAAAAAAATTGTTTGTGTGAAAAGTAATACTTTAAGACTATACACTGAAGCTGAAAGACCTGTTGAGAAAGACCACCATAATTGGTCATCAACCTTTGTTCTGTTTTTAACTAGCTTAACCAGAAAGACTTCCTTAGTGAAACATCAAAATCATTATATTGTTTGATCAGCTTCACCAACTAAGTTTTGCCGGTGATTAACCAACAATATCAGCACAAAACAACCACACCAACACCAAAGCACATATAAGAATACAGTAAATACAATAAAAACATACTCTAAAATATTATAGACACTAGACAGACAAAAGTTCACGTCATTGGTTTGCAGTTAATAGGTAATTCAACTTAATGCATGAACAATGTTTAGAAGTTGCTGATTTGCATTATATCATTTTATTTCAAAAGTAACTGCGATTAAGTAAAAATTGTGAAAGTTTTCATTTCTGATAGCTCAGACTGCATCTGTGTAAAACAGGATATGGAAAGTCCTGGTCACATCCGCCCATAAACCCTGATTGTACATCAGGCTTTGTTTTCACAATATTTGTATGGCCACAAGAAAGCCAAAAAGATGAACAGTGATTAGTTCTTAAATGTAGACACACACATTTTGTGGTACACAGTCAGCAGAAGTTTTTAAAGTGGACTTTTACTGATTCTTCACTGATAAAACTGCAATACTTGCTGGATCACTCAAATCCCAATTATTTATATGTACCAAGTATAAAATCTCCAAAAGTGTTGTATCCAGTTTCATTAGCTTTCATCATTTCATCAAGTGTAAATGAAACATGATGATGGATACTGGTAACAGCAGCTCTGAATCTTTCTATGGAAGTGTAAATGGTCCAGTTAGGTACAGTGCTCCCCTCCTTGCACTTAGCACAGACTGCTAACCCATCCATGGACTTACGGTCAATGATTTGTAATGGTGTAATGATTTTTAACATACTGTAATATACAGTTGCATCAGGCTTTAGTAGTACATTGTTATCTGTCATGTGCAGCTGATTTAGCAGGATAGTTATGACTAGTAATGACTAGCGTCAAATGGTTCGCTTGTCAAACAATTTAAATTTAAAAAAAAAAAGTAAAAAAACAATTTGCCAACAGATTGGATAAAAAAAAAGGTTAAAAACTAAATCAACCTCAAAAATAAATCTCAATAAAGTTTTACACATTTCTGTATTCATTAGCAAACTTTAAAAAGCTGCAAAATTGTGCTGTGTTCCTTAATGAAGTCACAAATACTGAACCCAAGCTTTTGGATGAGAAATAATGAACTTGTGAAACCATTAAGTTCAGCCGCACAGTTACTTAACACATTAATTATTATATTATTATTTTTATTTTGAGTCTTTCCTGTTAATTAGCATTACACACAACCGATGTCGATCTACATCTGACATCTCATCATAGAAATTACCTACGAAAAAAAAATTGATTAGACAACATACATTATAGACACATACTTTTTATAATACACAGATTTTTCCTTTCAAGGGCTGTAGGAATGTTTTTGCTCCCTTGTACCTAAGAAAGTCTTTCTTTATTAGAAGCTTAATTTGAAAAGACAGTCGTGATGGTTACAATTACAGCGGCTGAAGGATACTTGTTCTCAACAGGATGTTGATGTGATTATTACGAGAGACAGTTTTTTCTTCGTGGCTAAGAGTTTTTGTACAGGCCTCAAGGCATCTATCATTTCACATTTCACACTTGACTGCAAAAACTGTTATTTCAGATCCATAGTGATGTGGAGGCAATTGTTATGTAGATACATTCATCCTTCTTCAAATTCTGTAGCTTGGCAGTTGAAAAAGTGAAAGAAGTACAGTCACAAAAAATGGCAATGACTGTACTGAATGGTGGGATTAGAGGTATTGGCTCTTTTGACTGGTTAACTGGGACAAGCTTTTTTACTTTCTTTCTTTCTTTCTTTTTTTTTTTTTTTTTGAAATATCAGTGAAGTAGGCCTGCTCTGTCTTATTTTCTCCCTCCGAAGCAGATTAGCATTCATCCTACCACAGCCAACATGACAAATCTGGGCATATAGACAGCTTATTTAAGTGGATCCCCTACGTCAAATGCTTTGAATAAAATTTATGTCATGATCTGTTCATGTGATTCAAATTCATTCAAGTTCCCTGTACATTTTTTTATTGTCCTATTAAACTTTAGACACTCTTTTTTTTAACAATTTATTTGTGGTATATTTGCCTTTATTGTATAGGACAGTAGAGACTTGACAGGAAGCAATGTGGGAAAGAGAGAGCGGCAGAATTGGAAAGTATCTCGAGCCAGGACTCAGACTCAGGTCGCCCGAAGCACAAACACGCCATGTGTCAGCACACTGCTCACAAGGCTACTGGCTTCAACAACACACTCTTTATTATATACTGAATATACTATACAACCCCTCTCAGCCCTTGTCCTCATAATTTGCAAAATAAGACCTGCATTTAGGCTGACTTCATTTAAAGCAGACCCAGCACTGAGAGACTGAAAGAAATAGTATTGCCAAGGAATGACAAACATAGACCTAATGAAAAATTCAGTGTTTATCTAATCTTCAGATTCTCATTGCCTTCCAATCACATTACAAGTTGTACATTAATCAGACAACTTATGTCTGTAATAGGAACTCATTCATAGCCAATGCTTTTGGAAATTTTAGGTGTTTTCCCTTTTTTAGGCAGTTCTGGCTCATTAGAAAAACGTACCTGTGTCTGTCAACATTTTTGCAAAACGCAAAATACGTTGTGTTGTGCACGTTTTGCGAAGTGAAATGTCCAGTCAGTGACGCTAAAAGCGTGTTTAGTTTTTTCCGGAACAGATGAACGTAAATATGGCAATGATTTATTACGTTGGTGTTTGTACATATCACCGCAGTTCTGAAATGTCCGGTGAGTGGTGCTAAAAGCTTAATGCTCCATCACGTTTGATAACGTACACCTACGCTAAATCCTAAACTTACTCGATAGTGTTAACAAAAGCAAATGTGACATAAAAACGCAATCATAACCATGGCATTTAAGCTTGATTTTGAACTTTTGTCTTTGAGCTCTTTTATCGTGACTCGTCTTTCAAGGGATTTGTACCCGAGCACTTTGCTTCGCAAGTACAATTTGGTACCAGCCCAGACAGCAACATAGTGTGGCTCAGATCCGGCCCACATCTGGTACACGTGGATTACATGCGGACCAGATGTGGGCCAGATCTGGCCCGACACTATGTTGCTGTCAGGGAGCTGAGTTACCGAGCAAGCTTGTTACATCAGTAAAACTGAACATATGGAGCTGGGTAAGTGATGCAAACTCCAAAATATATTCGTTTATGGTAAAAAGTGTTTTTTTAACATTATTATGCAAGGAGTCTTTATTCATCCATAATCTGGCACTGTAATCATAATTGTGTGTGAAAATGATTAAAAGCGCTTGCTGTTTTACTGCCTCTAGTGTTCATTTCTGTTAGAAACTGCAGTGATATGTACGTATTGGTATGTATTTTGCGTTTTGCAATAATGTTGACAAAGGTACGTTTTTCCAATGAGCCTGTGTTGTTTTTTGGACTTAAAATGAATGGTAAATCTAGAAGGTGCAAAAATAGCGGGACAGAGCAGATAAAAGCTTGTTATGCTACAGAAATACTGTTTCGGACCAGATATCTGAGATGCCACACATCTTTGTTTCACCTCTAAATAAGAGTAGAGATTTGGATTAGATGGAAATGATTCTTACTCCAGCCTTACAGCCAGCTGGGCCTCAGAATGTTCCAGAGTGAAGAATCCATTCCATCTCTGTAGGGAGTTCCTTTGAAATCCTAGCCATCACACTCAAACTCCATTCACTGTATGGGGGAAATGCAGTGGAATTGCTTTTAAAAGAGATACACTTGTAAACTTTTTTTTACAGAGACTGTTAAGACTGACCGCACATAAAAGCTCCAAAAACTATAGAGTTAAATGAGAAAAAATCTGCATTATGTATACTTGCTCTTTTCACTCATGATTAAATGCTTCAAGTTCTTCTTTTTCAGATAATCAGTGATTTGTGGGTCAATGAAATAATGCTCATATTTGTTTTGCAGATCTATTAAATTATCAAAATGCAATTCATTCATGCAATGACTTGAATCTCTTCCCGTGATTAGCTTAGGTTAATTTTTGGGGTCATATTATCAAAAATGTCAAGCTGATACATTTTTTTCGCATAACCTTGCATTCCGTTATACATGTCTGTTCTATGATCTCTAAAGTTGAGAATATGCCACATTCTATCTATGCTGCACAAAAAAAGTGCTGGTATTGAAAGAATCAATTCTGTCCTCTGTGAAAGAGTAACACTTTCAGATTAGTAACCTGTGTTATACAGTACGAGTATCTAGCAACTTATAACACCATCTATCACAGCTATCACTATCACAGCAGGCAAATCAACATGAGCTCAAGAATATAACAACTCTCCAGTGGGATTTGAATTTAAGTTTTCAGCAAGAACATACGTATTCTTGCTCAACCTCACTTTTCTCGAACCCACCTTTCGTCATCTATTTTTTAGTGAGTTCTCTCACACCCAGTCAAGGATATCAGTGTCTCCTGCTGCTCACATATTCTTTGTTTTAGGGCATCTGTTGTATTCAATACATATGAATATATATTTTGAATGTTATTCATTGCTTTCGAAAGGCAAAATGTTCAATCTCCTCTTTTTCTCATTGCAGGTAAATACGTCTACCAACCCATGACCAGTGTATGCCAACTTCCCAGCACACCGGTTCCAGCTGCCCCCTCAGGTCACAGCCACACCATGAACCTGTCCATCTCCTTGGCTGAGCGCTTTCTCAGGACGGCTCCTAAGTTCCGGGCTCCACCCTGCCCAGAGTCTCCAAAGTTCTGCGTCATCTCTGACCTCTTTGTGGATGATTACATGGTCAAACGTATCAACGGTAAGATGTGTTACGTGCAAAGGCCGCCTCCACCTACACCAAATCCCACACACCAACCCCAAACGCCGGCATCTCAACCTGCCCCCCAACGTACCAACAAGCACAGAGGACAAGCCGGCACAACTGTTAAACTACGGCCAACCAAACGAGAAGATCTTAGGCCCTAAAATGGACCACTGCTCCTCTCCCTCCAGCTCAGAAGACTCTGGAATTAATGCACTGGGTCTACACTACATGGAATCATGTGATGAGGACTCCTGTGTGGATGATGATGACGAGGAAGAAGAGGATGACGACCTGAGTACCGATGGGGACTCCGCTCCCGGTAGCCTCTGGGACCAGGATGAGTGCACTTTACTGTCACCGTCCAAATCAATGGTTGAGATCATTGAGAAGATTGAGACTACGGTTTGACGTGCATGTCAGTTAATGCCACAGTTGAAATTCTTTAGTCACGGAAACACTTCCCTACATTATCCTTTCTGCAGGTGCATGAGTTCAATGAGCCAGTGCAAGCACACACTCCCTGTTATGGCAATGCCATTTAAGGTTGTCCCAGAAAACCCCTCGAGAGATGAGTCATGGAGACTTCTCTTCTGTACTTACTACAACTCTCATTTTCCCTATAGTCTGTTACGCATGGTGAGGCTAATGTAGGTTACACTCAAGTAAGTGCGCTGACAAACATATCGTGAGGACTCTGACCAAATGGGACTCAATACATGATAGAATATTTCATGGATGAACAGATGTATCAAAGTCGAACTCAAAAGTATGAGGCTACCCAGGGTATGTCTCTCCCTAGAGAGCTCAGCCACACTCTGTCCAATGCATAGAAGCGGAAGAGGGGATGGCTGATGCAATATGGAGAGATCTAGACTAAGACAGTCGTTGTGTGGAGAGTGCTACAAAGATAGGAGGAGAAAGAGTGAGGCAGAGAAAGAGAGGCTTTCAATGTCCTGATAGCAGGATCAGTTAGAACAGTGACTAAATCATGCATGAGCTCAGAGAACAGTAATGAAACTTTGCGATGAAAGGCGATTGAAGCTCCGTGCTTGAGGGAATGCCCTTTCGCTCAAATTCTCTCACACACAGAAATTCCCTACAGGCTCAGCCAAGGGTACATGAGGGTTTCTTGTCTGGAACCAGACTATGTGGGAAGGACCAATCCTCCCATCCTCATAGTCCTCAAGGTTTTTGGCTTCTTTGGGTGTGGAATACAATGTTTTGACAATCAGTTATAGAAAAAGTAGATTTAAGTTAAGTTGAGAAAAAAGAAAAGAGTAAAATTGAGTCTTTTTCTCCCAGGAAAAAGGGCATTTGTTCCATTTTGTCAAGCGCCTGTACCACTTTGAAGTATGTGGTGTTACACTGACAAAGCCAAAGGTCTGCTTAGGGGCTGTTCACACAAGGGACAGGGTCTTGCATCCATCTGATAGACAGATGTTATTTGTCCTTACAGAACATCTTGCTGTTTTTTTTTTTTTTTCTTGGCAGGAGAAAAAAAGTCATATTTGGTACGACATGAAGGTCAGTAAATGATGAGTTTTTTTGGATGAACTATTCCTTCAATATGCCACATCAAGTTATGACTTTTAAAACAGAACAAATCTGAGGATTTAGGCAGGATATGTTCATATAAGTCTATTGAGGGTTAATATTAAGAACAATGTAGAGAAATTAATGCTCCAGTAACATTTACATTCGTGCATTTTGGATATACTGTTTCCAAAGCTTGCATTACATTCAAAGTATACATTTTTTTGAGTTCTTTGAGTGCTTTCCAACAGAATCAAACCCATGGCCTTGGTGTTGCTAGGCCAGGCCTGGTCAGGAATGCTATAAACCAGCCTTCAGGTCAGTTCGGTTGCCCGTCTAGCTGAATTTAATGCAAGAACACACTCTGTGTGAAGGGCCCCTTAGTGTCACTGAAATCAC
Source organism: Hypophthalmichthys nobilis (assembly GCA_037950665.1). NCBI lineage: Eukaryota > Metazoa > Chordata > Actinopteri > Cypriniformes > Xenocyprididae > Hypophthalmichthys > Hypophthalmichthys nobilis. Next base: position 21,626,200 of record CM075480.1, on the reverse strand, counting down.
ATCTTTGAGACCTTCACTGGTTGCAACAATTTCAGTTTTTCTTTAGGGTCTAAGAACATTTACTTCATTCAGACTTGACATGGCATTTCCAGGTCTCATTTAATTCTTGTATTCAAGTTCATCTTATTGTATTGAGACCACAAATAAAACCTCTAAATGCCCAAGCACAGTTATAGACAGACACAAAATGCAGAAGAAAAAAAGTATGTCAGGACCTGTGTGTCAAGAAGTGCTTCTTTACCCTGGTTTATTAAGCACATTCCAATGTGTTTGTTTTCTGTGAGGACTTGACTATGGTGTCAGCCATATTGTAGACAGAATCCTGTTCCCGGAGATCTACCTACCTGCAAAACTCAGCTTCTACCCTGATCAAACACAACTGAACCAGCTAATTAAGAAATTCAGGAGCACTTGATAATATAATAACCCCTGTTGTAGACAAAGACTTCATCCAAAATCGCACACTTTATATAGTAGGCGGAAAAAAAATATGTGACAAAAGAAGTATGTCTGAATTCACAGTACTCATAAAAGAGTAAGCAAAAAGTACCCAGATGACCTACTATTTTGGTGAGATTCTGTAGTGTGCATATGATGGACACTTTACTATCCCATTAGGCCACGGGAGAGGATTTGTGAATGGCAGTGAAGTGACGCAACTGATGCTGGTAGGTCACATTATTATGACAACATGGCAGATGTAGTACGTCTGGATTACATTCATACTACATACATTCATACTATTAGAACATACTTTTTTAGTGGTTGTGAAGTAATTACTTATTCAAAATAAGTACCTGCTCAATGTGATTTCAGATGAAGCCTAAGTCACTGCTGAGGTGGAATACAGTCCTACATGAAATATAAATAATTGCACAGAGAATTCACACATCAATGTCTTACTCCACATTTTTAAAGGGATTACAACTGTGTTAACCAAAAAAAGTTATGGCAGTATATTTGCTAATTATGGGGCTACGCTCTGAGACTGCCAAGGATGTACTTGCTGGATGAAAACCAACTGAACCTTTTTGATAATCCAACCTGATTTATTTCAAGTTATGGCTCAAAATGTGACACTAGCTTACAGTTTGCCAAACCTATGTACTATATAAGCACATATGTAACTTCACTGCCTGAACAAAATTATCAATTTTGGAGTTATGCTGAAAATCTGATGGAAACTGATCATCACTGAAGGACCACAATCCATAGATGGTGCAGGTGTGATTCTCTCCTTGTTACAGAAAGAATGAATATGACTATCCCTGTCTCTGCAGTTTCATATCAGGGACTGATACTATAGCTACAAATATATACTGTAGATACACAAATGTTTAGCAAATATACCCATTTTCTCCTTTTTTTTCTTAAATCAATTATTGTTAACTCATCTCTTTTTTTTCTTATAAAGAAATATTGGAAATAAGAAATGCTTCTGTCTTTCTTTCTGAAAATATGCTGATGTTAGTGGATGTCAGAAACTACCAGATCTTTAACCATGCTTCCAAACTTCTAGCACAAGTGTTAATGTATTTTTACAGAAAAGTTTTTGTGTGATTCTCGAGCTGTTAATGGCCTTTTAATCCTAGATAATCCTAGAGAATTTCAAGTTCAATTTGCCACCTTCATTATCAGAAAAGAGGACATTTGGGAATCTTAGAGGAACACTTAGCAGAGAAACCTGCTTGAAGCCATTGAAGCAGAGAGACTTATGCCTACTTGGAAAACATGGTAACAAACCACAAATCTTTCCCTGTTGCTGTGCACACTTTCATCTCTGAAATAACATCTGTAGAACTAGGTAGTGTAACTCTCATGAACAAAACCACAAATGGTCTTTGTGACTACTAATAGGTAAGAAAAGTCATAGATGACAAGCTATGTAAAACACTGCAAACAAGTGCAATGTAACAAAACCAAGGATGGATTATGCCTCAAGCCTTGAGCTCAGGGTCCACTAAACGGGGCTTCGGCAAACTTCCAAAGAGCCCTCAAGATGACTTAAACTGATTTAAAATAAAACAAAGCAAGCCCTACAATAAGCTAAACCATTTAATTCACCCCTTTAACAACTGTTTCTTTCTTTCTTTCTTTCTTTGATGAACCAGGGGTCCCAGGGTTCTATGAGGTAGAAATTGTGATTTCTAGAACTGGAAAAGTCATGGTTTATAAAAGTCAGAATTCAGTTCTGCTCAGTGTTTTTTATATATAAATAAATGTGGAATAATTGTGGAAAGTTCATCAATTATGAAATAAGTTCAATTCAGCTATAAAGCAGCTCTGCCAAAAACAGTGTCATCATCCAGCTCAATTCAGTTCTCATCAAATAGTGTCAGTACAGTCAAATCAATTATACTGCTGAATATTAAGTGTCCTCAAGTGTCCATAGATGGACCTATAGCCATAGAAGTGGCAGTGTAGGACAGGGAGGAATGGTATCAGACAAAGTTACCTGCTGGGACAGTTTATTTCACACCAAAAGTGAAATGAATAAGCCTCAGGCTGAAGGAAAAGCATATTTACACCTGTACAGTAGAGGGCGCAGCTCAAACAAACCTTTCAGCTGTGCTGATTAAAGAAAAATAGGATACAGGAGAAGGAAGTTCAACACTCTTATTTCTCAATCTAATCTAATGTCATTTTTACTTAGTATGGTTGAATTAGATCGTTGAAGATCAGCAGCAAAGACACTGGTTAATAAAGTGAGATTAAATACATAAAGTATATTGAAAAGTATATTTGTGAAATTTAATATAGTTTATTATTACAGGTTTGCATAAAATTCTGAGTTTGTATTTTACTGTTTTTATTTATTTTGAGGAATACTGAATGTTTTCATGCAAGTGAGATGAGTAAACGTATGTTCAATCTAGAACTACAATAACCATCATGTTCATATAACTGACTTTGTCCTATTTGGGTAAATTATTTTTGGCACATTGTCTGAAACTTCACACACATTCAAATGCATTTTCACTATCTGAAAAGAAATTCAGATGCAACTTCACTGCCTGATATGTAAAAAAAAAAAATTAAAAAAAAAAAATTAACATTGTTTCTTTCTTGGAATTCCAAATCAATGATTGTAGCACAAGTGAAAATCAACAAGACTCTTCTTTTTCAATATACCCCACACTTTCCACACATAACTCAATTTACACCTGTACAGTCATCATTTGTGGAGCATTTGCTTTTCGGTGTAGTGAGGTAAACAGGCAGTGGCATCTTTCTTGACCTCTGGATGTAGTATTGGTCACATCTTCCGAACTGGGTAATGTACAAAAATGCCTGACTTCCACAACAATCGATGACTTACATTCTTCATCTCTGTCATCACCCTCACTTCTTCTATCCTCCTTGTTCCTCAACTTCTTCCTTTCTGATGACCTACACAGATGACCAACACCTTTAAAGAGACGGCACCTGCGAGGACTTCAGATGACGCAACATCTGGATCAACATGCACATTCCCAAATTTCTATATATCCTAATTATTGTTAATATGTAATTCATTATTTCCAGGAGCTCATTGCTTCTACCTTCAATTAAACTGCTAACAGTGATTGTAAATTAAATTGCCTAAATTATTACTTTGTTAGCTAACTGCATGATTATATGTACATTTCTGAAACCACATACACTACCAGTGAAAAGTTTGGAAACATTACCGTTTTTGAACGAAGTCTCTTATGCTCATTAAGGCTGCATTTATTTCATAATAAATACAGAAAAAACAATAATATTGTGAAATATTATTACAATTTAAAATTATGGTTTTCTATTTTAATATACTTTAAAATATAATTTATTTCTGTGATGCAAAGCTGAATTTTCAACATCATTACTCCAGTCTTCAGTGTCACATGATCTTTCAGCAATCAATCTAATATGATGATTTGATACTCAGTTATTATCACTGTTGAAAACAGTTGTGTTGCTTAATATTCTTTTTGGAACCTGTGATACTTTTTTCAGGATTTATTGATGAATAAAAGGTTAAAAAGAACAGCATTTATTCAAAATATAAATCTTTTCTAACAATATAAATCTTTACTATCACTTTTTATCAATTTAACACATCCGTGCTGAATAAAAGTATTAATTTCTTTCAAAAAAAAAAAAGAAAGAAAAAAATTACTGACCCCAAACTTTTGAACGGTAGTGTATATTGTTACAAAAGATTTCTATTTTAAATAAATTCTGATATTTTGAAACTTTTTATTCATCAAAGAATCCTGAAAAAGTATTACAGGTTATAAAATAATCTTAAGCAGCACAACTGTTTCCAACATTGATAATAAATCAGCATATTACAATGATTTCTGAAGGATCATGTGACACTGAAGACTGGAGTAATGATGCTGACAATTCAGCTTTGCATCACAGAAATAAATTATATTTCAAAGTATATTAAAATAGAAAACCGTAATTTTAAACTGTAATAATATTTCATAATATTATTGTTTTTTCTGTATTTATTATGAAATAAATGCAGCCTTAATGAGCATAGAGACTTCGTTCAAAAGCATTAAAAACAGTAATGTTTCCAAACTTTTGACTGGTAGTGTATATTGGACAGTCACCTCCAATAACAGATTTTCTAAATTGTAATGTTGACATGCATTCTCTGTAAAGCTGCTTTGAAACGATATGTATTGTGAAAAGCGCTATACAAATAAATGTGAATTGAATTGAAACCTTATTTTTTGATGCACTGCAGTCACTATCATCAGTACTTTCTGGAAAAGGTAGAGCTTTTTCTCTGTTTTCAATAAAACTTTCTAACATCAATCTAATAAAGGCTATTATACTGCCTGCCAGTCTTAAACAATACTGCCAGCTACACAGAAAGTATTTATCCCCTAAAAGGCCTTTGTCATTTATCCGATTTTTTGGTTACAACTTTTACAAAATGTGCATGAAAAATTACCAAAAACTTTAGAAAGCATATTTGGATGTGCAATGATACTTTTTCCTAGTCTAAAAATAAACTTGTATGGAGCCTTGACAGCATGTGACCTAACATGTGCTAGTTTCTCCTTCACTTCCTTGTTGCCAAAAATGTAAAGCAAATGGTAAATAGATTTTAATTTTATTTATACATTTTAAATGTATTTTTAAACATTTTCATAGTATTTTAAATTTTCTGAGCGTCATTTATAAATAACAACATCACGTAGAGGGTAAAATAATTGAAATTCTTACTGACCCAAAATTTTTGAACAGCAGTGTGGTTTTGTCATATGACATCACTTTTTCTTTGTAGATATAATACTACATAAATTAACATGCTAGGCCTCTGCAATGATATTGCATTCACATGTTATAAAATTAATGATGCAATGCAACTAGAGCAGACCTGCAACAGAGCACAGAAATAAATGCAGGGGATTGCATTTAGTGAATAGAATGACTAAGGCAGTGCATAACAACATGGAAACACTCGAAGTGATAGGAGAACCCGCTGACTGTAATTCTCATGTCATTGTGCACAGATCTGAAGAATCCTCTCAATAATACAGCACACAGGAAACACATGCTAATGAGCAAACAGACATTTTGGATCCAGCATGCACTCATCCCCACATGTTGCTAAGAAGACATGTATCTGGGGATTGGAGGAGAGAGAGAGAGACGTAAACAAATAAAGCTACACGGTATCCTGTAGAGAGAGAGAGGGAGAGAGAGAGAGAGAGAGAGAGAGAGAGAGAGGGAGAGAGAGGGAGAAGACTCTCATCTCTGAAATTAGAAAAAAGTAAACTAAAGTGCACTTTCAGTTTTAGGTCCTTAAATGCAGACCGTATAATAACAGAGCTCATCTTATTAGATATGCGCACTATTTGAAACCATTAGAGGAGAATTAGTCCATTACCCCTGGGCTGGCATCATTTGCAGAAAGTAAACAGTCTTTTCTTTCATTGTCAGAATGTGGTGGTGGGGTTCATTCAGTTTGAGGGGGTCTGTTGTTGTTAATGCAAATAGTACAGCACAGCAGGAAGAGAGCTAGACTGAGAGAAACATCCAATGTTTCTCAGTCTACAATCCAACAATCCAGCTAATTAATCCAAGCTGACCCAAGGCAAAAAAAAAAAAAAAAAAAAACATCAACTGGCATACAAATGCATCACTGTGAAAAGCAGACTTTTGCTTTGAGCTTAAAATGTTTTTCTCTTTAATTAAAATATTTGGACTGCCACTGTAAAAAAGGCAAAGGCAGCTTTATGTGCTGAGAGACACCTCTAAATGAAGGTGACTGCATTATTGTGTTTGGTGCATTTTATGAAATTGACTTAACATGTTAAAATATTATTACATTGAGGTGCCATTTGTATCCTTTTTGGTGTTATTCAAATATATTCCTTACCAGAAGTTATTACTCCTATATGATGTATCCCTATATGCAGTACTGTTCTGTATGAGTTGCTAACCCATCATGACATTTCTGCAGAGCTGAAGCCTGTGTGTGTGGCAGGGTTGTTTACAATTCAGAATTTTTGAAAATATCTGTTTTGAATTCCTAAAGATAAGTTCACATTTTAATATAAAGAAGCACTTTTAATTTATTTGGCCAATTTGATTCAAATTCCAACTTTTGAAGTGCAAGTGAGCCAGTGGCATAACTATCATTGACCCCGTTGCAAAACACTTGAATGGACCCCAGGCCACCCACCCTTTATTTTTGTTCATTCCATGACCAATTTGAATATGCAGAAACAAAAAATGAAAACACAAAGTTCTCTGTCACTGTGGATGAGATACGTAGGATTATATAATGAATTTGTTACAATAAGATGTAAGGGACTTTTTCTAGGTGCTTAATTTTTCATCATAAGTAATTACAGTAATTTTAAAATGAATGCTTTTTGTTTAGTGATCACCCATGTGCATGCACAGTATTCTTCAAATTAAACATTCATTTATCTTCATGAAATGTTCAGCATAAAACTTTGCAGTAATACTTTACAAAAACGTTTAACATTTGTTAAAGGGTTAGTTCACCCAAAAATGAAAATTCTGTCATTAATTACTCACCCTCATGTCGTTCCACACCCGTAAGAACTTCGTTCATCTTTGGAACACAAATTAAGATATTTTTGATGAAATCCGATGGCTCAGTGAGGCCTCCATTGCCCGCAAGATAATTAAAGGGGTGGTTCACTGTTTTTTTTCTTGGCTTGATTGTGTTTATGAGTCTTAATGCTTCGTTTTTTTAAAAAACACTGTATTTTTCATATATTTTTCATATACCTTTATTCTACACCGCTGTCTCCATTGTCATTTGAACGGCCGGTTGACTTCCTGGTTCTATGATACCACTCCCTCCGAAATACAAAATGGGCTCAGATTGGTTAGCTGGCCCAGTGTATTGTGATTCGCTGAAGTTGTCCGGAAATACCACAGCCCTTACCATTACTGGCAATAGTTGCATGTGCTTAGGTGGAAATGTAAATAATGGTGTCAATATTGCCGTATCAATTTGAGCCTGAAGCAGACCCAGATGGCAGTAATGAAGAGGGTCAAGCAGAACCTCTGCAAGCACTGCTTTTAAAGGACGTTTCTGAATGGTATTTTTGTTTGTATTTGTGTCAAAGTGTTTAGATATGCTGTCACTTATAAATGTTACCACTGTTTATGTTAGCTTTCGATATACAGTTTTATCCTGATTAAAGCTTTACTGCAGCTGAATACATGACTGAGTAGTAGCATTTTTGTAAAGGTATTGTTTAATTTATAGCATGAACGAGCATGTGGGCAAACACAATATAAAAGCCACAATGAAACAATGCTGTACACTGATAACAGAAACCCTGTTCTCGGGGGCAGGGTTTATGTTAATTGCAAGGTTAGTGATGTCACCAACCAAGGAAGAAGCTTGTTGTAGTCCCAAACGGTCGTAATCGGGTATATGTCGAACGTCACATGACCAAACCGGAAAACTGATCTCATTGCATCCGCTTGTCAGAGAAAGTGTTAACAGCAGTATGAACTGATGGCATATCTATGGACTTTTATGGTAATCAGCGAAAATACTTAGTTCACATTGTTATAGGTGTTTTATTCTATTAAATATCTAAATGTTAGTGTGAAGAAGACTTTTAAATATCAATCTGAATATGCGGGGGACATCAGTTGTGCTCATCTTTGCTTGCTCCTTTTAAGTTATCTTGAATAAAACAGCTAATTTTTTCATGAAGCACATACAAAAGACCTATACCGGAAGCGATCTGATCTGTTTTACAGAATACTGAAGTTAGATTGCGCATAACCCCTATTGTAGGCATTAAACTGCCATAACTTTAAAAGACAATATCTCCGTTTGCATTGAGCTTTCAGCGCTGTAACTTTGCAGATACTGTTTATGCTCAAGCAGCAATACTAAAGTTAAAAAAGTGAAATCGCAATAAACCACCCCTTTAACATTTTCAGATGCCCAGAAAGCTACTAAAGACATATTTAAAACAGTTCATGTGACTACAGTGGTTCAACCTCAGTCTTATGAAGCAACGAGAATACTTTTTGTGTGCCAAAAAACTAAATATTGACTTTATTCAACAATATCTAGTGATGGGCGATTTCAAAACACTGCTTCATGAAGCTTCGAAGCTTTATGAATCTTTTGTTTCAAATCAGTGGTTCGGAGCGTGTATCAAACGGACAAAACAAAAGTAGTCTAAACAAAAGATTCATAAAGCTTCGAAGCTTCAATTAGCAGTGTTTTGAAATCGCCCATCACTAGATATTGTTGAATAAAGCCATTATGTTGTTTTTTTGGCACACGTCGCTTCATAACATTAAGGTTGAACCACTGTAGTCACATGAACTGTTTTAAATATGTCTTTAGTAGCTTTCTGGGCATCTGAAAGTGTTAATTATATTGTTGGCAATGGAGGCCTCACTGAGCCATCGGACTTTATCAAAAATATCTTAATTTGTATTCTGAAGATGAATGAAAGGTCTTACGGGTGTGTAACGACATGAGGGTGAGTAATTGACAGAATTTTCATTTTTGGATGAACTAACCCTTTAATGCATTAACTAATATGAATTAACAAGTAATTAGCAGAATTTATTAATGTCCGTTAATACTAATATAATTGTTCTTTGTTTGTTCATGTGAACAAAAACAAAAACAGCTTCTATCATCTTATTTCAATGAACAGGTATATCTCCTATAAAATAGTAAGGGGCACACAGACTATGGATCACAGTATGGTTTGGAAGTTATCAAGCAGCACCAGAGTTCAACAGAAGAAGGGAAATAGTGTTTTAAATTGTTGTTTGTTTACCCTAAACACAAATAAGTCCATGATGGTGATGAATTACTATTGTGAATACAGAAGAAAGTTGCTCTGATGAGATTTAGAGCCCACCAAGATAAACAGTGAACTCACACTTCTCGTTTAATGTCCAGCAGCAATAGGCTCAGACATCTCATTGTACGTTGTATTGCGAGGGTGGATGGTTTCAGGTAAATTGCCCAGATTACAACATTGACTTTGGAATTAACATGACACTAATAAATGCCGCACAGCCAATAACAGCCTTGGCAGTGCAATTATTTAAAAACACATTCAGTCAATTTCACAACTTGTGAAGACTCCATAATTGCCCTCTCTATCTCGTTAAGCCTATAGTGCTTTTTCTTTCCATAGACTGAATATTCACAGTGTGAGCAGAGCTCTGCAGTGCTGAGACATGGCGGGGTTTAAATACTCAAGAGAGGCCAGCTGTGGTTGAGTCAGATCATTAAAAAAGGAAGAAAAAAGGGAATGGAGACCAAACACTCCTCCACAAAGCTCAATCAACCCAATCATGAGGGCAACAAAAACTTCTAGCGCAGCTTCATTTACAATTCAAGTTTGTCAGTGTTATTACAGATGAATCACAATCCTTTTGGTTGTGTTAATTGCTGTTGCGTAAAAGTCATTGTTGACGAAATTAGAAAATGCATTTTCAACAAACATTTTTAAAGTGGATGGCCTCTTAAACAACAATGAAAGGCATAAATCAGTCATTGAACCACAGGAGAATAAAAAAGAAATCACATGAAGCCTCAAATATTATGACTAGTTATGATGTGTCTTTTTTGGGTTTGACTGTAGTTTTCCAGGCAAATTGGGCAAACTATTAAGGTTGTTCATCTGTTCTGCATATTTATATGGTGATTAGGGTTACAATAGGAAGATAAGTGATAGTCTCAGTTTCTTAGGAAAGGGACACTTGCTTTTTTTTATATCACATATTCAGTTTGGGTTTTAAGTACTCCATTGTTGGCAAAAAAGTTAAAAAGTTATATGCATATAAAAAAAGATGCTCAATTGCATTTAAGATGCAATCACTTTGATTTTTGCACAAAAACATCCGTCTTTTGCACCAGTTCTTATTCTAATTCTATTCCTATTCTAAAGACCACAAGGCAGGTCCTCCACACAGACACTATGACCAGCTTCGTCTCCATACTGCCGTGTTGAATCCGATCTTCAAGCAAAAGGAACTGGAAGAAATATTTGAATGCTACCATTCCACAATCTGATTTCTGACTTGTGATGCAGTTTGAATCATAATCACACCGTGTTTGTTCACTGGCGAGAGGAGAACTTTGTCCCCCGACTGAGGCTGGATTCTGAGCCTTTTCTTTAATAATTTATGATCTTTACAACTGAACTGAATCAACCCTGAACTGACTTCAGCTGAACAATGACACTATTTTATTTTAGAGCTGCTGTACAGCCAAAATGAACTCCGTTTCCATCATTGAATCATTTCAGTTAACACTGTTCCATCTGTTCCATCATTGAATCATTTCAGTTAACGCTGTTCCATCATTGAATCATTTCAGTTAACACTGTTCCATCACTGTTCCATCTGTTCCATCATTGAATCATTTCAGTTAACACTGTAAAGCTGCTTTAAAACAATTTGTATTGTATAAAGCGCTATGTAAATACAGGTGACTTGACTTATAATGAGAATAAGTTTAGCTTCCCCGGCAAATTAAAACAGAAGAGAATCAAAACTAGAGTACATAAAGTTTATTGTAAGACTCAAAAGTGTTTTATATTTTCAGTTATTTAATTTGGACAACAAATTTAGTGAAAAACGTGCACCACTGCAAGGTTTTTGTCTTTGTCTCTATATTATATTATAAAATTATATTATAGTATATAATTGTCTGGCGCTGGTGTGTTTTAGATCATGCATGAAGATACTTTAATAAACATAGTCTTTAATAAACAAAACAAAGAAACCACAGGAGAACAATGGAGTATAAACACAAAAATAACAGCATATCTCTGGAGCAGTCAGAAAAGAAACATAAGGCATCAAAACTCTATACATTGACAAGAACCGACCAGAGACAACAGAAACTCAGGGCTGTATATATGGTACATTCAACAATTCAAAAGCATACAAAGCTTTATTTGCGGTAATTACAACATGATGTGAACGCAGCAATACACAAGAGAATGTAAACTAGACAAATCATAGATAACCATGGAAACAAACAGGAAACAAATCAGTAACCTAGGATAGGTGGGAACATAGAGAACAAAGGAAACAATACGATAAAATAAAAGTCCATGAAAACAGAATATAACCCTGACAATAATATCCAATATTACATTCTATAATAACTTAACTCTTAGCTATCTTAAAGTACAGTTTAGTAAAACTCACAACACAATGTACTGAAGACTTTGCAGGGCATTTGTTCCATGATACACTCGATTTGTTTCTCACGATGGAGTGATGGATGATGGAATTCTGAGGATGGATGAGACTGTAAATCTGCTGTTTGAAGCCATTCATCCCTTCAGCTCGTAGGCCAATAGCAGCTGCCCTGCCTTGATCTTGCTTCCTTGGCATCAGTGTAACCTAGCAACTGCCAATGTTCAAAATCATACAGCTCATGCCAAAGATGTCTGAATTTCACATTCATCTCCTATTTTTTTTTTTTTTTTAAATATGTGTACAAATATAGTACAAATACAAGTATTCTTGGCTGTATGGGTATAAGACAACAAAATACGGTATGATTCAGCTTTATACAGTACTTGAATGGCAATCAAAGCCCCACGTTATTCATTGGGGTCCAAAAGTCTGAAAGCACTAGTGAAAATGCTACTGTTTTGTATTGTTACTATGCTATTACTTTTTCTATGATAAATTATCACCAAATAAATGATTTGTAAATTTACAGCAATAACTGCATATTATACATAATTACAAGAAACTAACCCTAAAACAAACCCTTCTCCTAACCCTAACACTATAGTAAATATTTTTTAATTAATATTACTCAGTACTTAATTGCATAAATACACTGTTACAAGGACACCTTAAAATAAAGCGTAAAAATATATATATAATATTTTCAATGCTGTCTGAGCCATTTGGACCATACTGTATATATAGGGCTATTGGCTAATAATGCCTTTTTTTTTATTATTATATTTGTAATTATATATAGTCAACCTTATGTAGCATAGGCCCTGTTAGCAGATGCATTAAAGTGCATTAAAATATTGAATTAAATTTTTGTTAGCATTCTATTAAAATGTATCACCTATTTTGTGAGGTGTTAGCATCAAACACCTTGCCAAGTCTGTGAAAATGAACTGTATAGTCTCATGTGCACCAATAATCATTCAAAAGCACTGTCAACCTCACTCAGGCATTGCGTTCGTCCACCTGGGAACCTTGAGAACACCCATTGCATTTTAAGAGGGGTAAACAGCTTTTAATATTCATCACAGATTCAGGCTCAATTACAAGGAAATTAATATATTTAAAATATCAAATTCCTACACAGAAAATGATGTATTCCCATTTAAGGCCAAAAAAGAAATTTCGCTTGTCAAACTAATAATTTTTATACTGAAAACATGAAAATGAAAAACAGTGGAATGGAAAAAAATATGCCCTTGAAAGCCTGCACTTGAAGCAGAAGTTTGCTTAATGCTTTTAAAAATAAGAAACACTGCACTTCACAGCTTTCTGCACTTGATTTTGTGCCCAGCAGTTTTTTTTTTTTTTTTTTGTATTTTATTGTATTAGTATGAAGTACTTTCCTCAAAACAAAATCAATACAGTGCAATATGATGCCAGTTCTTCTCTCTTACTTTCTCTCCGTGCTTTACAGAGTAGAGGAGATCCTTTGAATAAAAAAAGCCTCATGAAACATGTCTAGCTGGAATAAACACGAGTTTTTAAAGGCATAGCTTTCTTTTTGTAGAGGTAATGAGATGTGCTCTTTTAAAAGGCTTCAATATTTATGCATTCAGTGAGATTACACTATTAACCAACCTTATGCATCAAACATCTTAATGTGGCAGGCAAAGCATCCATGTATTGTTAGCATATACAGAAAAAACAGGACTATGTATCTTTTTAAAAAACTAAATAATTAAATATAAAATATGTTACACCTCACAAATGCTTTAAAAATGGTTAACCTCATAACGTGCAACTGAGAGTATGAAAGGTCACTTTGGAAAACTTTTCACAAATGACCTGTAATAATTTCTTGTCCCGAATGTACATTTGTCAGGTTTCCTACAGCACTTTAGAGACACAGGCCGGGCTCAGCACAATCAGAGGGATTTAAAGCCATCATTGAAAAACACTCCATCCTTTTGATTCACTCTCTTCCGCTGCCCACACATAAACACTCACCGGCACACTTAGAAATTGCCTTTTATCCAGGGTGTTCAAGTGCATTCGTATGTATTAAATGTGGAAAGTGAGGTGGAAGCAGTCAGACAGCTGCTGAACAGTTTAGGGAACATTAATGCTCTATGTATAGAAGTGTAGGTGGAAAAAGAACTTGATAGAGGCGTTCTAGCTGCGGCTGTGTTTGTTTCCATCTCCTGTGCTAATTGATGGGAACCAACAGGAAGACACTATAACTATCAATGTATCTACACAAAATGCACTCACAGCTGCATCAACAGAGCAGTGTTTGCGGTGCATCTCTGTGCCTTACACTGTTTAGGACAGTTAAATGAGCTTTTGGAGAGAACAATCCTTTCTCAGAGGCTGTAGGGGAACAACGCCTGCTCTTTATTGCTTAAAGAACTCTGTGTGTATCACATCTCACTGTGTCCTTTGTAAGTAACTGTGTATATTGGAATCAGTGATACTGATCTAGATGCGCAGTGGATGCAATGGACGAGAATGTTCAACCTGCTGACATAATACTGAATATTATCTGGTTTTGTTCAATGACCAAATTTGACAAAAAGGTCACAATGGACCATCAGGATTGCTGGTGCCCTCTTAACCATAGCCCATGTTTTGTACACTTCTGAAGAGAGGTAAAAGAAAAAAAAAGAAAAAATACAGACTTCACACACCCAACCACAATCTCTTTGAGCTCTAAAGGCGCTACAGAGAACTGAAGCACAAGAGCAGCTTCTTCCCACATGGATCCAATGAATTTCTCTCATGAACAGTTAACACTGCCTCAGTGGATATCTTTTTATCTTTTTACACATTCTTTCTCTTTATTGGCCTTGGTTAGTTAAGCTACTAATTACAGAGCCACGGGCTAAGTGTAAAGACTGTGGGCCATTTGGTTGTGTTTAACAATATAAATGATTTTAATCCATTTAACATTTCTGGGTATTTTATAGTGTTCCTGTTACACATCTTATATGTACTTACTATAATAATAACAGTAAATTATGTATAATTACATGCAACTAACCTTAAACCAAACCAAATATAGTAGTATGTTGTTAATTAATATTACTCAGTACCTATTTGCATAATTACACTGTAACAAGGACACAAAGTGTAACCCATTTCAGATGGAAGTAACATATGTGACCCGTGCTGACAAAATGAGTCAGAATGCACACGGGCTAATTTCGAGCTACAGGCAAAACAAGTGAGAAATGTCAATTTTGGTCGAAATTGAAGTTTTCACTAAAAGTAGTTTGTTAAGGTGTCGGCTAGCGATCCCGATGCTCCAAACAGCAATTAAACATCTAAAAGTATCTTTATTTGTACGTTTTCTGAGAGGAGTACCTTTCCTTTGACCATGAAAAATGTTGTTTTTCTCTGCTCGCTTTTGGATGACTGCCGCTTCCCCTCAGCACAAGTTTGGTATCGTAAAGCGCAGCATTCCAACTTTGAATATTCATAGAGAATTCTCAATGGTATGAGTCTGAACCAATGAAATTTGATTTTGTAACTCATGCTGATGTAAACAAAACGATCTTACGCTGACTGACAAGATCCCAAGCACGCGCACAAAGACGCCATGTTCCTGATATAGGCTACACATATCTACAGTATTTCAAAAAAATCTGTCTTGGCGAGTATTCATGCAAACATTATCTGTTATGTCTTAAGTGAACATTTGTTTAACTGTTGGGGAAAAACATCTGATGTGTAACATTATATTAGATGTGTGATACAGTAGGTCTTAATGTATAGGCTGCCTGCTTCATTAATGTTAATCAAACAATTGTGGAATCATGGAAATATTATTTATTTTTCCTATAGATATGGGATTTGACTTGGTTTGTGCCAGATTTGGTGGTATTACCTGGGATTTTATTGTATGGTTGCTAGGTGAACCTTCAGAAAACTTTTACTCGATTTTTCTCAAAATTTACTTTACTGACTCTATCGACTTTAAACAGGTGTAGCTTAGTTTTTTTTCTGGATTCCAATAAATCATTCATTTTTCCAGCACGGGTCACATATTAACTAACTGTTAACTCAATTAACAGATGTGGTGTCAATTAATTTGTATCATCTGATTTGACACTGCAAGAACTGGAGTAGTGTGGTAACTAACAAAGCATTGCTAGTTTGTTAAAACACAATCTCAAACATGAGTTCTGTACAGACATGGTAGTGCTTTATTAAGATTTGTAACAGTGGGCGGAGTCATCTACTCCTCCATCAGTGGTGGAGGAGAAAGCTTTAACTGGAAGTTCTCGCTGTGATAAATACTTCCTGTTCCTGGAGGGGCAGGATTCGACAGACCGGCCCTCTCATTGCCATGAGAATGGGTGAGTTCTGTCAGAACAGCAAGCTGAAAAACAAAGAAAACAGAAATGAAAAGTATGGCAGGGCAAAGGTAGAAAAACAATTAATAATTAAAATAAAAGTTAAAATAGTAATTAATTACTATAACAAAAAACAACAATAATGATAGTGAATAAAAGACAAATTAATAGTGTTAAAAGCTTTCAAAGTGCTTTATTCTGTTGCCCTCTAATAAATATATATATATATATATTTAAACACAATTTATCTGCACACGACTGCTAAGGTTTGTTCATTTTGTTTTTGATTTTGTTTGCAGAGTACTAGGTCAACATCTTTAAATTCAGGGTTTATGGCCCCTATTACACCTGTCATTCAATTGATAGTTCACCCAAAAATGAAAATTGCGTCATCATTTACTCGCCCTCACGTCATTCCAAAGCTGTTTGAATTTCCATTGACAATGGAAGTCAGCGTTTACCAAAACTGTTTAGTTACATCATTCTTCAAAATATCTTAAAGGGATAGTTCACCCAAAAATGAAAATTCTGTCATCATTTACCCTCAAGAAGTTCTAAATCTGTATGAATTTCTTTGTTCTGCTCTACACAAAGGAAGATATTTGGAAGAACGTCAGTAACCAAACAGATCTCGCTCCCCATTGACTACCATAGTATTTTTTTCCCCTACTATGGTAGTCAATCTGCTTGGTTACTGACAATCTTAAGAATATCTTCCTTTGTGTACAGCAGAACAAAGAAATTTATACAGATTTGGAACAACATGAGGGGGAGTAAATGATGACAGAATTTTCATTTTTAGGTGAACTATCCCTTTAATGTTCCACAGAAGAAAGAGAGTCATACAGGTTTGGAATGACATGAGCATGAGTAAATGCATTTTCTAGGTGAAGTATCCCTTTAACGTGCATTTCATACACCACTTCATGCCAATAATTGAAGTTATGCAGTAGCATGGGTCGCACCACACAGTGAGATATACAGAACAGTGTAAAAAACGTAAAAGCAACCCCACCACCCCGACTCATTAGCAGTATTGGCCTGTCCAGAGTCATTCATTAATGTGTATATTCTCAGCAGGGACCTCGTTACAGCCTGAGCAATCAATGTGCATTTAACGAAACAGCATGAATCAAACGGCATAATCTATCCTTCTCTCTCCAGCTTCACTTTGAAGACATTTATCTTCTCCTTCCCTCTCTGATCTCACTCATATTTCCCCTTTCCTCATTCCCATCCACTCTCATTCCATCATTCCATTTTTTTCCTGACAAACCAACTTTTCAGCATCAACTAATTTCATTTCACTCTTTTTCTGTCTTCTTTCTTCTGCCATTTATTAGCAGTCTTCAAAACAGAATACCATTATAAGCCATAGTTCTATTCCTCAATCACTCTTCTTTTCTTTTTTCTTTCATTTCCCTATCTAAACCGGACACCTGCTAAGCGAAGGCTATGGAGAGTGACAGGGATAAAAGCAAATACAGACACAGAAAGCACGTCAGTGGCTAATCATCGCCTCTGTCAGCACGGTGGCTTATTACCCCCATACTGTTAGCAAACAGGCTAAACACAGAGTATGAAGTCTGGGCACATCTAATGCCAGTAACTGTCTCTCGATCATACTTTACTATGAGCAATTTTCCACTCTACTAAAAAGGCTCATACACCTCTGTGGAAGTGCCAGCATTAGATACTATGGTAACCATGTTTCATTTTCAGTTTTTACTGCAGCTATAGGATAAACTTATAGACATGTTTGACACTACAGCTTATCGGTATATGTATTCATGTGTTGTACTACTGAATGCCCTAGTTTGTAATGGCATTTCAGGGTGAGTCATACAGTATATGGAGGCGCTGTATGAAAAGTTCGCCTTTGTGAGAAAACTATGGTGTGTGATTTTATTACATTGGTGGAGAGCTCTCAAAGTGTTGAATATGAAAAAGGACAAATACACTGCTGTGTGCCTACTGTAAATTCCATATATGGATAAGGGTGAAAAGTGTGACAAAGCAAGCAATTTTCCAGAACAGTCATTTCACATAGATATCGAGCTGTTTATATTACTGGTGTCTGAGTACAAGGGAAATAGAAAACTTGCTATGGGTCTGAAATAATCTTTAAAAATACTTTGTTACACAACATTTTCTTACAATAATTTGTGACAGACAGACAGACAGATAGGCCTGTCAATCGATAGATAGCTCGATAGATAAATAGACAGAAATAAAGTACCATCCATCCATCCAACCAACCAACCAACCAACCAACCAACCAACCAACTAACCCCAACCAACCAACCCTTGTGAGTTGAAGTATTCTGGTGAATTTTGAATTCTGGTGTGTGGAAGATCATTTGTAATACAGTATATGAACGTTTCTGTGTGTTCATAATGGTTATTATTATGCTGCAGGTAGACCTTCTTTCTCATCTGGTGTCTGGTTTGACAAGTGACTGCATTTGCCCCTGTGTATATATAGGCATGAGAGATGACAAAAAGACAATAAATGTATATATTAGGGGTGGAACGGTTCTCTGTATTTAAAAAAATCGAACCGTTCGGTTCTCCACCCACCGTTTGGCACGTGCTTGCACCGCGCTGCATCCCAAATTTGACAACGATCTATAATATGGTTTTGTTGAAAACAACAACGTGTAAAACAGACAGACGGATACAGCTAATGTATTATTCAGTCTATGCATTTTGGTTTCCCAATACGTTACAACTGCAATGATCAAAAGAACATGGACAAAACGGTTACTGTACACAAATGTTCAATGCAAGAGCCGTATGCTCTATGAGCAGTCATTTACGGCGTCATCACCCGGGTTTTGATAGCGCGCTAGCGTAGGTGAGACAAACAACTCACGTTGCTATCTGTGTTTAAACTAGACTCATTTAAACCGTGCCAGTTTTAAACAATCAACCGTAAGACGCGAAAGAGAACTCGCGCGCCCTGTGAGGAGATTTGTGTGTACTCATCTGAAGCGTGTACATGGAGAGCCGCGTCACAGCGCGCAAATACTCTCGTGCAAATTCTCTTTCAAGTCTTGCACCTGAACGGACAAATTCACACAAAAATGATGTCAACATGCCCATCTTAGCGAGTATCCTAACAAACATAGTAGGTTATGTCTTAGGAGAAAAACGAGACAGACAATGCATGTGTATCAGTATTAGTGTACTGGATCTTTGAATTATTTATTAAAGGGACAGCAGTCTAATATTCCTGCTCTCTGTTTTTAATGTTAATCAAACGACAAAGGACAAAGAAATCACTCTTGACTGAATAGCTTTTGTAACTTCAATAATGTTTCATCTTTATTTAATTATTCAAATAACTTTATATGGCATTTTCATACCTGAAAGCTTTCAAATATTTTTTCAGATATTTTCTTTATCTTTATTTGACAATTGTCCTATTTTTTTGAACAAAGCACATACTGAACCGTACCGTGAGTAATCTGAACATATAAATATATATATATATATATATACACACACACACACTACCAGTCAAAAGTTTGGACACGGTAAGATTTTTAATGTTTTTAAAATAAGTTTCGTCTGCTCACCAAGGCTGCATTTATTTAATTAAAAATACAGTAAAAACAGTAATATTGTGAAATATTATTACAATTTAAAATAACTGTTTTCTGTTTGAATATATTTTATAAAGTAATTTATTCCTGTGATCAAAGCTGAATTTTCAGCATCATTACTCCAGTCTTCAGTGTCACATGATCCTTCAGAAATCATTCTAATATGCTGATTTGCTGCTCAAGAAATGATTATGATTATTATCAATGTTGAAAACAGTTGTGTACTTTTTTTTTTTTTTCAGGATTCCTTGATGAATAGAAAGTTCAAAAGAACAGCATTTATCTGAAATACAAAGCTTTTGTAACATTATACACTACCGTCCAAAAGTTTGGGGTCAATAAGAATTTTCATTTGAATTTTTTTGAAAAGAAATTAAAGAAATGAATACTTTTATTCAGCAAGGATGCATTAAATCGATCAAAAGTGACAGTAAACACATTTATAATGTTACAAAAGATTATATTTCAAACAAATGCTGTTCTTTTGAACTTTCTATTCATCAAAGAATCCTGAAAAAAAAATATTGTACACAAATATTTTGTAAAATTGTACATAATAAATGTTTCTTGAGCAGCAGATCACCATATTAGAATGATTTCTGAAGGATCATGTGTCACTGAAGACTGGAGTAATGATGCTGAAAATTCAGCTTGATCACAGGAATAAATTACTTTATAAAATATATTCAAACAGTTATTTTAAATTGTAATAATATTTCACAATATTACTGTTTTTACTGTATTTTTAATTAAATAAATGCAACCTTGGTGAGCAGACGAAACTTCTTTTAAAAACATAAAAAATCTTACCATGTCCAAACTTTTGACTGGTAGTGTATATATATATATATATATATATATATATATATATATATATATATCAGTTTTACCGAAATATATGGTTGATGCTTCATTTAGGGGATTTTAAATGAGAAAATGACAATAGTTCAGATAATTCACTTAAAATTGAAAACACAAATGAAGATATTTTTAATGAAACCTGAGAAATTTCTGTACCATTGAACGTGCATTCAACCAAAACATTCAAGCTTCAAACACTGTAAAAATAATCCATATGAATCAAGCAGTTTAATCCAAGTCTTCTGCACAAACTTGATTGCTTTATACGATGAACAGATTTAAATTTTGCTTCAAGCACAAAATAACAATATACTTGGAGGTTTATTAAGGCCATGATCAGATCTTCCAGGCATGTAAAAAACATTTTAAAAGGGATTAAACATTTTCAAGCATGTTTAAATAACCAAAAGTGCCCCTAAAAAACAATCACCCATATAGTCTATTAAACGCCTTTCTCCTTCCTCATTCTGTCCTTCCACCTCTCTTCAATCTTGTCCTTCTCATTCATTTATTCCGAACAACCTCCACCATTTCACTGCTTCAGCTATTTCATTACCCTTCCATCCTTCCCTCTCAACACAATCCCTTTCCTTCAGCTGTATTTCTCTCTATCGCACGCTTGTCTCATCTCTCTCCATACATCTCTTTTTCCAGTGCCTTCATCTGTCTTCTTCGCCTTCTTCCTGGAACTGCTGCATTGAAGGGAAATGGACCGACTGGGACCTCAAAGAGAGCAATCAAAGCTCTGCCCTGACAAAGCATCAGAGAAACCCTGACAACCTCCCACACACACAGATTTCAGAGAGACTCTGAAACAAGGCACACACAAACACATGAACATTACACATCTTTCATTTACTCCTGGTCAAAATCAAATGTTCCAGTAAGCTTAATCAGCAGGTCCAGAATGTTCAGAAAGCACTCTAAAAACCACGCACACAGACATACGCTACTGCTGACATAATCACGACTGGAGTTTATTGCCAGCACCTGCCTGGCAGCCTTCTCATTAATGCTATAAAGGAACACACACAGACACACACATTCACCCGTGCCAAATTGGTGTTCTCAGTTGTTGGGAGTGGCTCTTTAAAAACATCAACACTCGATCTGCTTTTCACATCTCATTTTAATTAATCTCTCTCAAATACACACATGTTCAATCTGTTCAGCTCAGTTTTATAATCAGAATTCCATAATCTCCACACAGACAAAGGAACAACAGGAGACACTTACCACACATGCACAAACACACACCTTGTCTGGCGCTCTGGTCTTTTTCTCTATCCACTCATCCTCTGAAACCATTTACGGTTTAATTAAAGAGCTCAGAACTGGGCTGTGCAGTTCTGCTGTGTTAATTATGGGAAGTCTATTGGGAATGTGTATGTGTGTGTGCTGACCAAACAGTTCTAATAAAACTCTTGAGGACGCTTGTGTGAGTAACTGAGGGATTGGCATAAAAGACTGATGTGTGTTTACCTGACTCTCGGCCTCATGGGAGATGGCCAAGTCAATTCATGCCCCACCATAAAGCTCTGCAGGGAAAATATCCACTGGTCGGGAGTATTTTTTTGTTTTTGAAACTCTCTTATGTTCATCAAGGCTGCATTTATTTGATCAAAAATACAGTAAAAACAGTAATATTGTGAAATATGACTTAAATTGGCTCCATAAATTGGCTCCATCTGGCTCTGGAAATCATGAAATGGAAGTATTTATCATAGTATTTATCTGAAATGGAAATCTTTTGTAAATGTCTTTACTGTCACTTTTATTCAATTCAATGCATCTTGAATAAAATTAACACTTTTTAATGACCTCAAACTTATGAACAGTTGTGTATAGTTGTGAGTATGAGGAAGCGTGTCTGTTTTTAACTGCTGAACAACTGAAATTTAAAGAATCCTATCAATCAAATGATTTCCTAGAAATGGACCTCAGCTCTCACTTTTGTAAACAACAACACATAATGGAAACAGTCTCTGTGTGGTCTATCTGTGTTGAATAAGTTTATCAGAAGATAAAATGCAGTGCGTGTTGGCTGTGAGGCTGGGTGAAAGCAGTGTTTCAATACGGGATCTGTATTCAGTGTCAGAGACCACAGCCTCTTCATATCCCGTGAGGAGATTCACTTAGAACCAATACACTGACCTGACATTTCTGTCACTCATACACATATGCAGGTCATGGGTATCAGGAAAGAGAGAAAGGTTTTTTTCTATGTCCATTTTCTGTAAATAGGTGTCACTCGGCTTAAACATTAGTACATATAATACATTATAACTTTGCTTTTGGCCTTATCCTTGACAAGGATAATGGAGAAAGGACAGGAAGTGATGTGAAGAAGACGGGAAAACGAGATTGTGTAATGACACTAGCAGACTCAAACTCATGTCAACCACATCAGCACCACTCAATGCATCAAAGCTGCTAGACCTTGGCTCGAGAAAAAAAAAAAAAACAAAGATACCCAATATACTGTTCAACCAAAATATTTTGTTAACTGCTGGGAAATACTTCAGACATTTATACTGATCATTTACTTAAAAGTTATTTGCAGAAAGAGTACTAAGTAGGGATGTGCAACAGCGATCGAGTACTCGACTGCGACGATCGATCATGTAAATGATGTTCGAAATGTTTTTTTTTTCCTTCTCCTGATATATATTATATATTATAGCAGCACTTTGGGTGGCGCCTTGAGCTCCGATTGTTTAGCTTGCACAGCATGCTTCAAAAGACGTGAGAGAGAATGTCTGGCTTCACTTTGACAAGATAGATGAAAATACAGTTCAATGCAAGTTGTGCAGCGCCAAGCTTTTATCTTGTGCTGAAAATATCATTTAAATTATATTCATAATTAATTTAACAATAATCATCAGCATTGGCGCCGAGCACCCACGAAAAAACACAAGATATTCTCATTTAATTTCAACCAAAAAAAAAATAGATTGAAGCCTTCAGATATGGCTTTCTTTTTGATTTTATAGTCCATTTGAGGCAGTTTCTATTTCGTTAATGTCGAGAGCGCATTTTAACGCACGCAAGAGCGCATCCATGTAATGCATGAGCACAAATCTCTTGCACTGGACGCGCTCAAACTTTGTCCTGTCACGAATCTCAACATGCTTTTTCTCATGGAGAGTGGGTACCCACCGGCAGAAACATAAATCGGCGTCTATGATGATCATTGGTTTTCATACTGTAAAATAACATTTTGGTTGATCAGAAAGTGCAAATTGAATCCAAAATATTGCTGAAATATTACAATAAATAGAAAATTACAATAGTGACACTAATGTTGCCTAATAGAATGCGAATTTGTTGTGCTTTCATTTCGTTGGCTTTCGTTTTAAAGCGCAATAGGAGTTACACTTTCGGTCAAGCTCACGTTTGCATTTGCGAACTTTTGCAGATGAAAGTTGTAATAGCTACATCTGATTTATCTAATATGATGCGTTGGGATATCAACATTTATTAACATGCTGAATGCGCTGCATATCAGTGTTTAGTTTCATGCTCAAATACAATGCCCGATATCTGAGTTATTTGATTGCTTTTAATAGATGTTTCTTTAAATAAAATACTGATGTTATAATAATGCAGCAGTGCTTTTTTCATCATATTTGTTCAATGGCATATGCTAATTCGTATGGCTTCGAAAAAGCGCAGGCAATTTATGGAATGGAATCACTTAATAATGTTGATGAAAATAAAGCACAAATCTGCCATAAACATAGCATTATAATGAGAACTTTATAGAAATCTACAGTAAATTCTGTCCTTGCCTGTATTTCATTGCGCTGTCATGAAAGCGCATCATGGCATGAGCTCTCTCTTACTTTCTCTCTCTTTCATTCTCGCGCATAACTTAAACTTAAACTTAAACATAAACTGGCATTTGTATCCTTTTGTGCCAATACAAGTTGTAATGTTACATTTATATTATGTATCTACGTTATCTGATTAATATCATAGGATGTGTCATAGAACGGACTTCAGTTTATTGACATAAAGTCACTCTTCACCTCAGGCAGCTATTCCTTTTAGATGCTTCTCAATAACATTGGTGCATCATTATCATAATCTAACAGTGTTCTAATCATGTGTTCATGTTTCCATAGACAGGTTTTCATGTCATATTTTTATTTTTAACATTCATTTTCATAACAGTCTTCAGATATTTTCATTATCTCCATGATGGCCATGCCCCGCCCCCAGAGTACTCGATTACTCGTTTTTGAAACCTATCGATGATCGACTGCCAAAAATGCCCATCCTTAGTACTAAGTAAGATATAACTACATCAGCCACTAATTATTGAAATGGTACCAATCAGAATCAAGTACTCTAAAGAGAAATGCACTAAAAGGGATGAGAAGATGATGGCCTATTTTTCAGATATTTTAGGATTGAGTGAGATGGGAGTCAGAAGGTACTTGAGGAACACAGGGACAGTGAGGAGAGTCAACCAGGTCAAATGTACTCAACTAAAAGTCACATATTTAAAGGCAAACGTATGGATTTTAATTACCAGATCTACAAGTGTCAAAGACAGTGAGGCAAACAGCTCAGTAGTGGAAGCTACAGTACAAGACATTCAAACAGAAAAAAACAATAAATTTCATCTCAAAGATAAAAGTGTTGTGTTTTGAAATATGTCAAAATGTCCCTCAGTATTTTGAGGAGAGAGGCCTGAGGATCTAAAGTGGTCAGTTATTTGGGTTATTCCAAATGTGGCTCTTCAAACACTTATTTTTCTTTATCCTCTCTTTTTCTGTCTCACTTTATTTCACTTCTCCTTCCAGCTTTGATCAAATTCTGAGTCTGTGATGGCTGGAGTTTGTTTGTACCTTCCAGTCTTTGTTTAGAGTTAAGTTTAAGTTAAATTAATTTTTTCCCAAATGAGGATGTCCCCAAAATAAGGATTAATGTAGGTAAACACACATTTAGTTGTAATACTCAGTTTCAAGACAATTAACTAACTTGGGCAATAATGAAATGGTTTATTGCAAGTGTAAAATTAGTGTAAAATTATAAGAATATTCAGAAAAATCGTATGAACATATGAAAAATCAAATTTTAGACTATTTAGACATATTCTCACATTCATAACTCCCTCCATTTATTGATACAAAGCTGTAAAATGGTCTTACAATAACTGTTTAAAAAACACTCTGGTTGACACTCTAACAATAGGCAGAGGCAGTGTGTAGCTACTATACTTCATATTCAGTAATATTATTGTTTTGACTACACTGACACTATTAAATGAGAACAAAACTTGAACTGAATTGAGCTGCAGAGGTGCTTTATAGCTGATTCAACTTTGTTTTATAATTGATGAACTGAATTGAATCAAAGTAGTAAAGTGGTCTTATTCCAAAATCTATAATGTGTATTTAAACAAATATAACAGGTAATACAGCAGAAGCAGGATAGATATAATAACATATATAACGTAATATTACCATTCAAGCTGGAATATTACTAACAATAAGATGAGTGGGACATTCATCAAATATGCATTTCCTGGCTGTGTGGAAGCACCTATGGCTCTGTGTAATGTCAGAATAGATTTTTTTTTTTTTTTTTTTTTTTCATACCAAGGCCTCCCTTAAATGTTTGTAAGGCACATTACAGCTTGGATTGTTATTTTAACCTTGCCATAGTATAAAAGCCTATTCATAACAAAAGCTAATATTCACTATGAATATGCACAACGACAAGATTTTAAATCTAAACAATGCATTCCTATGGACAGAATCTGATGACAAATGAGGGTTTTTTTCAACCTTATTTTTTTTTTAGTTCCTTCCAGCAGCATATATATATATATGAGCATATATACAACTGATGTGTGTTTTTGTCGGATATGTATTAAAGCAAGGTAGAATGGTCAAGTAAAAAAGCAAGACTATGACAAAAACAAAACAAAACAAAACCCCTTGAGTATGTGCACTTCAGAAGAAAAAATGTCCCCTTTAACAGAGTCCTTTCAAGCATTGAGTTATAATTTTATTTAGCACTATGCTTTGGGGACACTTCTAGGACCTATAAAAAGTTGTAACCCCCTTTTGCCTTGTGCATTAGGTCTGCCAAACTTAGTCTTGAGAACTAAAGTGTTTTGGTCTCATCACACCTCTTCTTCTATTGCATTTCGTGCCCTCTAAGATGCAATTTACTATATACTATATAAAATTATTATATACAGTGGCTTCTTCTACTTTTGTTCTCTTCAACTCACTGGATGGAAACACTACTTTATTTGCAAATGTTTTATGTGATATTCCAATTTTACGCATACTGTAAGTTAAATTCACAACTTTGGATGGAAACAGCTATTGTTGTCTACTTTATACCGTTACCGATAGTTTCTATTGTACCGATAGTTGCTATTTTTCTGATAGTTTCCCTCATATATCACAGTCTTCACAAAAATAAAGCAGTACAACTGTGTTAAATTGTGTTAAATGTAAGAAATGTTACTTGAGCACCAAATCAGCATATCAGAATGATTTCTGAAGGATCATGTGACACTGAAGATGGAAGTAATGATGCTGAAAATTTTAAAATATATTAAATAGAAGAATTTTAAATTGTATAAATATTTCACAATATTACTGTTTTTACTGTATTTTTGATCAAATACGTGTAGCCTTAGTAAGCATAAAGGATAATTCTTTTAAAAACATTAAAATATCTTAAAGACTTCAAACTTTTGAAAGGTATTGTAAATATTATACAGAAAAGATGGAACAACTATGAATAGCTAGAACTGGGAACCATCAATGGAAGAGTAGCCATAGGAAGAGATGTGAGGGAGTTTTTAAGGTGTGAATACTTTGCATTAAACGCACCATCCACACATACACACTATCACTGTGCACGAGTTTCTCTGAAGCTCACTTTGGCAAGAACGTCAAGCCTAGAGTAGTATGATCCTTTTTAATGAGAGTGTGATGTCTAACACAGAGACAGGAAAAGAACGACAGCACATACACAAACATACAGCTGACACACACAGAAATGGCATGGACTGATGGATCTGACAACTAATGGTCTCTCTGTCTCTCTATCTCTCTTTCAGGATGTCTATCTACTTTGACTCTAAGGCTGAGGACAGATGTGTTAGGGTGATACTAGATTACAGCAGTGACTTCCTAGTTGTTCAGAGGATTAGGGTCAAAGATTCCCCACAGTGCAACTGCAACATCACATGATCAGACTAAATGGATTGGTTGGGGCTGATTGGTATATATGATATGATATTTAACTACACAAAAGCATCAACAGCAACAGGAGTCTTCAGTAGGTTCCTGTTATAGGTACAGATAAAGATCTGACTGCTCTTACATGTGCAAAATGCATACTGTCACTTGCATGCATGCAGTAACTGAAAAATTTCCATCATTAGCTGAATTTTTAAAACATTGATGTAAAGGTTTGCAATATCTGTTTTGACAATAATGTTTAAAAAAATGAATACTAATGGGAGTACTACACATAATAAACAAAACCAGTGCTGGTTGGACACTCTGGTTGACACTAACATAATATAGGCAGAGGCAGTGTGTAGCTACATCAATATTATAGTTTTGATTGCACTGACACTAATGGATCGGAACAAAACTTGAACTGAATTGAGCTAGATGATAAGAGCAATGTTTTCAGCAGAGTTGCTTTATAGCTGATTCGACTTTTTATAATGGATGAAATTTGCATCATCAACACTGTTACTGAACTGAATTGAATTAACATTGAACTGACCCAATTTGAATGATGACACTATTGTCTGATTTATTACTGAACTCATTGTTGAACTCATTTTATTATTGAACTTTATACAGTTACTGAACTGAACCAAATTAACATTGAACTGAGTTGAGCTGAATAATGACATTGTCTTTTTTTTTTTTTAGAGCCGATTTATAGCAGAATTGTTTGCATCAATGATCATTATTTTCCTGTTTATAGCTGCTTTGAAACAATCTGTATTGTATAAAGATCTATATAAATAAAGGTGACGTGACTTGCCACACAAAATCATGAAGATGAAGCTAACAGGCAAAAGCGTGATACTCAACCTGCACCCGAAAAAAGTCAGCTCACCAGTGTGGGAGTTTTTTGAATTGTGTAAAAATGTTTTTTTGGACATTTATGAGGAGTTACAGTAAAAAATTCTCTTTTTACCTCCCTACACTCACATTTAGAGTGAGATTCATGGGCAAAAAATAGAAAACACAAAATTAAGTTAAAGATGAATCTGACTCTCTAAAAAATTTCTTTAGATATAGTGATAATATCACTGTCGTTTAAAAAATTTTGGTCACAATAATCATGTAGTGAAAATCCGCTATTGTGATGGACTAGTGTAATCCAGAAAAATAATTTGGTCAATAACTGTACAACTGAGCACATTGCATGAATGCAATGTCTGTCGTCTTTTTTAACATCATGTGAGCACAATGAAAATTCACAAAAGAATTTGCAATACATGAACTGTTTTAAATATGTTTTGAGTTTCTGGATCTTGAGAGGTTCAGTAACATTGCTGGCAATAGAGGCCTCACTGAGCCATCGGATTTCACCAAAAATATCTTAATTTTTGTTTTGAAGATGAATGAAGGTCTTACGGGTGTAGAATGACATGAGGGTCAGTAATAAATGACATAATTTTAATTTTTGGGTGAACTAACCCTTTAACGACTTGATCCATCAAAGTCAAATAAATGTTTATTTACAGAGTTACCTTATTACATGTTTATGTAACTGAAAATAGATAGAAAAAAGTATTTATAATTAAATGTTTCACAATCCTTGTCAGACCACCTCCAAATGCGTTTTCAGTGATCCGATCACAATAAAATCATAATGTGTCTTGAGTACATTTATGGCTGGCTTTTAATGTGGTCAAGTGTTATCTGATCAAAGTAAACAAATATTGATACCGGGCGTAAATGGGGGCAATGTGGTCTCTCTTAATCAAGGGCACATAACTAAAATGCTATATGACACTAAGGCAACTTGGATTTAGCCAGCGGCACTTAGTCGACATAAACCTTCATTTGATTTTGTTGAGTGTATGTGGGTGTGTACATGTGGGTGAGATATATTTGAGTGCATTTGTGTGTATGTGATGGATAGAGGGCTATGAGTGGAAATAAAGGCATGAACAGGGTTCAATACTACAGCACTCTAATCTGGAAAAAAGTATACATAAATACAGAGCTAAGGGGGAGGAGAATGGCCTTCCAACCACCCATCCACACACATACGTAAGTATACTCTATGTGCACAACTGCCTTTAACACTGAGCAGATCAAATGAAACACTTACATTAAATCATTCAGATTTTCTGTCTGATAAGTGCTGACCCTTCAACAGTAAGATTTAATGACTCCAGTAAGTACACAAAGGCAACACATACATACACACACGTTGTATTGCGTAACACTCTGCTGTTATGCAATAATCTTGTAAGACATTAACACATGTATTCTCAAATGAAGACCAAGACTACACTGAAAATCTCTGAAATCTGCAACATAGCTGTTCAAGAGTTTACATATCCCTTAGAGAATCTGTAAGATGTTCAGCATTTTTATAAAATAAGATCATGAAAACTGGATCTTGTTTCATTTATTTAGTTATTTATTTATTATGTATTTGTTTATGCAGTACTTGATTTAATTCAACAGGATAAATATATTAAATATAAATGAAATGATAAAAATAATTTGTCCTGATTCTTAGTATCATGCACTGCTTCATTGAGTATCAATGACTGCTTGCAGCCTTTTGTAATAGAGTCCTTCTATTGTCCTCAAGCTGGATCTCAACATCATTGAGCAACTGTGGGGAGTAACTTGAACAGCATGCAAGAACTTAAAGTACCTGGGGACTTTTTTCAAGAACAGTGTGCAACTTCGATGCTAAGGACAAACGAGGGACTTGTGCACTACTATCACAAAAGGTTGCAATCAGTCATTGATGCTTGAGGTGGCAACACTAGATAATAACCAAAGGTGTATGCATTCAAAAGGACATTGTGTATAAATAAAGATATATTGCTTTGTGGGATATACTACCATTTTAGTTTGGTTTGGTGACAGTAACATGTCTTTGTGAAAGAATTTAATATTTTTTGTTTTGAAAGGATGCATTAATAGATCAAAAGTGACATTAAAGGGTTAGTTCACCCAAAAATGAAAATTATGTCATTAATTACTCACCCTGATGAAATCCAATGACTCAGTGAGAGCTCTATTGCCAGCAAGATATACAACCTTAATATTATAAAGTAACAAGAATACTTTTTGTGTGCCAAAAAATAAAAAATAAAAAAAATAATGACTTTTCAACAATATCTAGTAATGGCCGATTTCAAAACACTGCTTTATGAAGCTTCGAAGCTTTATGAATCTTTTGTTTTGAATCAGTGGTACGGAGCGCCAAAGTCACATGATTTCAGTAAATGAGGCTTCGTTATGTCATAAGTGTTTCGCAATTTCAATAGTTCACGTGACAGTTTGATACGCACTCAGAATCACTGATTCGAAAAGATTCGTAAAGCTGCGAAGCTTCATGAAGCAGTGTTTTGAAATTGGCCATTACTAGATATTGTTGAAAAGTCATTTTGTCGTTATTTTGTTTTTTTTTGGTGCACAAAAAGTATTTTCGTCGCTTTATAATATTAAGGTTGAACCACTGTAGTCACATGAACTGTTTTAAATATGTTTTTAGTACCTTTTTGGACATCTGAAAGTGTTAATTATCTTGCTGGAAATGGAGGCCTCACTGAGCCATCGGATTTCATCAAAAATATCTTAATTTGTGTTCCGAAGATGAACGAAGGTCTTACGGGTGTAAAACCACATGAGGGTGAGTAATAAATGACATAATTTTCATTTTTGGGTGAACTAACCCTTTAAAGACTTTTATTATGTTCCACAAAATGTCTATTTCAAACAATTTTTTTTTTTAAACTTCCTATTTATCAAAGAATCCTTAAAAAAAGAGTTTCAAAAAATTGTAAGCAGCATAACTACTTTCAACATTGATAATATAAAAAAATGTAGCTTGAGCACTAAATCAGCATATCAGAATGATTTCTGAAGGATCATGTGACACTGAAGTCTGGAGTAATGATGCTGACAATTACCATCATTAGAATAAAGTGCATTTTAAAAATATAAAAAAAGAAAACTATTATTTTCATTTGGAAGAACATTTCACAATATTACAGTTTTTACTGTATTTTAATCAAACAAATGTAGCCTTGGTGAGTATAAGAGACTTCTTTTTAAGAAAATTAAAAAAAAAAAAAAATCTTACAGACTCTAAACTTTTGAATGGTAGTGCATATATGTCAAATAGCTTCATCAAGACTAAATTAAATTTAATGACTACTAAAATGCTATAAAAAAGACAGATTCTGCAAGTGATATGTAAACATTTGAGCACAACTGCATATAAAGAGCAAGGATGGAAAGAAAAGATGCATTTGAGGCGAGTCATACCCTAGATGGTCCTCTGTAGAGAGTGCGGAACTGATCCCAGGCCTGTGTCTGCTGGGCATCCAGAGTGGCTTCAGTCAACATCTGCAGAGAGAAAAACACACCAGGCCAACAGATCAACACACTCACAGAACTATAACAGCCCTGACAAGTACATCCTCCAGCTGAACCACTTTAGAATGGTCACAGATAATCCTAAAAACAATTAAGGATAGACTCGATAAATAGCAAACTGCACAACTTCTAAATAAACTGTTCAAGAATCAGAGGAGGAGTGCTAATCGCATCAAATGTGACATTTTCATACACAAGCCTAAGATGTGGGGAAGACAAGTGATTAAAGCCTGATAGATGTGACATTTAAAAAAAATGACATCAAAAGATAGCAATATCAAGCAGGAAGAAAAAAAAAAAAAAAAAAAATAGCGAAATACTTTGACGCTGAGTTTGCTTGCCAATTAATTGTTTATGTGGTCAAATACTGTAAGAATTTGCATGGGAAATATACATTATTTAATCTATGATAATCCATATTTAATCAGAATTGGCCCATATTTAGAGCAGCAATCTGTGGTTAAGATGTTAAAATGATAGACAGGCACATCTTACATAGTGACACATTTAAAGACACATTCCAGTGTCCTTCACACTAATCAGAATCATTTCATCACTTGGTTTGGCTGAAATCAGCCTCCAGTGATCCAAAACCTCTCAGTCTCTGTCATCCTTCAATGACTTCTCTAGTCCTAAAGGCATGAAGGCAAGCCTAAAGATATGCCAAACTCCACCCAGAACACAGTGTTTTCAACAGAATGTTCCAGAAAAAAAAAAAAAAAAAAAAACAAGTATCCTCACTTTACCTCACTGGCCTCTATATATAATCAGAGTCTGTTTTGAGTGGCACAAAGGACAAATGCTACTGTCACTGCAGAAGAATAAATGCAATTATTGTGCCCACCCTTCAGCAGAAAGGAGGAGATGAACATTGTCACGCTGTTTCAGCTGTCTCCGTACGCGGGGCGCTGAGCTGGAGGACGTCGATTTTGCGTGACAGTGTTGTGGAAAGGTAGGATAATTTGGTGGAGCGTTCATTAAATCCGTTATTTACGCAAGACTTATTTAAATAAACCAATTATACAGTTTTTGATGGGCCAATGGCTTTCTTTACTTAGAAAAAAAAAAATAAAACAGTAAAAAGGCCACTTTTCTGCACCTTGAGACATCAGGAGGAGCCAAGACAAGACAAGGTGTTGAAATCATTCAAAGAATGTCTAACCTACTTCTAAAGATCTGTTTTTTTTTCTTTTCATGACACTTAGGCTCAGCCTCTTCTAGAGCTGAAGTAGCATGTACTTTGTTGAGATTAAACAGTCTCTTGCAGCAAAGGAAGAGACTTAAAACAGCATCAGAAAAAAACAAAACAAAACAAAACAAAAAAAACAGCAAGAGTACAACAGAGAGTTGAGACCCTCAGCATCATGTTTCCATCAATGAAATTAAACGAACACACCTGCTTTTCATTTACAGGTACCTACAACAATCAACAAGAGTAAGAAAACACTGCATTTAGGGGGTCAAGGAAGCTTTAAAAAAAGTTTTGTTTCTTGGCTATACTAAATTTCAATCGTGACAACTCTCGGAATGAATTTAACCTGCATTTATTAATAAGCATGGGATGTACTGGTCTTGGCAGACTTGATTTGCTACACTGCTGCTGGATGAGTGGGGATGCATCTAAAAATGCACATGAAAACAGTGAATCGAATTCAGGCTGCTGCAAGGAACATAGGGAGAACCCCCAAGCAGATCTAGGCAGGTGGTGCTCGGGAAGGTGGAGGGCTAGCGAAATCCCATGGCGAAGTGCAATGAACTGATCCGATTTGAAGTCAGGAATAAATAGGTTACATAGATAGAACAAACAGAATGATTGGGCAACCAATCTGCTTTAAGTGAACCAATCAGTTGTTCAGAAGAGTTTCATGAGTTTCAACTATATATTTGATTGGGTTGATCAATTCATTAATTTAGCAACATAGGCTCATTGGAAAAATGTGTCACTACCTACATTTTTGAAAAACTTCAAAAATACTATACATACATACAATTTACTGCAGTTTCCAGCTGAAAAGATCACTGGCAGTAAAACACAAACAACTTTTATTTATTTTCATACAAAATTTGATTACCGGGCAGGTTATCAGTTAACAAAGACTTATTTTTGTGCAGTTCTTTGCACAATACTATAATACAACCTTAAAACACACTTGATACATACTCAATAAAAGAACTTGAAAAGAAGACTTGTAGAAGCAAGCAATGGCATGGTTGCTTGTGTTATTTTTTAAATGTGATAGTGCATTAACCTTTTAGCACCAATCACTGGACCTTTCATTTCTGAACTGATGCAATACATACAACAACCAATGTAATAAAATGTTGCCAGCTGTTTCTGAGAAAATTGAATAAGCCTTTAGTGCCACTCACTATTAAATTTCACTTTGAAAATCTGTGAAATGCGCAAAGAGCAACAATGCAGTTTTGCAGAAATGTTGCCACAAGGATGTCTTTCCAAAGAACCTGGGTTGTAATTTAGTTTGATTTTAAGAAAAAATATGCAATAAAAAATGAAAACGAAATCATGCCAAGAACCTTACATAAAGATTTTTTTCATAACAGTGAAAAAAATTTCATGAGATGGTGAAAATGCATGATATCATATGAAAAGGTACTTTTTTCCTTATTACAATAATGGTTAAGCTTTAGGTTTAGGTTTCGGTTGTACATTTTTGTAGGACCCAACTCGTATGATTTTGCCATCATGTACAAATTATTATGACTTTTCATGAGACCGGGTTGGAATTCAAAAGCAGTATCAAGGAGTACAACAAACTGGAACAGAATACAGGGACTGAGACACGTTATTCAAAATTTGACTACTTTTTTTGGCTTTAGACAAAGTCAAAAGTGCTGCTAATGACCTAACAAAAAAATTCAAATTCTGCCTTGGACAGATTGACAAACCAGGCTGAAAGAATTGCTGTGGGCTGCTATTTATAATGAAAGGCTTACTGTAGGTTCAATAATACAGATATAAAACAAAGAATATGTTGACTTCTAAAGGCACTGTTTTGTCTGTCACAAAATATCTTCGCATTATCTTTATTTGGGGACATTTCTCTGCAAATAAATTGATTATAATAATTAATTCATCTGCATATCATGTAATTCATTTGATTACTTTTTTGTATCTAAATATATATTTTTAAGTATGAAATTTATCAGGTATGAGTAAAGTCTTGCATTTAAATGTGTCACTATGCATTTAAAAAGCAGTTTCTGCAGCAGTAGGACTGCATTCAAAGATGAAAAGAAGAAAAAAAATGCAGTTACTGTGTGTCATACTGTCAGCCTTGTTATCATTAGCATGCAGGAGTTCTGAGGCATTACGTGTTAATTAAAGTGAAAGTCTCCACAGGTATAATTCTGTATGTTAGCAGGTTCCTGAAACCTTAGAAGTGAAGAAAAGTGCTGAATTTCGCCTGTTACAGATAACAGAGTGCTTAGTGATGCTAATGGCTGAGGGTTTATTGGAGGAGTGAGAGCACGAAGGGGTGCTGGAGAAGAGGAGTAGGTCAAAAGGTTCATGTCACTTCCTGTCTTGTCTTTAAGGCTCACTGTCACATTGCATAAAACGGCAAGTCACTTGACCGACAAGCAATGAATGCTCAATGGAGAGAGAGAGAGAGAGAGAGAGAGAAATGAGAGATGGAAATGTGGATGAGAGAGACAAAAATAAAGAAAGAGACAAACAGCTGGGCAGGACTTCAGTTTCATCTCTCCATTCCTGCCAGTAAACAAATGCATGAAAGAAGGGAGCGAGTGTAATGCAATCATAAGCAAGCTAATTTGCTTTGAACCAGCAGGGAAAAAGCCATTTACGTTTCATGGATGAATGAACACACAAAAGGCACAGTGGAAGAGAGCTATAATTCTCCATCTAGATGAAGTAGAGCAAAGGTGAACCTCTAAAAGTGCTGAATTTTGTCAATTATAGAAAAAAGAAAAAGCAACTCAACAGAAATTTATTGTAAATGTGTAATACCTCTTAATAACGTGTAAAAACTCTTTCCCCACCACTGACAGAATTTTCTGTCATTTATGACACAACGCTTCACTCCCAATGATGGAATTTTCCGACAATCCATGTTTTTACTGTTTTATAGTAGGGGGCGCTATTATGCATCTTCTGAAATAGTACATAATCTCCGGATCCAAATACAAGTGAAGAAGCTGAAACCAGCTTACGTAAGCTAATGCAATCATCAAATATTAAACAGCATATAAATCAAAACTGCCAAGCGTTACCAAATGAAATAGTGAACCCACAAAGAGGTAATGACTGTGTAAACTTTGGGGGTGTTGATGGACTCAATCTTCTCCATCTATGTTTTTATCATTGTTGTGAATCCGATCCAGGCGTAGTCTTTGACAAAAACACGATTTTCACAGCTTTTTGCTTTTATGGTGTGTATTTTATGAAACTTACCCACATTCAAGTGTTGATAAAAAAACAATGCATGAAGCTCAAATAAAATGTTTTATTTTGTTGTTGTTTTTGTTTAAAAGCAGAGGCGCTGTTCTTTCTTTTGATATATTCTATGTTCAGATATTCATACAACAAAATATTCTGGAGGGCCATGAAAGTTTTGTGAAAATGGTCAAAAATGCTGGTGCTGGCAACTTTTTTTCTTTTTCTTTTTTTTTTTTGAATGCTGGCAGGGAAAAACTATATCTAAAATCTAAATTCAATTAAACTGTAATTAAGTTTGTGGCTAAATGAGCTGACAATACAAATATAAAACAATTAAAACAGCACATTTCTTTCACCTCACATATGATTTAATCATCTTTAACCAAATCTTGTCTAATTGTAGAATGTAATTCCACTCATTTACCTTTCTCCCATGAGCCTCTGCCACATTCCCACGATGAGCAGACATCACTTTGGTCTGAAACACATGAGATAACAGTTGAAATATGATTAACAGATTATAACAAAAGTAGTGTAGAGATACAGACAGATACGTAGGCTCAAATACAGATTTGTTGTAATAACTACCTTCACTACTTTCATCTTGTCATAAAAAGGTGAAATAATAATTTCATGAGGGTCTGCAGGGGTCTGCAAGTTGGTCGCACCATATGACTTTGATTTTCCAGACAAACATTTTTCAAATATTAACCAACAGTAAAGCAGCTTTTCTAAAAATATATATTATTCTAACACAGAGTTTACACCAGACACAACAATTGCAAATCCATTTGTTCTTCATGTTAGTAGCACAAGTTCTTGAAGTACGTCAGAAATAGAACAGGGCATCAGTTGGGGCTGTCAGGAATTTGTCGCGCTGGGCTGCATCCAGTGTAGACAGCATCACTGATTATAATGGATTCTATATGCTTTAGACGTGTCGCGCCACTTGCGAAATAAATCACAAGAAATAAAACAGAAGATTATGCCATGATAAACTACTTAATAAAGTCTTCTTTTCAAGAATTTTATTCTGAAATTGTTTACATTCTTCTGATATTATTACTTAATTAATTAATCAATAATAGTAATTTTAACACAGAAATATGGTCATCATAAAAGAGGTGCATGTCTGAATTGCATTTTTAATGTATTATTGAATCTATTATTATTATTATTATTATTATTATTATCACATCATTAACCAAATTATCCTGCGCTTTTAGCTTACACTAACATTTCTGTTTTCATTTAAGTTACAGAAGTATACCAGTCTTTTGTTGAGGAGCAGTGAAGAATAAGTCAACATGTGTCCAGGGTCCAGAGTTGGCTTGTTTTTGCAATTGTGCTAATACTCTAATCACACTGGTTGGGCATGATTTTTTTTTTTTTACTTCCAAAAGAATCACCGTGGCAACACCTCTGTGATTAGGGATACTAGCATAGCTCTCTTTTCTGCCTGCGGCCGTCAGCCTCCTGTGGTTACGGCTAATACAGGTGCATGCTGAGAAAAACCCATTTGCATACCATTTACATACACCACAGCCACATAAGAGAGATCCAATTAGCGTGGAAAATACATACACCCTGTATGCATATAAAAGTACTTAAAAATCATATCACCTTGGATGTGAACTCGCTGTAGTCCTAAAGAGTGTATGACAGAAAGATACAATGATGAACTGAAACATGATTGAACTGAAAAGACCCTTCTTCAAACTTAAAGAAAGGTTGTTCTATGCTGATATTATTATGATGGGCTCATGATAGATTGAGAGATACTGTACACTGAGAAATAAAAAAAAGACAAAAACAAACAGTTCAAATGAACAAACAGATCAAATGGAGTAATCAGAGTAATTATTTTCTCACCAACATGTTGTTTCAAACCCAAACCATTAAAAAATTTTGTGCTTTGGAGAAGATTTTCACTAAATAACTTTACTGTCTCTTATGCACATAATGCTATCGTATGGCTTAAGATCGTATGGATTCAGACAAAATTTGTATAGACTACTTTCTTTCACCTTAATGGTGTTTTTTTTGTCCATTTTGGGGCTTGACTGATGTGGGCTGTATGAACTTGTATACAGTATGATGGTTCTTTAACCCCTTAACAGTCACTCCCATTTTTGGGGAACAGACCCCAACTTAAATTGTTTTAAATCTTGAATACTTTTGACTTAAGTTTGGTCTCCTTATAAAGGGGACACTTGACAGATTATTTTAGAAGTGAAAGAAAAGATATGAAAGTGGGAAAAAAAAAAAAAAAACCCACAAGTTATTGAAGTTTTGGTTTAGGAAAATGTAAAATGTAAAAATATGATTTCTTATAATTTATATAAAATATATATTTTACAAAACTGCAAGAAAATCAAAGCCAAAATCTAAAATTTTATCAAGTTGTGTTTCAAAATTTAGGCTGATATCTCAAATTTTGAGCTTTTAGTAAGATTTTGTTTGGGCGCAGTACCAAACTTTTCCACTAGATACCATCCAGGCTCCATTGGTGACCACCTTCCATTTCTTTAAAGCCTATGGTTTCAGTGACCTGAACCATTTATTTCCATAATGTTCATACAATTTATGAAACTATTCAGAAGTAGTATGAGCAGAATGGCAGTATTTGGTTTGAAATCAACCTTTAACAAACACATAAATGACATGGAAAAAGAACAAGATTTTTCATTTTCATTGCTATTTCAAAATATATGTCTGAACATTCCTTGTGAGTCTGAAAATATTGTTGTTGCGAATTATTAAATTACTGTTCCTCTGTCATTTGTCTTGAAAACCACAAATATGACAACATATGGAAACTACAATTTGTAAGCTTTCAAATGATATATAGTTTGTCAATATTATTTTAGTTTTACACTAAAATGTTATTGTTTTAAGTATATAATAGCAAACATCCCGCTAGAGGGAAAGTGACAGTTATGGGGTAATAAATTCTTTTATTGTTTTCCATAGAAAAATGGCATTGGAAGGACATGAGGGTGAGTAAAATACAGCAGAATTTTATAATTGGGTGAAGACTGAATGTGAAACGAGACTGTCTGACTGACCTGTGCCAGAGAAGCAGAGCGCGTTCGGGAGTTCTCTGCGCTGGGTCTGTCCGCTGGCCGCGAGCCCTGGTTGGATGTGCATTTGTAGCAGCTCCATGAGTACTGCCTCTCGCTCAAAACACCTGCCTCTTTACGCTGAAGACACTGGCAGTGGTACAGGTGCCCACAGCTACACGTGAAATAAAAGTTTAGAATGACAATATTCTTGGTCTGTTTGTGTAGAAAATTTGGGCAGAGTGTTACAACAGCTTGCTTAGGCTAGAAATATGTGACATAAATAAGGCATGAGCACAAACACGACAAATATCTTTACTACAGTTTTTTAATCAAACTACTTTACTATAGCTACTGCAGTCAAATGCTCCGAACAAACATAATCCGATCCAATGGGATCCAGGACGCCATTAAAATAAATTATCCACCTGTTTCCAATGATGGTATCCTTCTGAAGTCTCTACAGAGACACAAACGAGCTGTGTACACTAGATGCATCAAAGTGAACATTCTTTCACTCTTCCATTTGTCCTGTTGTTGACAGGCTCAAGTGTGTGGAGTATGTCAGAAACTGAATGCGTATCTGTATACTGTATCCAGTGAATACAGCGTCAATGATTACAATGGCTTCTATTTGCTTTTGAGGCGATGCTCACATCTAGTGTAGGCAAATCTCAGCTGCTAAATGACTGAATACCAGTGGGCAAGGCCTATGCACCATAAAGTTGCTGCACCTTAAAATTGGTTGCTGTCCGATATAAAATAGAAAAAATAATAAGACGCAGTATGTAGCTACTACTGCTACACAAAATCACAAAAGCGAGACACTCTACTTGATTAAAAAAAAGAGATAACAAAATAAAGATGAATTTGACTGACTTTTTTTTTTTTTAGAATTTCTATAAATAATGTGATATCACTAAATTTTCATAAATTCTTTGCAAATTCATGAAATGTCAAATTCTTTTGGCCATAAAAAATGTGTAGTGAAAATCAATATTGTAACAGCAGTAATTTATAATGTAATTAATAATTACAGCATATAAAATGTAATAAATTTTTTTTCCAAAATTACAAAAAAAAGTAGCTGCAAATGATACAGTGGGAAAAATACTTATTTGATCCCCTGCTGATTTTGTAAATTTGACCACTTACAAAGAAATGAAAGGTCTATAATTTTTAGAGACAGAGAATATAAAGCAAAAAATCCAGAAAAAACACACTGTATAGAGGTTATAAATTAATTTGCATTTCAAATAAGTATTTGATCCCAAAGCAAAACTTGGTAGAGAAAGAGGTTGGTCTTGTTCTTGTAGTTGGTCACCAGGTTTGCACACATCCCAGGAGGGATTTTGGTCCACTCCTCTTTACAGATCCTCTCTAAATCCTTAAGATTTCTTGGCTGTCACTTGGCAACTCAAAGTTTCAGCTCACTCCACAGATTTTCTATAGGATTAAGGTCTGGAGACTGGCTAGGCCACTCCATGACCTTAATGTGCTTCTTCTTGAGCCACTCCTTTGTTGCCTTGGCGGTATATTTTGGGTCAGTGTCATGCTGATAGACCCATCCATGACCCATCTTCAGTGTTCTGGCTGAGGGAAGGAGGTTCTTATCCAGAATGTTATGGTACATGGCCCCGTCCATCAGCCCCTCAATGCGGTGAACTCATCCTGTACCAATAGCAGAGAAACAGCCCCAAAGCATAAGGTTTCCACCTCCATGGTTGACTGTAGGGATGGTGTTTTGGGGGTCATAGTCAGCATTTCTCTCCCTCCAAACACAGCGAGTCAAGTTGATGCCAAAGAGCTCAATTTTGGTGACCACAGCACTTTCTCCCAAGCCTTCTCTGAATCATTTAGATGTTCAGACGGGCCTGCACACGTGCCTTCTTGAGCAGGGGGACCTTGCGGGCACTGCAGGATTTCAATCCATCGTGGCATAGTGTGTTACCAATGATTTACTTGGTGACTGTGGTCCCAACTGCCTTGAAATCATTAACAAGCTCCTCCTGTGAAGTTCTGGGCTGATCCCTCACCTTTGTCATGAACATCCTCACCCCATGAGGCGAGATCTTGCATGGAGCACCAGACAGAGGGCGATTGATGGTTATTTTTAACTTCTTCCATTTCCGAATAATCGCACCAACAGTTGTCTCACTCTCAACAAGCTTCTTGCTGATGGTCTTGTAGCCCATTCCAGCCTTGTGAAGGTCTACAATCTTGTCCCTGACATCCTTTGACAGCTCTTTTGTCTTGCACATGGTGGTGGAGAGGTTGGAATGGACGATACAGATTCTGTGGACTAGTTTCTTTTATACACATAACAAGATGACATTAGGAGTACTTTCTTACCAATCTGTGGGAGCCAGAATTCTTGCTGGTTGGTAGGGGATCAAATACTTATTTGACTCACTGAAATGCAAGTCAATTTATAACCTTTACATAATGTGCTTTTTCTGGATTTTTTTGTTGATATTCTGTCTCTATGCGTTAAAATAAATGTACCATAAAAATTCTAGACCATTTCTTTGTAAGTGGGCAAACTTACAAAAAAAAAAAAAAAATGATTAAATCATTATTTTCCCCACTGTATGTGTGTGTGTGTACCTGAAGATAATGATCTCCTCCTCGCTCTCCTGACGTCTTTTGTACTGCTGTAAGCAGATGTTGCAGTGGTCCTGTCTTGGGTGAAGCCCTTTACTGACTGCCTTACGCAGATGTGACAGAGACCAGTGAAGATCAGAGTTCAGCAGATTGGTGGTTGTCTCCAACAATGTCTGATGGAAAGAAAGGAAAAAGTAAGTAAACTATTGAAAAGGTCTTCAAAAAA
Organism: Hypophthalmichthys nobilis; assembly: GCA_037950665.1. Classification (NCBI taxonomy): domain Eukaryota; kingdom Metazoa; phylum Chordata; class Actinopteri; order Cypriniformes; family Xenocyprididae; genus Hypophthalmichthys; species Hypophthalmichthys nobilis. Next base: position 21,583,758 of record CM075480.1, on the reverse strand, counting down.
GTCATGGCGTAGAGGTCAGTACACATGCTCCAGACACATTGAGCAGTCCTGCTCATTCAGATGATGCAGGTTTGAGTCCAGGCTGTGATGAAATTAGAAGAATGGAAAACAGAAAATTAGAGAATTAGAGTATGAAAATAGGGGAAAAAGAGAAAAGAGCACTTAAATAATAGTGCAAGTGACAGCATAAATGGGTAGCTGATGTCATACTGTACACTGTAATGAATGTCACATGCTATACTTCACCTAAAATATTAACATTTTTCTAATTATAGTACAATCATTACATATTATAGATCCATATGAATCAAGCACTTTAATCCAAGTCTTCTCAAGAGACACAATTATTTTTGCATTATTAAACAAACATACATACATAGTGCGCATCAAATATGGTAAATGTAGAAATCTTATGAGTTTGAAATAACAAGTGAATGAATAAGTGAATGATGATGGAATTTTAACTTTTAGGTAAACTATCCCTTTAAGTAAACTTCACAAAAGCTACTGTATAAGTAGAGCACCTACATATAAGCACACAGAACTTTGCAGAAACTTTAGTTTATTTCTGCAGAATTGGAACATGTATCAAAGTTCTACACATTCCTCACACTTTTGCATATTTGTTTATGAAATATTTTGGCATATTGGTTATGCCAAATTATTCTGATATTGATCAAGTGTCTAATAATAAAAAAGTTCAATTTGACACATTAATGTTCAAGTAATGTTCAAGTTATGTGTCAACTATCCTGTTTCACTTTACTGAGTGGAGGGAACTAATTTAATCTCATAACCATAGCCACTGGAAGAATTTACCAATAATATATGAAATTATTGCCACTGAAACCAAGGGGGTATGTGCAAAGACTCAGAATATACAGGCAAACAAATGCCTTTTCAACTCCCTTAAACGTTTCTTTTCTATCACAACCAAATATCATGAAATTTGTGAAATGGATTAACGCTTGAGCTTGTGCTGACACTGAAATTGGTTCAGTTTATTTCCAAGAGTCGAAGAATTTCCTTTAATTTACAGTGTCTTCACCAGAGGCAATGTGTTTTAGCAAGGTCATATAAAAAACTAAGGAGTGGGAGAGAAGAAGAAAGAGAGAGGGAGAGAGAGAGAGAGGTTTGATGTATGTTATTTCATTTTGCTGTTAGCGCAGCATTTTGATGGGAGTATTACGCACACACACACCACCACAAACATACACAAGCCTGCAAATACAGTACACACATAAGGAAGCACATTTAACCCCCACAGACATTTCTGAGGATTGGATAGAACATACATTTCAAAACATTTCATCAGCTATGTAGGCAATGTTGAAATGTATGCCAAGACAAGCTTTCCTAAGGGATTGTTCAAATGTGTGCATTTATGCGTGTGTAATTTATGTCTCAATTTTGTGAGGGGAAAAGGGGAGAATTTGTGTGTGTGTGTGTGTGTGTGTGTATGAAGGGGGAATCAGGTGTTATTCTCACCCCTGTCTCACTATTTCCTTTGAATGACAAGCTGCAAATTCCCATTGGTCATGGAAGGGAGAGTGCAAACACACACTGACACACAGTTACTTTCACAGACAAACTAAAAAAAAAGCACATAACCATATACCATATCTGAGAGAAAATAAAAGAAAGAGAGAAAATGACACAAAATCACATTTAACTTTTTCAGTAGCTCACTGAAAAAAGTGCCTTATCGTTACTCTAAAGAACTGTTTACACTTGATCTGACTCAAATTTATTTTTCTTTGTCACTGGTCTAACGTAAATTACTAACGTAAATTAAGTTTTGCTGGTGCAATTTAAACTATTTGCTTAATATCAAAGGACAGTTGTGCATTCCGTGCAAGCCATGTGACAGTGACGCCATCAAGGTTTGATTTCATAATTTTTTGTTTGACGGCCATCTTGTTTTGCTGCATGAAGATCGTGGTTGAAATGCAATAACATAAAATTGGTAAGTACTTTTACAAATAGGTTTGAGATTAGTGTAAATACAGTTGATATATATATTTTTATATGATGTTAAAGTTTAAGTTAACTGACCAACATGTGTTTTGTCGAATATTTGTTTTATTTTTAAAGGCTGCTCAGTCAATAAAGTCAATAATGGATGCCTTATTTTTTACATTTGTAGTCTTTTAAATACAACACTTTTTTAATGCAGTATATTGTTGTAACAAGATTAAGTGTCAATCAATAGACATTTCGTTATATTGTTTATATTGCAGCAGGTAAATATATCCACGCACCTTTCAGTAGGTGAATTGCTTAAAGTCATTGAAATGTTAGAGTGATGAAGCATGGATGCATGGAAAAAATAAAGCCCGGGACGTGCTTAATACTTCTGAACACAGAAACTCGACTGTCAGCATGTGAGTAAAGGCCCGTTCACACCAAGAACGATAACTATAAAGATATAGTTCTAAAAATCGTTCTAAATATACAAGAATAGCAGTGTCCACACCACAGCTACTGTATAACGATAACGTTAGGATCACTTTCAGAATGATTTTTTTTCCAGCTGTTGAACGATAAAACACTCAAAGCATAAGAGTCAGCAAATGCTTAAATCATAAAGTAAAGAGATTTATTTTTACATTTGATGAGTTTAATTTCTGTACAATTTCTCACTACTGTTAGACCCATTTGTTTCTTTGTTCTATTTCCTATTTATTGGTTCTGTTGCCTGCTTGCATTGTTCTTTTTTATTACTGACTGTTCACTGTGCTTTTATTTTCCTTTATGCCAGTTCGTAATAGCTATCATTGTCTTTTTTTTTTTTTAGGAAAGAGACTTTAATGAAAAAACATTCGCTTTGACACATCCAGTGCAGGCAGCCTGGTGCACTGCACTACCACGTCAACAGTCGTGCATCCTGTGTAGGCACCTTCCAGCGAATTGTGCGACGTATTAAAACACTTAAAAGCCTGAGGTTGGGAATTTGCTGCTGACAATAAATACCCAATGATTCATGGACACTATGCCCACAGAAAACATCTCGAGAAAATGCACTCTAGAAGCCACTTTTAAAGGTTAGGTCTCCAAAGTAACAGCATGATTTAGCATTTATGTTGTCAAATACAGAATAGAAAGGAATTAAAGGGAATTCTATTGGAGTCTGATGCAGATTTCTGGTCGCTATTAGTCTACAAGTGACCTCAGGTGAGAAGTGAGTACTGAAAGACAACTAGCTAAGGTGAAGAAAGCAACTCTACACAATAATAAATAAAAATCAATCAAATAAATTAGTATTGCAAAAAGATGTCAGACAAGTTCTGTGGAACCTCAGACAACAAATTTTCTTCATTCTTGTTTATTTTGTCTGATTTTCAATTAAGCCGAAACCAGGGAGGAATTTAATCCAGTTCCTACTTTATAATAACACTAAAAGACTAAAAAATAAATAAATGCTTCAAAAGGGTTTTGTGAGGGTTTGAAACAAGAGAAAATACTTATAAGGAGTTGTTCATAAAGTAAAACTGTACAATCATAATCAGAATTATTGGCACCCTTGGTAAATATGAAGAAGCCTATGAAAATAAATCTGTTAAACATTTTGACGTTTTATTTATAAAAAAAAAAAAAAATCTAACCTTTCATTCAAGTAAAAACAATTGAAAATTCAAAGTCCATGTTGATACGCTCTCCTCTTCAGTTTTCTTAAGGATTCAGATCAGGGGACTGGAATGGTCATGGCAGAACCTTCATTTTGTGTTCAGTGACCCATTTTTGTGTTGATTTTGATGTTTGTTTTGGACCATTGTCCTGATAGAAGACCCAACCATGACCCATTATAAAATTTCTAGGAGGGACGGTCAGTGTAACGGTTATGCTGTGTCATGTTCTGTTTTAGTTTAGCTTTCTCTACTTGCTCTGTTCCCATCTGCCTGTTTATATTAGTTCCCTTGGTTACTTATACACACTATGGTTAATCACTGATTATGAGATTCTGTTCACCTGTGTTCATCTAGTTCCCTTTGTTTGTTCCTGGTATTTAAAGGGATAGTTCATCTAAAAATGAAAATTCTGTCATCATTTACTCACCCTCAAGTTGTTTCAAACAGGTATAAATGTCTTTGTTCTCCTGTACACAAAGGAAGATATTTGGAAGAATGTTTGTTACCAAGCAGATCTCGCCCGCCATTGGCTACTATAGTATTTTTTTTCCTACTATGGTAGTCAATGGGGTGCGAGATCTGCTTGGTTACAAACATTCTTCCAAATATCTTCTTTTGTGTACAGGAGAACAAAGACATTTATTAGTTTTACTTCAATGAAACATTAGATTTTTGTGTTTTTTTATGAAAGTTCAAAAGGATTAAAAATGCAGATTTATTTTCATAGCCTTCTTTAGTTATATTTACCAAGGGTGCCAATAATTCTGACCACGGCTGTGTGTGTGCCACTGATAACCAGTATGGGACCTGAGAAGTCCAGAGAGTCTCTTCAATTATGCACTTGTTAATTAATGAAGAAACAGCCAATAATGAGTTCTCATAACACTCCACCCTCAACTGACCTGATTAAAGCAGCTGTGAGGATAAGCTGGAATAAGTTAAGTTTGATAGTTCTTCTGAAGGACGTTGCTCTCTAAAACACTGATAAGAGGGACTGAGAAAGTATTTAGGTATGTGTGTGTGATGCATCACTGTTGTTTTTATAAATATTGCTAAAACATTTCCTTGTCCCTACTCTCTTAATAGTTGGATGTAGAGAAGCACAGATTAAAGGGTTAGTTCACCCAAAAATGAAAACAATGTAATTTATTACTCACCTTCATGCCGTTCCACACCCGTAAGACCTTCGTTCATCTTCGGAACACAAATTAAGATATTTTTGATTAAATCCGATGATTCAGTGAGGCCTCCATAGCCAGCAATGACATTTCCTCTCTCAAGATCCATTAATGTATTAATAATGTATATATTAATATTATAAAGTGAAAATAATATTTTTGGTGCGCCAAAAAAAACAAAATAATGACTTATATAGTGATGGCCGATTTCAAAACACTGCTTCATTAAGCTTCGGAGCGTTATGAATCTTTTGTGTCGAATCATGATTCAGATCGTGTGTCAAACCGCCAAACTGCTGAAATCATGTGACTATGGCGCTTTGAACTGCTGATTCGACACAAAAGGTTCATAACGCTCCGAAGCTTAATGAAGCAGTGTTTTGAAATCGGCCATCACTATATAAGTCGTTATTTTGTTTTTTGGTGCACAAAAAAATTCTTGTCGCTTTATAATATTAATATTGAACCACTGTACTCACATGAACTGATTTAAATATGTTTTTAGTACATTTATGGATCTTGAGAGAGGAAATGTCATTGCTGGCTATGCAGGCCACACTGAGCCATCGGATTTCAACAAAAATATCTTAATTTGGGTTCCGAAGATTAACGAAGGTCTTACGGGTGTGGAACGGCATGAAGGTGAGTAATAAATGACATTATTTTCATTTTTGGGTGAACTAACCCTTTAAGTACATACATTTATTGTTATTGTATCAGCTTTTTCTGCCTGTAATATAAACAATAAATACCAACCCTTTACTGATATTTGCAAAATGCCTACCATGCTGGACGTTTCTTGTATTCCTTAGACATCTTGGCCACTGTCATAACTTGCAATATTAACAGCATCTCTGACCACATATGATAGTATGGTCAGCTGCTTTTTTTTTTTTTTACTGACAGAAGTGATGAGAATAAATCAAATAAATGGTACACAAGCAATAAAACAACAAGTAAAACATTCATTTTTACAGGCCAAAAATATATTTTGAAATAAAATAATTTTTTCCCAGTAAATATTCTCAACACTTGCTATTGGCAGGTGTGGCATAAAGGTTTTCAATTTTCTTTAAGGATTTCACCTCACATTTCATTTCCAATTATCACATAAAAAAACTGTGAAATTAGCTTGAGCTGCTGTAGCTTAAGCTGTGTGAGCAGTACGAAAAGAACTCATTATAATTTAACAGAGGTAAATAATGTATATTTCTATGCTGCTGTCTGAAACCAGCAAGAGTGCAATTAATAGAAGAGTAAGGCATTAATGATGCACTATGGGTAGCTCTACTGTATAGACATTTAATAATTTATCTTGCAAGTCAGGCAGTGTATCAACATCTCACAAATCCTGCACTATGCCCTAACAAAAAAAAAGTGGTGATACCATGGTACAGTGACAGTATCTGATGGAATCTGAAATAACAGGGTACTGAATTATTACTTGGAGTTTTTGTTTACAAATGCTGTTGTAGAAATGTGCAATTCACAGCAGGCAGGTGATGATTAATTTATTATGTGAGTGCAAGGGTCCAATAACAGGGCAGTTACTGAGATAAATCGAGTAGTATTCAGCTTTTCACCCTGTTACAAAAAGCTGTTTTTTAGAACTTTATATTAAAGAATCCTGAAAAAAAAAAGTGTTTTTAATATTATTAATGATTAGAAACATAACTTGAGCACCAAATCATGTGACTCTGAAGACTGTAGTAAGGGCTGCTGAAAATTCAGCTTTGCAATCACAGGAATACATAACATTTTAAAATGTATTCAAATAGAAAATAATTATTTTAAATTGCAATAATAAAAAGCATTTGTAAAAGAAAACATTCTACATACACACTACCTGTTCATAGTTGAAGGTCTCTAACATCCCTAAAATGAGCCCCTGGATCTCAGCCAGCTTTCCTTTCCCATATACAGGGTCCTGCAAGAGAGAACACATAAACAAAGATAAATTAATTTCTTATAGCTTTGATCATACTAGTAGAAACCTGTGTCTGTCTGCAGGTTTCTATCAGTGAGAAACGATTCTGAAGTAAACTTTAAAAGGATGGTCTGCAGTAAACCATCTTAAGCACAAATCAGGGAGCAAACACAGTGTGTGCTGTCAGACTGCATTCACAATGACAGCTGATAACTCTCAGATGATGAAGGAGAGCGGCCTCAGTAACATCACACACATAGCCATCACTAGCTGTTATCACAGGACTGCACACACTTGGGTAATTCTGCCCTCGGTAGGGGTTCAGATTGAAGCAGTCACAAAGTTTAAGACCTGGAAGACTCTCTCTTTCTCTCTCACTCACACACACACACACACACACACGCACACAGAGTACATAAGGTACTTCATTCATCCCATATGGAGAGAACTGGGAATACAACTTTGCAATGTAAAAATAAAACTTTGTAGCTACATTCTACTTTCTCCACACCCAACAAGATAAATGCAGCCCACTGCCCAAGGCCAAATCTGCTCTCTCTCAGGAGAGACCATCACTCACAAAAACATCTGGAATATCAAATCCCTGGAGCTCAGGTTTCTCCCAAGCCTAAATCAAACGTTCTAGTGGAAGAATGAAAACAACTCAATAAACATCACTCTTTACTATATAACACAAAAATTTAATTAGCTATCACTTCTGCTATGGGGCTACCACTGGCATATATGGGACATCCATCTAATCGTCAGAGGCCCCCATACGGTACTATAAGCCAATGTTGGTTTTTATTTTTATAGTTAAATATAGTGCAATATTGCTCTGCATCGAAGGTGCATAAAAAGACAAATACAGTATACCATGTGTTTACACATGATAATACAACCAGATAATATTGAGAGACTTTCCTGATGAAAACAAGATTAGCCTGATCAGAAATGTGAAAATTTTACATCTTTCTCACTTTTCTGACTGCTGTAATTCATCTCTTTTGAAAAGTAATGGAAATGCAATAGTGGATTGTTTCATTTGCCACTGGAGCAAAAGGGAACACGAACATATTTTGCTAGGGTCTCTCATGTTCCTCTAAAGAAGTTTAGCTTGCTATGGTTTACGTCTGCGTTCCCACTCCGGAACTGTGAAAAGGGTCTATACAACGAATGCTGTAAATAGAGTGAACTATAGGAATATTTGGCTCCTCACAATGGATTAATTTGAATTTGAACAGTAAGAATGCTCTCGCCCCAGAATGCCATGATCTGACAGGTGAAACACTACTCAGTCTGCATCCTCATGTGCCATTCATAGAAATATCTTTGGTAGATTATTACAGCAGGTCAATATTCAATACATTCTAGGTCATATCATTTTAAGGTGGCTGGTTATCTGGGTCTGTTATTACTAACACACTGCAAGCCTTATTGCTCAACTCCGATTTTTTTATTTGGCTGTTCACAATATTTTGAAAATGTGGCCAATAGCAAAATCGAGTGTGAAATGATCCTGAACTGACCCATATGCGAAAAAGAACAATAGAGATGGCGCGCAGCATGGAATTATACGGAAGTTACTGAAGTCAGTATTTACACATTCATTTATAAGGTGATGTGCCACAGAAGCCAGCAAATTTGTGCGCAGGCGATAAGAAGGACACAGACAAGGTTGAGGAGAAAGAGTGCGAAGTTTCTCATACAGTTTTTCCAAGTTTTGCTTGCATAGAGCAGTCACCGTAATACTTATATAGGGCTATTACTAACAATTATTTTGGTAATCGAGTAATCAGTTGATTATTTTGACGATTAATTGACCAGTTTTTTTGTGGTAATAAAAATAGACCTATGCAAAGACCTAAGCCTTTAAAGGGATAGTTCACTCAAAAATGAAAATTCTGTCATTAATTACTCACCCTCATGTCATTCCACACCCATAAGACCTTTGTTCATCTTCAGAACACAAATTATTTTTGATGAAATCCGAGAGGTATCTGACTCCTCCATAGACAGCAATTTAACCACCACTTTCAAGGTCCAGAAAGGGAGTAACGACATTGTTAAAAGTTCATGTGACTACAGTGGTTCATCCTTAATTTTATGAAGTGACGAGAATACTTTTTGTGCACAAAAACTAAACAAAAATAACGACTTCATTTAACAACATCTTCTCTTCTGTGTCATTCTTCCAGGTTCTACGTCAGAATGCCGGCTCAGTATTGGCCAACGCTGTTCACGTGAGCAGCACAACGCATGCGTGTGCGACTGTTTCAAAACCGTTTTACTTGGACATTCTGTAATATTTTCACTATTATTTTGCCTTTTTCCCAACTTTTTTGGAGTGTGTTACAACCATCAAAATAAAAAAAAAAATAAATAATAATAATTTACAAAACACAATTAATTTGGTCAGTGGAAATATTGGAAAAATTTCCTTTGTACTTTCGTCAGTTAAATAAAGGTTCAAGAGAAATAACAAATCACAGATTCTTTATTTTATTGCATTTCACATGAATTCCGATATGACTGTTCTGACTGAGATCACACTGCCAAACATCAGATCTATATCTGATTAAAGATCATACATGGAAGTGGCCCATATATATAGAAGTCATAGGAAATAAGTTCAAATTACTACTAGTTTTATTTGTCATGGTAGCATGGTTAAATTTTTTACTTACATTTAATTAATTCATAAGGTATATTTAATTGATTTCACTGCTTTAAAATTTAGTTATTGTATTATTAATGTTGAAGTTTTTAGAGTGTAGTTAACAACTTAAACCAGCCTGGACCAGCTGATGAACAGCTTTGACCAGACTGGAACTGTGTGTGACATGTCACACGTGTCCAGTATAGTCCGCCATCCCACGACCCCCTCTCTTGTATTTCTGTCGTGGAGTGCAAACAAATTGGAAATCAATTGTACGCTATGAATTACATAATAATGAAAACAATAATACATCAATAAGCAAGCGTTCATGGCATGCACAGTGCGTACAGCTGCAGGTGCCCAGGCGTAAGTGCACATTCAAGACAACACCTGTTGATTATGTAATATATTGATTGCGATCATCTGTTAGTATACCTTGATAGGGTTCCTTATAACCTTTCCTGTTCCCTGTCAGAGGTGCATTTGCATTCACAGCAGCGTACTAATGATTACACACTGTGAGCAAATGCCATCAAATGTCACCATCAGCAGCTTGGCTGAACCAGAGCTGCTCAGATAGATGCTGAGGCAGGGAGATTAATGAATCAACATGGGCCACAATAAAAGAGACTATCCCTGAATCAAAATAAACATGTCCTTTATAATAACAAAAACTGTAGTGACAGCAAATATTTAGTCTTAGATTTATGTAGCATCTAAATAGATCAAACACACAATTTCTCAACAAAACAGTAACTCTTCCAACCCTTCACCCACGCCAGGCTCCGTAACGTCTGGCTTCCCCACTGAGCGCTATCACCATTTGCTCTTCACCTACACTTCAAAGACAGTGTTTTATCAGGAAAACACAGGCCACTAGAATCACATTGTTCATAAAACTGGATTCTTTGCCATTAATTCATTGACAACCTTGTCTAAGTGAATGAATATTCATCTCCCCAGTACATTTTGTGCATTATATCTGTTTGTATATTGTTATTTGGTATATTGTAAAGTGTTATAAATGCATGTGATGATACTTCTTGATATTGCAGTCCCTCTAGGTGGTGTTTAATATCAAATTACTCCTTGTTTAATGACTTACATTTTGGTGGACATCACAATATCATAGAATGCATTGTATGTTTGTTATATTTATAAATATAACATATAAATGGTAGTATAAATGGGCACAAACTTTCTAGTTAACTCCCCCCATGCAAGTGAACTCACTTTCAAACAAAGGAAATCGCCGGCCAGAGAATTGCACCTTTCTCATTGGTCAAGCCAAGACTCGAAGGTGGCGACCTTCTGGAGAGTTCAAAAGGCCCCCACACACAAGTTTTTCGCTCTGCTTGTTCCCGCTTCTGGTTCTTTTTTTTTGTTCCTGTTGATAATACGTGAGGACCCGGGCTGGTAGGCCTCCATTCACTGCACAACTGCAGCGATCACAAAAGAGTCAAATTAACAGCGCAAAGTTTGTCTTCATTTTCTTCATTCAACACAGAAGATATTGTTTACAACTTCCATGCCAGCGGACCAAACCATCAAGGATTTCTCCTGAGCCTGCAGATCCGGACAGCTAAGGCATTTGCAAGTATCGTTTGAACACTAAATGGCGATTTAGTATTAAGATTGAGAACCCCCTCGTCTTTACTTTCACTTTTGATCAATTTAATGCAATTTAACACATAATAAAAATACATTTATTCAACAATATAACTGATTTGACTGCACTGACACTATTGGATGAACTGAACTGAGCTAGACGATGACATCACTGTTTTCGGCAGAGCTGCTTTATAGATTAAATTAACTAATTTAATAATTGATGATTTTTTTACCACTGACTTTAATCAACACTGATCTGACTTCAGCTGAATAATGAAACAAATGAATTCCATTTGTATCATTGAATCATTTTCCTGTTATAACTGTAAAGCTGCTTTAAAACAGTCTGTATTGTATAAAGCACTGTGTAAATAAAGGTAATAAAGTAATAAAGAACTTGTAAATCATTTGCAAATATAGTTAATTCAGAGTTTATGAACTGAAATCTCTACATTACTACATTAATACAAATTTGAATTCTTCATTCATTGTACCTGTAAATGTGCTTTTTCTGGTCAAATTGAAGTGAACTGCGGCACTAATAGAGTCTCACGAACAAGCACGTCTCCAGAGTTTCATAAGGCGGAGGAAAGAAAGCATGTAAAGTAACCAGATGAGGAGCCAAAGAAGGAACTTTAGGGATGTAGTCCAGTCTGAGATGTAATATAACTGACATCACTTGGTAAATAGCCTATGCAGGAGGAGGCCACTGAAAGGGCCTGAAGGTCTCCTGATCTCTTTAGTGACGTTTAAGAGTCAGCATTTTCTCTGAAACTGACTCCAAAAGGGGCTTCTATTAAGGGTCCTAGGGCCAATGTTAGGTCTTAGGAGGGTAGGGATGGACATTTTTCAAAAATATTGTTTACAAATATTTGGGCTAATAAAAAAAATAATATTCAAATATTTGTTTATTTAAATTAAGTTTAACAAGAAAGAAGTTATTTTTTATGGACGTATATTCATGTTTTTGTCACCACAAGCTTTTGATTTGGCACTACACAACAAGCTTACATTATCTTGGTTTTCTTTTAGAAAACATTAAAAACTGCTTGTAAACAAAATAATATACAAAAGCATTTAAGCTCAAACAGAGAGAATAGAAAAAAAAAAACGCTAATAAAGCAGACTGCACCAATTATCGTACAGAACTTACATATACACTTGAGTCTGCATATGGTTATTGTGTTTATATTGTTTCACATGTTCATGTTGAGAAAAACAAAAATATTCACATGCTCGGGTGAAAGTTGGCTCCTCAGTCTGATAACAAAAAGGCCAGCTGCAGAGAAAACGAGCTCTCTTGCAAACCTTGCAAAGTTAATGCTGTGCTAAGCAAAGTTTCTAACAGCGCTTTGTGTTTTCTGTTCTTAAACCCATCTCCCTCAATGAAACTTAAAAGGAAGCATAATGTATGTCTCGAGATCATTTTGCTATCAAATATGTTCTCATCTCGGTACAGCTGCACTTACCTGTAGTTGTGAATACAGTGATGGACAGCTGTCTTTCCTCATTCGACTGGTCAATAACAATGGTTCAGTGTTTGGATTTCATGTGATTTCTCATTGTGGTGGTGATATTATGATAACTCAGTTTCACCTGACAATGTTTGTACATGACATGTTGATTAATTTGATCAAAGGTTTTATTTTTGTAAGATCACTGAGTAAGATCAATTTGATCAAAATAATTTCAAACTTCACTGCGGCGTTTAAGTGCGTGAATAGCAGTTGGCTCTCTGCCTTTATAAAGCGGCTTTCTTCTTCAGATTGTTGACTTGTCACTGTCTGAACAAGCCCAACATAGAAGTTGCTTGCCATAGAAAAGCATTGATTTAGCGAACGTAATCACAAGCTGCTATTGTGAACAGCGCTCCACTGCTGTATGCGTTCCGGTGAGAAGATGTAACACAAGATGATGAGCTTGTGAGGAGCTGTCAAAAAAACGTTAGGCTATATTGGCGCTGTGATTGTTCATCCAAATCATCACTGAAATATTTACTTTTTAATTTTTTGTTTATTTAAAAATTCTGATCTATTATTTTCTTTTACTGTTATATAATTCAATAACATTACAAAGTGAAACTAATGCAGGTGTTTTTCATTGCATGTTTTTCAATTTAAAAAATCTTTCTAATTTTTGGTGAAAATATTTGGTAGTCAGAGGTGTGTGTATGTGTGTGTAATTGGGGGGGCGCCAGATTTTTTTGATGTTTAAAGCGCGACCAAAAAAAGTTTGAGAACCACTGGCCTAGACACAGACTGTCATGAAATACAATCTTGTTTACATGCTCTACAGCACCACCCAATGCTTTTAGTTATAACTGTGAGTTTTAGTTTGCGTGCTTAGGATTTGTCATGGATTCACGGCATTTACGTCCAGCAAAGCAACATGTAGCAAAATTAGCAAAAAATTTTTTTTTTTTTCCAAAAATGATCATAGATCAAATATTCGACTATTTGAGCACACCCCTACAGGAGGGAACTTGCAATCAGCAGATAGGCCTCAGCCGTCTGGCACCTTGCGGGAACCGAGACACCAAGGGATGTCTCCCAACCGAGGTTCCATCTAAAGGTGAGTGGCAGAGCGGAGATAGCAGCCACATGTACCTTTATGGTGGATGGAGCCAGCCCGCTGCAAGACATTCTTGAAGGAACGCAAGCACTGGACCAAACGGGCAGTTGACTGGGTTCACCTCATGATCTCTACACCATGTTACAAACAGATGCAATTTCAGGGCATAGAACTTTCTAGTAAAAGGAGCTCTAGGACTGAGAATTGTTTCAGTGACCTTAGCTGAAAGACCAGAATCCCCTCAGAAAGACCAGAAACCTATCAGGGGCCATGAGGACACACAAGAACAAATTTCTTCCGGAAGCTCAAACGTGCTGCGTAACCAGTGAGGTTCATTCTCGTGTGTTACGCAGCACGTTTGTTCTTGTGCATCATTCTGTTTATGTTCGCTGATCAGTGTTTACATATGAGTAAAAGCCGAAATTAAAATCTGTTCATCATAAAAAGCGATTCTGAAGTCTCTTAAGAAAATTTGAATAAACCGCACAATTCATATGGATTAGTTTTCTGATCTCTTTATGAAGTTTTTGAAGTGTCAAAGTTGCCATTGCAAAGGCAGTCAATGGAGAAAAAGACATCTCTCAGATTTCATCAAAAAGATCTTAATTTGTGTTCAAAAGATGAACAAAAGTCTTACGGGTGTGGAACGTCATGAGGGTGGATAATTAATGACACAATTTTCATTTTGGTAACCCTTTAAGAACAAATGGTGCAGAGTACAGAGTTAGTTACAAACTAGCTAGTAGTTACAAAGCCTCTAGTGAGGACTTTACTCTCCAATTTAAGAAACAAGTTACGAACGGTTGGTGCAACCCTACCCTGGCGAACACTTTCTAGAACTGCTGGGAGCAGAGCCATTGAAGGAAAGGTGTACAGGTGCAGCCTAAGCCACGCCTGCATCATATTATCAGCTACATCAGGTATGGTTAAAAAAACATTATCTTACTCTTTACATATGAGCTAATTAAACAATAATAATTTGTTACAGTGGAAACTGAATGAAGAACTATTTGTAAATCACGCAATAGTTAAGAGTTTGTAAATGATTTATAAGTGCTTTCTTACTGTTTATCAAGTGTTACTACTTATTAAGTATTACCAAAAATTCTTACTGACCCCCAAACATTGAAATGAACAGAATCTTTGCAAACCACAAAATAATAATAAAAAAAAGACCAGAAATTCATAAGCACGGGTTCAAAAGAAATCAAAGAAGTTCTAAGGACAGCAGGTTGAAGCAGAACAGCAGAGTGCTGGTGTAATAGTACTGATAAGGGGGAGGGGGATTGATGGGGGAAAGCTGACAGCACTGAATATGTGCAGATGAAAACAGATAAAGGTCTTCCACTGCCCAAAGCCTCAACCAATTCTTGAACTGTGGCATCGATCTCATGGAAAGAAAAATGTATGTGTGTGTTTGAAACAACTACACAAGGCTCTGAGCTGTGAAAGAGCCATTGGAAAGCAAATTTGCTGTTCAGCTTGTGCAGTGTGTCCATCAATCTAAATATGAGGATCAAGAGCGGATTGTGTGAAAGTGCATGTTCCTATTTACTGTAAATCATTTAGCATGTCCTCCATATTGAAAAGATCTGAACATGCAGTAACAGTCCCTTTGAATTTTTTTTTTACAAAATTTAGTTGAACATAAACGGCAATATATATACAAACACGATTCCAAAAAAGTTGGGACACTGTACAAATTGTGAATAAAAAAGGAATGCAATAATTTACAAATCTCATAAACTTATATTTTATTCACAATAGAATATAGATAACATATCAAATGTTGAAAGTGAGACATTTTGAAATGTCATGCCAAATATTGTCTCATTTTGGATTTCATGAGAGCTACACATTCCAAAAAAGTTGGGACAGGTAGCAATAAGAGGCCAGAAAAGTTAAATGTACATATAAGGAACAGCTGGAGGACCAATTTGCAACTTATTAGGTCAACTGGCAACATGATTGGGTATAAAAAGAGCCTCTCAGAGTGGCAGTGTCTCTCAGAAGTCAAGATGGGCAGAGGATCACCAATCCCCCCAATGCTGTGGCGAAAAATAGTGGAGCAATATCAGAAAGGAGTCTCTCAGAGAAAAATTGCAAAGAGTTTGAAGTTCTCATCATCTACAGTGCATAATATCATCCAAAGATTCAGAGAATTTGGAACAATCTCTGTGCGTAAGGGTCAAGGCCGGAAAACCATACTGGATGCCCTTGATCTTCAGGCCCTTAGAAGGCACTGCATCACATACAGGAATGCTACTGTAATGGAAATCACAACATGGGCTCAGGAATACTTCCAGAAAACATTGTCGGTGAACACAATCCACCGTGCCATTCGCTGTTGCCGGCTAAAACTCTATAGGTCAAAAAAGAAGCCATATCTAAACATGATCCAGAAGCGCAGGCGTTTTCTCTGGGCCAAGGCTCATTTAAAATGGACTGTGGCAAAGTGGAAAACTGTTCTGTGGTCAGATGAATCAAAATTTGAAGTTCTTTTTGGAAAACTGGGACGCCATGTCATCCGGACTAAAGAGGACAAGGACAACCCAAGTTGTTATCAGCGCTCAGTTCAGAAGCCTGCATCTCTGATGGTATGGGGTTGCATGAGTGCGTGTGGCATGGGCAGCTTACACATCTGGAAAGGCACCATCAATGCTGAAAGGTATATCCAAGTTCTAGAACAACATATGCTCCCATCCAGACGTCGTCTCTTTCAGGGAAGACCTTGCATTTTCCAACATGACAATGCCAGACCACATACTGCATCAATTACAACGTCACGGCTGCGTAGAAGAAGGATCCGGGTACTGAAACGGCCATCCTGCAGTCCAGTCTTTCACCCATAGAAAACATTTGGGGCATCATAAAGAGGAAGATGCGACAAAGAAGACCTAAGACAGTTGAGCAACTAGAAGCCTGTTATAGACAAGAATGGGACAACATTCCTATTCCTAAACTTGAGCAACTTGTCTCCTCAGTCCCCAGATGTTTGCAGACTGTAATAAAAAGAAGAGGGGATGCCACACAGTGGTAAACATGCCCTTATGTGTTGATGCCATGAAATTTAAAATCAACTTATTTTTCCCTTAAAATGATACATTTTCTCAGTTTAAACATTTGATATGTCATCTATGTTGTATTCTGAATAAAATATTGAAATTTGAAACTTCCACATCATTGCATTCCTTTTTTATTCACAATTTGTACAGTGTCCCAACTTTTTTGGAATTGGGTTTGTACACAATTATATAAAATTCAAAATTGAACAGAATATTAGTAAAATGTGCTTTTAAATAAAACTGACAAAACATTATTTTTAATAAAAAATGTGATCGTAAACGCAATGAGTTCGATAAAGACAAAACATAAATTAATAAATTAACATAGTGATCCAAAAATATATTTGTTTATTCAAATAATTATATAAGTGTAATAAAAACGTAGAATGATGCATCATCCTTATAAATGTTGAACTATAAGTAATTGTAATTTGATCATTTGATCCAGATAATCTGAATTAGAATTAAAATGTACTGTAACAGCGACACCATCAATTGAAGTATATGTATAAATCTTATAATCTTAAATCTTAAATTTATAATAGACTTAATATGATGCATTACAGCAGTACAGTACAGCAGATTTTATGAACCATAGCAACTGCACAAACTACATTTTATAAAACATAACCCTGAAATGTTTCCAATTCCAAGATGGCAGATCTGTTGATATATCTGGAGCAGTCAAATGCAGAATCTGTGTAAATGTCTATCTATGTCTGTCAGCAGTTTTTACACAAATAAGAACCACAGGATTTTGAGATTGAGCCTGCAATCCTATTGTCAAGTCAGAAGGCTTTAAGTCTTTCCAAACAAATCCCACATAACCAACAGAACAATAACATTTCAATCTCATACATGCCACAATCACTGGAACACAGCAACCCCTGAATGTGCACACAATGGCTGACGTTTAGTAACAGGCACACATAAAAACAGGCCAGTTGTAATAATAGCTGTAGGAGCTGTTTAAAAAAACAAACAAACAAACAAAAAAACGTATCTGCTTACCTGCAGGATGCGCTGAATGATGGCAGGTGGGGCAATGAAACTGGACATGCTGTTTAAGACTTTCATAGTGAGCTCTTTTAGTGCTGAGGAAAGAGAGAAACGATTAGGATTAACTGATCCCACTCAACTAATGTCAACCTATACATATACATATATATATTACAATCATTTTATTTAATTTTCTTTTTTATCACTTATTCATGCACAATGTGCAAATGCGTCTAGAATTTGGAATTCAATCGGTCATTCATGTGCTTGCAAATTGTAAACACAATATTTCCGACTCCACTTGAGGGCTGCATAAATCTTATTTAAAATACAGACAACTATAGTTATTTCTATTATTTAAAAAAGAGAATCCTTGTCATCATTCCAGAAGTAAAGCAAGAAATATTTAAAAATTCTTAGGGGCCTTGGAGTTACAGAGGTTGAGGACCACTGCTATACTGTAGAGAAACTCAAAACTAGTGCTTGTGTGTTTTGTGTCTCACCGTCTGAAGTGTGTTTGGCATCGGCACCTTTGAGCAGTTTCTGTGGTGACATCATCGCCTCGAGGAGTGGAAACCACAGAGCCTGAGAGTGACAGGAGATTGATGTACACACACACACAGCAAGAGAGAGAAATGTAAAACTGGGAATAAGAAGATCAATATATCCTGTTCATGAATAACACAGCTCAGGTTGTTGGGACTGCGCACACACCTCTCTCTGCTGCCGGTTGAGACCGTGTGAGCTCCTCTGACACAAAGCAATGATGTCATGCAGAGCTTCATCCACACTTTGTAACAGACTCTGCACTTCATCGCCCGTCTCCTCCTCCTCATCGTCGGGCTTGTCTGGCTCTGAGCCTTCTAGGGCAAGTTTGTGCAGTTTGCCCTTCAGGGTCTGAGAAGCAGAGATCAACAGATCGATAGCGCATTTCCACCTGCCCTTTCTGTCTCACCAGGGATATTTAAGACACTGTTCTCTGAAACAACATCTAAATGAACTTTATGAGTAAATCCATTCTGCAGACTTACAGTTTTTCGCAAAATCTAAATCAGTGCTTTAAAAAAAAGGATGCAGATTCTGCCATGGCAAGCATAATAGCTAGCATTACATTAGAACGGCAACGATATTCAAAACATTTTCAGTTAAACTGAAAGCTCATATCATACTTTTAAGGTGTGGTCACATTTACTGTTGTTTGGCAAATTTTTACAGGTGAAATCCAGTCATCAATAGAAATCTACATAATCTGGAATTTCGTGTGAAGGGAAAGATTTCCTAGGATTTCCTTGGATATGATCAAATAGATCAAAATTACCACATTTCCATACCACAACCTTCAAGTATTTCATATGTAAACACTGCATATGATTTTTCAATTAATTATACAATATTTTTGCTGGATTCATTTTAATGACATTTAAAGTCAATTAAGTTGCATTTACACTGGAAAAGGCCTAATGCACAGATCTGATATTTTGACACCTTGAATTTTTTCCTGTCATTTACATTGACTTAAGAAAGACTGTTTACTTCAATACCTCGCCAAGACAGGCATTTTGAACAAGAAGTGCATTTAATTGTTCCATCTCGTAAACACATTACCACAAAGCGTGAGCACTCTTTGCAGAGTGTGCGTGTACAGGTGCTGGTCATATAATTAGAATATCATCAAAAAGTTGATTTATTTCACTAATTCCATTCAAAAAGTGAAACTTGTATATTATATTCATTCATTACACACAGACTGATATATTTCAAATGTTTATTTCTTTTAATTTTGATGATTATAACTGACAACTAAGGAAAATCCCAAATTCAGTATCTCAGAAAATTAGAATATTACTTAAGACCAATACAAAGAAAGGATTTTTAGAAATCTTGGCCAACTGAAAAGTATGAACATGAAAAGTATGAGCATGTTCAGCACTCAATACTTAGTTGGGGCTCCTTTTGCCTGAATTACTGCAGCAATGCGGCGTGGCATGGAGTCGATCAGTCTGTGGCACTGCTCAGGTGTTATAAGAGCCCAGGTTGCTCTGATAGTGGCCTTCAGCTCTTCTGCATTGTTGGGTCTGGCATATCGCATCTTCCTCTTCACAATACCCCATAGATTTTCTATGGGGTTAAGGTCAGGCGAGTTTGCTTGCCAATTAAGAACAGGGATACCATGGTCCTTAAACCAGGTACTGGTAGCTTTGGCACTGTGTGCAGGTGCCAAGTCCTGTTGGAAAATAAAAATTTGCATCTCCATAAAGTTGGTCAGCAGCAGGAAGCATGAAGTGCTCTAAAACTTCCTGGTATACGGCTGCGTTGACCTTGGACCTCAGAAAACACAGTGGACCAACACCAGCAGATGACATGGCACCCCAAACCATCACTGACTGTGGAAACTTTACACTGGACCTCAAGCAACGTGGATTGTGTGCCTCTCCTCTCTTCCTCCAGATTCTGGGACCCTGATTTCCAAAGGAAATGCAAAATTTACTTTCATCAGAGAACATAACTTTGGACCACTCAGCAGCAGTCCAGTCCTTTTTGTCTTTAGCCCGGGCGAGACGCTTCTGACGCTGTCTGTTGTTCAAGAGTGGCTTGTCACAAGGAATGCGACAGCTGAAACCCATGTCTTGCATACGTCTGTGCGTAGTGGTTCTTGAAGCACTGACTCCAGCTGCAGTCAACTCTTTGTGAATCTCCCCCACATTTTTGAATGGGTTTTGTTTCAATCCTCTCCAGGGTGCGGTTATCCCTATTGCTTGTACACTTTTTTCTACCACATCTTTTCCTTCCCTTTGCCTCTCTATTAATGTGCTTGGACACAGAGCTCTGTGAACAGCCAGCCTCTTTTGCAATGACCTTTTGTGTCTTGCCCTCCTTGTGCAAGGTGTCAATGGTCATCTTTTGGACAACTGTCAAGTCAGCAGTCTTCCCGATGATTGTGTAGCCTACAGAACTAGACTGAGAGACCATTTAAAGGCCTTTGCAGGTGTTTTGAGTTAATTAGCTGATTAGAGTGTGGCACCAGGTGTCTTCAATATTGAACCTTTTCACAATATTCTAATTTTCTGAGATACTGAATTTGGGATTTTCCTTAGTTGTCAGTTATAATCATCAAAATTAAAAGAAATAAACATTTGAAATATATCAGTCTGTGTGTAATGAATGAATATAATATACAAGTTTCACTTTTTGAATGGAATTAGTGAAATAAATCAACTTTTTGATGATATTCTAATTATATGACCAGCACCTGTACATACACACTGCGTTCAAAATCAGTTGGCGAAGTTGGCGAACTGCACTTTAGACATTAGTCTAAGGTCATGCATTATAGTGCATACATTGAGACTGGTGACTACATGATGGTGAAATCTGTTACAAAGTATTTTGCTCTTAGTAGATGCTCTGATACCATTTTCCATTAGCAGCAGTGAAATTGCGATATGACGCAAAGATCGTCCTGGTCTTCATAAAGCATCTATTTGTAAACATCCTGTCCTTAATATTTAAGTTCCCGTAATAAGATCTGCTGACTGCACCACTCTCTTTAGTACATTATACTTCAGGGTAGTGCAGTCCCCCACACTAGGCTCTGATATGCCTAGTCAGGATACTTATAATAGTGCACTTACAGATGCTGACCAGGATGTGATGGCATGCCAAACCTCTCTAATTTGTGAAGAAAATCCGCTGACATGCTTTTTTTTTTTTTTTTTGACCTCAGCACTGGTGTGACAAGATCAGGCTAACCTCTCCGTGATAGCAATTCTCAGAAACTGCTGACCCTCTTGACTTAAGTTTCCATCGATGCAAAGGTGTATGGTCACCACCCTGAAGTTTCTTATAACCTACAATCATCTCCTTGGCTATACTGGTCTGGAGAGAGTTGCACTTGCTAAGATAGAGGTCACAGTCCTATCAACTATGCTTCTTGTGTTTCATCTTCCTTCAATTTCTATTATGCAGCCTCTCCATCTGGGATCAGGCAAGTGACCAGTTTCAAGTTAATGGCATTGCAGTCATGTCCGGTGAAACAATCATGGAATAATAAAGGTAAGAGAAGTGGGAATAAGCTTACAACCTTACAGGACTCCAGTGTTAATAGTGAAGGTAGTATACGGCATGTTTGTTTCTACTTGTACCACCTGTGTGCATCTCATCAAAAAGCCCAACATTTGATTATAAAGGAAGTCTGTTCAACAATGCAGCAGCAAAGAACCACCCACTCAAGAAGAGACTGTCTGACGGACTAAAGTGACCAACAGTTTTTACCTGCCGTTAAGATTGAGTAAATCTGAAATAACTGATAGGGCAATAATAGAAAATTCAAATAAGGCCAGAGAAATTGGTGAAATTGAGTAAATTCTCATACAGGTAGGGGTAGGGAATAAAAGTACGTGTAGGGGTACGTGAACAAAATGCTGAGTTTTGCCATTCATTTAATTCTACCCCACCTTAAAATAACAATAAAACCGAGCATGTATTTCTAATAGGAAAATACTGTAAAAGGTCAAAAACATGACATCCAATCAAATTAACTGACTGCATCCACACAAGCAGCGTGCATATGATTGGTTGTGTGCAGACTATGCTACATTAGCAAATTACTGCCATTCTCGACTATGCACCTTTGTAAAAGTGGGGATTTAGCGCTTATATGTACTACTCAAACTCACTTTGATACAAAAACATACCCTGTGTGAGTTCTTTTTAATGTTGATAATATTATATTATACAAGCAAGGAGGACATTTTTTGCAAATATCCACACACTGTGACATTGATTTTATACAACAATTTAACAAACAAAAGGGTAATATTAAGTGTTGTACATTTTAAACACATTATTGTCTGTATTGTTTGCTCTAATTTGCAACAAAATAATAATTCCAAAGAAATCCACAGTAGATCTGCAACACACAGCGAATCTACGGCTTTGAACGAATCGTGAGAGTCAAAGATTTAATAACCTATTCATAAATACTGCCACTTGCTTCATTTCTGAATTAATGAATTACTCAATGGCTCGTTTTTACCATTATTGCATATTTCTGTAGTGAACATTTTTTATTTAAAACATTATTTATGCACTGGAAAATCAATTTAATGGGGCAAATATTGCCCCTTAAAGGAAAAACCAAAGGTGTGACTGCTGTCTCAGTGGAAGAGAAGGATGTCTCAGGGGGTATGCCAATCTTAACCACTGGTTTAGCTAAATTTTAAATTTGTGTGTGTAGTAGAGAGCTGCATTGGGAGTGGCGGTTTTACCTTTGCTGTGGGTGGGAGTGGGCAGTCAAAAAATACCAATTTACAGATTTAATTTATTTACATGTAAACAATGATCGACACACATACATGTAGCGCTTCATATTTGGTAAACCCGGAAGCTTGTTTGTGCATCACATGCTAGAACAAACCTGATTGGTTCTCGCGTATCATGCACTCACATTTAAAGGATCAGTTCACTTTAAAATGATAATTACCCCAAGCTTTACTCACCCTCAAGCCATCCTAGGTGTATATGACTTTCTTCTTTCTGATGAACACAATCAGAGTTATATTGATAAATATCCTGAAGCATCAAAGCTTTATAATGGCAGTGAACGGGACCAACGAGTATGAAGCTGAAGAAAGTGCATCCATCCATTATAAACATACTCCACACGGCTACGGGGGGTTAACGCCTCTCGCAGTTCAAAAAGCTTACACTACTTCCTTTTTTCGTAAGTTGAATATGGAAGGTGATCTGGTGGAATCTAGATATTTTACTTTATAACTTGCTAAATATGGATATTTTTCTTACACAAACACATCGCTTTGCTTCAGAAGGCCTTTATTAACCCGCCGGAGCCGTGTGGAGTACGTTTATGATGGATGGATGCACTTTCTTCAGCTTCTACTTATTGGTCCCGTTCACTGCCATTATAAAGCTTTGACGCGTCAGGATATTTATTAATATAACTCCGATTGTGTTTATCAGAAAGTCATATACACCTAGGATGGCTTGAGGTTGAGTAAAGCTTGGGGTAATTTTCATTTTAAAGTGAACTAATCCTTTAAATGTGAGTGCATGATACAGAAGAACCAATCAGGTTTGTTCTAGCACGTGACGCACGATCAAGCTTCCGGGTTTACCAAATGTGATGTGCTATATGTACGCGTGTCGATCATTGTTTACATGTAAATAAATTAAATCTGTTCATCATATAAAGAACTCATATCTCTTCACAAGACTTGGATTAAACAGCTCAATTCATATGGATTCGTTTTACGATGCCTATACAATAACATTTTTTTTTATCTTTATTGGTTCACTGCAGGCAGAAATGTCTGGAAATAATTACTATTTGCCCCATTATGATTAAAATGTAAAAAAAAAAAAAAATTACAAGGTATTTTGTTATTGTTTTTCAATCATAATGGAGCAAATGCCATTCAAAGCAGCCAATAAGCATTTCAAGCTAACATGAATCCTCTTGCCCAGTTTTCAGGTTTGCTGCAGGCTTGTGTGTTGTGATGAATTCAAACCTGTAGCAGCACTTCAAAAGCTCCCTGTACATCTCCCTTCCTCTCCAGCAGGTAGGCTGTGGCCTCATGCAGCTTGTGTTTCTCTGTGATCTGTGATTAGACAAGACAGAGATAAGACTGTCAATTGTGTTGCAGTCAAATTGTCAAGATTATAAAGACAAATGATCCACTCTAAGCCGCCCACTGGATGAACAGACTCAGACTGAGAAAGTGTGTTTAGGTGAGACTGTTTGTTAGTGAGAATCCATTTCTGTAATGAAACATTCAAACATTCTGAAACTAAAGGGGGTTATGCAGAAGGCAGAGAAACACCAACTGGCATCCATGAATACAGTTGAATCCATGAATACAAAAACGGGGCAGGTAAGAGAGTGTACAGAGAAAAAAGACAATACAGACTGACAGAAACACAGTAGCAAGCAGATGGGTCTAGATATGGAGATATATACAGTACAAAGAGCAGTGAAACAAGTATAAAGCAAGATGGCAGGACTTTAGAGATGCTGTATATGTACAGTATCTCACAGAAGTGAGTACACCCCTCACATTTTAGTAAATATTTTATTATATCTTTTCATGTGACAACACTGAAGAAATGACACTTTGCTACAATGTAAAGTAGTGAGTGTACAGCTTGTATAAATTTGCTGTGCCCTCAAAATAACTCAACACACAGCCATTAATGTCTAAACCGCTGGCCACAAAAGTGAGTACACCCCTAAAAGAAAATGTCCAAATTGGGCCCAATTAGCCATTTTCTCTCCCTGGTGTCATGTGACTCGTTAGTGTTACAAGGTCTCAGGTGTGAATGGGAAGCAGGTGTGTTAAATTTGGTGTTATTGCTCTCACTCTCTCATACTGGTCACTGGAAGTTCAACATGGCACCTCATGGCAAAGAACTCTCTGAGGATCTGAAAAAAAGAATTGTTGCTCTACATAAAGATGGCATAGGCTATAAGAAGATTGCCAAGACCCTGAAACTGAGCTGCAGCACGGTGGCCAAGACCGTACAGCGGTTTAACAGGACTGGTTCCACTCAGAACAGGCCTCGCCATGGTCGACCAAAGAAGTTGAGTGCACGTGCTCAGCGTCATATCCAGAGGTTGTGTTTGGGAAATAGACGTATGAGTGCTGCCAGCATTGCTGCAGAGGTTGAAGGGGTGGGGGGTCAGTCCTGTCAGTGCTCAGATCATACGCCGCACACTGCATCAAATTGGTCTGCATGGCTGTCATAGCAGAAGGAAGCCTCTTCTAAAGATGATGCACAAGAAAGCCCGCAAACAGTTTGCTGAAGACAAGCAGACTAAGGACATGGATTACTGGAACCATGTCCTCTGGTCTGATGAGACCAAGATAAACTTATTTGGCTCAGATGGTGTCAAGCATGTGTGGCGGCAACCAGGTGAGGAGTACAAAGACAAGTGTGTCTTGCCTACAGTCAAGCATGGTGGTGGGAGTGTCATGGTCTAGGGCTGCATGAGTGCTGCCGGCACTGGGGAGCTACAGTTCACTGAGGGAACCATGAATGCCAACATGTACCGTGACATACTGAAGCAGAGCAAGATCCCCTCCCTTCGGAGACTGGGCCGCAGGGCAGTATTCCAAGATGATAACGACCCCAAACACGCCTCCAAGACGACCACTGCCTTGCTAAAGAATGTCTCCAGACCTAAACCCTATTGAGTATCTGTGGGGCATCCTCAAACAGAAGATGGAGGAGCGCAAGGTCTCTAACATCCACCAGCTCCATGATGTCATCATGGAGGAGTGGAAGAGGACTCCAGTCGCAACCTGTGAAGCTCTGGTGAACTCCATGCCCAAGAGGGTTAAGGCAGTGCTGGAAAATAATGGTGGCCAAACAAAATATTGACACTTTGGGCCCAATTTGGACATTTTTACTTAGGGGTGTACTCACTTTTGTGGCCAGCGGTTTAGACATTAATGGCTGTGTGTTGAGTTATTTTGAGGGGACAGCAAATTTACACTGTTATACAAGCTGTACACTCACTACTTTACATTGTAGCAAAGTGTCATTTCTTCAGTGTTGTCACATGAAAAGACATAATAAAATATTTACAAAAATGTGAGGGGTGTACTCACTTCTGTGAGATACTGTATGCACGTGTGCAAGATGTCTGTTCAAATATTTAGCAGGTGCCACTCAGCCTCTGTAACGGTATTGATTCTCTCTTCTGCCTGCCTGTATGTGTCTCAGTGCTTCAGCACAGCAGATATCTCCCCTACCTCCATTATTCATTCATTCATTCGTTCCTCCAGGCATCTTTCTGCCTGAGCCTGTCAGTTGGTACCCTAATTCCATCAGATTGGAAACCTTTACTTGCTCTATCAGTGGTTTCATGTTGATTGATTAGATAGTGTGTGGTCTCCTAATCTCCAACCTGCCCTGCCAAACCTGTAGTTTGAGGGGTGAATTTAGTAATCATCTGTATTTCTGTGCAAAAACTGTCTTATTTAATAATCACCAACAATTCGGTTTAAACAGTCGCTAAATGTGGTGAACTCACACTGCAGCATGATTACTGAAGTCATTCTCAAACTTTTCAGCATAAACATGCCTTCTTATGTAAATTTGGCTTATTATAGATTGCGCCTTATTCACAAAATCTGTCTGCTGGCAATTAGCATCACACTACTTAAAATGCAAGTTCTCACCCTTTAAGACTAAAGAATTTTATTGCATGGACAAAAATAGCTGGAATATTCTGCAAATGTCTTCTTTTGGTAAAAGCGATTTGAATGGACTTTCTGAGACTGAGAATAACCAGGAAAATTTACATTCATTATAGAAAATTCTATTAAATTAAATGTATAAATTACTTTTTACATTTTATTACACTTTTTTTAAGGCCTGGAAATTACATTTTTAAACAAAATACCAAGGTATTTACATGTTTTCCATGATTGTGTAAATTTTTTTTATTCATTTTTGCAGTTGTTCAAATTAATAGTGTTATAACTGGACATATATTCAGATGCCTGCAGTAGTCAAACATATTTTGCACAATTTTAATGAGCCAATCCAGGAGTCTGGATATCAGGGGTGGAGGTGTGCTGTACAGTCAAAGAAAAGTGTGCCAGATTGCGGTAGACTGCTGCATCCTCAACAGCCTAGTACTCAGAAGAAGTATGTAAATTGTATTCATCATTGATTTGCTGGCGGCATTTGAGTCATTACTTGAATTCCTTTAGTGAATTGGTTTGTGTAAAACAATATGTCTGAGTCTGTGTGCAAAATATATTTTTCACATTTCAAATCCGTCACTATCTGTAGGACCAGCTGCTATTTGCTGAATTTTTCTGATTTTATTGGAATGTTACATTGGGGTTAAAGTTTTTTGGTAGCTGAAAGCATTATCAAATTACCCCAAATATATAATAAACAAGTAAAAGCGGTTTGTAAAAGGGATGGATGAAAACATTCAAGGTAAAGGGGATTTGTGGAGCTTTGAGAATTAAGGGCTTCTTAATTCTCCCGAAATCTGCAGTATTCAGTGCACACAGATTCTATGGTTGTACTTAAGAATTTGCTTTTCATTTAGGATGCTGACTTAAAAGATAGTGCCAACATAAAGGCAGTAGACCTCTAGGCAGCTCACTAGTCTTTGTAACAGTCAATGTGTATGTGTGAGATGGGTTGATTTATACCTGGATGGCCTCCTCCAGTCTGTAGTCCTGAGAGGTCTTAAGGAAGGCGATGACCTGCTCAGGACTGAACTGGCACAGTAGATCCACTAACAGCTCATGAAGATCTGAGCCCAATCTTAGGACAGTCCGTGGATTCAGACCCTCTCTGGAGCTGTTACAGAAAGAGAAAACCATAAATCACCTGGAATAAACCTAGAAACCATCACAAAGCACTATGAGAAAATAATGATTTTTAAATAATCAGGATGTCATGTTGCAAAATGGTCATTTATTTGATTCAACAGACTACAGCTTTAAGCATCACTTTCCAGATGTACTTCTACACACAGCACATAAGAGCAGACTGCTCAAGGCAATGGCTCTCATAAAAACCTTCAACAGTCCTTCAAAGCCAACTTCTGCTTATTGATGTTTAAGACTACTGGCTTGAAAGTGCCAAGAACAAGATCAACAGCCAGACCAAACCAAGGACAAACAGACCTTAAAGACTAGAACATGAACATACTACCAACTACAGAGAAGGAGAGAGGGAGAGAGAGCAGAGTCTTTCATTTGTAAGGCATACAACTTACTGGCCTTTCCAATAAGGCACATTAACTATAATAACATTTTATTCAATATTTAAATAATATAGAGTAGAGCTTTATTGTCATTGTAAACAACGAAATTACACAGCCATTCAAAAGTTTGGTATAAGCAACTTTTTTTTTATTTAAGGTAGTATATTCTACTCACCAAGGCTGCTATAACCTTATAATAGTAATATAATAATAATAATAATAAAAACTTGCCGTTTTAGCGATTCTTTGACCCAGTCGCCTTGCCATAATAATTTGGCCTTTGTCAAAGTTTCTCAGATCTTTACGCCTGCCCATTTCTCCTGCATCCAACACACTGATTTAGAGAACTGATTGTTTGCTTACCATCTAATCTACACAGACCTTAATATGTGGCTTTGTTATGAGATGATCAACGATATTTGCTTCACCTGTGACTGGTATTTTTATACACACACACACACACACACACACACACCTCACTCCTAAGACTATCTAAAAAAGAAGCCCCCTTTCATAAAGCTACAAACAAATGATGCATCATTTGTTCATCTCCCTCTTGATTCTCCCATCCCCCCCACCTCTCTCAATTTCTATTTCTCTCCCAATCAAGTTGTCATGTAGAGTGGTTTTCTCAGAGCTCAATCATAGCCAAGCTCTCAAATCAAAGCCCAATCAGCCAACATCAGCTCCTGCTGTATGAAGCATGTGACATAACACATTCTCTTCACATGTGAGATGTACTGTTCTAGTCTGGTATGGCATCTTAAAACTTCAAAGAATCAAAAATCAAAAAATCAAAGAACATAAAAATGATGCATTCTGAAAGTACGCAGTTGAATTAGGACAAAACAAAGCAGCATACACTTCCAGTTTCTGGCAGTTGTTTTTTTATCAAAGCGACAGTGAATGCAGTTTGTTTTTGTAAATACTAGAGCACATATCTGTACTACAGATTAAAAGAACAGACTTATATATATAAAAAAAAAAAAAAAATCTGTCATTGTTTATTCACCCTAATATTGTTCCAAATATGCATGACTTTCTTTCGTATGTGGAACACAAGAGAAGATATTTTCAAGAATGTTTGTGACCATACAATACAGGATAAAAACACCGAGACATTTTTTTTTTACATTATCTTGTTTGTATTCCACAGAAGCAAAAATCTATTAAGGTTTGGAATAATATGGTGAGTAAACGGTAGGGGTTGCACGACTACTGATTTCTGCTAGTCTATTTCTTCTCAAAACAATACTCGAGTTACTCGACTACTCGTGGTTCACGCTACTGTAAATGAAAAGACATGAAATAGTTCTTATCAATAAATGTTTATTAATTCATAGCCTAATGCAACAATTACATAAGTAAACTCTCAAAACATTATAATTATGACATTACATATTTTAATTTTCATGTAACAGAGTAAAGCCAAATAAATAGCTGCACGCAACATTGTAATCCTAACATTCACATCTTATATGCAAACTATATGTGCATGCATACAGTAATTTGATAATAACTTATAATAACAACTTTATTATTTACCAAGTTTTCAACAGTAATAACAAGAATGAATATAATCTTACTTCAACCGGCTTGAAAGTTTATAGACTAATACAAGTCATCGCCGCTATCGTCATCTCCCCACACGCAGTCTTTGGTCGAGCTCATGGATCGCTGGTTTGCATTTAGAAATACAAGCGCATCGAGAGATCAGTAGTGAGGGAGACGTTCTTGCCTTTCATTTCAGACACAATGTCTGCTTTTAGAGAGTCATATTTGTTTACAGAATTCACCAATGCTCGCTTGCTTCGTGATGTGCGTCTCACTAACATTTGTCTTTGTTGTTGGATGTTTCAATCATAGGTAGTTGTGCATAGCTGTCTTACTGCTGTTGTATTTTAAAGTAGTCTTACAGAGTTGGCAAATTACAATATTTTTGTCATCCTTGATGAAATACTTCCACAAATCTGATGCGTGGTGTCTGTTGGTGATGTTCGCATTTTGAATTCATTTATGGTAAATGCACGCTTGAGTAGTTGATTGTTTCCAACAGCGCCGACTAGTGGTTGAAGTAGTCGATCTCTCGACTACTCTATGCAAGCCCTAGTAAACGGTGACAGAACTTTTGGGGGAGCTATCTCTTTAAGGCAGAATGGGGTAAGATGTGTCAGTGGGTGCCACCCTTAAAGTAGTCATGGTCAGAATTATTGGTACCCTTGGTAAATATGGTAAATATGAAAGATGGCTGTAAAAATAAATCTGCATTGTTTCGCAAAAATCTACTCAACCAAATTAATCCAATCATCTAAAGATATTACAATTATGCATGGCAGAGGTGTCTATATTGTCTTAATGCACGGTGGGGAGGAGAGTTTGAGTGGCCAAAGACTCTCTATAGATCACAGCTGGAGAATAGCAGAAATTAGAGTCTTGTGGTCAGAAAAAGAAATTAGAAAAATCCTCTGCTCTGATCCAAAATCAAATCTTTCACATACATGGAATCATGGATTCTATCAAATACCAAAATATAAAAAAAAAAATCTAAACCTGACCACTTCTGCTATAAGTCTTATAATGGACCATGGTTTGATCTTCCATCAGGACAATGATCCAAAACAAACATCCAAATCAACACAAAAATGGGTCACTGAGCACAAAATAAAGCTTCTGCCATGGCCATTCCAGTTCCCTGACATGAAACCTATAGAACATGAGTGGGGTGAACTGAAGAGGAGAGTGTATCGACATGGACTTGGGAATTGAAGGAAGTGGAGGCATTCTTTATGGAGGAATGGTTTCTGATCTCTTTTTAAGTGTTATCCAAATTCATCAGGCATTATAGATGACTGTTATCTTGGCACACAGAAGTTGAAAAAAGTATTGAATAAAAGGGTAATTAATTGTGGCCAACATGTATTGGAGAAAAACATTTATTTCATAAAGAGATTCTCCCCAATGAATGGGTAGATTTTTGTTTTGTTTTTTTTAATAAAAGATCAAAAGGATTAAAAATGCATATTTATTTTCATTGGCTTCTTTATTCATATTTACTAAGGGTGCCAATAATTCTGACCATGACTGTAGGAAACTGTGCATATTTTTGTCACTGTGCATTTTTTTTCCCTAAGTAAATGTTGTACATGGCCTGTAAAATATATATTTTCCATATGTAATAATATATATCATACATGTTGGTGAATTGCCAATAAATAAAACCATGCCAATTATTAAATCAAATGTTTTTAACCATTTTAAAAATGTAAATTATTCACATATTGTCCTTTATTTAACTGAAGTCATATTTCTAAGACTGTTTTATATAGATGCATTCTTCAATATACAGTTGATAGATTATTAGTTTTATCTCAATCTAATTTTGCCTTGCTTAGAGGAATAAACCTTAAGTTAAAAGTGGCACAGCGTATGTCGTTCTCCTGGAAGTGTTACATTTAAAGTTTCTGCCAGAAGGTATTGTCACAGATTAGACTTTTATTTTTTTTTATAGTGAAGTCTGTAGTGTGTCCTTATCACTACTGTGACTGATTTCATCACTACAAGAGTCCCAGAGTGCATGCATCAGGAAAAGAGGTCTTTATTTATACAAACTATCCTAAATGTACTCAGCTCTGTTGTCCAAGGTGAGGCTCTGTGACAAATTGAGATGGGAGGTTTCTAAGGACAGAAGGATCAAGAGGAGAAACATGCTTTGAGGCCTGCCCTGAGAGGAGACAGCAGTCAGGAAGGACACAGTAAATTCAGATTTTTTTCCACAGATGAGTTTTGCCCCAGAGGTGCCATATGTCCTATAAAGGTCACCGTAGGTCAGCTACAGCAAAAACAGAGCTGTAGCTCTGAGGGTCTGCCATGCTGCAGAAATGAGCAAGCATTGATGTGTGTCTGTGTCTGAAACTAAAGCAGCTGTAAATTGGGGTGAATATGTAACAATAAAATCTAGATGTATACCTTTTCAGCAATAACACGCAAAACGCAAGGGGTGCTGCTAGGGTGTTAGGGTCAATATTAGATGCAGTTGAGGCTGCATTAATATTGGCGTTCTGGGTGATTGCTAGCCAGTTTAAATTAAAGTCAAGATTAATCACTCAGTCTCCCAGTTGAAACTGGCTTTATATGTTAGCTACTCTAAAAAGATTTTGGGCCAATTTCATTCAATGGATCAGTATCTTATATGCTAAACCAGAAGCTTCAGTCCTTAAAAACTTGACACCATCTGCCTCGTTCTCACTATACAGAGGAACATGACAAGGCTGTCCCCTTTGCCCCCATCTATTTGCACCAGCGATGGAACCACTGTGCCTTTACCCCAGGCTTACAAGACAAGGTTCTTTCCCAATGGAAGCAAAAGGGTTTAATTTCCATAAGAGACCTGTATATTGATAATAAATTTGGTTCATTTAGTCAAATTAATATATAATATTTTATCTACAGTTTTTTCCCGTTTTTTTTTTTTTTTTTCTTACAAATTAGAGATTTTACTAGGAAACATTTCACAGGCTTTGAAAACATATTTATACATTCAGCTCTTGAAGCTCTAAGTAATCACAGTCCTGTGGAACAAGGCATGTCTCTTTCTTTTATACTCTACTACTAAACAAGGTGAACACAATGGAAGAAGGAATTGTCTAGTGATTCATGGGAAAGTTGTCTTAATAAAATTCACAAATGATCCATTAACTCTAGACACGCTGTGATCCAATTCAAACTTATCCACAGCCTTGATTATTCGAGGACCAAACTACATAGGATTTACCCAAATATATCCTCTACATGTAACAAAATGTAAAATTCCAGAAGGTACGTTGTCTCATCTTTTCTGGTCATGTCATAAAATTTGGCCATTCTGGGGGTGTACATTTGAATTTCTCTCAGCAGCATATAAAATTGATTTGGCACCTGAGCCAAAAATGGGCATTTTTGGGGATACTTAGAGTATAGGAAATAAATATTTATCACAGGCTGTTTCATTATGCATGATCTTAGCAAAGAAGGCAATTTTACAGAAATGGAAATCTGAGTCTGTGCCCATATTTGAAATTTGGCTCAGAAACCTAAGTAATGTGTCACCCCTCGAAGAGCTGAGATATAAGTTAGCAAGACACTGACCCAAATTAATCCTTACTTAATCTTGACTTATAACTTCTTAAGTGTCAAGGATAGATGTGTACTCTGTGTGCTTCGACTAGTCTTAGATATTGTCTGTTATTTCAACAAGGAACTATAGTACATCCAACAATTAGGTTAATAAAGATTGTTACCTCCTTTTGTTTTAGTTCTTGGTAATGTTAACGTCAAAGAGAACAAATATTAGAGAGCTAGGATAAGTTGCAAATTTTTCTTTCCATTCATATATTCTTTTTACTTATTTAGTTGACTTATTTTCCACTAACGTGTATGAACATATGCATACAAACTTGCAACAATCCACATATATCTATGGTATGAGTATGCAAGTATGTGTGATCATGTATGAGAATATGTATAAATGCGCATGTATGTGTATAGATAGGTGTGTTTAAGTATATGCATGTGCACATATATGTATAATTATGTATGTATAGTTTTTCCCTTATGAACGTGTGTGTATGTACACTACCAGTCAAAAGTTTGGACACGGTAAGATTTTTAATGTTTTTAAAAGAAGTTTCGTCTGCTCACCAAGGCTGCATTTATTTAATTAAAAATACAGTAAAAACAGTAATATTGTGAAATATTGTTACAATTTAAAATAACTGTTTTCTATTTGAATATATTTTACAAAGTAATTTATTCCTGTGATGGCAAAGCTGAATTTTCAGCATCATTACTCCAGTCTTCAGTGTCACATGATCCTTCAGAAATCATTCTAATATGATGATTTGCTGCTCAAGAAACATTTATGATTATTATCAATGTTGAAAACAGTTGTGTACTTTTTTTTTTTCAGGATTCCTTGATGAATAAAAAGTTCAAAAGAACAGCATTTATCTGAAATACAAAGCTTTTGTAACATTATACACTACCGTTCAAAAGTTTGGGGTCAGTAAGAATTTTTATTTTATTTTTTTTAAAAGAAATTAAAGAAATTAATACTTTTATTCAGCAAGGATGCATTAAATCGATCAAAAGTGACAGTAAAGACATTTATAATGTTACAAAAGATTATATTTCAGATAAATGCTGTTCTTTTGAACTTTCTATTCATCAAAGAATCCTGAAAAAAAAATATTGTACACAAATATTTTGTACAATTGTACACAATAAATGTTTCTTGAGCAGCAGATCAGCATATTAGAATGATTTCTGAAGGATCATGTGACACTGAAGACTGGAGTAATGATGCTGAAAATTCAGCTTTGATCACAGGAATAAATTACTTCATAAAACGTATTCAAACAGAAAACAGCTATTTTAAATTGTAATAATATTTCACAATATTACTGTTTTTACTGTATTTTTAATTAAATAAATGCAGCCTTGGTGAGCAGACGAAACTTCTTTTAAAAACATTAAAAATCCTAGCGTGTCCAAACTTTTGACTGGTAGTGTATATGAATGCATATATTATTAGTATGCATTCTTATCAAGTTAATTTTATTTATTAATTCATTTTATTTATTTATTTATTTTTCTTTTTATTCATTTAAATATACACATATATATATACACACGTCTATATTTCTGTATTCAGTCACTTATTCATTAATTTACTATGAGTACAACATGTATGACTTTTAATATTCACGAATGATGGCAGTGTGAAGTCTTGTTTCAAGAGAACATATTGTGATTGCTATTAATGGTTCCGTGTCATGAAAAACAAAATTAAATATTAAAAAGTTAAGATGAAACATAAGTAATGACAGATAGATTGAGAAGATTGAGTTATAACATTTTGATTAAACATTACAAATGTCAAAAATAAATAAAGTAATTAATTAATTTTAAAAATGAAACACGTATGGATGAATCCTTCACAATAAGATCAATAACATGCATTTAAAAAAATTGATAGGGTGAATTTTCATGCTGACTTTGGAAAAACCCATCTATATTTAAACACTAAACTAAATTCAGTTGCTTAAAACACTACAAATGAATTTAGGCATCAAATCATGTACAGTATAAAAAAATGGATATTCACATTTTCAGCAAAAGAAATCTACATATAAAAATATGGGACATGAGCATGTGCAATTAACTCTCTAATATCAGTCGCTGTGGTACAGAAATATTGTGTGATATACTGTACGTAGGATATATCTTTAATATTGTGGTCTCCATATACTGTAATTATGGGATAGGTCTATGGGAGTTTTTAATTTTGTTTTGAATTACAAGTCTGATGGTGGAAAATTTCTTTTCAAATTAAAACTAATTAATCAGATTTTTCCACCTTTCATCCAATCAGAAAATCTCACATATAAAATATACCGCCATTACCTGCCTGTAA
Source organism: Hypophthalmichthys nobilis (assembly GCA_037950665.1). Lineage (NCBI taxonomy): Eukaryota > Metazoa > Chordata > Actinopteri > Cypriniformes > Xenocyprididae > Hypophthalmichthys > Hypophthalmichthys nobilis. Next base: position 21,547,916 of record CM075480.1, on the reverse strand, counting down.
ACCTCAGTTCAGCAGTGAAAAGACTACTGTATTGTCAGTTTGTCCTGCTTTCTGTTTTTAACTGAAGGCTGTCAACAGCAGCATGTGCAAAAATCACTACAGATAGTGATCTTAATCCCTGAGACCAGTTTGTCACAGGCAGAAGAAAGACACAAGCTAAAATGTGGGGGCCGGGCGTAACGGACTCCAGGACAATAAAAAGGGTACACGAAAATAAAATACTAGGTCAAGATAAATGTATGTGTGGGAGAGGTCATTTGAGAAAAGAGATAAAGGAACAATGTTTGAGACAGAGATACTGTAGATGACAGACATGGCTGTTATTTTGACAGAGACTCCAGCTAAAAGAATTGCAGCTGTTCACCAATAAATGCATTTTCTTGAAATTTTGTAGTCGGATTCATATTTATGACATAATAAACAGTGCAGGTCTATTTAGCAACATTTACACTGAAAGGCCTAAAGATCCTATATTTTGAATCATTACTGCAGGGCACATATATTTGACATCCCTAGTGCTCTGAAAATTTTCAATAAGTATGTTTAAATGCAAAGTATGATTTCATTCATACTGAAACAATAACACCCAGATACACAACAGTGTGGTGTGCTGTCTTGGTCACATCACGGCACTCCACACACTATAGGAACAAAACTGTTAAATCTATGATTTTATCGTCATGTTTGTGGTCTCTCACATTTTGAAAATCTGGTAAGACTTTAAAAATCTTTTAGGGCGTACTCACACTGGGCACAGTGCGCCCTGCCACGACTGTCCCTTCTCTTCTCTCCCCAGCTGGCCATCGCTCACATTGCACTTAAAGAGTTAGTTCACCCAAAAATGAAAATAATGTCATTTATTACTCACCCTCATGCCGTTCCACACCCGTAAGACCTTCGTTAATCTTCAGAACGCAAATTAAGATATTTTTGTTGAAATCCGATGGCTCAGTGAGGCCTGCATAACCAGCAATGACATTTCCTCTCTCAAGATTCATTAATGTACTAAAAAAATATTTAAATCAGTTCATGTGAGTACAGTGGTTCAATATTAATATTATAAAGTGACGAGAATATTTTTGGTGCGCCAAAAAAACTACTTATAACTATAAAACTACTATAATAACGACTTATATAGTGATGGCCGATTTCAAAACACTGCTTCATGAAGCTTTGGAGCGTTATGAATCAGCGTGTCGAATCAGTGGTTCGGAGCGCCAAAGTCACGTGATTTCAGCAGTTTGGCAGTTTGACACGCAATCTGAATCATGATTCGACACAAAAGATTCATAACGCTCCAAAGCTTAATGAAGCAGTGTTTTGAAATCGGCCATCACTATACAAGTCGTTATTTTGTTTTTTTTGCCGCACCAAAAATATTCTTGTAGCTTTATAATATTAATATTGAACCACTGTACTCACATGACCTGATTTAAATATGTTTTTAGTACATTAATGGATCTTGAGAGAGGAAATGTCATTGCTGGCTATGCAGGCCTCACTGAGTCATCAGATTTCAACAAAAATCTCTTATATAATTTGCGTTCCGAGGATTAACGAAGGTCTTACGGGTGTGGAACGGCATGAGGGTGAGTAATAAATGACATTATTTTCATTTTTGGGTGAACTAACCCTTTAATGTTCCGGGCTGGAGCATGCTTACGTCATGTACATGCAACTTTTTCTTTTGAAGAAAACAGGAAGAAAAGCACTTTTGCTAATAGACAGCCTAATAGATTTATCATTTAGTCGGCACAGCGATTATCACTTGATTATGCTGCACGTCATCTTCAGAAATATTAAGATATTTTTGATGAAATCCAAGGTTTTTTTTTATCTCCCATAGAAAGCAATGAAATTACCACATTCAAGGTCCAGAGAAGTAGCAAAGACATTGTTAATATAGTCAACGTGACTACAGTTGAGGTTCATTTTCGTGTTTTACGCAGCACGTTTGAGCTTCCGGAAGAGGTTTGTTCTTGTGCATTATTCAGGTTCGGTTGAGCTTCTGCTTATGTTCGCTGATCAATGCTTACATGCGAGTAAAAGCCTAAATTAAATCTGTTCATCATAACAAGCGATCGATTCTCTTCAGAAAATTTGGACTAAACCGCTCTATGCATATGGATTCGTTTTCTGATCTCTTCTCTGATGAAGTTTTTGAAGCGTCAAAGTGGTAGTTGCAATGGCTGTCTATGTAAGGAAATCTGACAGCATTCTGTCATCAAAAAGCTCTTCAAGCAGGCATGGTATGGAGCGGTCACACTAATCAAACGGACCAGACTTTGGGGGTCAAACCTGCTCGGGCATGGTTCAGATCGCCTAGTGTGAGTACACCCTTAGTGTGGGCCAACCTTTATATATATATTGAATGGTCTCTTCTTTCAGATTCCTCACTCTTTAGTTCTCATTTGTGTCTAATCAACTGTTATAGGGACAAAAAATATAGTTTAAGTTACGTTAAAAATATATTGTTTAGTTTAAAAATGCAAACTACAAAGTTTAATGGCTGTTAAACAATATTTATAGCCAATATTTTTTCTAGTTCACCTGCCATTTGCAGGTGAGGCAAGGATGGTAAGGAAACAAAAAGAGAATGAATGATAAAAGATGATAGTGTTTCTCCATTTGCCCTGGAGAGAGATCTATGATGTGTGACACTTTAACTGCACACCATCACTCTATTACCAAAAAAATAAAAAATAAAAATGACAGAGAGGAGATAAGTAAAATGAAACAAAACTGCAGAAGAGAGACAGTGTCGCAGAGGGTACTGCTATTATTACCTGGGGTCCAGGAGGCACTTCAGAAACTGGAACACCAAATAGTCATCCTGCAGACACAGAACATAGAGAGCTCAACATCAAAATATGATTCACTTTCAAATGGATTGCAGTCATGTAGAAGAACAGCCTTGGGATCTTGTATCAATATATTGCAAATACTGTTCATTTGCTTCAAATACTACACAAGAGGGTTTACTATAGTACAGGCAAATGAAGCCAGATACGTGTCTGACAGATGAAATGTTTGAAATGAGATATCGCATACATCAGACATTATAGTGTCCAAGCACGCACTACAAAAATCAAGCTTGTGGCCTTTGATGTTTTAGCCTTCAACAAGAAGTCCAAAGGTGTACCAATTTCAGTACCATAGCAAAAACTGTTGGAACTATTTCACTATTTTATTTAAAAATAAAAATCTTAATAAATGTTTATTTTTTATGGTGATAATAATTATAAGAAAATAATACATTTAAACAGCATGTAGCCTTCAAATGTTTATAAGTAAACATTGTTTATAAAAAGATCAAGCGAAAAATTAGTAATAAAACGAAGGATAAAGAAACGCATTCACATTACATAGAACAAGTGGCAGGTCTATTAGTTTGCATTTACTTAATGCACAGCTATTTTGACATACAGTATCAGATGTTTTGTCCCATCTGTTGCTATGGGTATATCACCATCAAATATTGCCATTTCGGATTCAATCACATATTTAAATACAGTTGTAAATCGAGAAAATTTGCAGTGTAGTGAGCAGCATGAAAGACAAAACTTTTATTTAAGTTGTGTGGTTATAAACAGAATGCGAGCAAAGTGCGCTCCCTTTATAATCACTGAAGCTGTCAATTCAGTGCCTGCTCACTGAGATCTACACTCCTGCGAAAACTCCCACTATAATCAAAAAAATCTGTCTACACTGCACTCTCTTATTTGCATCGTGCTTACACTTTGTTGGTAGTAATGAAAGGATTTGTGAGCATGCAGAACTCTAAAGCGTGCGGAGAAAGAAACCTCTGGTGTTGAGTAAATTCTGACTAACTTAACTTTGATTGGCCATTGTGATCACATACTTAAAAGATATGTCTGTGATTGGCTACAATGATCAACGCTTCAAAAACACATTGTAAAAAGAAACCTTTGATGCTCTTCACAAAGTGCTAACACAGATACACACAGGAGCTTTTGAAAGCAGCAGGTACCGAATATACCCATAAATCTGTACTACAGGTACTGCAGAAATGCTGGTTTCGTCACATTTTTAAAATTTCAGTACCGACTTGGTACCAAAGAACCAGTACTTTTGACAACTCTAGCTAATAGAGTCTAAAGCCGCTTTTCCACCATCGGGCCGAAAGGTTCTCATTGCGTAACTGTTCCACTCCGTGCCGATCCGAACCAGCTGGTATGGTTATGGTTTCGTTTTCCACTGTGGGGCTGATAACGGCCGCTCTTTGGAATGTAATATAAAAGCGTCAGTCATTGCCTTGGTAACGCAACGGTTTACTTATGATATGAGATGTAATAACGACCGCGTTATGGCAGATTATTAGATATTTCTTTTAATTTTATTATTCATTTGTGTTTACGTCGCTCAAATAGAGCGCTTAGCCAGCTACGGAGAAACTGGTAGCCAGGCAACAGACAAGTGACAAATCCTGTGTGCTGACATCACTTCACGGATTCTACCAGCACGATTCAGCAGGGTTAGACAACCGTGGCGAGAATTCCATGCCGAGAACGGTTTGTACGTGCCGTACCAGGCTCCCGTGGAAACACAACTGGAACCATTCTAAGAACCGTTCGGCCCGAAGGTGGAAAAGCAGCTTAAGTTTGTGTGAGAATGCACTGCAGCTATCTGTTTACACTAACATGGAATTTGGAGCCACAACAGCTCATCAAGTGGAGCAGATTAAACACTTTATCATACCTACAATAATGCATTTTCCTTTTAGCATTATGTGTAAGAGTTACTTTTGTTGTTGGCTAGTTCATTTGAGATAACTGGAAAGTTTGAAAGCAGAACATAATTTTCATCTCCAGCGACATAAAATAGTTAACCCTGAGCATGGCATGGGTCTGGCCTATGTGATTAAAAATCTGCTCAGTTTTACCATTATTATTCTTGTCATCGTCATTTCTATCACTTTGCCAAATTCTCCAGACTTTAATGAACTATAAATCATTAAAACAGCATTAATGTTATTCTCACACTAGTCTTTGACTGTGAAAAAAAAAAAAAAACCCTTAACACTTAAAACCCTCATTCCCCTCGTATCTTCTCATCGGCACATATGTTTGCACAAGCAGGCTTTTCAATTAGCACCTTTCTGACAGTGTGCGAGAGATAACGCAAACCCAATTACACACAGCACTGCAGACAGAGCCTAATCCATTTACTGACACACACACGTCGGCCTCAGGGGAGCCTCTTCTCTCTCACAGACATTCACTGACACTATCTTAAGAGGAGTGAATAGGAGCTGATACAATGCACATAAACATTAACACACACTACAAAGGGGAATCAACACACAATACAACACTGACAGGCACCTTTAGAAATGCTTTTCTTAACAGCCCAGTCTGTCAAAATTAAAATTGTGTGTACATGACAGAGTGCATTATATTGTAACTGAAAGTAAATGCAATCAGAAAACAGTACAGGGCAGATTCTAATTGTCATTTCAACATGTCTGGAACATGTGTGCTAAAGGGATAGTGGAGCTTTTAAACACTCCCATGAAGCCAATGTCAAGTCAACATAGACACCGTTGACATACAGCAATGTTGCATACCTGCAGAGATGTGATGATAGACTGCACCTCATCTGCAAAGTGCACCGCCACCAGCTCTGCTGTCTTAGCCGCGTTAATGCTAACCAAATCCTGTAACAGAAAAACAATTAGAAAAACCAATGAGAATTCATAAAATCAGGTTTCACGAGAGTAATCTTTACAGTATAGTGGGGTCCAAAGGACTACTAGTGAAAAAAACATCCTTTTTTAAAATAAATTCTTCTTTATTACAAATAATTAGGGCTGTCGATTTAATGCGTTAACTTTATTAATTAGTTCTGGGGAAAAATAACGTGTTAAAATTATTATCACATTTAACGCACTTGCCCCGCCCCAGACCTATGTAGCTTATCTTACATTTCATAAAGTTGATTGGTGACGAACATGAGGCAGGGCAACAACTCACTGCGTGATGTAGCCTATAGAATAAAGTTAGAATGCCCCTAAAATTCAAGATATCTGGGCAAAAATGCCCCTGTATGAGTTGTTGTCTCATATTTATATCATGATATAGTTGAGCAATATCACATGAGTAACGAGCACAATATTACACAAGTGCTGTTTTTGTCCCAAATAGCACGAGTGCAAACGTCCTATTTTACTTATTTGAAAATAAAATAATTAAATTGAATGTTTATTTTTTATAATGATAATAATTGTGATATTGATAAAAATGTGATATTGATTTTATACAACAGTTTAATAAATAAGAAGTTAAAATATTTAGACACAATATTGTCTGCTTTTGCTCAATTTTGCCAAGGAAAATATTACCTATAAAGCCAGAGCAGAACTGTTGTTGTGCATCTCTGAGCAACACACAGCGGTATTTCTTTTTTAAATGAATCCGTTTTTTGAGCGAATCAATCGGGGAACCAATGATTCAACGGCTCATTCATAAAGAGAGACATTTACTTCATTTCTGAATGAATCAGCTGTTTGAACCAATTGAAATATTTAATATTTCCATATTAAAAAAACAACAAAACAAAACAAAACAAAAAAATTAAAGATATACTTCACCCAAAAATTCTGTCATCATTTACGCATCCTCATGGCCATTGAAGCCTAAAAGTTTGTGTAATAAATTCTACGTTGAATCAAATTAAAAAAAAAAAAAAATTCTAAAACTTTTTCTACTTTTTGTAATGTCTATTTAATGCTATTTTGATCATAGCACAATAATGAATTTAAATTATCTTTTGGGGTAATTTCTCCAAATTTGATGTTTGATTAATTTAAGTTAAGATTAATTAGATTTATTAATCGCCACAACGCGTAATTAAAATTTTAATTACTTGACAGCCTTACAAATAATATTATTGCCATAATAATTTCTTATTGTCTTTTTGGTATGTTGCTTTAACCCTGCAACACCTCAACAGCCTGTTGTACCATGATTGATATACTCACATTTTAACATGATTTTTCTAAAACATGATGCATGAATAATCAATTGAACCTAATTTGATTCTGTCCAGCAAGTGTTCATCTTAAAATATTACTAACAATGTAAAATTTATTTGTAAGTTTACTTTATAAAAATCAGTAACAGTTGCACCACAAAAAGTACCACAAGGTTTTCAAATTATACTAAAAGGTCTTTTACTTACTAAAAAAATAAATAAATAAATATCAATCAGACAACTGAAGGCATGTAGGAATTTGTGTGCACCAGGTTTATCAGCAAAGTTTTGATCATGTAGATAATTTACAGGCTTGTATCAAATATGATACTGTAGGACTCCACAATTTGGTAAAAAAGATGGTCATGTTGTCAAGCATGTTCAAAGAGCATCTTTTGTGCTTTAAATGAAGCAACAACATCCTTTTGTACAAATAAGCTAACATGGTCACTGTTAAAATTTTTCCAATCATCATTTTCATTTATCCTTTACGTTTCTATTTCTAAAAAGAAAAAAGGAAAAAAAAAGAAAAAACGATTTATTTCCAAGTTTAAACCCAGATTTTCAATGTGAACTCAGACTCAACTGAAAGGCTGTCAAATGATGCAGTGGCATCGACTGATTTTAGTGCTCTCAATTTTAACAATCGGAGGAAGTCATTTGGACAAAGACCATTGACTGAACAAGATGAGAGAGACAGAGCAGGGCCTGATGAGATTAGGGCCTGAAATTAGCTTTCTGAAGATTGAGCTCTCTCTACCTGGAGTGTGCTCTAGAGGAGGAATCATTTGAAGCCTTGTTTGACTCACCTTGATGTGTTGAAGGGCTTTGACCCACACCAAATGTTTCTCCTCTGAACTGTAGCCTGGCATGGACAGAATGTTATGGATGTAGTTGAAGAGCTCCTCCTGGAGTTAGAGATAAAGATTAAGTACAGGAATAACAGGAGTGAGAGGAAAGAAAAGAGTGAAAATGGAGGGATTGAGGTTGAGTACCTTTCTCAAAGGGTCTTTCAGGTAGCAGTCGACAATTTTGTCATAAAGGTGCTTTTTTTCATACATAAACTCGCAGATTTGATAACTGAAAGAGTGAGAACAAAAAGAGAGATCTTTAGTATAAAGATGACAATATCAATGTCTTCACCTTGAGGAAATCCATATGCTACATTCAGTCTTTGGCTTTAGAAGTCTTTTAGCTTAGAGTGGATCACATACGCTTAGGTTTTTTTCCTGGTAGTTATTTTTTTTTATGCGAGTACTTGTAGGACCATTAATTTTTTTTTTCCCATCACAATTAACCACATTTTCCCCCTCACTGTCCTTAAAAGTGATTATCATTATTTCAATACAATGCATTAGTGAAATACAAATATTTATAAAAATATTTATAAAAATATTTGTTTATTTTAAATCAGCATAGAGGCAGTGCAACAAATACTACTATGATATACACTACAGTTCAAAAGTTTAGGATTAGTAAAATATTTTCAGGTTTTTGAAAGTAGTAGTATGCTCACCAAGGCTGCATTTATTTGGTCAAAAATACAGTAAAAACAGTAATATTGTGAACTATTATTACAATTTAAAAATCACAGTTTCTAATTGTTAGCAATGTAGAAAATGGTTGCAGTGCTAAATATTTTTGTGGAAATTGATACTTTTTCAGGATTCTTTGATGAATACATTAAGTTCAAAAGAACAGCATTTATTTAATTTTTTTTTTGTAACAATGTAATATTCTTAAATAGTCTTTTTTTATATATATATATTTATGCTGAATTTTCTTTAAGTAAAATATAATTTCTCATTTCTTTCTTTTGATTTCAGGGTGAAATATGATCCAGATATAGTTTTAACAGGTTTCATGAGACTCACCCATATCTAGGTATTTGTAACAGAAATCTATTCTAGTTCTAACAGTAACCTAATTAAGGTGCATATCAGTGAATTGACCCTATGAGGTAAATTTAATTAATCAACCATATTTCCATAGCGTAATCACATATATGTCAAGTTGAATCATATGCTGGACCCTTAAAAAAGATGATTTGTTATGATCTACAGTATGAAAAGCCTGTTTAATTTGTACTGTAGAAGACTGATTATCACATGATTCAAAAAAAAAAGTGTTAATTTTGACAGCAAATTTTGATTTAGTTTTAGTCATAGTCTAAAATGGCATTTAGTTGGAAAAAAATGGAAATTGTTTTAGTTTTAGTCGACTAAATCTACTATATAAATCTAATTTAGTTCAATTGTAATGCATTAAGTAAGCATTTCTCTAACAAGACACAGATGCAATAACTGATATACATCTGATATTCTCCAAACTGTTTATGTTCACTTAAGACAACCAACTGTACTTTACTCGCCAAAGTGGACAGTTTTTGACCATTCAAGTGCAAAAAGACACAAAAGAAAGCTCAATTCAGTACTTGTCATTTCAATTCAGTTTTTGCTTTTAAATGTCTAAATAGCTTTTTATTTCTGTTTTAGTTATTTTAGTACATCAGGTTAAGCTAAAGCTTGGAAATTAGATGAAATAAAGTAAGTTAAAATTTTTATATATATTTATTTATTTATTTCAGTTAAAGTTTATTTGAAGTAATGAAGATTTTTTATGGTTTTAGGTTTAGTTAACTATAATAACCCTTATACTTGTAAAATATATAGAATAATGTGTCAAATAATGTTCTTAGTCTTTCCTTCCTGTGACAGAAGATACAGTAGTTGACTAAGTTAAATACAGTTTATTGTGCAAACAAAATAACAATAATGACCAGGGGAAAAAATAATAATAAACCACCCCGAAATACAACGTGACTCTTGTTCTGAAATGTCTGTGGTCTGTACTGTAGTTGCAGGCTGCTCATTTAAGTTCAGGTGAGGGATAATAAAATGTGTGTTCTTACAACCGTGTAAAACATATTACCGTACAAACATTGTATAGTAAACATTGTCATAATTCATCAACATTAGCTCATAAGCAATCGCTTGGCATAAATGTGCGCTATTCATTAATTGCGAAGCAGTCTGAAGTGCTGCTGGACGAGCCTGTAGAGCGCGCAACAGCGCCGCTTTTCCTGCGGTTAGATCAGCACGTTACACTTCAAATGTGCGCATCTTCCACACAGGACAGCAGTCCTGATTGGATATCTTCCCAATTCATCCATCTCTATCATTTTCGTCTCGCTTTTATTTGCTTTCGAAAATTAGAGTACATTTTAGTCATAGTTTTAGTCATTCAAAATGCATTTTTATTTAGTCATCGTCTCGTTTTCGTCCTTGAAAAAATGTTGTTGACGAAAATTATGACGAAAATTATTCGTCAACGAAATTAACACTGGTCAAAACACTTCAGCTATATATTTGTTGGTGGATGAAGCTAAACTGTTCTGCTTTCGGATTGGAAGATTTCTTACAACTCTGCCTTCTCTGCGAGGTCAAGGAGACGCCCCTCATCAAACTGGACCACACCACCAACCTGCAGCAGCTCCAGCAGAACCTGACACAACCAATATCACCGCATCATGTGAAGATCATATGATCTAACAATCAATCTTTTAACTTATCTTGAGTAAAAATAAGCACAGTTTTAAAACGGGTGTTGTGTTTATACCTGCTGTCGTTCTGTATGTCTAGAATCATCATCTGGACTACATAAAAACTCTAGAACCTGCAAAAGACAATGAGCAACAGATAAAAGACACTTCAACAAAACATCTTTCTATGTAGGAAAGGTAGAATAATACTGAAATCACAAGTGTCAACCTTCCTGACAGTAGCTGAAAAACTTCCAGACTGGTTGATGCAATCTAATTTAGATCAAGCCCCAATGTAGGGTGCAAAATCATGAACTGTTTAACATGCAGAAAAACAAGCATAACGCTTCTAATGCGGGAGAGCTATTTTTACAGAAGCTGCTAATTGTCTTTACCAAAACTAACACCTTAGAAATCTCTTGCTGTTACCATTATAGCTCTGATTAAAGAAAAAAAAAAAAAAGCCAGGCGACTGCAAATGGAAAAGGTGAGGCACTGGCAAATGGACTGTGAAAAAAAGCAGACAGACACTTCACCTGGTCAAACAGCTTCCGGTTAACAAAGAGGGTATTATCAGGTTTGGCAAGTTGTCGAGCCAAGAAGGTGAAAAGACAGCCGACCTGAGATGGGGTGAAGTCGGAATTGTCCACCATAACCTGGAAAGTGCACACACACACACATAACACACACATAACACACACACACACAGGGAATTTGTTAGTGTGTGTATAATACACTGTAAAAATGTTTTTCTTAAGTTTAAATTATTGGAGTATGATTTATAATAAAATACTATTTCAGTCTTTCTACTTAATTCAATGTGTCATGTCCAATGGAAGTTTTTCCTTCGCGATACAGATTTCACTCAAGGAATGAGATTAAACCACGGTAAAGGTACAATATTCAAATTAAGCTATTTAGTAACTTCCAAAGCAAATTTCAGGAGTATTTAACTTTCTTGTAACTAAGTCATGGTGCAGGATCTTTTTATCGAGTTATTAATAATGTTTGTGTGCACACTCTCCTGAATGTTAACAGGATTTTGGATAACGTCTGTTAACATAGTTCTGTTTTAATATACACATGGATAACCAAGTTAACATGTTTCTGAGTTAAACAATTTAAATAGCTAAATAAGTTGAGTTTACATGCTAACAAACGTTTTGCTAGCTAATGCAGTCATCGGAGATAGCACTCATTAGCAAACTACATCTGTGTTTAGCTTGTAAGTATATTATTTTACATATTAACACAGCAGATGTTTAATGTAAATCTAATCGCTACAACTACATTTGCAGAGTAAAAGAGAACTGTGGAGAGAAGATTTTAAGATTTTGTTAGTTTTATTCTTACCGTTTTTTTATGAATTGTTGATTAATTTACAATTCAGGTGTTGAATATAAATATTTTAAAGTAAAATGTTGTCTGTCATTTTTACTGAACACATTATAAGTATTAATACTTCACAAATAAATTACAGTAATGTAAAATAAAAATAGTAAGCAGTATGCACCCAGGAATTTTAATAAAAAGATTGTAGTAATTAGAACTTTACTTGAGAATTTCTAATTAAAGCAACCAAGAATTGTTTGTAGCCTTACTTGAAAACATGCTTGTTTCCTAGCTTTTTTTTTTTCTTTTTTTTTTTCAAGTAAATGCTACTCCAAATTGTTTTCAGAGTAGTATTATCTTACTTCACAAACATTGACCCAGGCTTTCTATAATCACTCACTCAAGGGAGTTTGAACTTTTAGTGAAATCTAATCCAAGCAAAACTTCTAGAAGAGAGATTTTTTTTATTTATTTAGATATGTAGAATTCTTTAAAATGGAATAAAAAAATGGTAAAATGTGTATAAGTTTTAGAATGACAAGCATTTTTGTTCTGAGTTATGAGGGATTCCGTGGGGGCCTGGTTACAAGGTTGTGGTCTCTCTGTTTCATGAATAAAGACTGTGACTGTGGATGATGATTTAAGTTGCTGAGGGCTCTTGAATGAGCTGTGATGAGGGAAAAGAGAAAGACTGCAGGACTGAGCCAGGGGGGATGGGGTGTTGTGAAATATGTTTCTGTCACCTTCAGTAAAATGTCTACAATCCTTTGCTGATACTCCAGAGCCTGTTTGTCGTTCTTGAAATCCTCAAATGTCTGTGAAGCAAGGAGATATTGACATTCAGATCTGATTAAACGGCTAGAACGTATAATAAATTACTAGAGCACTGATGTATTGAGTAATACTTATTGAGTTATGGATTAGCTGATACACACCAGCGCCAGGACGTTGAGGAACTCTCGAGTGTCGAAGTGCAGGAGAGTTCGGATGTAGGGATACACTTCCTCTTCCTGTGCAGCCTCCACTGAATGCAGGCGAATGAGGAACTCAAACACCTGGAATACATTCAGAGATTCCATATAAAATGCACAACACTGCTTTTTCTGTAAGTAAGTGTGTAATTACTGTACAAATTCATAATAAAGATATTCTTATCTATTAAGGATACATGATATATCACTATTACTTATAGGCAGATACTGGAGAATTTTTTTAACTAATAGTACAGTATTGGTCGATACTGGGTATTTAATTATGCATGCTCAGTTTTTTTTTTTTTGCACACTTATATTACCTTTGCTGTAATCTAACATTAATCTTTAAAAACACGAATTAAACAATACTGAATGTCACTTTTAGCTAATCGCAAAAATATATTCACTTAATATTTTAAAATAAATTTAAAATTATAAAATATATATTTCACCTAAATTCACTTATTCACTGTTCAAAATGTTGGTGTTTGTAATATTTGAAAGAACTCTTCACAAAGGCTGCATTTATTAAAAAAAATACAGTAAAACAGTTTTGTGTGATATTATTACAATTCAAAATAACTTACGATAATATTAATACATTTTCAATTGTAACTGATTCCTGTGTTGGCAAAGCTGAATTTTTAACAGGCATTACTCCAGTCTTCCCTTTCATATGATCCTTCAGAAATCATACCAATATGCTGATTTGGTGCTTTATATTTTTTATTATTATCACAGTAGACAGTTGCGTTGCTTAATATTTTGTTGATATTTATATATATATGCAAATTTGTAATGTAATTTGTTTTGATGTGTGCATTATGCATTTATTATAGTGTAACCATGAAAAGGTAACTACTATAATGTATTAACTGTGGTTGTAATTATTTATGAAAAGATGTAATGTATGACAATGTTTTATTTTTTTCTAGAAATTTATGAATACATTACAGAAATATTAATTGTATAGGTTCAAGTAAAGTGTAAAAAACACCGTAATATTCAAATCACTCATTTATTCTGCAGGTACTTGTGGTCCAATCCCTCTACACAATAAGTGAATCAAAATTTAACCCATTATCATCGGATTACAGTACCGGGCTGACTAGTTGCCATGGTGACCAGGTGGTACACTTTTCCACTAGTGTGTGTGTGTTTGTGTGAGAGCAGCATGGACCAGAAGGTTAGTCATTATCTCCTATTCACACACACATAAAAAGAGGTAATTGGGCATCATTTGGAAGAGCTCATCTTTGCGATGCCAATATTGTGTTTTGCAGCAGGGAGGAGGGGAGGGCTCAAGGATATGGACCTGCAGATGTGACACTGTGTGTATGTGTGACTGTAGGGGAATGTGTGGATGTGTGTCAGTCTATTGTAGGATCAAAGAGGAACAGGAGTCTCTCTGGGCACATGTGTCTCTTTGAACATGACCCCTTAGGGCCCAGAAGATGATACGCCAAATAAAACATTACATTCACACACACGGTCACAAATCCCTCTCTCCTTTTAATACCCTCTCTCCTGCTGCATAACATACATTGTATTGTACTTTGTACACTACTGTGTTTTATGTATGTATTTTTACAAGTGTGTTTACCCATATTTTAAATTACACAGTGTAAATTACACTGTGTTTTAGGGTTAAAGGAAATGTCTGTAAACTTGACGGATAATGTCTTTTTCAAATTATCAGCATATTTCATGGATCTTCTTCTTACAGTGTGTATCCTTCAGCTGATCTTGAAACCCAAAGCATTTTTCCAAGAACATTCTGTCTTGTCTGAGTACAGATGATCTCTACACGTCATTGAGGTAAACAACCCTGTCTGTCACGCTTCTCACTCAAACCTACAGAGTGTGACAGCACTACTCTATGTGTCTGTATGAGAGAGAGAGAGAGTAGCTTTAGGTTGCGTGCGCGATCCATGTAAGTTTCTTTGGAGGTCGTCCATCCCAGAACGAATTGCTTGAGCACTTTGGATGGGCTACAAAGATGAAAAGCCCTGCTGAGAGCAAAATGTTGAGAATACTAAACACATACACGCTTGTGTCTTCTGTGAGAGCTGTGCTGTATATAACTGAGGCAGAAAGAGTGGCGTGACTCATATAGACCCTATACAAACAGAACAGACATGAGTATTGTAGTGTTCAGCTGTATAGAGCATGCGAGTGTGAATGCAAGATATTAGCAGTACACTTGCTAAACAAACAATACACGTACACTGCAATCTGGGTTTAATCAAACTACTTACCTGGTTTTTCACCTGAGGGACCAGATCTTCAGGAATGTCACCTAACGGATAGGCACGTCCTGCCAAACAACAGCTGGCAGAGGAGAAAGAACAGATGTGTTATGCCCTGCAACTGTGTATGAGTGCAGTACTTATGCAGAGTATCCCCTCACCTGATGTACACCAGCAGTTTATTTCCCATCACAACATGCTCATCTGTAACAGGACACAAATGGGAAAATGTGATCATGTGCACTGCAGTTTAGCATTAGCTGACCAGATTTCAACAATAAAAACATTTTTACTTTGGCAGTTGTAACATCAGTGACATTTACACTGCTATTACACTTTTAATCATCTATTGACATCATTGTTTTTAAGCAGAATTTGACCATAGTACGTGAAACTGTTAAGTACGTGAAACATGTTAAGTCTGACTATGTGCAAATAAAAGCTTATTGAGCAAAAAACAAACACAACACAGTAAAATTCTTTTTTGGTATATTAGTTATGCATTAGGTGCATCATGAACTAACAATGAACAATACAATTACAGCATTTATTAATCTTGGTTAGTGTTCATTTCTGCATATATACGAATACATTTCAAATAAAAACTACACTTCGGAAGTTTTTTTTTTCCTTTCCTAATTCCATTATTGTGCAAGTAAATAAAAATAAAAAAATTAGTGTTCACATTGTCTTCTTGGCTTATTCCAGTTTACTACAGTAAGCCTATAATATTTCAATTTTGAGCTGTCAGGTCAGATTTTACTGTAAATTACGTCATCTGCTTTTGCATATTTACGCAGATGGTTGGCACAAGTTGCCAACGTTTGATGTTCTCAAATGCATGTTAAAGCGACCCAAACTCAGAAATGGAGTTTATGTGGAGCAGCATTTTACTGTAAACCGAGACGCTGCACACACGTGCAATACCGTACAAGAACACACTGACGTGCTTCACTCTGTATGAAGGTAAATCAGTAGCAATACACACATTAAAAAAAAAAAGAAAGAAATGGGGCTAGTTCTGTGCGCACCCTGAGATAAAATCCTGCAGGCGCCCCTGTTTTCATTAAAATATCATGAGTTTTAACCGGTTTTTTAGTAGTAAAGTCGTTCATTGGTTTGAGTCAGCCAATGAAATGGGACGTTTTTGTACGCGATGACGTCACTACATAGAGCAGATCGTGCCGTTTTGGTGGTCCATGTAGCAGCCAATAAACTACTTTATTACTCTTTTACTGTAATATAAAATCCCCGTTAAAACTAATGATATTTTAATGAAAATATTGTCTCATACATATGCATAAAAACGTTTATTTCCGCATGCCAAGTCACACTGGCTGGCATTGTTCATTGGTCAGGCATCGACCAATAAAATGGCTTCAACCCCCCCCTCTCACGTCTGCGTTCAAGTCAGTTTTGCAACAGGAACATTGCAAAAAGAGTAGCAAAAGTCAAAGTGCCAGGAACTGAACTTGTACTGCCAGGTCTGAGGTTGTAAGCGCCAAACTTGAAGTTGTACAGCGAAACTGAAGTAAAGTGCAAAAGTAAATATGTCTTACACATTTGTGTCTGTCATTTTGTTTATGTGAATGCCATTTTACACATTTGTAACTATTAATCTGCAACTTCAACTTCAACGGGTGTTTTGATTGCTGTCTCTGTGTGCAAATCGAAACATTCAGCTTTTCACATCAGGGCTGTGAGTGTAAATTTCAATTTACAAATACAAATATTAATACGACAAGTTCTCACATTCAAATCAGCAACCTCTCGAGTTTTGCTACTGATTTACCTTCATAACTCTGGAATAAATAAATCGTAGCCTTTGTGATTTGATAATCGTAAGCCATATGGCGGTTTTGGATTTATTTTGATTAGCAGCCCTACAATGATCCTTTTTATATTTACAAATTAACATTAACCTAAATTAATAGATGCTTTAATTTTTTTTTTTTTTAATTGTTAGCTGATACCTAATCCAACTACTCTATTAACTATTAAACCAAATCACCTTTTCAAAGCACAGTAAAAAAAAAAAAAAAAAAACTGGGACATTTTCTGGGATAGCTCCAGCTAGACATCTTGTCAACCTAGTTAAGCAGGTGTCTTGATGTATGTGGGATGTGTTTTTTATGTTTGCAGGTGTAGTTCTGCTCTCTGTTCTACCTGTGAGAGGCTTTCCTTCACGCAGATTAGGACCAATCGCCTGAAAGAGTTTCTGGAAAAGTAGGAAAAAGAAAACAAAATGATTTACTCAACATTTGTTACAAGTCAACATGATACAGCATCCGCAACCCATATTATTTCAAATTTAAGAAAAAGTGTGTGTATGGGAGGGGGAGGGTTAATAATAATAATTTTAATGTTTCCGCCTGGCTCCATGCTACTGTCTAACAACCAGCTATTAAATTAACATTAACTACAATGGAAAGTCACTTCAGAGATGGAGCAAGCTGTCACAATTTGATTTTATTCAGGAAGATTGTATATGATAGGACCAGGAAAAGAGAATTTTTTTTAACTCTTAAGACAATCTTTTTTTTTTTCTTTCAGACCCGTAAACACACTTATGTATATTTAAATATGCAACCTGCTGATTAAGTATTCTCATATTGTGTTCAAGCTAAAAATGTATAAAACACTGCAGTCTATTCTCCCTCCAGAATCACAGCAGCACCTGCAAGACATGGTCATGTAATCCAGCATAACACACACTAGTGTTGTTGTGTTTGGTCAGTATGTATGTGTGAGACATTCTGGCCATGAAACAAATGAATCCCTTTCTCGGTCGCCTTTCATCTGGGGTTCAGAAGATTTCTCTGACAACAAGCCTTTCATCTTCTTTTCTAGCTTAATGTGAGAAACACACTAAAAACCCACACTTTATGGGCAAAACCTCATGTGTGCACATCAAAAATGTGCACAAACACACACCCTTGAGATGTCCCCAAAGGCTTACCAAGTTTCTGCTTTGTGTGGCAATTAAACAATCAGAGCATGAAGAAAAATAAAAAAAATAAAAGTTGGAATGCATGACTTTTGCCCAGATTTTTGCCCCAATTTGCAGTCTAGACGAGTCCATGCTAGTTACCGAAAGTCAGAGCCAGTCTGCAGATTTTGGGCATTGGAGTAGACAGATTTCACAGAAAATCAAAGTGTATGATGGGCACAGATTCTGATTTTTTTTTTTTTTAAGCTTCAGACCATGATTCCATCCAGTTGGAGGATATCAAACATGTTGGATATTTTGAGCTGTTTTAGAAGACATAATGTAGTGACGTATTATACTGTACTTTTTCTTAAAGGGTTAGTTCAAATATGGTAAACAGAAGCACAAACATGCTTGCTTAACGCAAGAGAACAATGAGGTTTTCTCTCGCACATCAAGCAAGTAAGGTTGAGTTTATGTTGACCATATTTGGTGTGCTCTATTTGCGTTGATTAATGTTTATATGTGAATATAAGCCTAAATTAAATTTGTTCATCATTTAAAGGAATTGTGTCTCTTCAGTAGATTCATATAGATTTCTTTTACAATCTGTTTATGAACTTTCTGAACCGTCAAAGTTTTGGTGGATGGATTTAAAAGGAATAACAGAAAAATCTCCCAGGTTTCATTAAAAAAATATCTTTAATTGTGTTTCTAAGATGAATGAAAGTCTCATGGGTTTGGAACAACATGAGGGTGAGTAAATGACAGAATTTTCATTTTTAGGTGAACTATACCTTTAACAGACTTACAGATTTACTAAACAGGGCAAATTAGCGTAAGACTGCAATCCCCCCACCCCCCAAAAAATGCCAAAAGAGGGTTTGACCGAATCTGGCCCTTAAAGTCACTCACTTCTAATTTGCCATACTGACCACTACTACCCATCCAAGACCAAATCCAAATGCACTTGGCTCGATTTCTTTGGGACTCGTAACACAAAGGCGCTACAACAACTATTGCAATCAGCTCCTGTACATCCATGAGATGTATTCATCTGTCATATGTTCACAATGCCTTAAAAATTTGTGATCCTCACTCATTTAATGCATGATGCCCAGTTCTTCTCTATAACCATTTACAAATTTGGCAAATGTACAATGCCTAGTGTTTTAATACTTGTTCAGATTTTAAAAGTCATGTAGTGAATTTCAGCCTTAAATCACCTTTAAGCACAAAGCACATTGAACACACACTATCATACCTCCATGGGGCTGATGTAGTCGTTCATGCCACTGTTGAAGACGTAGATCATGGCATCATACAGCTGGTTATCCCAACACATCTGCACCACCTACAAACATCCATATTTTTAAGATGACATATGTTGATTTACGTAATACATACGATAAAGCGCTGCAGCTATGAAGCATATGCACATACACACCTGTTGTATGTCCAGGTTGGTGATGTCCATGTGGACCAGGCATCCCTCCACACTATCCATCATGCCGTTCTCCTGGAAGTAGCTGAGGAGGTCTCTCATGACAGGTGCAGTCAGACAGCCAATCCGCTCGCTCAGAATGTAGGGCTCCAGACTCTCCAGAAACACACCCCTGGCCACTGAGTTCTCCACCAGCCGAGGGTAGATTTGGTTAAACAGTAGGTCCCTGAGCAGAAATTAGATCTTTTTTTAAGAATGAGATCACTGGGAATTGAAGGATAATGTGATTAAAAAGAAATACTTGTTTAGAAAACCACAAGCAGAAAAAAGCAGAACACACAACAGTGGAAAATAAACACAGAATCTTATAGTACATCTAAAATCATAAAATTAATCATCAGAGTAGAGTATATCAATGTGTTGGCGAAGATTGCTTCGATAGAACAAAAGATTGCATAATGACTGTTTAGATGCCACTCCATCACGAGCATAACACAGGTTAATGTGTTAATGTAGCATTTCAAGCCTATTGTACATTTAATATCCATAAAAAAAAGCATATTTAACATAGTAAAATCTATTTTAGTCAATATTGCTCTCCTACTCTATGGAGCTCTGTGGAATCTTGGGACATGTGGTCTTCACTTCACAGCCGGTGCAAAAGAATAGGGATAGGATTCGGGATGAAATCATGTTCATGGATGCGATTATTAACGTTACTGCAGTATGAAGCGGGGCAGGACCGAGTGTTGTGGGAGCTGAATGAGGCCACTGTAGCGTTTGCGCAACACATGCCTTACGTGCAGCGGAACTTTTATTATGCCACAGTCGCCGGCACCGCTTCCGCTTTTTCGGTCATGAGTATGAGCTCTGTTTATCATATTAGATACATTTGAGAGTGTTGAAAATGATGTTATAACGTTACTCTGTGCGTTCTGTGCTGGATGGCTTGTTTTGATAAATGGCATGCAATTAATTTTAAAACGTATTGTATGATGAAGAAAATTCTGTATTACTGTTACTAAAAATAAAGCTGCATCTGATTATGCTATGTTAGCTACTTCACAAAATAGTGTTTTTCTCTGAGGCATGGTAAAGCATGGTTCTCGCAAAAAAAAAAAAAAAAAAATCAAGAAAATTAGATTTAAACAATAAGACTAAACGTGTTGAGCTATATAACAACAATTTGTTTTCTGTCAATAAACAACCAAACAGTTGTTCCCTTGCCTATTAAAACATGTAATATATTAAAGCGTCTTTGGTGTTTGCATGGTTTTTACAAAATAAAACTGGAAACCGAGGGTAACGCAGGTATGACGCAATTGACAGGCGACATCACACAGGCGACTCCTCACACATCCCGGAGCCTTGGTTAAAATTGCAATGTTCTCACGATTTACAAATAGTTGGAAACATTTGGGATATTGTAAGTACTCAACTGAACAAAATATATAACACTGGCCTAATGGTTTTTGGATATTTTACTGCAAAAATCTTTCATATTGCACCTTTAAACTATGTGCTTAAAGGTTTGTTTTAAGCTTTTAATATAGATCTAAATTATTCTCATGGTTAGGACAATTCAGGTTATGCACTTTCCGTATTCCTCCACAAATTTTCAGAGGCATTTTTTCCAGAAAAATGTGTTATTCACTACTGTAAAATGACTGGCGTATGTTTTCAGTGCACAGTGCACAAATTCGTTGTTGATTATTTTCATTATCAATTAGTTGTTAATTCCCTAACTTATATACTTGTATACATTTGAATATTTTGTTATAAACTTTAAATATTTTATGTGTTTGAGTATTTTATCCTTGATCAATAATAATTCATAACCTGGAGTCAATAATTTCATATTGCACCATCATTTCTAAACATTCAGTTATTCCATTCACAGCAGTTCATTCACTCACAAAAGAGTAATAATTGCATTTTTTCTTTTCTTTTTTTTTTTTTTTCCAGATTTTCAAAGATTTTTGCCTGGAATTAAAGGTTGTATTGTTGTGATTCATCTCTGAACTCATTGATTTGGTTCATGTCTTAAAATGTTTTACTTAAGAATGTTTTTAAACGTCTATATTGACAAACTAAATAGGAAAAATACTTCCATAACCAAGGTCATCTAGATAGTGAGTGGCTATTTTTGGCTTTTGGCTTTTTTTTTAATAAAAAAATTAAAAGTACGGTAGGACATTTTGCATAGCAAGCTAGCTTTGAAAGCATGAGATGAGATCCCACCCTCCCAGAGCGCTCTCCTAAACACACGAACACACACAGCAGAGTATGCAAAGTGTGATGAGAGACGCCGTTAAATTACCTCACGTCTCAAAGCACATAACTTAATACACTAATAAAGTAAACAACTTAGGGTGCGTTCACACTTGTAGTTCGGTTCATTTGGTTCATTTGGTCCGGACCAAAAAAGAAAAAAAAAACATTTAGTCCTGGTCCGATTAGCGTTCAGATTGACAATTTTATCACCAAACCAAAAGATACCGAACCTAAAGGCATAGGGATACATTCACAACCTGATTTCATGACGTATTGCTTTTTTTGAGACGGAACTTAACGAACATCCAAAACAATGCTGTGTGCTGAGGTAAATGCGCTCGTTGTGTGTGCGTAGCATGCATATGATGGTATTTTGGCCAGCTGGGAACTCACAAAGAGCTTATAAAATGTGTAAAGGAGTCAAAACTGCGACGGGAATCCCTCCGTCACACACACAAGCGATCTGCTGCATGTAACGCCTGTGATGGGCAAACTCACGTCTATGACGAGAAAAACTGATATGCGTGAGGATTCTGTCCTTTTTAGGGTCTCATCTTCCTGTTTTCGGTTCGTTTACATGTCTTTGGTCCGTGTTGCGTTCATATATCATTCGAACCGCACCAGAGTTCGTTTGGAAGCGGATCGAGACCCATCTTTTCAGCGGTCTCAGTCCACTTGTTTGGTGCGCACCAGGGTTCGGATGGCAGCGTTCACATATGTTCAAATGAACCGCACTAACAGAGCAGTCGCACCAGGGTTCGTTTTAATCGAACCAAACATGACAAGTGTGAACACACCCTTAGAGAGCTCTGAGTTGTACCACCTGACTGCTGAAGATTCATTTCAGGGTTGACAGTGGTGCCATAGAAAAGCAAAATTCCGTAGACATTAACAGCTTTGATTCGAAAGTCACGGGTTTCCATCTCTTAATTATGATAATTATGACATGGCATGAATGCAGCATAAGCTCGTTTGATTTGATTCAGGAGAAACCGTAAAAGGTGGCTGCTGTTTGTCTGCAGGGCTCAGTGACTACAACTCTGCATAACCTTCTTCCACAGATATATGATATATGTACACTTTTTTTTTTTAATTTAGACCACTTCTATTATTGATTGCTATCAGGACATGAAGAGAGTTTCAACCAGTATAACAAAAAGTGATTCAAGGTTGTCATCAACCTGCAGTCTACAAATGTCTGCAAATCTTCCTCTTTCAAAAATAAACCAAATATTATCAGTTTATATAGATCATACAAGACATAATTTCAACCGCAATAAGCAAATATTATAGGCAACTGTTCTCTCTAGTGCAGAGGTCTGTCACATGCAATAGATGAGCTCCCTGATCAAAGTACAAACACTGAACACACTGTACACACTGTACAAAGCCTTAAAATGAACATACAAACTACAGCTACAAACTATATGCATTCTTCAGTATAATGCATTAGTGACAGATTTGAAGACTAAAATTTAAAGTATTCAACTGATTAACTGGATATGCATTTAAAAACAAACCTACTGTGATAAGGACTTATCAGTTACTGTTGCGACAGTGTCAGAAGCACCTGAAATGTAAGAGAGGAACTGAACTCTACCAGAAAACAGGAAATGATCACAGGGGTTAAAGTCTCTGTGGAGACAGTATGATAGCAGCTATAGGTAGTGGGAGTGTAAGCTTGTGTAGCTCATGGATCAGCTAAAGACAGTATAAACCTATACTGTGAAAGAACTCCTTGTGTAGTGCATATTTGCAAAGCAATAGCCATGGTGGCAGGTGTAAAAAGAATTGGTGAAGAATTGGACTACCTTTATTTTTATTATTACTAGGATACAAAGTGTGCTGAAGACTAGATGGAGATTAAGTTTAAAAAAAAAAAAAGTAACTTTTTAACATTTTTTTGATGTCAAAATAAGAAATGTCAATTACAGATTCCTTAATTGAGGTTGCTACTTTCAATGTGGCAAAATAAGGCACACCATTCCCCCATCCCCAACATTTTCCGTTCTGAGCCCTAGGCTACATAACAAGGGAAAAGAAAACATTGGGATATGAAAAACAGGACAAATTGTGTTCTGTTTTGATTCAATTTATCTTTGAATCAAAAGATAAATGTATCTTAATTTATCTTAATTAAATTTATCTTTGAGATCCAATGTCTTTTTACATATGCATGAGATCAGCCCATATTTAGAGTGCATATAAATCTGAAGCTTAATGAGCTTGAAATGATGAAATTCTGTGCATGCAAACATGGCTACGGATGCCTATAGGGTGATTAGAGACTTGGCCCACCCAGTTACAGTGAAGTATTAAGTAGAAAACAGGAAAAATGCTATTACTCCTAATCACCAAACTGGACTTAACCCTGGGTTTTTGTCTTTTTTGGGGTGTTTTCTGCTAGTTTGTGGAAAACAGGATGATTTTAATGATAGTACTGTGGACATCAAAGCCATTCAACATTACTATTCATCTCATTCTTTTCCTCAACCCATTCCTTTCATAGAGAAAGAGAAAGAGCCCAACAGAGTGAATGTCAAATAATGAGCGTAAAATTAAAAGGAACAGATAGAAGAGCGCCAAGGAGAGGCAGAGGACAAGAGAAAGGTGGGGAGTTTATTCGTGAAACTGTGTATTGTGAAAACAAATTTGGCACTAGCAAGGGTCTTGATCCACTAAACCAGAGCTTCTTCAGTGACACAATGACTTTACAGATTGATGATTGGCCCATTTTTATAATAATATTATGAAAGAACCATCTTGTTATATCTAAAATATTTGGTCAGACTCGGATCAGAGAGCACAGAGATGATAGCAAATAAGTGATAAGTAATGCTAACATCAGTGGTCAAGGCACTGAACGAGCAATCATTATTATAGTTCAAATGAGTAAACAGTCGAAGTTATTAATTAAAAATGCATACAACTATATAAAAAACAGACTGTGGTTTCAAAACGCAATTATGAAGTGGTAGTTTGTCCCAAAAATTTTTTTTTGAAGTTGTAAATAAAACAATGATTATTCTAATATGTTTCACAAAAAATATTAGTAACACTTTACAGTAAGGTCTCATTTGTTAATCTTTGTTAATTTTAGTTAGTAAAAATCTAATTGTTCATTGTTTGTTCATGTTAGTCCACAGTGAACTGACAAACGTTAACCGAAAGTTTGGATTTTAAAAATGTGTTAGTAAAGTAAATTAAATTCCCATTGACTAAGATTATTAAATGCTGTAGAAGTATTGTTCGTTATTAGTTCATATTAACCAATACAGCTAATGATGTTAACTAATGAAACCTTATTGTAAAGTGTCACCAAAATACTATAGGCTATAATTTTTATATTTATATATTTTTTTCCCTATAATACTACATTAAAATCCATGATTTAGGATATTTCACTTAAGGAAGGAGATTAAACTATAAGTGGTACAATAATTTCATTATTAAACCATTTAGTAATGTTCGCAGCTAGTGGCAGGCATAATGAACTTTCAGAAATCATGACACAGGTTCAAATTATTGAGTTATTGATAATGCTTGTGTGTGTGCTCTGTGAATTTTAGCAGGATTTTGAATAATGTTTGCTAATGTAGTTGTTGTATTTTGCACTTGGATAAGAAGCAGGGATGCACCAAAAATTTCGAACGAAACAGCTATTTTTGGTTTCGGGCCCAAATTTTTATTATCATCCAATAATCGTAAAAAGCTTTGTGCTTTTTAATATGTAGCCAAGTCTCAACTTTAAAATTTTGTTGATTTTATAATGAAATTCAAATAATAAACATTGTTTTGGCACTCTTTATTACGGCGTGACAGATCACTTTATTTTTCACTTTTTTTTCACCTTAGTTCAAGCAGCAGCACTGCACAGATCAAGCGCACGTGAACATATCATCTCATCTCCTCTTCACTAGTTACAGCACAAAATAAACAAGGGTAAACACCAGAGGGTATGTTGAAAGATACATACAACTTACTGAAATGAATTCTGTCTCATGTAATCGCTCAATCAGTGTTTCAACCAGGGAAAGACGTCAATAAAACAGCTTGTAGGCTACACAATGTCACTTAACATTACATCTACCTCAAGAAAGCTATAGTATTCAAAGTTAGCTAGAAAAAATTAACTCTAGAGAAAGTTTGCTAAATATATGCACTGTATTACATATTATATTTTTACTTAACCTGTTGGTGTTGTGTTTTTTAATTGTTTACATTTAATAGTTTCTGTAATTAAAAAGTTGATATAAAAACTGCCTTTTGCAATTAAAATGTTTGTATAACTTTTCAGTTTTAGCCATTTTAGGTCTTGATTATTAAATAAAATTAATTAATTGATTAATAATTTATTTATTTTCGGTTTCAGGTTAGGTTTTCGGCCCAATGCATCCTGAATTTTTGGTTTCGACCCAGAATTTTCATTTCAGTGCATCCCTAATAAAAAAAGTCAACATGTCACTGTGTTACACTTTTAATATGGATAACAGTTGAGTTTACATGCTCAACAAACCGAATAGCTTAGCTAACGCAGTAATACAAAACTGCAACTGTTAAACTACATCTGTGTTGAAAAGGATTGGCTAGTTGAATATTAATGACAGACATTTTCTATGACTCTTAAAGATTTTAT
This sequence comes from Hypophthalmichthys nobilis, assembly GCA_037950665.1. Lineage (NCBI taxonomy): Eukaryota > Metazoa > Chordata > Actinopteri > Cypriniformes > Xenocyprididae > Hypophthalmichthys > Hypophthalmichthys nobilis. Next base: position 21,521,544 of record CM075480.1, on the reverse strand, counting down.
TCATAAAATCAAATGACTTTTTATTTATTTTAATAGTCATTTAAATCACAAGTTTTCCAGATTTTCCATGACTGTGAGACCCACCCAGGGTTTTTTTTCTATCAGCATGGTTGGCATTCAGGTTCTGGGCCGGTCACAGTCCTAGAACCGTTCCACACGTTTCCACCTCAGGAAAACAGGTCAGAACGATCGGCTCAACTCTCTCAAATGGAGTCGGGGAACGGGGTGCGGAGAATGCTCATGTTGTCTATGTCAGTTTTATGAGAGATGCCAGTACACTAAAATCACTCCCAGAATGCAAAACAGAAATGCCATACTGTCTTTACAAACACCGGGACATGCAATGTTTGTTTTAACACTGGTTATAGTCAGGTAAACAACACGTTGCAGCATTAGGTCACTGTTTGTTTGTCCAGTCTGTGAAAACATGCGGCCAATTTGTGACAGACTCCAGTTTGCCTGGCTAAGAACTGGCCAAGAATGGGCTCTGGCTCCAAAACGCAAACCATTCTGATGGAAAAGATCTTTTAGAAAGACAGTGTTCTGCTCAAGAGTGGCAGAATCCCACAGTTTGTCCCAATATGACAGAACACATTTCCCTGAAGGGGACGGGTCTTTGAAAGACCCTAAAATATATACACACACAGACACACATTCACACAATTATGATGAGAGACTCTGGCATTCTGTGAACAGCAGGGCTCTTTAAACAGGACATCAGTGAATGCATCTACTCACTTTAACAACAGGCACACAGTGTCACAGCTGTCAGTATGTCTCACATCTAGAGAAAGCACCATTAATCTCATCTCTACCTCAAACATGAGTCAACGGTGAATATGAGGACAAAAGCAGAAACTATCAAACACGCACATACAGTGAATGAGACATTTCCTTGCACAACCTTGCATCCCTCTGTGTCTGTCAATTACAATAACGATGTCCAAGATAATATAAATGAGAAATTTAAAAATCTAGTTCAAAAACAACATCTAACATGTAAATATATGCCAAGTTCTTAAATATAATATTTGTATTCAATTTGGTACCATACATTTTTAGGAGGAAATTTTTTTTTTTTAACAAATATTCCATTTGTGAGTGACATGAAGCCCCTTTCCTAGGGTTACTCTATTTAGCAAGAACAATATGTGTCTTTTCATAAATAGGTCAAAACTGTCCATGATATACATTTCTAAGTGACTTAAAGGGTTAAATTCTGTCATTATTTACTCACCATCATGTCGTTCAAAACCCGTAAGACCTTCGTTCATCTTCGGAACACAAATCAAGATATTTTTGATGAAATCCGAGAGCTCTCTGACTCCCCCATAGACAGCAATTTAATTACCACTGTCAAGGCACAGAAAGGTACTAAATACATTGTTAAAATAGTCCACGTGACTACAGTGGTTCAACCTTAATTTTATAAAGCGACGAGAATACTTTTTGTGCGCAAAAACAAAACAAAAATAACAACTTTATTCAACAATCTCTCACAGTGCAGCACTTCCGTGTTCTGCGGCAGAACTCCGACTCATTATTGGCCAGATCCTACGTCAGCATCACACGCATGCTGCTGCTCACGTGTACAGCGTCGGCCAATACTGAGCTGGCGTTCGCACGTAAACACGGAAGCCTGCACTGCGTTCACTACGTCAACTGCGTAGGAGACTGACATGGAAGAGAAGAGATTGTTGAATAAAGTCGTTATTTTTGTTTTGTTTTTGCACACAAAAAGTATTCTCGTCACTTCATAAAATTAAGGTTAAACCACTGTAGTCACGTGCACTATTTTAACAAAGCCTTCAGTACTTTTGTGGACCTTGACAGTGGTAAATAAATTGCTGTCTATGGAGGAGTCAGAGAGCTCTCAGATTTCATCAAAAATATCTTAATTTGTGTTCCGAAGATGAATGAAGGACTTACCGGTGTGGAACGACATGAGGGTGAGTAATTAATGACACAATTTTCATTTTTCGGAGAACTAACCCTTTAAAGGGGTTCCCTCTGGTTTAAGGTGTTCTTGTCACACAACAACAAGATGGCTACATGCATGTTGGTTTAACACTGACTTGGATCTGGCAGATACATTCAAATATTATTTCAAAAGCAAAAACCACTACACTGTTTTTTTTGTTGTTGTTGTTGTTGTTTTTTTTAAGGAATTATAATACAGTTTATGCCAAACTACTAACTATAAACTTTTTTTTAAAGTTACACTACAAAAAATTTAATTCAGAAATTTTGGTTCATTTGTTTGTTGAGCAAGAGTCAAACCCACAAACTATTGTTGTTCAGGAGAAGGTTAAAGGGTCATGAAACCCTAAACTAAATTTTCTGAGATTTTAACAGAGGTATGTGTGTTGAACATCATTGAATACAATGTTAGCATCTGTTAGATTTAATTGTAGAGGGAAAGTGGTTAATTTTGAGATTTTTTCCACTATTTTCGTCTTCCGGGTTTAAAATCTACATTGTGTCCACGTCACAGGCTGTGACGCACTATAACACTTCGATGACGCATCTGTGTCTCATAATTATTATTTAGACTGAGTCTTCTTATCCTATGAGAAGACACCATCTCTTAATTATTCAGGACACCACATGATTATTTCAAATGACAGACATGTCAAACTGTTAGATCGCACAGTAGATGAGAAAGGTGTTCATGGGTCACAAGTGTTTGTTTTTGTGGTGTAAAAGTTTGGGTGTGTTGCATGGCTTTCCCTGCGATGCTGCCAGGGTAAGACTGCCTGTGGGCGGTTGGTTGGCCATCAACTACCGACACATCGAAACTGTTTGTGTGCAGCAAGCATTTTTCTCGAGAGAGCTATGAGAACGGGAGAAAGGTGGACTTCGGCCTTATTCATCCTCTGACAGGCGCTTCAAACAGTGAGACTGCATACACTAAGCTAGAGATGCATTAATGGGTCAAAAACAAGTGTTTGTTTTTGCTTTGTAAGAGTTTCTGCGTCACACAAGTTCTCTTCAATATCTGTGTCTTCGACACAAACGCGATTCATCCACACTGTGAGTGTAACCGATCTTTACGGCTCTTTAACCGATCAAACGGCTTATAAAAACGCCGCAAAATAAGTCTCAGAAGTTATCAAAGATGCAACAGCAAAATACGAATGGCTGTGCATTTATTTGTGTATTGAATTATAGAAAATACCATGTGTATATTGTTGCATGTAATAGTAAATCGCAGCGTGCATTTGTTGGAAGCTTTTTTTTATGCTTTTAATGAGAGCTAAATAAAACTGTCTGAATCAGAAGCCGTTGCTGTGTTGTCAGTCTCCCCTCACCCCCCTCCACTCCGCAGCTTAACCACGTCCACTTCTGTAGCATTTTTCAAAACTGTGCTGAGAACTGACTGCTGCTGAAACAGGGGGTTTCATTACCCTTTAAAATCCTAAATCCAGCATAAACTGGATTCCTATTGAAGCTATAAGTTTTTTGTGACTATGGCGAAAACTCACCACACTCTGTATGCATGAAGGGTGTGTAACTAATGGAATTTAATAAAATTATAGGATGGACAGAATGTACAGAATAGTTGCAATTATGAATTATTCAAAATGTTGGAAATGGGTGGCCTTGGGGTCCAAAAGACTGGGAACTGACACTGTACATGAAAGTTAAAAATACTCAAGCTCGCTCAGTTTTGTTCAACTCTAAAGTCCATATTATTTACTTCTATACAGTAGTTTCCTTTACCTGACGGATAATGCTAACTGCTGCTTACAGCCATATTTGCTTATAAATTATTTTCAGATGGATTACTGTAGCGTCTGGCGATATAAACACAATTGTAAAAGGCAATCACCCATGCAGGCCCCGTAAGGTCTCACCCCATCACCCCATCTACACCATTTGCTCTTTACGCACATTTCAAAGGCCACTAGAACCATACATTGTCTATAAAACTGGATTCTTTGTCATTAATTCATTGACAACCTCATCTAAATGAATGAACATGCATTTCCCCCAGTACATCTTGTGTATTACTACTGTTTGTATATTGTTCTTTCGTATGTTGTATAGTGTTATGCATGCCTGAAAGTTGGAACTATGAGATAATGTATTTCATCTAGGTGATGTTTACTATCAAATTACTCCTTGTTTAATGACTCACATGTTGGTAGACATCAAAATATCATTGAATGCATTGTATGTTCGTTATATTTATCAGAGTATAAATGGACACAAACCTACAAACCCAGGCAAATGAACTCACTTTCAAACAAAGGAAATCCCCCGCCAGAGAATTGCACCTTTCTCATTGGTCAATGACTCGAAGGTGTCGACTGTCTGGAGAGTTCAAAAGCCCCCCATGAAAATCACACTTAGTTAGTTCTTCTAGTTTCTTCTGGTTTTTCTCTTTGTTCCTGTTGATACAACGTGAGGGCCACCCGGCCCGAGCCGGGCTGGTAGGCCTCCATTCACTTCAAGCCATGCACAACTGCGGCGACCACAAAAGAGTCAAATTAACAGCGCAAAGTTTCATTTTCTTCATTTTCTTCATCAACGCAGAAGATATTGATTACAACTTCCACGACAGCGGACCGAACCATCAAGGATTTCTCCTGAGCCTGCAGATCCGGACAGCTGAGGCATTTGCAAGTATCGTTTGAAGACTAAATGGCAATTTAGTATTAAGATTGTGAACCCCTTTTTACAAAGGTGCTTTATAGTATTGAAACTGATGGTTCGTCCAGCAATTGTTAATTTACCCTTTCCATTGTTTCATTCCCTCAAATTAATTTTCCACTCTCTCTCACTGTGTGAATGGTATGTTTGTGTTCGTTAGTTTAGTTATGTGTTTGTGTTATAGTTAATTAAAACTTGTGTGCACACTCTTGCAAGTTGATTCTGGTCTGCTTATAAACCAACGTCCCTGATAACGATTCGATCACAGCTACGTGCTAAGAAAGCAATATTTTTCTGTGGCCACGGAACAGATTAATTGATTGTAATATTAATTCAGCTACATTAAGTTAATTTGATTAACTGATTCAAATATTTATAATTAAGTATAACGAGTTATGCTTAATTATTCATATTTCTTTTGAGCTAATTTGCTTACATTACCATGGAGTGTCTGGCCATGTACAATACAATAACAAGGAATGACAGGAGTGTATGATGATAACAAGAGAGGAGAGGCAGAGAAGAGTGGAGGTTGAAAGCGTAAGGCTCGTCTGATAAAGGCAGCTGCTGACCTTTACTGGCACTGATAATACAACAAGAAACAAAATTACACAGGGTGGGAAATTGGCCTGTGACAAGGACAAAAAATAATTATCTGATAATGTGAGGAGAAAGACGACTACAAGGAGCATTTTGTCTTCTGCTCGACTGACATTTTCACAAAAGCTGATGAACTGAAGGAACACAACCAATGGCAGTAATGCAGGAGATTCAGCATTCCCCTGAAGGCACAACTTTTTTACACAATCTAATTTTATTGTTCTTAATATATTTGAAGAAATATTGTCATCTGCGTTGTATTAAGGGTTATATAACAGCTGATCTGGGAACAGGTGGTTTGGGCAAATAAAGTTAAAGTAGAATAGAAGACACTAAACTTTTGCCCAGAATTTCGATCTGAAGGAGCTGACACTAGTTGCTTAGGGTGTGTTCACACTTGTCATGTTTGGTTCGATTAAAACCCTGGTGCGATCGCTCTGTTATTGCGGTTCATTTGAACATGTGTGAACGCTACCATCCGAACCCTGGTGAGCATCAAACAAGCGGACCGAGACCACTGAAAATATGGGTCTCGGTCCACTTCCAAATGAACTCTGGTGTGGTTCGATTGAAATATGAACGCAACACGGACCAAAGACATGTAAACGAACCAAAAACAGGAAGATGAGACCCTAAAAAAGACAGAATCCTAACGTCATAGTCTCGTCATAGTTGCAAGTTTGCCCATCACAAGCATCAGACGCGCGTCTCCACGCAACAGATCGTTTGTGTGAGGGATTCCCGCCGCTGTTTTGACTCCTTTACACATTTTATAACAGCATTGTTTTGGATGTTTGGTAAGTTCCTTCTCAAAATAGGCAATACATCATAAAATCCGGTTGTGAACATATACCTATGCTTTTAGGTTCAGTATCTTTTGGTTCAGTGATAAAATTGCCAATCTGAACACTAATCGGACCAGGTAGGGCTGGACGATTATGAACTAAAATCAAAACCTCGATTAATTGAACATTTTACATCAATTACGATTAATGAACGATTATTTTGTTTCTGTTTTTTTTTTTTCCTCTTTTTTTTTTTTGCCCATAGTTCACTTTCAAGGTTTGTACTGTAAATATGCTTGACTATTAAAGGGAGGGATATTTTTTCCTATTGAAAGAGGGATCTGACATAACAGCTCACTTTCAGCAGTTATTTTATCTATGGTTCGTAACATTTCTTACAGATTTCTGCTCGTTGTAAATCAGATACAGATAAATTAGCACAGTACCAGTACATAATGAGAGCGACTGCGTGTGTGAAATAGTCATACCGTCTCTCTATTAATTTTGAAGCTGTGGGTTGTAAATAGTTACAGTACTTCAAAAGTAGAAAAATATATGATATAATAAGTATTGAGTTTCTAAGCTACTGTAGTGATAGATCACAGGACAGCGATGATAACTAGCTTCTATGTTCCTCTTTGTGCGCGCGATCTTCACGTTTTGTGCAGCTACTGTTTGTTTGAGTGTTCGTGCCACAATGCAGCTGCGCGAGCACTGTAGCTCGATATAATAATACACATCCGATTGTCTAAATCGCTTGAATGTCCAAACTGGCATGCCTTAAAACACATACAACTGACAAAGTGTAGTGAAGATGCAAGGCTCACCGCTCGTGCACCGTCTCAGTGTTGACTGCGTTCACCTGCATGTTGACTGGACGGGGCGGAGTCACATGGCTACATACGCGGTTGTATGTTTTTAAGGAGAAAGTATTAACAGGATTTAAAAAACGAAATAACCGACATGGGAAAATTACGTCGGTTAGAGGTTCTGAATTTCGGTTTCGATTACTTTTTGATTAATCGCCCAGCCCTAGGACCAGGACTTAATGTTTTTTTTTTTTGTTTGTTTTGTTTTTTTTTGGTCTGGACCAAACAAACCGAACTACAAGTGTGAACACACCCTGTCAGAGTCTGCAGTTTTTGGACTATTTTCAGACTATGATGCCATCCAGTCTGGTTGACATTAAACGTGTTTTTTTTCTTTGTTTGTTTTTTTGTTTTTTTCATGGAGCCGATTTTAGAAGACATACTGTTCACATTTGTCACACATCTCCTAGAAACAAGGCATATTTCTGTGTGAGTTTGTTGTGTTTAGAATGACTTGACTAATGCCAAGTTCACACTACAGGATTTTAAGCCCGATTTGCAAGTTAACGAGCTCGATGACAGGTCGGGCAGTGATCGGGGGCAATTCAGCGGGTGATCTGCGCTTGCCAATCTTTATGTGTGAACTACTCAACAACGCTCGCCGACACCTCGCTGATGCCAGACAAATATCTAGCATGCTAAATATCTGGAGCTGTCGGCCATCTCGATATCCTGTGGTGTCACGTGTTGTGACGAGCTAGAGCCAATGAAATACACTGATGTGTCACTGATGACACTGATGTATCCATTCAAATATAATTTGCAGACGTTTATTCATATCAGATACACATTGTGTAAGTAACTATAAAGCTCACTCTATTCTTCTCCCAGTTCACTGGCCACATGTATTTCGGTACAAATGGATGAATTCACATGCTGTAGCCTATAAATCCGACTGACAGGATTCTCTGAACTGAGGCGCAAACAAACAAGGCGCCTATCTCGCATTATAGATTAAGACCGAGATCATGATATAGGTTTTTAAATGACAAAACACTCACTTGCAAATATTTGAGAATCGGAATTTCAGATAGTTGATGACATGGTGAGAAAAGCAATACATCTGTCATACAGTGATACAGTGTGGCCGCGGCGTGTCACGTGACAAGCATGATGCGTCGTCATGGAAACAATAAAGGTCGCCTTAACTCTGGGAGGTCAGCCAGAATATTTTAAACTTGTGCGAAAGGGTTCATTTAATTTTAATTAAATTTAATTCAAATCATAATATAATTTCTTCCCAATGTCCATTGCTCGTGTAGTGTGTGACCCCCTGTTGTGAATCATTTACGTAGTGTCACGTAGTGTGAACACCACAACGACTTCAAGACAGCAAGTCATGTAGTCTGAACAGCACAGCGATCTGCCGATGTTTAAAGTCCTGTAGTGTAAACTTGGCATAAGTATCAAACACTTCCAGACTTTTGTTTTCCTCTGTAACTACTCAGTAGGTGTATAGTGCCCAGTGTTTTAAAAGTGAATCAGATTTTAAAAGTCAGGTAGTATATTCTAGGCTTGAACTGAACTTGAAGCTGAAAACTATTATTATTATTATTATTATTATTATTTTACTTAAATTACAGTTACAATTATAGTAAAATTAAAATTTGAAAAAATTTTCTAAAATTATTAGGGGTGTGTGTATTTGTTGTTAACTCTCCGTCTGTTTAAGTTAGTAAGTTTTCAAGTACACCTGCAGATCTCTGAATATGTATAGTTGAGGATGAGCACATGACAGATGCTTTGTGAGGTTTGATGTATTGCCTTGTGAAGCAGCATATGTCTTGTAGCAGTGTTTGCAGACTGCTGCCGTTAGGTCTGCCGGTTAACCCGTTTTCATTTCGCCTCTGCATATTTTGCTTCTACAGCACTGCTTTTTAGAGTTGAGGGGAGAAAGCGAATATTTCACAATATCCACCATTTCTATCACTTATCTGCCTCACTGCACACTTTACATTTAAATTTAAATTTGGCAGTCACTTTTATTCAAAGTGACTTGCAGTGCATTTCAAAGCATTCCAATTTTTTTTAATCAGTTCATGCGCTCCCTGGGAGTCACATGATGCGTCACACTGACTGAAAATATCGCAAGTAACGAAAATAGAGCAATGCTGATATTGTACCGTTTGAAAAAAAATTGTGCCTTAGTATTTTTAGGTACTGGTATATCACGCAACCCTAAAGTGTCATAAAACCCCATATTTCACCACAGTTTTGAAAAATGCTAAAAAAAGCAGCCATGGAAAGCTGAGAAGCAGAGGGAAAAGACGGGATGCAGACACCTCAACTGGCTTCTGATCCAGTTTTATTTCACTCTTATTCACCATTGCACACAACAAAATGAACAATTATATGGTTCTGTATGCTCACAGCACCTTACACAAATAAACACATTCTGTGATATAATCTATAACTTAACGTACTAATAAATGCACAGCGTTTATATTTGTACTCTGCATTGAAAATATGAATGTGCTGTTGAATTTTTAATGACTTTTCCATTTTGTGGCGTTTACATAGGCCATTTGATTGGTTATATCAGGGAGCTCTAAAAACCGGTTACACACGTAACTTGGTATCCCTCTGATAGGTCTAGAAAAAATCTACTAGATGCCTTAGCAAAGCCATGGAAATTATATCAGACCATAGGCATTATGAGTTTGAGTTATTACCTTCGGGTGGGACATTTAGGATGCCAGTGTTTTGTTTTGTTTTTAAAATAGGGGGAAAAAATCCTTCTTGCCACAGGTGGTAAAATCCTTAAATGAAAGATAGTGTTTTTGTAGAGTTAACACAGCAGGTCTCAGTGATAATGATTTTCATATTTATGTACATTGTTTTTGTATGAAAGCATTTTGAAACTTGAAATTTCCTCATGGAAGTCATGAGGAAATTTCACTACTACTACTACTATATATTGCATTTGTGTCTGAGACTCAGGGTCTATGGAAGATAATTTATGCCCCACAGAAACTCTTGCAAAGTGAAAACAATCCCTCACTTGTGATCCATAAACATGTCTCTATGATATCTAAAAGTTTGAAGTGTCTGTCATAGGAAAGCAACACATGCTGCCATTATATCCTATGAGAAGACACTTCTCTTACAGGCAGTCTCATGAATAATTATGAGACACCGATGAGTCATTGATGTAAAAAGGATGAGAACCATTTTACAGCTCAAATAATACACAAGTTTTAACAGATTGCAATTGACGAGTTTTTCTGAAAATCTGTATTTTCTCTGTTATGTGGTAGGGAGCGACCATTAAGCAAAGAAGAAGATCTGGGTAAACCAGCGGATAGAAGTAGTTTACGCACAAGTAAACCAACGTGATCACCAAACATTATATTAAAACTGCCTATAAATGTTGCAGAGAAAAATGTCAAAGCCTCAAAGAGATATAGGACTGTGCAAGCTTTAGGGGTGTTGATGGACTCGATCTACTTGATCTATGTTTTGATTAGGGTGGGAATCTTTAGTCACCGATTCTGGGAGTCACGATCCGATTCCAAAATGATTATTGATCTACTTTTTTTTTTTTTATTATTAATTAATTAGTTTACCGACTTGAAAATCTTAAAATCCTTACATTTATATATCCTTACATAAGTGCTTAAGTACTTTTTAAAATAATTACAAATTGAAAAAAATAAAACAATTGTATGTTGAGAATTTTAAACTAATATAACTTCAAAACAAGCTACAAGCAAGTAGCAAATAATAAAGAGGAGCAAAGAAACATATTACAAACAAAAACAAAGAGTGCTTTCAGTATTTAAGATTATCTGAACGTTTTCCATTCAAGAACTGATTTGAGTGAGTTTTCTGTTCATTTTTACTGTTGTTTGATTGTTACTGTGAGTCTATGACATCATAGACAGCGGGAGATAAGCTAATAAGCTGCATTCATGCACAGATCTCTTTTGAAATATAAGAAGCAACATGGTTTGTCCTGTCCATTTAATCCCTTAACACATAACTGGCTGTGTTTACAATAATTTTTCATCATAGAAGTACATTAAACCACTTACTCTTCAAACAAAGCGCACGTCAGCATTTGAAATTAAAAGCAGCCTTCTGTTAGTGAGGTTCATATTTTAAATATATAAATATATAAAGTCCACAGCATTCCAAACCACATAAATGATGACTTCATAGAGCATTTGTAAGGAAAATACCAGCGGGCGAGACCGCACACTGCAAGTGTAACATCAAACAAAGCGCGCGTCTCTCACAGCGCAACCTGTGCAATGAAGCCCATGAATGTCCTTTTAAGTTGCTTCAACCTTTCCCAACTTATTAAGATTATTTTACAGAAGGTTCAAATGGTATATGTGTGTGAGGAATTGGAAGCCAGCAGAATATGGGTGTTTCTAAAGCACACTATGCGTCATCGCACATCTGGTTAAAGCTCAGGATCCAGAATTGTTGGAGAGAGAATCGCGATGCATCGATGGATCGATTTTTTTCTCTCACCCCTAGTTTTGATCATTGTTCTGAATCCAATCTGGGCGAAATCTTTGACAGAACACTTTTTCAAAGCAGAGGCTCTGTTCTTTTCTTTTGATATAGTGAATATTTACATGTTCATACAACAAAATATTGTGAGGTCATTCTTTTTTTAATATGATCAAAAATGCTGGTGCTGACTGGCAAATTAAAAAAATAAAACGCTGGCGGGGAAAGAGTTAACAATAATGAAGCTTGAAATGTGTAGGGTTTCTCTCACCAAGTGAGTGAGGAGAATGTGAGAAATATAAAACCTGAATTGAATTTGGAGTTAACAGGGAGGGAAAACTGCTGTTGCTGCACTCCACTATCATACTTTGGGGCAAAGCTTTAGGACACTGGTCCTGGATCAGAGGGGAGATGAGGTTATCTGCTGACACTGACTAACACTGACATACTTCTAGAGAGAGAGAGAACAGATGGAGATGATAATCAGTATGAGAGAGTGAGAGAGAGAGAGAGAGAGAGAGAGAGAGAGAGAGAGAAATGTGCAGGGCAGTAATGAGATGTCTGAGAGTTTGGCCCAAGGATATTGTGATGCCAGTTTATCTTTGTGTGTTTACGGATGTGCATGCATTCATGTGCTCATGTGTGTATTATTCCAAGGTCTTCACAAGCCACAGGGAATGAAATCTATAAGACTGGAGAAGCAGGAAGAACAGAATATATTTATGAATTATGTGCTGTTTACAGAGATCTTCTGAATATACAAATGGTTCATTGAGGGAAAAAAAAAAAACAGCATTATGCCTTGTGTGCGCGCGTTTTTCTGACATATCAGGACACAAATTTGTATAATGACATGACATAGGTATTACAAGGAGAGGGTGACTTATGAGGACATTACCCCCTGTCCCCATTTTTTCAAAAGGCTTATAAATCATACAGAATGAGTTTTTTTGAGAAAGTTAAAATGTGCACAGTTTCCTGTGATGGGTAGGATTAGGGGTAGGGCTAATGTAGGGGGATAGAAAATACGGTTTGTACAGTATAAAAACCATTACGCCTAAGGAATGTCCCCACAATTCACAAAAACAAACGTGTGTGTGTGTGTGTGTGTGTGTGTGTGTGTGTGTGTGTGAGAGAGAGAGAGAGAGAGAGAGAGTGCGAGTGTGTGAGAGAGAGAGAGAGAGAGAGAGAGAGAGAGAAAGATGCTGTCTCTTCAATTTGAGTTACAGTGGTCTCAATGTGAGGATGAGTTCATCATCTGATGAGGTTCATTATTTCGTAACAGTGCGTGTGTGTGTGCACATGTCAGTGTTTAATTCTCAATTAGATCGGATCAGATTGTTTATCCAACCAAGAAATGCATTTGGAGCTTTTAAAAAAACAATTCACCAATAAAACCACGTTTATTTGAATAAGGACCATGGTAATTTCCTGGTATACTTTGAAGATCCTTGTAATAACACTAATACTAAATACCAAGGTCTACGAATAAGTTCATCTTTCAATGCAGGGATATGCTCAACATTGTATTTTCAAATTGACATCAATATTGAAAATTTCAATATTGACTAGTCAATGGGTTTTCAAAGTGGCTACTGTATTAAAGGTGATTTCTTTTCCTATGTAAAATACTTCCCCATCCCAGTTTTATTTGCAGACACAACTAAAAATAAGCAACTGTAAAACTTATTTTCCTGAATAGTGCAAAAGGTGAACATCAGAAAGCTTCTTTGAAAAGTTGTTTTGTTTGATTGTTTATTGCTATTCTGTTCTGGTAATACTACTGGCTCTGAAATTAAAACTAAAACTAAAGTATTTATTTAAAAAAAAAAAAACACTAGTCTCTTTTTTTATTATTATTTAATGTATTGCTGTTATCGAAGGTCATACTGTTGTGTTACATTCTAGAATCACAAAATAAATTGTAGTTAATACATTTAACATACCAATACTCTTAGATTCTGTTAATAATAATAAAAAAAAAAGAGTTTGAAATAAGAATAAACAGGAAATATTTTAGCTTATATTGGGAGAGGGGCCTTTGAATATTGTGTTGGCCTTTGAGTCAAAATGGCTGATAACCACTGCTGTAGATGCTAAGTGCAGCTCTTAGTACAACTCACAGGACCTCAACAGGTATTAAACAAATAACTAACTCAAAACTAACTGCCCTGAAACTGCCTCATTTATGATTTATGATTATTATCAATGTTGAAAACAGTTGTGTACCTTTTTTTTTTTTTCTCTCTTTTTTCAGGATTCCTTGATGAATAGAAAGTTCAAAAGAACAGCATTTATCTGAAATACAAAGCTTTTGTGACATTATACACTACTGTTCAAAAGTTTGGGGTCAGTAAGAATTGTCATTTGAATTTTTTTGAAAAGAAATTAAAGAAATTAATACTTTTATTCAGCAAGGATGCATTAAATCAATCAAAAGTGACAGTAAAGACATTTATAATGTTACAAAAGATTATATTTCAAATAAATGCTGTTCTTTTGAACTTTCTATTCATCAAAGAATCCTGAAAAAAAAATACTGTACACAAATATTTTGTAAAATTGTACACAATAAATGTTTCTTGAGCAGCAGATCAGCATATTAGAATGATTTCTGAAGGATCATGTGACACTGAAGACTGGAGTAATGATGCTGAAAATTCAGCTTTGATCACAGGAATAAATTACTTTATAAAATATATTCAAACAGAAAACAGTTATTTTAAATTGTAATAATATTTCACAATATTACTGTTTTTACTGTATTTTTAATTAAATAAATGCAGCCTTGGTGAGCAGACGAAACGTCTCGGTTACGTATGTAACCCTCGTTCCCTGAAGTAGTGACCGATGAATTGGGATATCGCTAGAGAGCCCTATCTGCTTCGAGTGTATAAAAACGAGCCAATGGAATTGGCGTGCGATATTTGCATTATGTGCACCGCCCCCGTTAGGAGGGGTATAAATACGGAAGCGGATGCAATCGCACTGTTTTTTTCGCTGAGGAGACCACTTGAGTCTGCACTACAGCGAAGGCACAGGAACTGTGGCGACGGGACGTACGTTACATACACACGTAACCGAGACGTTCCCTTTTAGTCGGTCACATTCGACGTACGTCAGTAGTGACCGACGAATTGGGATCCCAAATAAAGCGCCACAGTTACTGACCCCTTCCAGCGCCCAGCGCAAGCTCAAGCCACCCGGCGCACCAGGGGGCGGAGAAGGGGGCGAGCTTACACTGAGAGACTCTACTGCCGTTCGCAAGACCCACTACAGTAAGACTTAGACAACACTGGGGAAGCGAACCCGTAGGGGACGCTGCGGAGAGCACAACCTACCCTGAAGGGGAGGAATTTACGTGGAATACACATATGGGCTGGCCGTGGGCGGTACGCATATGGAGTCCCTGGGATGGCTCCAGCCTAGAGATAGGGGGAAACTCATCTGACAGGTGACAGCAGAGCTGGCTCTGCTAAGGGAAAGACACGGGCTCACCGTGGGGAGCTTGACCGTGGACAAATACACATATGGGACCACTCACGTGGAGGGGTCGCAACATATGGCACCCAGCCAAACCTCAACGTGGATACGGAGATTTGGCCTGGCATCAGACACTCCGCAATGTCTGAGCCGCAAGGGGAGGCGGAGGAACTCGACAGGGTTTGCCAAGCGGGGAACTCTACTGGAGTAATGGATGCACTTATCCGGCCCAGGGGGCGGGAATGGCATTGCAAGCCGACACTGGAACGGGTTCCTCGCGTTTACCGGCTGGTGGAAGCGAGTACACGGGAAGATACCGGTTCTACACGAAGGTTATAGAATCTAGCGAACGTGTTGGGTGTCGCCCAGCCCGCAGCTCTACAGATATCTGTCAGCGATGTGCCATGAGTCAGCGCCCAGGATGAGGCCACCGCTCTCATGGAGTGGGCTCTCAACCCGAACGGGCAAGGCACGCCTTGGGACTGATAAGCCAAGGCGATGGCGTCCACTATCCAGTGGGCCATCCTCTGCTTGGAGACAGCCTTTCCCTTCTGCTGGCCTCCGTAACAGACAAAGAGCTGATCTGAGGTCCTGAAGCTTCGCGTTCTATCCACGTACAGGCGCAGAGCGCGGACGGGACAGAGCTAAGCCAGGGCTGGGTCTGCCTCCTCCGAAGGCAGCGCTTGCAGGTTCACTACCTGATCTTTGAAGGGAGTGGTAGGAACCTTGGGCACATACCCAGGCCGGGGTCTCAGGATAATGTGAGAGTCACCGGGCCCGAATTCCAGGCATGATTCGTCGACAGAAAATGCATGCAGGTCCCATACCCTCTTAACCGAGGCCAATACAACCAGGAGGACGGTCTTGAGGGACAGTGCTTTTAACTCAGCTGATTGCAAAGGCTCAAAGGGATGTCCCCGGAGAGATGTAAGGACCAGGGAGAGATCCCAAGAGGTTATGGAGGGAGGGCGAGGAAGATTCAGTCTCCTCGCCCCCCTCAGAAACCTGACAATCAGGTCGTGCTTCCCCAACGACTTACCTTCAACTGCATAGTGATGTGCGGCGATAGCAGCAACATACACTTTGAGAGTGGAGGGAGACAGCCTTCGCTCCAAGCTCTCTTGCAGGAAGGAGAGCACAGATCTGATCGAACATGATCGGGGGTCCTCTCGGCGAGAGGAATACCATTTGACGAACAGGTTCCACTTCAACGCATAGAGGTTCCTCGTAGAAGGAGCTCTAGCGGAAGTGACAGTGTCTACGACCGACTGAGGGAGATCACTCAGAACCTCCACGTCCCGTCCATGGACCACACATGGAGTTTCCACAGGTCGGGACGCGGGTGCCAGAGGGTGCCCCGTTTCTAAGTCAGAAGGTCCTTTCTCAGAGGAATGGGCCAGGGAGGTGCTGTCGCGAGGAGTGTGAGGTCCGAGAACCAGGTCCGAGTGGGCCAATATGGAGCCACTAGCAAGACCTGCTCCTCGTCCTCCCTGACTCTGCACAGGAGCTGTGCGAGAAGGCTCACTGTGGGAAACGCATATTTGCGTATGCCCCGGGGCCAGCTGTGTGCCAGTGCATCCGTGCCGAGCGTGCCGCCAGTCAGGGAATAAAACAGCTGGCAGTAGGCAGTGTCCGGGGAGGCAAACAGATCTATCTGTGTGGCCCCGAAGCGCTGCCAGATCAGCTGGACCACCTGGGGATGGAGTCTCCATTTGCCCGGAAGCGGAGGCTGCCGTGAGAGCTCATCGGCTGCACGGTTGAGCACGCCTGGGACATGAATGGCATGAAGCGACCTCAGATGCTTCTGACTCCATAGCAAGAGATGGCGGGCGAGTTGCGACATGCGACGGGAGCGTAGACCACCCTGATGGTTGATGTACGCAACGGCCGCAGTGCTGTCTGAGCGGACCAGTAATTGCTTGTCTGTCAACAGCTTCTTGAAGCGGCTCAGTGCAAGACGTACTGCTAGCAACTCGAGGCAATTGATATGCCAATGCAGTTGAGGCCCCGTCCACAGACCCGATACTGCATGCCCATTGTATGTGGCTCCCCACCCCGTAGCAGAAGCATCTGTGTGGACCACAGCATGCCTGGACACTTGTTCGAGGGGAACTCCTGCCAGCAGGAACGAAGGGTCCGACCACTGGGTGAGGGTGCAACGGCAGTTCGGTGTAACAGGGACACGGAACGTACCGCGCTTCCACGCCCATCTCGGGACCCGGCCGTGGAGCCAGTGTTGGAGCGGCCTCATTTGAAGCAATCCGAGCAGCGTGACTGTGGCTGCGGATGCCATATGCCCCAGGAGCCTCTGAAAATGTTTCAGTGGGGCCGCTGTCCTGCGCTTGAGCGTACTCAGGCAGTTCAACACTGACCGGACACGCTCCTCGGTGAGGCGCGCTGTCTGGGCGACCGAGTCCAGTTCCGTACCGAGATAAGAGATCCTCTGCCCGGGGGCGAGTTTGCTCTTGTCCCAGTTGACCCGAAGACCCAACCGACTGAGATGAGCTAACACCATGTCCCTGTGTTCGCATAACTGCTCTCGCGAGCTGGCAAGGATGAGCCAGCCGTCGAGGTAGTTGAGGATGCGAACGCCCTGCTCCTTGAGCGGAACAATGGCCGCCTCCGCAACCTTGGTAAAGACGTGGGGCGACAGGGCCTGCCCGAAGGGTAGGACTTTGTACTGATATGCCCAACCCTCGAACGCAAACCTTAGGAAGGGTCTGTGTCGAGGCAGAATCGAGACATGAAAGTACGCGTCCTTCAGGTCGATCGCTGCAAACCAATCCTGGGGACGGATGCATTCAAAATGCGCTTCTGCGTAAGCATCTTGAACGGCAGCCTGTGAAGGGACCGATTCAGGACACACAGATCCAGGATTGGACGTAGCCCACCGCCCTTCTTGGGTACAATGAAGTAGGGGCTATAAAACCCTGACTTCATATCGGCTGGAGGGACCGGCTCGATTGCATCCTTCGCCAGGAGGACAGCAATGTCGCGGAGAACAGATGCATTGTCCAGGGACACGCGAGTGTAATGGACACCCCTGAACACCAGGGGACGCTGGGCGAACTGAATCGCATAGCCGAGTCTGATGGTACGGATGAGCCAGCGGGACGGGCTGGGAAGCGCTAGCCAGGCTTCCAGACTCCGAGCCAGCGGGACCAAGGGCACCACAGACGTACCGGGGTGGGGCAGCAAGGCAGAGTGCTGGGACCCAACTCGGACGGCATAGCGGCCCGAAGTGGGGTCGGACTCTGCGAGGTGACAGTGTGAGTGGGAGATGGCACATGGGAGGCGGCCTCGACCAACACACTGGGACCTGCTGGCGAAGTGAGAGGGGGCTGAGAGTGACGAGGCGGGGGCTCGCACACTGCCAGCCGCACCCTCTTGGGACCTGGAGGTTTGGAAATCAGCTCTTTTTGTGAGGAAGTGGGTACCGCTGGACTCCGGAGAGCCAGCGGCAGGACGAGACAAAACACAAATTCCCCAGCCCTCCTCCGGGGGAGGGAGAGAAGCTGGCATCCTCCCCTCCAGGTCGCCCGTCTCAGGACCGCTTCCTAGTTCGTTTGCCACCTGGCTTGGCTGGGGTCTGAGCGGGCTGGGCGCCGCGTCCGCGACCGGCTCCCTGCTGTCTGGCGGGTGGAGGCTGCTGCTTGGCCGACTTAGCAGGGGCAGAGGACGACGCAGATGGGCGTCCTCGGGCGCCCCCTGCTTCTGAGCGGCCGAGAACTGCTGGCGAAGCTCTCGACCGCAACGCCAACTAGGCCGACCTGAGATATGGGGGAGTCCAGGAACCGATACTTATCGGTCTCCTGCATATCAGTGAGGGTCAGCCACAGGTGTCGCTGCTGGACCACTAGAGTGGCCATCGCTTGACCAACGGAACATGCCGTCACCTTAGTCGCACGAAGGGCGAGGTCGGTGGTGGCGCACAGCTCCCCCAGAAGCTGCTGGTCAAGACCTCCTTGGGGCATCTCCATAAGGGCTTTTGCCTGATAAACCTGCAAAAGGGCCATGGCATGCAGGGCAGAGGCAACCTGTCCACAGGCTCTGAAAGCCTTCTTGTTCAGACTGGACGAGAACTTACAGGCCCGGGATGGGAGACACGGATCTCCGCGCCAGCTGGCGGCCATGGGACACAACTGCATCGCAACCGACCGCTCGACTGGGGGGGGTCCCAGCATACCCTCTGGCCGTCCAAGGTGGTGAAGGCAGAGGAGGGACCGGGTCTGGCACGAACACTGTAAGGCGTTCTCCAAGCCTTGGTCACCTCCTCATGCACCTCCGGGAAGAAAGGTACTGGGGCGGGGCGCTGAGGACCAGTGCGAGCTGCCCCGAGAAACCAATCATCCAGCCAAGAGGGTTCGGGACATGGAGGAGGATTCCACGCGAGCCCGACCTTCTCAGCGGCCTGGGCAAGCATAGCTGTCAGCTCGGGATCAGGCTCGGGCAACGCTACGGTCCCGGAGGGAGGCAGCACAGCAGAGTCTTCATCTCCCGAGGACTTAAGCTCACCTTCCGATGCCGCGATCAACATCTGTTCCTCCACAGGCACGCCGAAGGAAACGACTGGTCGCTCCGTGGAGGGACCAGGATGCTCCTCCGGCAGCAGCACAGGCTGCAGTGAAGTGGAGGGGAAAGGGGCCCGCGGAGCCCTTACTGTAATCCGTCAGTGGGGACCAGGGAACGACCACATCCAGTAACGCACAGATGAAATGACATCTTTAAAAAGACGCAGGGTTCGTCTGTGAAGCTCTTTTAGAAAGGGGGATTTCAGCTCTGTTCTGTGAGCAGGGCGTACACGACTGATCGCCTGACAGTACACGCGCAAGGAACCGGCCCAAATCGAAAACCAGCAGGAGCAACAGAAACAGTGCTGTGAAAACAGCAATTGAGAGCAGAAATGCTCAGGCTCCTCAGGAAGTCGCGGCCTCGCTGTAGTGTGCCGTAACATCAACACAGTAGGACAGACGCTCTTCACAGAAGGCACTCTAAACAGTCTTGAGCAGGAACACAAGTGTGGCTCCGAAGCGAAAGACAGAGTGCGATTACATCCGCTTCCGTATTTGTACCCCTCCTAAGGGGGGTGGTGCGCATTATGCAAATATCGCACACCAATTCCATTGGCTTGTTTTTATACACTCGAAGCAGATAGGGCTCTCTAGCGATATCCCAATTCGTCGGTCACTACTGACGTACGTCGAACGTGACCGACTGAAAGGGAACTTCTTTTAAAAACATTAAAAATCTTACCGTGTCCAAACTTTTGACTGGTAATGTATATTAATCAGCAAAACTGTTTTTAAAACTGAAAATAATCAGAAGTGTTACTTGAGCACCTAATCAGTGTATTAGAATGATTTCCGAAGGATCATGTGACGCTGAAGTAATGGCTGCTGAAAAACAGCTTTGCCATCACAGGAATAAATTACATTTTAAAATATATTAAAACAGAAAACTGTAATTTAAATGGTAATATTTCACAATAATTGTAATATTACTATTTTTTGTTTTACTGAGAGACTAAAATGATTTTCAGTGGTAATTGATGTAATGCCAAAATTGTTTTCCACAAAGCTCAAGTTGTATTGAAACCATGTTTGGCCCCAACATTAATTAATGCTTCAGGCTTGTTTTGCAAACTCGTGCTTCTCAGAAAAGAACAAGCTCAGAGTCAACTGTGCCCAGAATGCACACATATAACACCATTCTATAATAACTGTTTGTACTGTGTGTGTGTGTGTGTGTGTGTGTGTCTGTGTGTGTGTGTGTAGGAAAAAAGGTGTCTATACACTCACGTCCTCTGTAGAAGGAGACAATAATCCACCATAACAGGAACCATGTCCTGCAGAGGAGAGGAAAGAAAGAACAAGCAGGAGCAAGGAAAGATGGAGTGTTGAGGTTTGAAGGAAAAGAAGAAGACAAGAGAGAGGGAATTAATTAAATCAGATGCATACTGTAATAAACTGTATAAATAAATATATTTACATCAGGGTTGCCAAAGTGAACTAGAGAATGAGAAAGAAATGCGTGTGTGCAGAACTTGGCAGAAAGCTTCACATATTTCTACAGAACTGAAACACCCATCATTCACAAAGTAAACTGAATTTTATATTAGATATCAGTGAGAGTGCAGTATTATCAGCTCCACCTACAACATTTTACTGTTTTAATACATTCCACAGAATTCTGCAATTTTTCCCAATAAACAAAGCCTGTTAAAAAAAAGTCTGTGCCTAGACTTAATCTGACATGGAACTAGGGCTTGGCGTTATGATGATATAAAGTGTCTATCGTTAAAGAGGAAGGCTATTCCAAAGTCAGTCCAATACTTGAAAGGACATTGAAATGTGTAATGTGGTCATATTTGCGCTTCCCTTTGAGCAGTCTAGCAGCTGTGTTTTGTACCAGCTGTAGACAAGAAATGGAAGCCTGAGAAACTCCTTGTGGATAAAGGCTCAAATTTACAAAGGTGGCGAAGTTGATAAAAACGTGACTTGACAACAGTAGTGATCTGTTTGTCAAACTTTAAACTGCAGTCAAATAGTATGCCCAAATTCCTGACATGCTGTGTATTACATGAGGTGAGAAAACAGACATCAAAAACACTTTTCCCTTGGGGCCAAACAATGATTTAGATTTCTTTTCATTTAGATTTTAAATAAATAAATAAATAGCTTAAAAGCCATTACTTAAGTTCTTTCAAGCAATCTAACTGTGGCTGAAGAGAGTATTTATTGTTATGATGTAAGGGAAGATAGATTTGGGTGTTGTAGACATTTAGATGAAAAGACGCCATATTTATAAAAAATAAAGCCCGGCAGAGCATTTACAGGCAAAACAACACCGATCCAAGAAATGATCCCTGCGGAACACCACAACCAAGAGGTATGTTGGAAGATGAGCGATGCCCCAGACAAACAGTAAACCAACTATGTAAACAGGGTGAAACCACTGTAATACATTACCACAAACACAAAGATGTGATTTGAGACTAAAAAAGCAGATTCGGCCCTATGTAAAGCTTTAAAACCTGATTGAAAAACTTAATTGACAGAATTATCTGACAAGAAAGACTGTAACTGAGACAGTACAATTTTCTCCATTAACTTTAAAATAAATGGCAGGCTTGAAATTGGCCGAAAATTGGAAAGAGATGTAGGATCAAGATTATTATTATTATTTTTATTTATTTTTTTTTTTAAAGATACAGTGTCACCACAGCATGTTTAAGACAGACAGGAACAGTGCTGGTATGTAATTATTTATTGATTACTGATAACAGACCAGCACCAACCGCATCCATAATTTGTTTGAGAAAACGAGGAGGAATAATATCCTGTGGGCATAATGTGGGCTTAAGGTGATCAACAATTTCCTTACAGGAGCTCAAATAAAGTGGCGCAAACACAGACCATGTAGAGGAGTATAAAGTAACATCGGGCAGAGTATACCCAGTATGAGACATCTGAGATCTTATAGCCGTGATCTTATTTGTGAAAAACTTCCCAAGACTTTGTGCTAAATCCTTCTGTTAAACATCTCCCTTTGCAGAGTCAATGGTGGAAAAAAGAACATGAGGATCATGACAATTTTTAGTGATCAGTTCAGAAAGGTATTTACACTTTGCAGCTGCCCTCTGGACCATGGTAAGAGAATTTCTCATAATTTCATATGAAATCTGCAGTTTGTCCCTTTTCTACTTGAGTTCAGCATGTCTACAAGCCTGTCTGAGAGATTGTGTCATGTTTTTATGCCAGAGAATTAGCACCAACTTATGATTACTAAGCTTCAATAGAGCAATGGTGTTCAGAATAAAGGCATACAGTGCTCAGCGTAAATGAGTACACCCCCTTTGAAAAGTAACATTTTAAACAATATCTTAATGAACACAAAAACAATTTCCAAAATGTTGACAAGACTAAGTTTAATATAACATCTGTTTAACTTATAGCATGAAAGTAAGGTTAATAATATAGCTTAGATTACAAAATTTAGTGTATGAGTACACCCCACAACAAAAACTACTACATCTAGTACTTTGTATGGCCTCCATGACTTTTAATGACAGAAGACTTGGTGCTAGGCATGGAATGAACAAGTTGGCGACATTTTACAACCTCCATATTTTCTCATTCTTCAAGAATGACCTCTTTTAGAGACTGAATGCTGGATGGAGAGTGATGCTCAACTTGTCTCTTCAGAATTCCCCATAGGTGTTCGATTGGGTTCAGATCAGGAGCCAATGAATCACTTTCACCCTGTTCTTCTTCAGAAATCCAACAGTGGCCTTAGATGTGTGTTTAGGATCATTGTCATGTTGGAAAAGTGCACGACGACCAAGGGCATGGAGTGATGGTAGCATCTTCTCTTTCAATATAGAGCAGTACATCTGTGAATTCATGATGCCATCAATGAAATGCAGCTCCCCCGACACCAGCAGCACTCATGCAGCCCCACATAAGGACACTGCCACCACTATATTTCACTGTAGGCACCATGCATTTTTCTTTGTATTCCTCACCTTTGTGACGCCATACAGTTTTGGAGCCATCAGTTCCAAAAACATTTATCTTGGTCTCATCACTCCAGAGTATAGAGTCCCAGTAGTCTTCATCTTTGTCAGCATGGGCCCTGGCAAACTCTAGACGGCTTTTTTGTGCCTGGGCTTTAGGAGAGGCTTCTTTCGTGGACGGCACCCATGTATGCCATTCCTCTGCAGCGTACACCGTATTGTGTCATGGGAAATAGTCACCCCAGTTTGGCTTTCTACTTCCTTAGATAACTGCAGTGAACTTGCATGCCAATTTTCTTCAACCCTTCTCATCAGAAGACGCTCCTGTCGAGGTGTTAACTTCCGTGGACGACCTGGACGTCTCTGTGAGATGGTTGCAGTTCCATCTTTTTTTAAATTTTTGTGCCACTTTTGCTACAGTACGGAGCCCCGGACATGACATGCAGGGGGAAAAAAAATATAGTAGGCTAAATCGTGCGCACGATTTACTAATTCATTCCCTCAATTTACTAAATCGTGCGCACAATTTACTAATTCGTCCCCTCAATTTACTAAAATGTGCGCACAATTTACTATTTCGTTCATGCGCATGATTTATAAATCGAGGGAACGAAATAGTAAATCGTGCACACAATTTAATTTTTGTTCTTGCATGTCATGTGCGGAGCTCCGTACTACAGTATTCTGACTGATAAGTAAAGCTTTGCTGATCTTCTTGTAGCCTTCACCTATCTGGTGTAAAGAAATTATTTTCTTTCTCAGGTCTTGTGACATTTCTCTTCCATGTGATGCCATTGCTGACAGCATGAAATGGGAAGGGGTTTTAACACCCTTTTATAGTCAACTGTCTGCTGGACACCTGTGTAATGAATAATTAGACTCACCTGTGGTTGAATGCTTGTTAAATTAGACATTTGTAGTCTAAAATTTAGCTTTGCTCCAAAGACTTTCAGTGGGGTGTACTCATTTTTGCATCACCCTAATTTGAGTAAAACTGAAAATGTTGTTCTCTTATATAGTTATATTATTGTGGCAAGGGGGGCGTGGCTCAGCGAAGTCTGCAATGGGAGAGAGAGGCAGGAGACGAGCGGTGTGTAAGTAGGTCAAGTGCAAATGATAAACACCTGTGTCTCGTTTCAGTAATTGGTGTGGAGAGACCGGTTAAAAGCCACCAGGAAATGGGGAACTGGAGAGAGAGAAACTGACTGGGAGCTCGTGCTATGGGAGAGACTGTTCGTCAGAGCTGGAGTGATATGCTGACTTATTTTGAGTTATTTTGCTGAGTGGTAGAAAGCGCAGTGAGCGCCCTTTCTTTTTGTTTGTACGAGAAAACTGTCAATAAAATACGAGTCCCAGTCACGCCGACCCTGTCTTCTTCCTTCCACACTTTGAACCACATCACACTGGTGCCGAAACCCGGGAAGGAAGAAGAACGCTGCCGCCATCATGCAGTCCCCGCCAGGATCACCATTTGCGGAGGTCATTCAATCGCTCGCGGGTCTTCACCAGGAACACCATCAGGCACTGCTGGGCATGAGGGATGATCAGGAACGGCGTTTCCAAGCCCTCGTCCAAGCCCAGCAGGAAGACCGCGAGCTGTTCCGGAGCTGGATTGACCGGGAGGTTCGGGCTACAGGAACTCCATCTGCCTCAGCCCCGCCCACTCACGTGCCTCTCAATAAGATGGGTCCTCAGGACGACCCTGAGGCGTTCATAGACCTGTTTGAGAGGTCGGCGGAGGTATGTGGGTGGCCACAAGAAGACTGGCCAGTGCGGCTCATCCCCCTGCTGTCTGGAGAAGCACAGCTGGCCGCACAACAGCTGCCAGTCCAGAACCTCCTGGTCTATCAAGACCTTAAACACGCCATCCTCCAGCGGGTCGGCCTGAATCCAGAACAGCACCGCCAGCGCTTCAGGTCGCTGGACCTTGGAGACTGTGGCCGACCCTTCGTGATGGCGCAACAGCTCCGGGACGCCTGCCGCAGATGGCTGATGGCTGAGAAAAGCGACGTCGAGGAAATCATCGACAAAGTGGTGCTGGAGCAGTTTGTGGCTCGGTTGCCGAGGAAGACCGCCCAGTGGGTCCAGTGCCACCGCCCGACGTCGCTGAAACAGGCCATCCAACTGGCGGAGGACCAGATGGTGGCATGCCCCGGGGTCGGCGAACCTCTGTCATCTGTTTCTCTCTCTCCCTCTTCTACTGTGTTTTCTCCCTCTCCTTCTCCCTCCAAACCTGTCCCTATCCCCAGGTCCAGAGGGAATCCCCCTCCACGAGCACCACCCCGGTGGAGGGGTGGTCCAGGAATGGTGCCAACAGCAGCCCCAAGGGCACCGCCCAGGGGGGCGGGGTTGACCAGCGTCAGCCCAGCTGCAGCTCCTGTTCCTCCGCTCTCTCCACGGCAATTCCTTGACCCGCTTCCTGCCACTAGGGCGGCGGGAAGGCCTGGGCCGGCCTGTTGGCGTTGCGGGGATCCGGGTCATTTTATTGATCGGTGTCCGGTGATGGAGGTGGGGGCACTGATCCGGGTCCCTGACGTCCCACAGGCTGCCCCCGATCAAGCTGGCCTGTACCAAATACCTGTGAGTATTAAGGGGGGTACGTATCAGGCTTTGGTGGATTCGGGATGTAACCAAACCTCAATTCATCAAAGCCTGATTCAACCAGGGGCATTGGATACGAGCCGCGTGGTAAAGGTGCGGTGCGTGCACGGGATGTGGTGAACTATCCCTTAATGTTGATGGCTATTCAATTTCAGGGACAAAAGCATAGCGTAGAGGTTGCAGTTAGCCCGCACCTCAGACATCCACTAATTTTGGGAACAAATTGGCCAGGTTTTAGAGTACTATTGGGGCATTTATGTGCGGATGTCTCTTGGAGGAACGAAGAGCGGGGAAGGGGGGCGGTCGCACAGGTGGGTGAAGCTGAGCCGGGACCAATGAGAACTGAGACAGGGGAACCGAGCGCTGTTGAGAGGAGAAACCTTGCACAGCACGATGATTTTCCCCTGGAACAGTCTCAGGATGAAACGCTCAAAAATGCCTTTGAACAGGTCCGTACCATCGACGGGCAGCTTCTCCAACCAACTCGACCGCTCTCATATCCTTATTTTGCTATTTTAAAAGACAGGTTGTATCGAGTGACCCAAGACACTCAGTCAAAACAGGATACAACTCAATTATTAGTACCAAAAAGCCGTCGGGAAATGCTTTTCCAAGCGGCTCACTCTAATCCAATGGCTGGACATTTGGGGCAAGCAGCAACACTTAATCGTCTAATGACCCGATTTTTCTGGCCGGGCATTCATGAGAATGTGCGCAGGTGGTGCGCGTCTTGTCGTGAATGTCAGCTGGTAAACCCACCGGCCACCCCAAAAGCACCATTGTGCCCTCTCCCTCTTATGCAGGTCCCCTTCGAAAGAATTGGCATGGACCTCATCGGGCCATTAGAACGATCTGCACGTGGGCATCGCTTTGCATTAGTCATAGTGGATTATGCAACGCGATACCCAGAGGCAGTGGCGCTCCGCAGCATTTCTGCAAAGAGTGTAGCGGACGCACTGTTTCATTTAATCTCCCGGGTGGGAATCCCAAAAGAGATTCTCACCGATCAAGGCACGGCGTTTATGTCACGGACCCTCCGCGAACTTTACGAATTATTGGGCATTAAATCGATTCGTACTAGCGTCTATCATCCACAAATGGACGGTCTGGTCGAACGATTTAACCGCACTTTGAAAACCATGATTCGAAAGTTTGTTCACGAAGACGCCAAAAATTGGGACAAATGGCTGGAACCCCTCTTATTTGCCGTGCGCAAGGTCCCCAAGCCTCCACGGGGTTTTCCCCCTTCGAGCTTCTCTACGGACGTCAGCCCCGCGGGGTGTTGGACGTTCTAAGAGAAACTTGGGAGGACGGACCTTCGGACAGTAAAAATGAAATTCAGTATGTACTGGACCTGAGAACAAAACTCCACACTTTGGGGCGGCTCTCTATGGAGAATTTCTTACAGGCCCAGGGCAGACAAAGCCGGCTATATAACAGGGGAACCAGATTACGTGAATTTACACCGGGAGAGAAAGTACTTGTATTGCTCCCAACTTCTAGTTCCAAATTACTCGCCAAGTGGCAAGGGCCCTTTGAGGTCACACGACGAGTTGGAGATCTCAATTATGAGGTAGTACGATCAGACAGGAGTGGGGCACATCAAATTTACCATCTCAATCTCCTTAAAAAGTGGAGTGAGGCAGAGTCAGTGATGCTGGCGATGACGGTGAGTGGAGAGGATGATCTCGGGCCAGAAGTGAACACCAAAAATCAATCTCTCGCTCTGGCCCCAGGAGGAGATCATCTCTCGCCCTCCCAGCTCACTGATGTAGCCAAGTTGCAAGCTGAATTTGCAGATGTGTTCTCGCCCCTGCCTGGTCGCACAAACCTCATTCAGCACCATATTGAGACCGAGCCAGGCGTGGTAGTGCGCAGCCGGCCATATCGTTTGCCTGAGCACAAGAAGAAGGTAGTTCAGACTGAATTAGAAGCGATGCTAGATATGGGAGTAATAGAGGAATCCAACAGTGACTGGGCGAGCCCGATAGTTTTAGTGCCTAAAACGGACGGCTCTGTTCGGTTCTGTGTGGATTATCGCAAGGTGAATGCTGTGTCGAAATTCGACGCATATCCAATGCCACGGGTTGACGAATTGCTTGATCGGCTGGGTTCTGCTCGCTTTTATTCGACACTGGATTTAACAAAAGGATATTGGCAGATCCCCTTATCTCCTATATCTAAGGAAAAAACAGCTTTCACAACGCCGTTTGGATTACACCAATTTGTTACTCTTCCTTTCGGGCTGTTCGGGGCTCCCGCCACCTTTCAGCGTCTCATGGATCGGATACTCCGGCCGCACGCTGCATATGCCGCTGCATATTTAGATGATATTATCATCTATAGTAATGATTGGCAGCGTCATATGCAGCATCTGCGGGCTGTCCTGAGATCGCTGAGGGTGGCCGGACTAACGGCCAACCCGAAAAAGTGTGCGGTTGGGCGTGTGGAGGTCAGGTATCTGGGCTTCCACTTGGGTCACGGACAGGTGCGTCCCCAAATTGATAAGACGGCAGCAGTTGCAACCTGTCCGAGACCCAAGACCAAAAAGGAGGTGAGGCAGTTCCTGGGGCTGGCGGGATATTATAGAAGGTTTGTACCTAATTATTCGGACCTCACCAGCCCGCTGACTGACCTCACTAAAAAGGTAGCACCAGATCCGGTCCAGTGGACGGAGCAGTGCCAGCAGGCTTTCACCCAGATAAAGGCTGCTCTGTGTGGCGGGCCGCTCTTGCACTCCCCTGACTTTTCTCTCCCTTTTCTGTTGCAGACTGACGCGTCGGACAGGGGGCTTGGAGCAGTCCTGTCCCAGGAGATAGAGGGTGAGGAACGGCCGGTGCTGTACATCAGTCGTAAGCTCTCAAAGAGAGAGACGATGTACAGCACCATAGAAAAGGAGTGCTTGGCGATTAGATGGGCTGTACTTACTCTCCGCTATTATCTCCTGGGACGGGAATTCACTCTCTGTTCGGACCACGCGCCCCTGCAGTGGCTCCACCACATGAAGGATACCAACGCGCGGATCACCCGTTGGTATCTGGCATTACAGCCCTTTAAATTCAAGGTGGTCCACAGGCCGGGGGTGCAGATGGCTGTGGCTGACTTTCTCTCCAGAAGTGGGGAGGCTACAGGCCGGAGGGTTCCCCGGCCTGAGTCGGGCGGTGGGGGTATGTGGCAAGGGGGGCGTGGCTCAGCGAAGTCTGCAATGGGAGAGAGAGGCAGGAGACGAGCGGTGTGTAAGTAGGTCAAGTGCAAATGATAAACACCTGTGTCTCGTTTCAGTAATTGGTGTGGAGAGACCGGTTAAAAGCCACCAGGAAATGGGGAACTGGAGAGAGAGAAACTGACTGGGAGCTCGTGCTATGGGAGAGACTGTTCGTCAGAGCTGGAGTGATATGCTGACTTATTTTGAGTTATTTTGCTGAGTGGTAGAAAGCGCAGTGAGCGCCCTTTCTTTTTGTTTGTACGAGAAAACTGTCAATAAAATACGAGTCCCAGTCACGCCGACCCTGTCTTCTTCCTTCCACACTTTGAACCACATCACAATTATTAACCTTACTTTCATGTTATAAGTTAAACAGATGTTATATAAAACTTAGTGTTGTCAACATTTTGGAAATTGTTTTTGTGTTCATTGAGATATTGTTTAAAATGTTACTTTTCAAAGGGGTGTACTCATTTACGCTGAGCACTGTATGTAGAGCTGAAATAACTGTTCGTCAACATCCAAGTTGTGTAGAGTAGATTCTTAATTTCTGAAGAATCCCATACTTCATGGTATGCTACAGTGAACTCTTAAAAAGGTACGAGACACGCAAACCATGTATTGATTTCTAAGGGTTTGACTGGAGTATGGCACAGAGAAAAATACAGGCATATAATTGTAAGACTTGATTTTCCTGCTAAGACAAAACTGAGATCAAGTGCCCTGCAATAAAGCAATAAAACTCATCTTGAGAGAAGATCTCAAAGAAATAGCATAGGACAACGCCTTGCCCTCACAACATCTACAGGATGCAACCCCCCCCACACACACCCTCCTTCCCTTCCCCCTAACTCAAGTCACTGAAAGTTCTTCAAGATGTATAATGTAACTTGTGTATCTATTGTTTTTCCCCTTTCATGTTTGGTATCATTTTAAATGTCTCAGTGCGATTGGTAAAATGGTCTCAGTTTCACAGCAGTCACTTATGTTATGAGTAAGATTGAAAACTAAGGAGAATTCTGTCCTCCTTTTGTCTCTTCAAGAGATCTGATAACCCACTCCTCTCCCCCAAAACAGGTGTTGGTGTAGTAAATATTTACAATCCTTTTGTTCTGGTCTGGGTATATAAGGTAAAGTGCAAAGCAGTCATGGGGGATCTTCTGTAACCAGAAACCCCCATACAGTGATGGAGAAGTGTCTTAAAAACACTAATCCAGCACTGTGTGTATGTGCATTTCTTACTCTTTGAGCAATAGATGTTATGCATTTATTATTTCTAAATTGGCTTCTAATTGTCCAACTATGTAATTGGCATGATACATTTTTACTTGACAAATAAATATTATTTTTGATTTATTCTGCATTATTCTTAATTCATTATTTCTAGTAGATTAAAGCGAAGGTATTACCGCAAATCTGTGTTCAGGATAGATCATACGGAAGGTTTAATAGATGGAGCATAGGGCACATCAATTAAGTCCATTTCGATTTCTGACTATCGCTGCCTTAAATAAGTTGCAGTTTTCGTAAATATATAAAAACTATGCTTTTGTTACGAGTAAGCAGAGCGCGACCGACTTAAAGGTAGATATTTACCCTGCATCCAATGTTTAAGGTCAGAACTGACGAGTTTGTGTCCGAGAAAGCACTCAATCGGCGAAGTGACTTTTCTAAAGCGATACCGGGACCGCAGTGAACGAATAATTGAAAGTAAAAGATAATCAGAATAATCAAATATCTAAATTAATGCATAACCAATGATTAACTTCTAATTGGAAACACGACTTAAGAGTAAAAAGCATTTGAAATTGGAGTCAGATTAAACGAGTGAAATTAAGTGAACTTCACAGAGGCGCTGAAAAGACATACACGCGTTAACCTTCGCCCAGGCCGTCGGATTCCGTTTTTGGGCCGATGGGGGGTTCCTTACATAATCATTGCTGATCTTAATGTTAAGTATGGCCCTGTAAATGTGTTGGGCCAGATATCTACTGAACCAAGTCAACTGACTCAATAAGATTTAAAAACTCCATGGAAAATGTTTTAGAGGTGCAACCAACGGCAACCTCCACCAGTTTCTCTTGAAGCCAATACGGAAGTGACTTAAACTTCAATTAATCGACTGGTCGCTAGGGACAGGCTCCAAAAGAGAGCAGAATCTCATTGAATCCAATGTTAAAATGCCCAACTTTGCAGCAGAAAAAAAACATGTTTACAGCCTGGTACAAATTGTGGTTTTGGTCTATACAGCTAAGTTTGCCCTTCATTACAACTCTGAGGGGGGTGAGGTTTTAATATATTTAAACTCATTCGTTTAAATTATATTAAGCCTTAAAGTTCTGCATAATTAAGGGCGTGGCGACTTGAGTGACAGGTGGATTGCACTGCTGTCTGTGAGCAGTCATGTTACCTCAGCTAATTCCAGCCACTGAACTTGCCATCTCTGCCGTGTTTGTGCTTTTTTGGGATTATTGTATACGAATATCAAATAATATGGCTTGCTGTGCTTATGGAGACAGATGTAACGTTACGTCTGTGTAGATGTGACACATGCGGAAGATAATGATTCATGATTCGGATCGCGTGTCAAACCGCCAAACTGCTGTTATCACGTGACTTTGGTGCCCCGAACCGCTGATTCGACACAAAAGATTCATAACGCTCCGAAGCTTCACGAAGCAGTGTTTTGAAATCGGCCATCACTATAAAAGTCATTATTTTGTTTTTTTGGCGCACCAAAAATATTCTCGTCGCTTTATAATATTAATATTGAACCACTGTACTCACATGAACTGATTTAAATATGTTTTTAGTACATTTATGGATCTTGAGAGAGGAAATGTCATTGCTGGCTATGCAGGCCTCACTGAGCCATCGGATTTCAACAAAAAGATCTTAATTTGCGTTCTGAAGATTAACGAAGGTCTTACGGGTGTGGAACGGCATGAAGGTGAGTAATAAATGACATTATTTTCATTTTTGGGTGAACTAACCCTTTAACACTCTCATGAGCGCAAGTCAGGAGGCAGGGAAGGATTGTGAAGCAGCTCTAATAAACATGCTCTGTTGTCCAAATAAAACATCCACATTAAAATAATTATTTCACATTTCTTAATTTTATATCAGCAACATATAATTTTGGATATATTTTGAATATCCTAATTACTATAGAATCATAGTCCAATGAACATGGGTGAAGTAATTAAAAGTGCTTCTGCGGTAAAAATGACTTTAGAAAAGTGCATCTGACAGACAGGCAGTTAGAGCAGCATAACATTCCACATTGCCCTAGATATACAGAGCTAAATCTGCCATTTGGCTATGGTGAGTGCCTTATTTTTGTGATGACAGAGTGCTTCTTAATGGCAAAAAGAAATCGGAGAGTGAGCAAGACCCAGAGGCAGAGGAGAGATGACATTAGTGGGCCATTATTGTATGTGGTTTCCGCCTTATGATGAGATGCAGTTTAAAAATGGATGCCGCAGGCCTAAAGTCTGACATAAAGGAGACTGTCTGCATCGCTCTCTCAGTCTGCTCTCCTCTCTCTCACCTTTTTAAAAAGCCTCTATAATGCTGAAAAACTCTTCAGCTCAGTCTAACTATCCCATTAAATAGTATCTAAATCGTTAAATAATAATAATATGGAAAAATATTTCACTTTTTGAGCTCTGTCTAAACCTAATGATTCCCTAAAATAACACCATTTGAGAGAGCTTCTCTGGTTGACCCATTACCTGAAAGTGCTGCTCCATCACCTGGATTTTCCCTTGCTCAGGACACTTTTTCAGAGAGCGATCCACATACTGTAACAAAATTTCCACCATCTGTGAAGAGAGAAAAGCAGCAGAGAAATGTGTCATTTATTTGCTCAAAAAATAAATGGTGAATAGTTTTTATAAACCTACAACAAGTTAATTTAGCCATCATATTTATCATTTTCAGCACTACAGATAGATAACTTCATTTTGAAATCCGTTATAGAAAAATGTATATAGCAAGGGAAAAAAAAGTTCTTATTATAAAAGAGACAAGATTCCAGTTAAATAATGTGTTCAGTTAGAGAGTAGAACTCAAAAGAGATAATTATTGGATTTATAGATAATTTTAATGTTATATATTATACAAGAAAGTCTGTGTGTTGTCTGGACTGGATGTGTTCAATAAACATACTGTAGTAGCTCTGTATTAGGTATAAGTTTTTTTTGTTTTTTTTTGTGAAACATTAAAGTGCTGAAGACTTTCACATGTGTGTAAAATATACGGCATGATTTAAGGCACAACATGAAAATGAGCACTTTGGCTAATGCCAGACGAATAAACAAACAAGTATAGTACCGAATTGAAATAAGTTTATTACCAATTTTAAAGTAACATAACATTAGTAAAAGGTTGCATTTTTTTTTTTTTTTCCAAACTATATGCACACAGGCATACACATACACACACTACCAAAAATTCTTCCTAACACTGTTGTTAAAAAGTTCCCACAAACTTGTAGGTTGCTTTTTTTCTTTCATCTTTCCGTCCAGTTCATCTCAAACCAGCTGAATGAGATTTACTCTGGAGACTGTGCTGGCCATTCCATGAATTAAAGCCTACTGTATTGATCTTTTCTTCTAAGGTAGCTCGTTTTAGGCCCCTGACTAAGATGAAGCAAACCAGAGGGTGCTGCAAAATGTCTTTTTGGTGAAGTATGCCAACACTGGATACAGCAACAGAGCCCTAGACCACCACACATCCCCCTACATGTTTGATTTCACGTCTCCTTCATGTCTATTGCGATCTCAGAATTTAGGCCAGTTTGATAATACCTAGAATATCAAAATCAACCGCAGGCGGTAGATCCTTCTCCTGTTTGGCACCTAAACTCTGGAACAATCTTCCTAGCATTGTTCGGGAAGCAGACACACTCTGTCAGTTTAAATCTAGACTAAAAACGCATCTCTTTAACATGGCATACACATAACACATTATCAATTTATGTTTTCAAATCCGTTAAAGGATTGTTAGGCTGCATAAATTAGGCGATTAGCTGGAACTGGGAACACTTCCTGTAACACCAGATGTACTCGTTACATCAGAAAAAGAATGGCATCTACGCTAATATTAGTCTCTCTGTTTATCCCGAGGTTTACCGTAGTCAGCCGGATCCGGGCCGTATCCAGGTGAGATCGAGGACTTGCGTCTTGACACGACCACAACGCAGCCCTGAAGTGTCAGCAGAGATTGAGTCAACTAGATCATCCATTGTGAAGGCCTCGTCGACACGACAGCCAGTGGCACAGTTCCTCAACAAACCGTCCATACCAGCGTGATGAATACGATCCTCAACCGGATGGAACTACTTTGACTGTTGCGATCCCAATCGGACTTATGATAGCTGCCTGAATCATAATAAAGCACTGTTCACTGTTGGCCAGAGGAGAACTGGCCCCCCGACTGAGCCTGGTTTCTCCCAAGGTTTTTTTCTCCATTTTAACACCTGTTTGCCACCTGATGTCACCTGTTGGAGTTTGGGTTCCTTGCTGCTGTCGCCTTTGACTTGCTTAGTTGGGGACACTTGACATTTGATATTCAACAGTGTTTTGATCTGCCTGCACTGACACCATTGTATGCGAACTGAACTGAGCTGGATGATGACATCACTGTTTACTCCAGTGCTGATATAGATAAATTAACTAAATTAATAACTATTGATTCTTACGACGGAATGAATCAATACTGAATTTACTCAAGATGGACAATGACACCATTTTCTTTAAGAGCTGCTGTGCAGCCAAAATTATATACCAGTTATCACTGTGAAGCTGCTTTGACACAATCTGCATTGTAAAAGGCGCTATATAAATAAAGGTGACTTGACTTGATATCACACAGTGAGAACTTACTTTACCAAAAAAGTAAAGAACCCCTAAAAAAAACCCTGCATGATGAACCAAAGACTGGCCATAATAACACCTTCTACTTGGCTTCAGTACTTCTCTAGTGGTTATTTATTGCCTAGACAAGCCTCTTTTTCTTATTCAGAATCAGAACATAAAGGTGTTCTAAAACATTTCACTGGTAGTGTATTTATTGCGCATCTCTAATTTTAATTGCTTCCTACAACTGAGGCCTAACAAGACACTTTCTGAAATTGTGAAACTAAAGATGTACAGATGTGTCATTGTATTAAC
Organism: Hypophthalmichthys nobilis; assembly: GCA_037950665.1. Taxonomy (NCBI): domain Eukaryota; kingdom Metazoa; phylum Chordata; class Actinopteri; order Cypriniformes; family Xenocyprididae; genus Hypophthalmichthys; species Hypophthalmichthys nobilis. Next base: position 21,486,193 of record CM075480.1, on the reverse strand, counting down.
TCCAAAGATCTTACCTTGTCCGCAACCACACCTTTTCTCTTAGCAGGGTCTGCAAATAGACCTGTTACATATACACATCACATTAGGTCTACATTTCTATGTGTATTTTGTTACTTTGCTATGTGTATTTAACCCTAATTCTAATCAAACAGCATTCAATTTCTTTCTTTTTTTTTCTTTCTTTCTATACAATTTGCCACTGCAGACAATTACAAACTAAAAACTTTGAGGTCTGAAAACTGCAAGCATTTTCACAGAAATTAAGAAAAATTCAACAGAAACGTAAATTTTAGAGTGGTTATAAAGAGAAGGACTGACCTAACACAGCTTTGGCAGTGCCTTCGTGGAAGGACCAGGCCAGAGACAGAGCCTCCATGAACTTCTCCTGCTTCAACAGATGGTCCACACGCTGCAGGACATCAGAACAACTCCCATCACTATCAGATTCACTAATGCTAATCTGATATAACATCAGTGCTGTGTTATAAAATAATGCCTTACCTCACGCCAGTTCCTCAGGGTCATGATATGCACGGACTATGAAAAAAAAAAAAGTGATTAATTAACAAATCTGAAACAGGAGGCCTGATGACCTGTGACAGTGTAAGAGAGTTTTAAGCAGATGATAGAAGTGTCATTTTACAAATTTGATTTTAATAATCTTGAAAACTTGAACATTTGATTGTCTGTATTAAATAGAACATTCTTATTTCAATTTATAAAAAGGCATCAATGGTGTATAATTCCACCATTTCTATGGGGCGGCAGAAAATAATTTTTTAAAAATAATAAATATATACTGCTGTGGCAAGCAGGGGCCAAGAGCCATGGGAACAGAGCAAGTCTGGTGCGCCGGTTCACCGGTTCCCAACTCCTTCCCTTATCAATGAACTTTTTACAACTCCCAATCAAAAGTTTGGATTTAGTAAGACTTTTTCTTAAAAACAAAAAGTGACAGTAAAGAAATTTATATTGTTACAAAATATTGCTATTTCAAATAAATGCTGTTCTTTTGAACTTTCTATTCATCAAAGAATCCTGAAAAAAAAAATGTTTCACGGTTTCCATTAAAAAAAATAAATAAATAAGCAGCAAACTGTTTTCAACACTGACAATAATAAGCAGCACCAATTCAGCATATTAGAATGATTTCTGAAGGATCATGTGACACAGAAGACTGCAGTAATGATGCTGAAAATTCAGCTTGACATGAATAAACTACATTTTACAATATATTAAAATTATTTTAAATTGTAATAACATTACAATTTTTACTGTATCTTTGACCAAATAAATACAGCCTTGGTGAGCATAAGAGACCTTTTCCGAAAACATTAAAAGTCTTACCAACTCCAAACTTTGATTAGTAGTATGAGAATAAATTAATTAATTATATTTATGAATGGATCAGTGAAAATTTGTTGGCAACGCAAGTAAAAAACAGAACTAGCAGGTGAAAACAATGTCTTAGCCCAGTGAGTTACATGTATTTGTCATTAAATATATTGGCAGAGCATAAAATTAGACTCGTTCATAAGACTGAGGTGTTTATTCAAGCACTGGCTGAGCTATTAAATAAGCAGCACTTGGGGGAAGTGATACAGGGCAAGAATTAATGTGACCTTCCAAAGCTGGCCCACTACCAATATGGTGTGTCTAATGGATAACCCACGGGCAATTTTAATGCAATCCTTCTTCCTCGCCCTCCCTCCAGCTGCCCCTGTCTCCTTCATTTCTCTTCTCTTTCTTGCCCTCCCTCTGGCTGCAGGTAACAGGAAGTTCAGCAAGGACTTTGCGGAAAGCAGACCTCAATGAATATTCAGGGTATGCGTGATGTGTGATTAGCATAATAGCACTTGAGTGTGCCAGAACTCAGTCAGAGGGGCACTGGAGGAGTCAGCCAAACTTACAGCTGAACACAAGCCACACAGCATGTGCTACCAGTCTCAGAGTTCACAAGATACCCTTGCAAATTTCATGTATCAATTACACAAGTTTTATGAATATAATATATATATATAAAAGATTATTTGTTGGATAGTTCTGATGTAGACCTAAAAAAGTAATACAATTAAGCTATACATAACTAAGTTTCAGTGTCTTTGGCAAGGCAAATCTTAAGGATCAAGCTAAGGACAACACATGGAGTGACATGGCGACTGGCATAATCCCTCATAATCTAGTACAGATCAACACATTTAATTGGTATGTACATCAAATCAGGTTTTTAAAGACGGCATTTACACTAGGCAGTTTTTCAAATGATTTGCCCAACACTTTATCCTGCCAGTTTTTTACACCGTGTTCTATTCACATGCTAAAGAACATCCCACATATTGTTTAAAAAAAAAAAAAAAAAAAGTCTTCTCATTGGATAAATGTTTTGTCCGCCAAAAATTTATCACAAAGCCAACGGCTGGTGGTATACAAAGCAGTTCATCTAAAATATTATTATCTCAAGACATCACAAAATCCATCTGCACTGCTTGAATATTATGAGTAAAAGTATTGCCTTGTTTTTATACAGAAACTTTGGAGGCACTCATTTTGTTTGTAAACAAACATTGTGCAGACTGCATAATTTCTTGGAGAAAAATGCCAGAGGATAAATCTTTCAGGTGAAATCTGATGTAAACAATGAAAAATATTTATCAGATTTTTACAGTTTATGGACAAAAAGTGCTGTTGGATGTTTTTCCACTGGTAAATTGTCCCTTGTCAAGGACAATTTTCCGAAGTGCTATGTATTTGACTGATCTCACGATTGCTTTTTCATAATAAAAGGTATGAAGTCCAATTTTGATTTTGCATGTTTTCATTTGTACTTAATATAAATAACTATATTACTGTGGCTGAAGCATCTATATCATAAAACAAAGGGTATCAACATTAAAATCTGAGATCTTTCAAAAGATGTATAATTTGGAAACTTTAATAACACTTTTGGATAGCAGTCTACTGTAGTAAACAAAAGTATAAATAAACTGATATCACCAGGAATTGGAAAGCAGTCACCCTCTCTTCAATTCTTAATCGATGACCTCTAACAAGTCAAGGAGAGGACAAACCAGAGAATTATATTTTTAAATGGTAACCAGTTAATAATAAAACTACATTGATCATTTTTAATGAAACCAAAGATTTCAGATACAACCCCTTTCTGTTACTCCAGCCCCCACAGGCTCTTATGAGGGGAAAGAAAAGTCACGTTCTGACTGTGGTGACTGTGCCAGATTCTGCATGCTTATTTTTGCAATTTTATCAAATCAGATACAGATTCAGAGCTAAGTGCATGAATTTGTTTAATGATGTATCTGCCCACAGCACAGTGTACTCTCATTTTTAAAAAAAAAAAAATATATTAACCAGCCTTTCATTTTGTTCTAAGTGGTTTCTATTTGGAAAGGAGGACACAGAACACCACAGCCAAAAGAGTTCTGCTCAGAAACGTATCAAACGACAAGCGTTTAATTTACAGTTTACCCTTGTTGAAGCAATTTAAATGACGTAACCAAATATTTCAGAAATATTGACTGACCACATATCAAATGGTATTGCTGGAGACAATGGACACTGCTTCGGAATTTAGCCTCAGTATCCTCCGCAACATCCGGTGCAGCGCAATATATCGAAATTTTTAGAAATTTCAGCACAAAATTAAACTTTGAGGAAGGATAAAGCAATATTGATACAATCCACCTTTACAGTAAAGGATTTAGAGTTTCTGGAACATTACTAAAACTCTGTTTTAAAATAATAGTAAAATGGTTTGTTTTTCCTATAGTTCTATATTTAGTTGTGATTGCTAGTTATTAGCAAAATGAAAGAAAGAGTTTGCTGCTACCACAGTTTCCTATGGGAAAATAGTACACCGGAATTGTGTAGCACTGAACTTTTATCAAAAATGTATAGGCAGTTGGCCATGAGGAGAGTCCAATTCTTATGTGCTAGTGTTCAGTGTTATTATGAATGGCTTTACCTTTGTTCCCAGATACATAATCTGCCCTGCAGAGCTGCAAACAGACTGGTAACATGTCTTCTCTCCAACTAATGCCTGAAGATGAACAGAGGAATAGTGATTTAATGTCTTCACCTCTATATACAAACAACAAAAAAACTAATTTGTCTCTATATGCCCAACACAGAAATGTATAGAAACTATAGAAAAAGCTTCACATCTCATGAATTGGCAAATGGGTTCTTCATATGTTTTTGAACTTAATGACCTTTATATTGACCTGTGTATCTTGAAGCTCTGCTCTCAACCTGGTCTCAGCCTCAAGCATATTGTATATCAGATGTAAATTGTATACTGGCTGGGCTCAAATTAACCTTCATGTCTATATGAATAATTCTAGGTCAGAATAAAGCAGTACGATTCTGGAAGTAAAACATTCCATTCATTTTCTCCTTAGAAAAACATGAGGGTCTAAAGAAAAATCTTCCTTGGATCCAACAATCAGAAAATCATGTCAATGCAAAAGAGTGCACTGACATGCCACTTCCATGAAGCAATGTGAATGCCATCACTGAATTGTATTTGAAATTTCACAACAAACTTAGATTATATTGTGTTTTTTACTTGACTATGACTGAGTATATTGTGCAGTTGTTTTTGATCAGTCCTATTTAGTATTATACTATTAAGTAATATTTTGAATGAACTTTTATTTACATATTTTTCGGCTTCACTTTATTTTAAGGTGACAGTTATATTGTACTTACTCAGATAATGTTAATTAACTACATGTACTTACTATAGAGTTCCGGTTTGGTTTAGGGTTAGTTACTTGTAATTATGCATAACTTACTATTATTACTATAGTAAGTACACGTGTAACTACATCACCCTAAATTAATGTGTTATCTATTTTTCTTTGTCATTTTGTGACAAAAAAGAAAAAAAATTAGATTTTTTTAGCTTTAATTTGTTTTTATTTCCATTTTAATGATTTTAGTACTTCAACTTCATCTTATTTTATTCCAGTTAGTCAAGGCAACATTTCTACATTTTTGTTTGTTTGTTTGTTTATGTTCAAGTTTTACTGGTAACACTTTACAATAAGGTCTCATTCATTAACAATAGTTAAATGTATTAAATTAACCAACATGAACTAACAATGAGCAATACATTTGTTAGTTTATTAATCTTTGTTAATGTTAGTTAATAAAAAAAAAAAAAAATAGTCGTTCATTGCTTGTTCATGCTAGTTCACGGTGCATTAACTAATTTTAACAAATACAACTTTTTATTTTAATAATGTATTGGTAAATGCTGAAATTAACATTAACTAAGATTAATAAATACTGTAGAAGTATTGTTCACTCCAAGTTCATATTAAAGTGCCCTTATTATGGATTTTGGAAAATTACCTTCCATGTAGTGTGTAACATAGCTCTAAGTGAATAAAAACTTCCTGCAAAGTTTTAAATCTGAAAGTGCACCGTATATAAAGTTATTGTCTCTCAAAAGAGTTGACTCTGAGTCAATTAAACGAGTCGTTTAACAAATCCCAAGCCGTTTCGCTGTGACGTCACAATGAAACAATAGCATATTGCCCGCCCACTTATTGCGTGTGCAGATGCCAGGGAAAATTAATTTTCTCAACAATACCACAGCAGTACAATCTTTTGTTGTGTTCCCATCATTTTACTGACAACGCAGGATTTACAAAACACTTGGTCTTAAAATATGGATCAATGCCCAGTTTATTTGGACCAGCTTGCTCCTCTGAATCTCAACCTGTAAGTATGATTAATAATTGATGTTTATATTTTCTAACGGTTGTTCAAAATTTGTATTTTTGTATGTTATGTTGTATAACGTACACCCTAGTCTGTATGTCTCTTGCTAACCGGCTAACTCACGTTTCTGTAGTTCTGCTATTTAGATGTGGGTCCAATATTGTCTAAACTGTGTCGATTAATGCAGCTTGTCTGTCTTATTACTTGGAGTAATGATCAAGGATGGAGCACGACTTTTGTTTACAAAGTGTAATACATTATCAGCTATTCACGTTTGTGCTCGGCTAACGTGGGAGTTTACAACATAGCTGTGTGCCGGGTTCCCTTTCGATACTTCACTCGTACTGCGTATGGGGGAAAAACTCCTTTTTTCCTCGATGCTGAAGCCTTTTTCAATAACGCAGTGTAACTGCACGGCCATTGGTTCAAACTGGCAAACTTTTTGAACCAATGACGGCACGGCGTAGCTGCGCGAGCCTATGGCGATGCGGCGCGCCGAAGCCCGCCAAAATGGGCGGGGCGACGGGCTATATAAGCGAGCGTTTCGCCATAGGATTTCAGTTCTCTCTCCTTCAGCGACGACAACGCTTCTCTTCGCTGGATCTTCGAGCGGAATGCCTTCGCCTGCTGGAACGAGCTCTCCGCCAGTCGAAGAGGCACTGCAGCGGACCAGCTGAGATCGCCAAACGCTTACAGCGCCGGCGCCCTCGCAGACTGCCGCCTTCGAGCGCTCTCTCGAGCCGCCCGCTTCCCGCTTCCGGCCGCCTTCTCAGCGCGTCTCCTGCCGCCATCCGGCGCGTCTGAAAGAGCTTTTTCCGCGGTTTTACCGCTCGCTTAAAAGAGCTTTTCCTCAGCGGTTCTCGCCGCTCTAAAAGAGCCCCACAATCGCCGTTTTCACGGCGGCGGCATTGCTACAAATGCCGCGCCACAACTGTGGCACATGCAGAGCCCCTCTGCATGATGACGACGGGCACGGTGAGTGCGTCTTTTGCCTGGGCAAGTCCCACGCTGAGGCGGCGCTCACCGAGACTTCATGCTCTCACTGCGAGAGTATGAGTCTCGCCTCTCTGCGCTCACGGATCGCTTTCTTCAATGAAAACGGCCCCGCCCCTCGCGCCCTCCCATCTTCTTCTCGCGAACCCACGAAGAAGAGACAGCGGGGCAGAGGGGCTCAGCGCCCGGAGTCGTGTGAGCTCACGCCGGCTCAGCTCCCGCGTGCCTCACCCTCTCCCACGAGAGAGCCGTCCCCCGTCTTGTTCTCCCGCCCTGAGCTGCGTCCCTCGGCTGAAGCGAGCGACCTCGTCTCTTTTGGCGGATCAGAGGACGAGCCGCTTGATGACTCCATGTCACTGGCGGCTTCTGAAACGGAGGAATGGGTCGGCGATCCTGAAGACCCCGCCCACCTGCCGTCGCTTGAGCCCATTGATGCCAGAGCTGGGATGGATGCCGAGTTGTTCCGCGTCCTCTCTAAAGCTGTCGAGGAACTCGATCTCGAGTGGGCTCCACCTGAAGAGCCAACGCGCAGCAGACTGGACGAGTGGTTCCTGCCGGGTCGTCGCCAGGCCCCCCGCCAGCGCTCTGCGCCGTTCTTCCCTGAAGTTCACGATGAGCTGACCAAGTTGTGGCGCGCTCCCTACTCAGCCTGCTTACGCACTTCCTCTTCGGCAGCTCTTACTTCAGTCGATGGCTCTCAGGAGAAGGGTTACGAGCACATGCCGCCCCTGGACGAAGCCGTGGCCGCTCACCTCTGCCCCCCCGCGGCCGTGGGGTGGAAAAACAAAAGAGCCCTTCCTTCTAAGCCCTGCAGAACTACCTCCGCCTTGGCTGGCAGAGCTTATTCTTCTGCGGGTCAAACTGCTTCGGCGCTTCACACCATGGCCATTCTCCAGGTGTTCCAGGCCAAGCTCCTCCGTTCCCTGGACGAGTCTGGAACTGACGCACCTGCCTTTCGCGACCTCCGCAGCGCCACAGATTTAGCCCTGCGCGCCACGAAAACCACAGCCCCGGCCATTGGACGTTCCATGGCCAACCTGGTCGTGCTAGAGCGCCACCTCTGGCTCAATTTGACAGAGATCAAAGAGTGCGACAAGGTGGCCTTTCTCGGCCCAGTCTCTCCAGCCAGTCTCTTCGGCCAGCCGTAGAAGGATTCACTGAGCGCTTCACTGCGGCGCAGAAGTCGTCCCAGGCCATGCGACACTTCCTGCCCAAGCGCTCCAGCTCAGCCTCTGCCTCGAGTCGCCCCAGGACTGCGCCGACTCAGCACCAGAGCAAGCCTGCTCCTTCTACCTCCCAAGCAGCACCCCCTAAGGAGCAGCGACAGCGAGCTCGTCTCGCTAAGCGCTCTACCTTCCCGAGACGCCAGGGCCCCCGACCTAAGATTGTGCTGGACCCGACGCCTCCAAAGTCTTCCTGATCACACGGGAAGAAAGAGGAAGGGGCAAAGTCCCGCTGCGGCCGGACCGCCCCAAAAGCTCTCGCGACTTCGTCCCCCACCACCCCGTTCAGTTCCGGGTGTTGGGGAAAAAGTGTTTGTTCTGCGCCCTGGGCCCACTGCTGTTGTGCCCACGCAAAACGCCGTTGTTATGGCGAACACGATAAAAAATTTACATTCTCAAAAAGAGAGCAATTTTCCTCTTCCACATTCGTCAATGCACAGGCCCCTACACAGCGGTCTGTCATCCGACGCCATTCAACCCCTTGTCACGCGGGCCGAGGCCTGGCAGGCCATCCCCGGGGTGTCAAAATGGGTTCTGGGAATAATAAACCAAGGCTATTCACTGCAGTTCGCCCGAAGACCCCCGCGTTTCAGCGGGGTGATTCCCACTTTGGTAAATTCGGACAACGCTCATGTCCTCCGTGCCGAAGTGATGACTTTGCTAGGGAAGGGAGCCATAGAAATAGTTCCCCCCTCAGAGAGCGAATCGGGGTTCTACAGCCGTTATTTCCTTGTCCCCAAGAAAGATGGCGGTCTCAGACCCATCTTAGATCTCAGACTCCTGAACCTCTCCCTCATGAGACGGAAGTTCAAGATGTTAACGTTGAAACAGATCCTCACGCAAATTTGCCTCGAGGACTTCTTCTTCTAGCTGGATCTGAAGGACGCTTACTTTCACATCCAGATAGCCCCCCATCACAGACGATTCTTGAGATTCGCATTCGAGGGCGTGGCTTACCAATATACAGTCCTTCCCTTCGGGCTGTCCCTAGCTCCTCGCACATTTACAAAGTGCATGGACACGGCGCTTTCCCCTCTGAGACAGATGGGAATCCGGGTTCTGAATTACCTCGACGACTGGCTCATTCTGGCCCAGTCGCGTACCGAGCTAGACCATCACAGATCCGTGCTCCTCAGCCACTTGGAGTGCCTGGGACTCAGGGTCAACTTTGCCAAGAGCTCACTGCTCCCCAGCCAACGGATTACGTTCCTGGGTGCAGTTTTCGACTCAGTCAGAATGAGGGCTATAGTCTCACCAGAGTGCGCCCTGACAATTCAGCAGCTCGTGGCTTCCGTCAAGAACAAAGCCTGTCTCCCTCTGAAGTTTTTCCAGAGGATGTTAGGGCTGATGGCTTCCGCCTCCCCGGTTTTGCAGCTCGGCCTTCTACGGATGCGGCCCCTGCAATACTGGCTGAAACTCCGGGTCCCACCTCACGCTTGGCGGCATGGCCGCTTTCATGTCAGGGTCAATCAGGCCTGTTTAGCAGCCCTGAAACCTTGGACGAACCCTATTTGGTTCAGTCGTGGGGTACCCCTAGAGGCGGTTTCCAGAAGGATGGTGCTCTCAACAGATGCGTCCAACTGGGGTTGGGGCGCTCTGTGCGAGCAGACCAGCCTTCGGCTCGTGGTCTCACGAGGAGAGCCACCTCCACATAAATTGCCTCGAGATGCTGGCAGTATGTCGGGCCCTTCACTTCTTCCAGGCCATCCTGAAGGGGCGCCACGTCTTAGTCCAATCGGACAGCATGACAGTGGTGTCCTACATAAATCACCAAGGCGGCCTTTCGTCCAGCCGCCTCTGCGCACTGGCAAAGTCCCTCTTGGAATGGGCATTACCCAGGCTGCGGTCGCTCAAAGCGACACACATACCAGGCAGAACGAATCTGGGAGCAGATATGCTATCTCGGAGCAATGTCCCCTCGGACGAGTGGATGCTCCACCCCCAGACGGTTCTCTTAATCTGGGAAATCTGCGGGAAGGCGCAGGTCGACCTCTTCGCCTCAGAAGACAATTCTCACTGCCCAACCTATTTTTCGAAGGAAACAGATGTGCTGGCCCACAACTGGCCCAGCCTTCTCCTTTATGCTTTCCCCCCGATCGCTCTGATCCCTCAAGTCATCAGGCAGAATCAGGGAAGACAAGCACAGAGTCCTCTTGGTGGCCCGCTCTGGAGGAGCCAAGTTTGGTCCTCAGAGCTATTCAGGCTTTCCACAAAAGCCCCATGGCTGATCCCCCTGAGATGGGACCTCCTCTCTCAGGCGAACAGGACAATCTGGCATCCACAGCCAGAACTCTGGGCTCTGCACCTATGGTCCCTCGATGGGAGCCTTTTTAAACCTCCCCGGGGACGTGCTAAACACCATTTCTCAGGCGAGAGCCCCATCTACGAGACGCCTCTACGCCCAGAAGTGGTCGGTCTTCGTTGATTGGTGCTCTGCACAAAACGAGGATCCTGTTGAGTGTGACATATCTCCGATACTGTCATTTCTCCAGGAGCGTCTGGATAAGGGCCTCACTCCTTCCACGCTCAAAGTATACTTAGCAGCCATCGCAGCGTTCCACGCTCCTATCGCTGGCCAATCAGTGGGTCGACATAGCCTCATTGTGCGTTTCCTGAGAGGTGCTAGGCGGTTAAACCCCCCACGTCCTCTCACTGTCCCCACCTGGGACCTTTCTTTGGTCCTCAGAGCACTCAAAGGGCTCCCCTTTGAGCCGCTGCGGTCAGCTGACCTTCGGCCATTAACAGCGGTTGAATTCGTTCCCCATACGCAGTACGAGTGAAGTATCGAAAGGGAACGTACTCGGTTATGAACGTGACCTCGGTTCCCTGAGATACGGAACGAGTACTGCGTTCTATGCCGTGCCACGAGGCTGCGGCTTCAGTGTCGTCGCTTCAGTCGAATGACCTGAAATCCTATGGCGAAACGCTCGCTTATATAGCCTGTCGCCCCGCCCATTTTGGCGGGCTTCGGCGCGCCGCATCGCCATAGGCTTGCGCAGCTACGCCGCGCCGTCATTGGTTAAAAAAGTTTTCCAGTTTGAACCAATGGCCGTGCAGTTACACTGTGTTATTGAAAAAGGCTTCAGCATCGAGGAAAAAAGGAGTTTTTCCCCCATACGCAGTACTCGTTCCGTATCTCAGGGAACCGAGGTTACGTTCGTAACCGAGTACGTTCGTTTACATAACTTTAAAACAATCTGTTTTTTCATCTGCGTCCTGTATTGTAATAGGATGTTAAGATGCTATTCCACGCTAACTAGTTGAAGTATTCTCTCTGTAAACAGTAAACACCCATTGTAATGTCAAACAATGATATAGCCATTTTTTACTTTGTTAATAGTTATGACGAAAAAGTCTGTGTACACATCTGGCCTAAATGTTTATCTTATGTTTAGAGGTTTTCAGCTTCGCTTGGCTTTCTGATACATTGCACCTACATAAAGTATAACAGTGACACTGCGATCATGTCTTATAACACAAACTAAGGTGACACTTACCATAGACAAACGTCGTACTCCAGTCGTGATTGCGTATTAGTTTCTGGTTGACTGACTACTTCAGATGTTTCCTTGTCAGACTTGGGCTCGAAATTGATACGGTAAAATCGATGCCATCTTTTCTGTCCATACATTGTATACAATGTCTTGCGAATTGATATCTGTCATTTAGTTATGACAATGGTCTACTGTGCTCCGCGTGCCCAATCAAAAAAAAATTGGGCCACCTTACCAATCAGAGCAGTGTAGGCTCATGGAAAGCAGGGGTTTAGAGAGACTGCTTCTTTGAACTGCTTCTAACAAATAGTTTACAAAACATAGAGAACTGAGGTGAAATTAAATGTATATTATGAGAAAACGAAAGTGTTTTTTGACCTTGCATGCATGTAAACCTGTTGTAGGAGACTCCCAAAACGATATTAGGAACCTTAAAAAAGCATAAAGTAGCGAACTAATGTTAGAGTTTTATTGTACTTCAGCTTTACTTCAACTGTTAAAAAGTATTTTGAATGTTTTTTAATGTAGTTTTTGATTCAATGACATCATTCACATACTTTGTTGATTCTTTCTTTAAATATAGTTTAAGTAAGACTTTTTCCTCACATTTTTCAATACTTTTATGCTTCAAATAAAACCAAGGTAGTGGCAAAAAGGGAGCTTTTGCTGTTGCACATTGTAAGCTACAACATACACCAGACCAAAATTCTGGCATGTCATCATCCTGGTCCTTACCAGTGCTTGGCTGACATTTCCACCAGTGGCAAGGGATTTAAAATGGCTGCTGTTGTAAACCAGCTGCAACTCGGCCATGTCCACTGTTTCCAGCTCCTCCTGACTGGGCCTATCCACCACTCGCAGCTTCTCTGTGCTGTCCATTAACACAAGCGTTCGGGGGTTTATCCACTGTCAAGAAACAAGAGAAAACATGAAACTGCACACTGCCATAAAAGTAATCAAACTCAAATGACTGTTAGTGAGGGTCTGACTCACGCTCAGACTGATGAGGTCACAGCTGAGTTGGAGCTGTCTCTGTTTGATGACATGGATGGTGCCAGACTCATCTTTTTTAACCTGAGCACCAAAACAATAGATTGGGTTGATTATTGTATGACCGTTACTAAAGGTGAAGTATGCCACTCCTTTCGTCTGCCACTGTTCGGTCCAGTTAGTCCATGCTGTATACCATTTGGTTCTAAAAATCACCTTTCACCATTGATGCCCAAGTAGGCATATATTGTTTTTGTTTGTTTTTTACTTAAAACAATAGCTGGTAACATGCATCCTGTATGCCTATGTGAGTGTGGTATAACCATACTTATTAGCGAATAATCAGAATAATGAATATCGCGTGTAAACTGCATTGAAGAGTTATGCTCGTGTCATTTAAACATCTTACTGCGAATAAGTCCTTATTCTGATTATTAGATGCACATGCAAACATAGTCAGTGTTCAGGAATGGTTTAGTAACGTTCAAGGTGTTTCTCTGGCCTCCAAATTCCCCAGATCTTAATTCAGTTGAGCATCTGTGGGATGTGCTGGACCAACAAGTTTGATCTACGATGGCTCCACCTCACAATCTACAGGACTTGTGGTATCTGGCAACAAGACATTAGCAGCAGATCTTCAAGACACCTTCAGAAGTCCATGCCTCGAGTCGGCAGGTCGGCGCTGTTTTGGCAGGACCAACAGCATATTAGGCAGGTGGCGATTGCGATGTTTTGGCTCATCATTGTGTAGTTTTCGCCTTAAATAATAAATGTCCTTGTTTTGGACAAACAGGTACAGTTGTCCCTCCCCAAACTCACACCATTAAGGCCCGGGTATACTTACTGTAAATTTTCCAAGTATTCTCCTTTGGCCTTGAGCATGGAAAGATGCGTTTGGCACGTGCGCACTATCTAGTGGATTTTGTTTTCAAGTGCTCAAGTTACTCGCACATGTGCTGTTGTACGCGGACCATCCGCACTGTCTCAAAAATTGGACAGGTATGAGGACATCCACAGACCATCCTGATGTCAAAAATTACGTCATGCGGACGGTGTGCGGTCACAGACGGCCAAAGTATACTTTGGGCTTTAGTATGTCCGACCACTTGGGATGTTCAAACAGAATATAAATGACACAGTTCACCTTTAAGTCAAAATTTCATTTATCACTTTTAAAATAGTGTTGCTCAAACAGACCAGCAGGAAGTGGATGGTGTCTCCTCTACAGAAGGCCAGAACAGGGTTGATTGCTTTCTGTACTGCCACAAACTGCCACGCCAACAAGGGAACGCTCGCAGGATCCGTCTGCATTCAAAAACATGTAAAAATATATGAGATAGAGCTACAATGATTAAAGTCCAGACCAAAGACACAGTTATCCTGCCACTTTCTTGTTAGCACTATGTTCATACTGCCACACTTGCTGGTGCTTTTTAGACTTTTTAGCACTTAATTGGCATCTTTTCCTGCCAGCAGAAATAATCATCACTCCTCACTACACTGACTTTTCCTATGAGAAAAGGACACAAAGAGGGCACCCCAGAACTCTATCATAACCCAAAATAATTCATGTGAAGGCAAAATTGAATGACTTTTGCGTGCTAATGGGCAGCTGGTCCTTGTGCTCTGTAGTAAATGAATCCAATTTAGCCAAATTTATTTGAAAAGAACAACCTCCACACAGGCATAAAGAGAAGAGACAACAGACCAGATGAATCCAGTTAAACAGTCACTTAAGGACCACTGTGGAATTTAAATGTAACTTCCAATAAAAAGTTTCAGTTATTCTACATAAAAAAGGTGGTTATATAAAATGATGTGGCAGAAATCATGCACTGACATCTGAATTTAGTCAGAATAAATCGATTTGTAGATAATGAAAACCTGAACGTTAGACCAACTTTACTTCCGTATTGTGAAGTATTTCTGAGTGAAATAGATCATTTACAGTAACACCAGTAACATAAGAAAATAAACATGATTTGTGTATAAATTATTTGCACGAAAGTTGAATGAAAGTCTAATGAGTTTGGAATGACATCACAGTAAATAAATGACAGAATTTTTATTTTGGGTTTAACTAACCCTTTAAAATATGCATGATGACAATGAGATCAGGTCTGTGTAATGTTAGGTACTGTGAGATCTTTAAATGTATTAAATTGTACATTACATTTGCAGTTGAGGAGAGGAAAAACAATACAGAGGTTATAAGTTTCTCTTTTAGATGCTGTGTCAATAGCTGCTGGAAAAACAGTCAGACACACACGCATGAACAATGAAAGTGAAAATGAAAGTGTATACTGCACCTTGCCGTAGGGAAAAGTCATCCACACTTTGAGTGAAGGCTTCAGTCCAATCAGCAAAATCTGTCAAAATAAGAGTTCAGAGGCTGAATAAAACTGCAGTCAGACAGAGAGCATCTGATTGTTTTTGGATGTTAGTGACGGACTGGTGCCTCAAAAAAGAAGTTACTTAATACTGATATCACTTACTTACTTTTATGCAAAATAAAACTTATTTTAAAGCAAAACAGCCCACAACTCACAAGATATTATAGATTTTACCCAATTAAAAGAAAAATTATAAGCCCTTTGATGCCCAGTTTAATGCAGTGACATATATAATGAAGTTCACACCACAATTATAAAAATATTGACACTGAGAAATAACTTTGATATCTTTGCAATGCAATGAGTTTTTTTTTTTTTTTTTTTTTTTGACTTAATGACATTTTTGAATGAAAAGGTATTAACAGCATTTTCAAAATCCAGTCATATTTTAAAGTACGTGCTTAATGACCCAAATTTTACATTAAGTGACAACCAACATAGCATAAAAATTGTTTAGCATAAAAAAGTAAGCAAAAACCAAAGACTGAAATGTATCAATATTGAATTGCATCAACACATAAAGTCAGGCTGAAGAGGAATTGATTTCAGTAAATGAAATAAAATTTTGTAAATGTATAAAGAGTAGCAGAGATGTTATTTGATAGCTGAACACATGAAACAAACACTGAGCCAAAAGAAAAACAGGGCCAAAATATACAAATTATTTCAGTTTCAAGAGATTTCATTTGGCACAAACCATGTTTATTCTTGTTGTAAATGAACCAGGCCTCCAGACTGTAATTAAATGGTCCAATTTTGCAAATTTTCCTGCCAGTGAAACTACATTTTGGATTGCATTGGTCTAATTACAGAACTGTATTTGATTATGTGCTGCCATTTTATGGGAAACAAAATAAATAAAATTCTAAGAATGGAATGAAACAATGCTAACCAACTGAATTATCCGAATGAGCCAATGGACAGTGCAGCATGATGCAGACCAGTTATTTTTTCAACATGAACAGCACTGCACACTTTAATAATAAGTAAAAATATAAGATTTCTTGGAATCAGCGGTTGAAATCGTTTCAGAAAATTCTGATATTAGAAAATAACTACGTTGTTTAGGTAGCAAAACAACACCAATGTCTATGGTAATATCCTAAAATGTAAAATGACTGTAAAAACTAGAATTTAAACAACTTTACTGTTCAAACAAAACACGTTTTTGACAAAAAACAAAAATATTTATATAATGCTAAACCTAACATTTCAGTTTAATAAAATGATGCATGCATGTTATATGTAATTGGACTGAACAAAAACGGCAGACGGTTTGGGATCATTAGTAACATTCACATTTGTTATTGAAGGCATAATTTTAAAGTAAACGTACAAAACAAAATATTGGCTTTACAAAAGTGTCCCTTCAGTTTTCTATGAAAATGAAAACTGCATTGCAGTACTGGGTTAAAGTGAAGAAATTAAAACATTCAGAACTATACTATGTTTCTATAACAACATTCCAGTGTTGCAATAAAATAATATTTTTAGTGTAAACTGCAGATAAATACAACTGAAAAAAAAGCCTTTGCAATCCACACAATAATTGAAATAACACAATAATACTTAACCCTAGACTTTTTGGGAGTGAGTAGACAGCAGTGGACTGTACTGTATGTATGAATATACCTTAGTGAGTGATGCCATGGCCAGCAGGGAGTACTGGGTAATGGGATGATCTTTCAGTTCAGGTCCAGCATGTAGAGGCTCAACACAGCAAACCTCACCTTTAGAACCACTGAATAAACACCTGGATTCACACGTCCTCATTCCCATTACCCTCCTGGAGAGAGAGAGAGAGAGAGAGAGAGAGAGAGAGAGAGAGAGAGAGAGAGAGAGAGAGAGAGAGAGAGAGAGAGAGAGAGAGAGAGAACGTGAGCACATTTATAATTCTGAAGCACTGTAATAGAGTCCTAGTGTTACAGCAGTGAATGATAAGATACCCTGACAGGTTATAAGGATGATCCCCCACCCCCACTCAACAAAGGCATTCAGGGAAGAATGAATGAAAATTTCCTCTTCCAATAAGGCATGAAGGACTACAGTGATAACAGTATTCATCAATTAATACGGATTCAGATAATTAGATTTCTGTTGCCATCTCTTGGACTTTGAATGATTAAGTCGAGGGGTGTGACAGAGCTCTATTCTCAGCCACTGGCGGGAAAAGCAATGAAAAATTAGAAATTAGATTAGATTAGAAATCTGATGTAAATCTTTCAGTTAGTGCTCATAATTAAACTAAATATAAAATAAAATTGCAGCTTTTTGAAAAATGAATTTAAGTAAAATCATGTCAGATCTTTTTCTACTTTTATTGTAATAATGGAACAACAAACTTTGTGTAACAAACAAATAGAAACTTTTAGGGCAAAAAAAGAAAAACCTTAAATTAAAATATGAAAACCCTTTTAAAAATGGGCTTGGTATTCTGCTTCGAATCCTGAATAAAATTCAGATGTTTCTGAAGGACTTTCTTAGTATTTTCTTGGTTGTATTTTATGGAGAAACCATGGCCTGCAAAGAGCTTACACTGTGAATCAAGAATAGGGTACAAAATTATTTCCAAAACATTAGGGCCCGGTTTCACAGACTAAGCCAGGGTTAGGCCTTAGTTCAATTAGGGCATTTAAGTAGCTTTTATAAATGTGCCTTAGAAAAAAAAAAAAGAAGAAAAAAAACATTTCTGGTGTGCATCTTGAGACAAAACAATGGCACTGACATTTTTGAGATATAAATAAGTTAGATAAGTTGCTTTCAGTTAAAACAGCTCAAATTAGTCTGAGACTAGCTTAAGCCTTGTCTGTGAAAGCGGGGGTTGATGTGCCATGGAACACCATGAAGTCAAGAGATGAAAATGTTGTTTTAGGTTTTATTTTTAGTTTACAGTATCAGCCTATGGGTCATTGTCAGACAGTGGATAAAGCTCTACTGCCCCCTGCCCACCAGTTATCTATACTACAATGTTACAATGTGGCATTTGTTCATCAAATTAATTTAGTTTATTACATGTAACAGAAACCAAATCAATGTATTTAATCATATTTTGAGTTTAATAAAGCACATCTCACCTGAATGACAGCTCAAACACTGATCCGCCACTGTCATTACATACAGCTAGCGCTGGGTGGTCAGTGAACTGCAGAAAGAGAGAGAGAGACACAAGTGCTTTATTCAATCTCAGTGAACAACAAAGTGTGTAAATTACAGACAAAAGTGCTGTGCAGAACCTTCACATGTAGTATGGCAGTGCCAGGTGGATGAGCGTCTGTGATAGTGCGGAGCAGCTTCCCATTGGCCAGATCCCACATGGTGATCTGCATAAGGAATAAATGGACAGTTCCTATAAATATGTACATAAACATTTTACCTGACCTGATCATTGTGAAAGTTATTTGCAATTAAGATTGTTCGTCAGTTTAAGGGTTTGTTGCCACTGACCTGTCCTTTGGCAAAACCGCACAGTAGTCGTGTGCAATCATGATTAATACTGAGAGCTGATACCGCCCCGTACTCCGCTCCTGTCGCTGTGGTGCCCAGGCAGAGACGCAGAGCCTGGTTCTGATCTGAAATCAAATTATACTGTACCAATAAGGAAAACACATTTATTTACGCATTGTTTTTGTAATAATACATGCAAACGCAGCCGCAAGCAAAACACAAACAAACAAAAAGCGTGCAAACAGCCATGGCAATCTTCTCAGCCCATAATATTATACCACAAAAATAGGTGCTTTAGCTGGTTTAGCATGCTCTTATGTCATTTCACACTAGACATGTAAGCAGCACATATTTTTTGGCACCCATGTTAACCGGTTAGAGCATTCACACTGCAGGAAGTGCACAAAAAGGAGTGCTGCAATCATTTCAAATTTTTGCTGTGCTGTTGAAACAAAGTGCTACTTGGCCAGGAATGGTGCATTGGCAATTTCCACATTAAAACACATACACGGATCAGCCACAACATTAAGACCACTGACAGACGAAGTGAATAACATTGACTATATTGTAACAATGGAACCTGTCAAGGTTTGGGATTTATTAGGCAGTCCGTTCTTGAATTTCATGTGTTGGAAGGAGGAAAAATGGGCATGTGAAAAAATCCGAGTGACCGAATTTGAAGAAGGACCAAATAGTGATGGCTTGTCAATTGGGTCAGAACATATCCAAAATGGCTAGTCTTGTGGGGCGTTCCTGGTGTGCAGTGGTTAGTACCTACCAAAAGTGGTGCAAGGAAGGATATCCGGTGAACTACTGTCAGAATCATGGTGCCCAAGACTCATTGATGCATGTGGGGAACGAAGGCAAGCCCGTATGATTCAATCACACAGAAGAGCTATTGTAGCTCAAATTGCTGAAAAACTTAATGCTACCCATGACAGAAAGGTGTCAGAATACACAGTGCTTAACAGTTTGCCTCAAATGAAGCTGCGTAGCTGCAGACCGGTCAGAGTGCCCATGATGACCACTGTCCACCACAAAAGTGCCTACAATGGGCACATGAGCACCAGAACTGGACCATGGATCAATGGAAGAAGGTTGCCTGGTCTGATGAATCACGTTTTCTTTTAGATCAGGTCAATGGTCAGGTGTGTGCGCGTGGTTTACCTGAGGAAGAGATGGCAGCAGGATGCACTATGGGAAGAAGGCAAGCCGGCGGAGGCAGTGTTATGCTGTGGCAATGTTCTGCTGGGAAACCTTGGGTCCTGGCATTCATGTGAATGTTACTTTGACACGTACCACCTACCTAAAGATTGATGTAGACCACGTACACCCCTTCATGGCAATGGTTTTCATTGATGGCAGTGGCCTCTTTCAACAGGATAATGCACCCTGCCACACTGAAGAAATTGGTATGAAAAAGAAAAATTGGAATAGTTTGAGGAACATAAATTCCCTCCAAATCTGATTGAGCAATCCGATCCATGGAGGCCCCACCTCACAACTTGCAGGACTTAATGGATCTGCTGCTAATGTGCCAGATACCACAAGACACTCTCAGAGGTCTTGTGGAGTCCATGTCTCGATATATCAGAGCTGTTTTGGCAGCAAGAGGGGGATCTATGTGATATTAGGCAGGTGGTTTAATGTTGTAGCTGATCGGCGTATGTCTACAGCAGTGGTTCTCAACCAAGGGTCCTGTGTCCACTAGGGGGCCTCAGCAAACTTCCCAGTAGGTCTTAATGTAACACAAAATGATTTAAAATAAAACAAAAATAAGCTTTAAAATATTTGTATTTGAAAAAACAGGGTTAGCACACCCTTGGAAAGCCTGGACATATAAGGTAGCCTAATTTTAAGTGTGATTTCCTCACGTAATGTAAAACAATGGGTCTCATTCACTTATAATTGCGTGGATTATTCTGTATTTGTACGCACAGAAGAACTTCTCACGTAAAATCTCCACCTAATTCAAAACACGCTCATGAATTTGTTCTTAATCTTGTTCTAATGTTAGTGAATTTGGAGTATTCTAAATGTGTGCACAAGGTTAGGCATATGCATAAAACGTCCAAACCATCTCCATATAAAGGCTTTCCACACCTTTCCTTTACAGCCTTTCGTCACTCTCTTCAAACATATGCTGCTCTCTGCAGACACGCTCTCGCCAGATCCTCAAGCAGTTCCATTCTCAATAAACACCTTTCATACAGACCCAGATTACAGACCACTGATTAGCAAGCAGTACATGCGCGTATATCTGTGTTATTCAGAGAAACCTCGCAGCTGAAGCTATAATGCAGCTTTTCTTACTCTTTCACTGTATATGATGAAATATATTTAAGAATAAATTAAATTGCATTACTGATGTTTTACATAATTATATATATATATATATATATATATATATATATATAAACAATTTTATATATATATATATATATATATATATATATATATAAAAACAATTTAATATAATTATAGTTGTTATAACTTTTTAACACGATTACAAGGCCGTGCAAGTATGTGCTTTTTGCGTATGTGTGGTTTCAGTTGTTCCTATTTATTATTTTTTATTTTTTATAAATTTGATTTGGCGAATCATCATTTGTTCATGAAAACGTTTGTACGCAGATTTCATGCACAAATTTGCTTGAGACCCATTAATTTATTATGTAGAAAATATGGATAAATAAAATAAAATAAAAATATTTAATCCTTATTCAGTAAATCATTAATGACTGGAAAATTTTACTTGGTTAAATAAGTGGAAACCTTGAAGAACATTCAGATCATAAAGGGGTCATGACATAGATTTTTTATATATTTTAATAAGTTCCTTGAGGTTCACTTATAATGTTAATAAAGTTTTTTGCACCAAAAAAAAAAAAAAAATGCGGAAAACTATTTTCAACCTTCATTCTGACTCTCTGTCTGAAATATGCGAATAAAAGCCTAAATTCAATCTGTTCATCACATCAAACGATCATGTCTCTTCAGAAAATTTGGACTTAACCACTCAATTAATACGGATTAGTTTTACGATCTCTTTAAGATCTTTTTTGAAACGTCAAAATGGTAGTTGCGTAGCTGTCAATGGAGGGTACAGAACTGGCTCAGATTTTATTAATCTCATCTTCATTTGTGTTCCGAAGATGAACGAAAGTCTTACAGGTTCGGAACAACACGAGGGCGAGTAAATGATGACAGAATTTTCATTTTTGGGTGAACTAACCCTTTTATGGTACAAAGACCTCTTATATGTCAAAAGATCAAGGCCAATTTGATTTCTCATATCATGCCCCTTTTAAAACATATGGACTCCTGAAATGTAATTATTTTAATTGCATTATTTTAGTTGATTATTTTAATCCACTTACAGAAACAATAACTTTCTGTAAATTAAAAAAAAAAAAAAAGTTTTGAAAAAAAAAAAAAAAAAACTTTGTTATTACAGCAGATGCACCAGAGGAAGCCTATTAGCCTACATGGGGAGGGGGGCTATGAATATTGTTGTGGACCACTGTTAGTAGTGTTTAATAATAATAATAATAACACTATTGTATTATCAGCAGAAAAAAAAAA
Source organism: Hypophthalmichthys nobilis (assembly GCA_037950665.1). NCBI lineage: Eukaryota > Metazoa > Chordata > Actinopteri > Cypriniformes > Xenocyprididae > Hypophthalmichthys > Hypophthalmichthys nobilis. The sequence goes on along the minus strand of CM075480.1, from coordinate 21,464,326 downwards.
AAAAAAAAAAAACACAGGAGCATCTTTAAATGATTTAAACAAGTAGTATATCTTAAGTTGAAGACTAATTTTACCATACTGTATAAACTACACAGAATGTTATATGGTTTAACATTGTGTGTGTGTGTGTATTGGGGGGGGGGGGGGCATAATTGCATCACAGTGACAGGCTGTCGATGATCAGACGACTACACAATAATCTTCAGCTCAGCTGTGCATTAAAAATAGCTAGTATGAAAGCACAATAGACGCATGCAGCTTTTGTGCCGCTTCTGCTCTGCTTAAGCATCCGGTGTGAAACAGCCATTACTGCATAGCAATGCTAATCATGATGGAATGGAAAAAATTAAAAACTGTGATATTAAAAAAATTGGTACTGTATTAATACATTACCTTTTCCTGAACAATCCACCCAAGACAAGCCAAGGCAGTGAGATAGTAGTTTAAAACACTCAAACACATACTATTATAGTAGTACATTTAAATAGTTCTAAAACTTCAATTTTATGTTAAACACTGTGATAAAGCGCAATAGATTAATAGATGATTAAACATACAACATCCAAAAAACTTAAATAAATTCCACTGTAGTGTCCATCATCTTTAACACAACAGGACAAAAAACTAAGTGATGTTCTTACCAAATACTAAGGCCAGACCATGTGACGTCCCTACAGCAATCACATTTGAAACAGTCTGCAAACACAAAAGCACTTCAGACATGAAGAAAAAAAAATGAAAAATTATTTAGAAGACACAAGAAAGTCAAATACTCACTATTGCCGTCGGCAAGCCAGCATCAACTTTATCCTAAAGAGAAATGGAAGGAGTAAAAGCACAGAAATAGAGTTAAGAGAGCAAAACAATTTCACGGGCATAGAGGAAATCTCTCTCGGAAGAGCCTCTGATTTATGGCTTTGAATTATTAAAACAGGATTGTGCACCATTCAAAACTGAATTGGCAATGCTTGAATTTGAACTGAGGAATGAAATGGAATTAAATTTTAAAAAAAAATTAAAAAAAAATCATATAACTGCTGTATAGCGTAGTTTTTAATAATGCATTAATTTTGTTATTATATGTACAACATACACACAGTAATTACACACAGCATATTTAGTATAGTATAACATACACCGATGAGCCAAAACATCATGACCTACTGCCTACTGTGCCTAATATGCTGTTGGTCCTCTGCGTGCTGCCAAAACAGTGGCAACCTGCCGAGGCATGGACCTCTGAAGGTGTCTTGCGGTATCTGGCAACAAGATGTTAGCAACAGATCTTCAAATCCTGTAGGTTGTGAGGTGGAGCCACCATGGATCGAACTTGTTGGTCCAGCACATCCCACAGATGCTCAATTGGATTGAGATCTGGGGAATTTGGAGGCCAGGGCAACACTTTGAACTCTTCATCATGTTCTTCAAACCAATGTGTGCAGTGTGGCAGGGTGCATTATCATGTTGAAAGAGCCCACTTCCACCAGGGAACACCACTGTCATGACGGGGTGTACCTGGTCTGCAACAATGTTTAGGTAGGTGGCACATGTCAAATTGACGTCCACATGAATGGCCAGACCCAGGGACAACCCACTGGCTTGTCGTCATCCCACAGTGCATCCTCATGCCCACTCAGTTCCCCAGGTAAACAAGCGCATACGTTCACGGCCATTCACGTGATGTAAAAGAAAACATGTCTCATTAGACCAGGCGACCTTCTTCCATTCTAGGCATTTTCGGCGGTGGACAGGGGTCATCATAGGCACTCTGATTGGTCTGTGTCTACGCAGCCCCATACGCAGCAGAGTGTGATGTTGTGACACATTCCTCACATAACCATCATTAAAATTTTGTGTGACTTGTGCCACAGTAGACCTTCTGTTGGCTCGGACCAGATGGGATAGCCTTTGTTGTGGCGCCCAGTACTCTGATGCCGGTTTGTGGTTTGTCCCTACTTGTACCACTGTTGGTAAATTCTCGCAAATGCTGACCGGGAGCAACCCACAAGCATTGCCGTTTCAGATACTCTGACCCAGTCGCCTTGCCATAACAACTTGGCCCTTGTCAAAGTCACTCAGATCTTTATTCCTTCCCATTTCTCTTGCATCCAACACTTTGATTAGGAGAACTGATTGTTTGCTTACCATCTAATCTACCCAGACCGTAATATATGGGTTTGTTAGGAGATGATCAACAATATTCACTTCACCTGTGACTGGTCATAATGTTTTGGCTCATCAGTGTATAGCCAGTAGATAAAGTATTATTGCGCTTACCGCAGCAGATACTATCTGGGCTGAGATGCCTTTCAGCAAACTGCGTCTAAGAACAGATCCATGTACTGTAGCATTAGTTTCCATTGCCTTCCTCCTCCTGAGGTAGACATACACAGACTAATTACTAAAAAGAAAAATACTATATTCAATCACAAACATGCATCACAACATCAATATAAAGCATGTGCTGTCAATGTGTAGCCAGGTAAAGAAAGTGTCCGTTCCTCTTTAAGTGTGTGCGGTCACCACTGTCAGAGCTGGCTAGAGAAGAGGTCTCACACGAGTGGGCATCAATGTTCTCAGTGTTCAAAAGACACGTGTCCTCTAGTATAAATGGCTCGTCTTCATCTTCAGGCTGAAAACAAAAGCTTGGACAATTGAAATATTAAGTATATTAAAACAAATACACTATTACAAAACAACGACTATAAATCTTATTATTTAAAAAAAAACATCATATTTCATTATATTGCAAAGTACAAAGTCCAAAAAACATGGTAGCACCAAGTATTACTTTTTTGCTATTTTTTGGTTTGTGAAATACATATATAATAAGAAAAAGGCATGCATACTTTACCAGTGAAAGGTTTGGACAAAAATAACTGAATTTAGATTATCATGGCCTAAAGGCTTATTCATGCAGTTAGTTTTGTAGATTGTCATTTAAACATTTGAGATCAGGAAGAGTAAGCATGAAGAGTAAAACTGACAATATATACATTTACATTTACAATGTTACAAAATATTTCTATTTCACATAAATGTTGTTTGTTTAAACTTTCCAATCATAATGTATCCTTTAAAAAATATCACAGTTTCCACAGTAATATTAAGCAGCACAAAGGACAATTTTCAACATTTATAGTAATAAGAAAATGTCTCACATCAAATAAGCATATTAGAATAATTTCTGTAGGATCATGTGACACTCAAGACTTGAATAACGGCTGCTGAAAATTCAACTTTGCCATCAAAGGCATAAATTATATCTTAATTTTTTTTTTTTTTTTTAAATAGAAACCAAACAGTTATTTTAAATTATAATAATATTTCACAATATTACTGTTTTTATTGTATTGTCAATCTTTAATCAAATAAATGCAGCTGGGGTGAGCATTAGAGATCTCCTTCAAATTAAAAAAATTTAAAAAAATCTTACCTACCCCAAACTTTTCAAATAAAGTATATTAATTGTGCCTACATGACTTCTTTACAAACCATTTTAATTATCATTTTAATGGATAATATTAGTGGATATAAGTGGATAATATATAGAGAGAGAGAGAGAGAGAGAGAGTTTTAATTTGTTTATAACATTTTGATCACCCCATAATTCACAAACTTCCATAATGTTATAGTTTTAATAACTTTTACTACTATACTGAATCTGTATAAAAGTGTATAAAATACTCCTGTTAAAGAGTGAGTAGGTGTGCCCTAAACTTTGACTGTTTATCTGCATATCTAACAGACTGCTGTAAGATGATTATGAAGATATAAACGATAACCTGACATACTGACCTCATTCAAGATGCTCTCCAGTGTCGGAGGCGTGTCCACTTGAGGGATGTCAAACTCTTTATCATCAATCTAAGAGGTAAATACATGCTTAACATTAACACATACATGTATCAAAGTAACACGATGCCTGCAATGACTGCCATTTTTCGCTGTGAATACTTCAGGCTTCTTGCCACACATACTGTACATAATAACAGCTTTACATTTGAAAAAAAAAAAATATTAACATTTACAAAAACGTTCGACACAAATCACGAACTAACGTTAATTGACTAAAAAACAAAAACACATTAAACGCAGTGATATCAAACGGTGCATGAGTAAAGTGTCATTAAGGACAACACGAAGCTTGTTAAAATAATAAACAAAATCAAACCCACAGAGACAAAAACTGAAGCAGCTCAGACTTACCGCCTCTATTTCCATTAAATTGAGCTGTGAGGACGCAGAAACAAGACTGCGACTGTCTGGAGATTCAGCCATTATACAGTCATAGATCAGCTGTCCGGTGTAATATCATTTATATTAAATGTTTATCAGCTGTAGTCATAGTCAAAATGCTCTGCTGTAGCAGTCTACATCCTCAATAGTGTCGGAAGAGGCGGGGCTTAACGGCATACGTAACCATTCCACTTCCTGTTTCGAAATAATTATACAACTTACAAATACAATATAATGTTAATTTCAATTTAAATCGCACAATATGTCTATAATTATTATAGTAATATTATTATTTTATTTTGTGTGCATTGTTTTGCTTTGCGTTTAGTTTAAATTTTGTTTTACTTTTCTTTCACTACCAGCCTATTTTGTTCAGCTGCAGTTTCACTTCAGTTTTACATTTTTGGCCTTTTTATAGTGAAACAAAACAACATGGACATTAAAAGTTTTATCTATGTTCGGACCCTACAAAATATCAACAATAATAACAATAACAATAATGGCAATTTATATGAATTATTCATTATTTCTTAAGTAAGAAGTAATTAGCCTACAAATCATGACTAGCTAGATCACACTGACTGCTTTAATACAAATAGTTTTTATTACTTATTACAAACAGCTTTTTTTTTTTTTGTAAAGTAGCCCACTTTATCTTCTCCACTGAATATTATTTACAAGACAAATTTGACAGGTTGTCTCATGCAGAGGTTTGCTGCCCCCATGCGTTTGTGATTAAGCATTTCTGAAATGATTTAAATTGTTGAGCTTACTTTATGCAGACAGTGAGAACATATAATTTTTTGAAAACCTTTGCCCAGTTTGGAAACGTGTGGAACTGTGAAGTAGTTTGTATTGTCTTTTGTGACAATTAAACATTTTTCATATACCATAGTGTAAAATTAGAATAGACATGTGAGTCAGATCCCATTCCCATTTACATATAACTCCATACAATTCCATTGTAATGTGGCCCACCAACTTTTCCTTACAACAGTGCATGGTAATGCTTTCACACTGTTTTTTCACACAGTGCACTCCATTTAAATAATGGTTATTATCATTGATGAATTGATTGGGTCAGATTGGATTTACTGTCACATCAGTCTAAAATGCAGTGACTGTTCTCTTGAAAAACAACCTAACTGCACTCATAGGTTGTTTCAACCTATGTTTGGGTCAAATACAGACAAAGTCAACCATTGGTTTAAATTTTTAAATTAAAATTTGAAACCAGTTGGGTTCGTCCATATTTAACCCAAACATGGGTTGAAACAACCCAGGAATTTTTAGAGTATGAAACTGTAGGGTAATTATACCATAGTGTATAATGCATGAGCTAGATATGGTACACTAACCCATCCTTTGTTAATGAGAGACCTTTTCCACTTTTCATCTGCTGGCAGAGATACACCAGAGACAGCAGGCAAATGTCAACCTAGTCATTTCATTGCTCTGAAAAAAAGGACACTGGTTCTGTGCGGTATAATGACAGACCTCACAATGTTACTGTTCCATTCAGTTCCTTTCTGATACGTGGAAGAAGTGTGAAAATAATATTCCAACAAGGCAGTTACTGTAGGCCTATATGATTATGATAAACAATCATCAGTGTTCATTTGTTGTCTTGAGTAGTAGAATTAGTGAGATACCACCTTCTCTCATTTAGAGATATTTCAGTTCTCAGGGTTCCAGGAGAAGTATTTGATTGTTAGTCACAGACGGATGATTGTACACAGCTCTCTGTTTGGCAGAAAGAAGATCTGGAGAGGAATCCAAAGACAGGGTGGTGTTTCTGGCTCTGGTTCACGGTCACCCTCATGCACATATTTAGAACCATGCAGCATCTCCAAATACTGTACAGACTGTAAAGACTGGTCTAAGATCACTTTAAGACCAGATTTCTGTTTATGCAATCGCATTATATATTGTATTGCAGTCTAGATTGGGGTATAGGCGTCGGTCCTGGAGAGCCACTGTCCTGCAGAGTTTAGCTCCAACCCTAATCAAACACACCTGAACCAGCTAATCAATGTCTTCAGGATGTCTTCCAGGCTAAAGGCAGGTGATTTTTTTTTCAGGGTTAGAGCTAAACTCTGCAGGACATGGGTTGCCTACCCTTGGCTTAGAGCCCTAGACCCATCAAGACTCTTCATTTAGTTAATTTAATGCCTTAAAAAAAAGTTTCTTTGAATCAGGTTGCATTGTTTTTCTTTAAACTAAGTTTCTCGGTTTTCCCTCAATATTTCATTGTGGGATTTCTTATTTTAGATTTGTTTTAAAGCCTGCATCTGACTACAGGATTCAGTGTTTGTTGGTATGTCATGTCAGCTTTGTTATTCTGAACCTCAACTGTGCTGGAGTAGGAACACAGGTTTACCCATTCTGTGAAATATAGACACATGGATAAAGAAACATTCCCCTTGTGCTGTATTTGGTAAGCTCTGAATGCTTGCATGAGTTGATTTATGGAAGATCTACAATAAGACATGCTTGAAGAGGTAGGAAATGTCTTGCCCAATCAGACAATGATGCAAACTGACTAACCATCAGAGTTCTTTTGATACTGAAAGTAGTACTAACCAAAGGCTTAGAGGGAACAGGGGTTAGGTTGTGAAAGGTACATTCCTACAATATTATTTTCAAATGAACCGCACAAACAGAGCAATCGCACCAGAGTTTGTTTTAATTGAACCAAAATGTGTGAAATCTATATAAAACCAAAATTTTAATTTTTTTACTTTTTTTTTTTATTGTTTTTGAATAAAGACTCTAAGCTCATTAAGGCTGCATTTATTGGATCAAAAATACAGTAAAAACAGCAATATTGTGAAATGTTATTACAATTTAAAATACAATTTTAATATATTTTAAAAAGTCCATAGCAATGCATTTCCACTCACAAAAATAATTTTTTATATATATTTATGGTAGGAAATTTACAAAATATCTTACAAAATATCTTCATGGAACATGATCTTTACTTAATATCCTAATGATTTTTTGGCATAAAAGAAAAATCGATAATTTTGACCCATACAATGTATTGTTGGCTATTGCTACAAATGTGCGACTTATGACTGGTTTCGTGGTCCAGGGTCACATATGCTGATATGGTGCTCAAGAACAATTTCTTATTATCAGTGAAAATGTTTGATTAATATTTTTGTGTAAACCATAATACATTTTTTTTTCAGGGTTCTGAATTGAAAGCTGAAAAGAATAACATTTACTTGAGATAGAAATGTTTTTATAACCGTGTAAAATGTCAATTTCCTTGCTGAAGAAAAGTAAAAAAAAAAAAGTTATTTTAAAAAAACTGACTAAGATACTAACTTTTGAACAATATTGTGCAATTTATATTATATGTATTTATATTATATTGTACATATAATTTATATTATATGTACATCTTTAAAATATTTATACATAGAATTTCTCTTTTAGAAAACAGCCCAAAATATTAATGACTCATCTTGCAAAGCACAGATTTTTGTCCAATCAAATGCTAGAATGAACATGTCCCTCCCGCTAATACCTAGTGTCTAGCATAATGCTACATTGGGAAGTTTCTACATACTAATTCAGAAATCATAATTATGACATGTTGCCTACAAAGTGATTTTGGGGGTTGTAAACCTGATTTAAAAATGTCTTGTTCCTCTCTTTCTCTCACCCTCTTAGCAACCTTCATAATATTTACAGCATAAATTAGATGAATCGTCTTCAAATATCTACTAGAGAATGTATGCAGTATGAGTTTACTTTAAATGCATGATCTTTGAAGCCACCCACATCAACCACAAGGCAATTCTTTCATTTGAAAAGCTCTCATTTTAACATAATTGTAATTGTGAGGAGGCAGGGTTATGGTTAGGGTTCATCAAGAACACCATGAACCTCTTCAGAAATCCAGCTGCATATAATTAAAGAGAGACAAAGAAAAGTGTTTCAGTCTGCTGTTACATATTGCTCTACGTTCCATATGCACCTGAGAAAACCCAAGGTGGTTTTTCCACATTAGACACTCAAGAGAGATGATCAGGCTTGAGATGTAGCCAGCATTGCAAGAGTAAGAGAAGGTGAATCTGTCAGTGGTCGGAATTGGGAATGTCTCCATGGTGACACACACATACACACAAGTATTCTGGCCATGATTCACAATTCACATCCAAGGTTATTCTCATGGCTTCTAGATCAAGCCCGCTGAGCCAATCTATTATTCATGATTTAGTTCAGAGTCTTGACAGAATTCGCCAAAACCTGTAGACCATCTGACAAAACAGGTTCTCTATGCAAGAAATTATTTTGTTCTGTTCATTTTGGTGAAAGAAAGTGGACCTTTCGCTCGGCTGCATGCTGTACAATAAGGTGGTGACTGGCCATGCAAGGTGTAATCTGAAAAGCCCAAAATGAGCCTGAGATCTTAAAGTGAGAGCCGCATTAAAGAGAGTAGAGAGATGAGTGAGGCAGAAACGCTGATCAGAGGATGGACTATAAAAGAGAGGTGAGCAGACGGGACTGTGGGAGAAAGACTGACTCAAAGTCAAAGGCCTATTCAATAAAAGCAGCACCGATTTGCGAGCAAAGAAACTGAGCAATTATCGCAAGAGTGACTGAATGATTAAAGGACATATTTTCGTCACACTACAAATGTGTTTAAATATATATCTATATAAACTTTGTCCAGATTTTAAAGTAAAAAAGTCTGAGCATAAAGTTTCAGGAAAACTAAGCCAAAAGATTTCCTTGCTTAAATTGAAGCAAACAAAATTGCTTGTTGGAACATTCCCCAAAAAGGGAATCTATCAAATATTCAAACATTTTCAATTCAATTTTCACATTTTCACTCAAAATGTTATGTGAATATTATAATTTGTACTGAAAACAACATTTAACATTACAAATTAGAAAAGGAGGAAATAGAAGTATTTTCATCTTTACATTTGAACTGATATCCGTGATAAATCTCTCAATTTAAGGCATAGAGCAAAAGTTTAGTATTTATTGTGGGGGGCATGCAACAAAACATGTCTTATGGCATGGCAAATGTCAACATCATTATCTGAATTCGCTGCAAGACAAAACACCATAGAAGAGGGGGCGGAAACATACATTTCTAATCGAAACTCATCAAGACAGAATAACTCACTAAATGTTATGTAGAACGGAGAAACACCAGAGGGAATCAGATATCATTTCATCTGGCTGAACGAAGAGAGCTTTATAATTCATGAAGAATTCTCTGGTAGACTGTTAATTGAGCAGGGCCAGTTTTAACACAGGACTACAGATACTAGCAGCACTAATTGGCCTTCCAATGTCCCTAGAGGAACATAAGGAATAAGGTGTGTGTGTGTGTCTGTGTGTTTATAAGTGAGTGTGAGTCAGAGAGAAAGCAACAGAGGGAAAGATATACAGAAAGAGCAAACGCATTATAATTACAACCAAAGGCTGAAGCAGGCAAACCTAGTGATCCTTCAAACGAGAGACATGCTTTTTCAAAAATCTGGTTCAAGGTTCTTCACAAGTTCATAAGATACTGATATTTGTGTAATATACTTCTTTATATGATGCAATGCTTAATAGATAGGTTTTTAAAAGAAAAAAAATGTAATGTAATGGTACAGTTACCAAACAATACATTTTCCACCAGCAAGATGTCAGATGTCATCAGGGTCCAAATAATTTTATTTTTTCTGAAGCATTCCTTGAAAATTTTGTAAAATGCAGTCATCATATCATAATTATTCTGTAAAGCATGTAAGGTAACACTTTATATTAATTTTCATGAACAAATCATTAACAAACACATACAGATCATTAGTTAATGTATATTATACTACAGGGCTGTTGAATGCTCGAATCTGATTGGTTGACCAACATTCTAAGGTGTGCAATTATTTTCAGGGAAACACATGGCTAAAGTAGTTCTAGGCAGGTCTTGACCACATTGCAGTTCCGTATCACTTCGCCAAATGATTTTAGTTATTCAATACGTCCTACAGCCGACAACCGCAAAAGAACCAAAACCCACAACCACACCGACCAATCAAATAAATATAGTAAACAATCGGACGAAAACGACAAATTATTGTCATGGTTTTTGTCACAAAATATGTTTTATTGTGTCCTGAAAGCGCATAATCTCGCTCTCTCTCTCTCTCTTTCAAACATAGACACGTACTGTATAGTACAGACAAACACTCGCACAGAAACTTGTTGTCAGCGCTGCTCTGATGAATTAATCAGTAAAATAGTTTAGCAACTTAAAACATACTGCATTGTTAATAACTGTATCAACGGTATTATTCTGCTATCAAAGCTCAAGCCTCCGTTATAGTTCTGAAATGATGTTTTGGAATTAGCAACAGAGGCTTGGGATGAGATTCGTAAGAAATTAGTCCCAAACACAAGAGTGTTTTAAGGACAAAAACCTGACAAATGTCTTGAAATACAACATCGGAACAGTGTCTTGAGGTGTGGTAACTGTAGTATAAGCGGAATAATTGACTCCGGGCTGTTGAATTCTTAGAAAATAATGTAGTGTAACTCCGCTTTGTGTCATGGCCACATTACCATCTCGGGTGTGTATTATTTTCTAAGAATTCAACGGTCCGTCGTCAATTATTCCTTACTTCACATAGCTAGAAATATGAGATAATGTGATTGTTAATGTTTACTAATGAAAATTAAACGTTACATAGTGATGAACAAATCATTATTTAATGTAAATTGAAATGCTTAAAAAAATCATTAAACTTTCAATTCATATGTTCATGAACTTTTTTCAAAATCAGATTCAAAATTTTGATAGATGGTTTACAATGATTAAAAGCTTCATTAATAAATCATTAATAAACATTATAAGGGATCATTAGTTAACATATTCAAATAGCTATGAGATAACATGCTTGTTTATGTTTAAATAACCATTAAATATTACATAAATGATTAACAGATTGTTATTTAATGTAAATAACATGCTAACAAATTTCATTAAACTTCAATTTATATATTACTTAATGCACTTTTTTTTTTTTTTTTTTTTTTACAAATCATTTATTAATTATTTGTTCATGTTTTTGCAGTACCCAGTCTAGTTGAAACTGTTCGTTATTTGAAAATGTTTATAAATGTTTATTATTAATCATTTCGTATCTTTATGGGCACTGGACTTTTAGCTACAGTATCTCACAGAAGTAGATAGATTTTGAAAATATTTTATTATATCTTTTCATGTGACAACACTGAAGAAATGACACTTTGCTACAATGTAAAGTAGTGAGTGTACAGCTTGTATAAATTTGCTGTCCTCTCAAAACAACTAAACACACCATTAATGTCTAAACCACTGGCCACAAAAGTGAGTACACCCCTAAGTAAAAATGTCCAAATTGGGCCCAATTAGCCATTTTCTCTCCCCGGTGTCATGTGACTCGTTAGTGTTACAAGGTCTCAGGTGTGAATGGGGAGCAGGTGTGTTAAATTTGGTGTTATCGCTCTCACTCTCTCATACTGGTCACTGGAAGTTCAACATGGTACCTCATGGCAAAGAACTCTCTGAGGATCTGAAAAAAAGAATTGTTGCTCTACATAAAGAAGGCGTAGGCTATAAGAAGATTGCCAAGACCCTGAAACTGAGCTGCAGCACGGTGGCCAAGACCGTACAGCGGTTTAACAGGACTGGTTCCACTCAGAACAGGCCTTGCCATGGTTGACCGAAGAAGTTGAGTGCACGTATTCAGCCTCATATCCAGAGGTTGTGTTTGGGAAATAGACGTATAAGTGCTGCCAGCATTGCTGCAGAGATTGAAGGGGTGGGGGTCAGCCTGTCAGTGCTCAGACCATACGCCGCACACTGCATCAAATTGGTCTGCATGGCTGTCGTCCCAGAAGGAAGCCTCTTCTAAAGATGATGCACAAGAAAACAGTTTGCTGTAGACAAGCAGACTAAGAACATGGATTACTGGAACCATGTCCTGTGGTCTGATGAGACCAAGATAAACTTATTTGGCTCAGATGGTGTCAAGCATGTGTGGCGGCAACCAGGTGAGGAGTACAAAGACAAGTGTGTCTTGCCTACAGTCAAGCATGGTGGTGGGAGTGTCATGGTCTGGGGCTGCATGAGTGCTGCCGGCACTGGGGAGCTACAGTTCATTGAGGGAACCATGAATGCCAACATGTACTGTGACATACTGAAGCAGAGCACGATCCCCTCCCTTCGGAGACTGGGCCGCAGGGCAGTATTCCAAGATGATAACGACCCCAAACACACCTCCAAGACGACCACTGCCTTGCTAAAGAATGTCTCCAGACCTAAACCCTATTGAGTATCTGTGTGGCATCCTCAAACAGAAGGTGGAGGAGCTCAAGGTCTCTAACATCCACCAGCTCCATGATGTCATCATGGAGGAGTGGAAGAGGACTCCAGTGGCAACCTGTGAAGCTCTGGTGAACTCCATGCCCAAGAGGGTTAAGGCAGTGCTGGAAAATAATGGTGGCCACTCAAAATATTGACACTTTGGGCTCAATTTGAACATTTTCACCTAGGGGTGTACTCACTTTTGTGGCCAGCGGTTTAGACATTAATGGCTGTGTGTTGAGTTATTTTGAGGGGACAGCAAATTTACACTGTTATACAAGCTGTACACTCACTACTTTACATTGTAGCAAAGTGTCATTTCTTCAGAGTTGTCACATGAAAAGATGTAATAAAATATTTACAAAAATGTGAGGGGTGTACACACTTCTGTGAGATATTGTACTGTAACAATGTTTGTGTAAAGAGGTAAGTTTAGCTAAATGCTTTCTAAAGACATAACACCACATAATTGTAATTTGGGTGCAAACATTTTTATGGCCTCAGCACTTAGTATACTATATCCTTAAACATGATATTCCTTGAATCATACATTAACAGGAGAAAACAAATCATTTTTTCAAGAAAATACTGTACTTGTTCATTCATCAAAACAATTTAATATAAACAGTTTGAACCGTTTGAACCCTTATAGTAATCAAATTGACTCCTGTACACTGTTGATCCCTTAACCAACCCTTAACCTACCCATACCACCAAACCTTACCCTTATCATACCTCAATAGTAGCAAGAGTGTTTTGAAATAGAAACTAAACACATTAAGTAAATGTTACAAGTTTAATGACATTTGTAGATTTTCAAGAAATATATATATATATATATATATATATATATATATATATATATATATATATATATATATGATCATATGAATTGAACGTTTAATGACATTTGTAAGCACTTTAATTTACATCAAATAAAGATCTGTTAATCAATCAACATAATGTTTAATAAGTTCATTAGTTTATTTGTTCATTTAGATCCCCATTAGCTACTACCTAAGTAGTGTCTATCTTCCCGGTAGCCTCATTTTAGTAAACATTAACAAGCACATTATCTCATATTTCTAGCTGTGTGAATATATATTAACTAATGATCTGTTAATCATTATATAATGTTTGTTAATGATTTTTTAATGAAAGTTATTATAAAGTGTTACTGCATGTAAACATGCTGATTGTCATAACTCAGTTAAGCCAAAGTTAAGCCAGTTTCTAAAATCTGAATTGCATAGCTGACATAATCATTTAGTCATGTAAACACCTTAGAAAATAGACTGTAATTGAACATAAATACACTGCAACTGAACAACATCTGTGTACAAAGGTAATTCTGGGTGGTGTTATATACAGAAAATTGTGAAAAGTTGGACACTGAACACTGAATTTCTTCAACAACATGCAAACCATTAAAAGCAATTAAAAAGAAAATGAAAAGAAACATCATGGCCTACATTTTGCAATTAATTTCACTCTTGTATGTCAAGGACGTGAATGAGAATTCACAGAGTTTATTGAATTACTGCGCAGAATTAAATGCAACATAAAAAATGGCATGAGCAAGCATATCCAGTCTTTCTCAAAGAGAATAGCACACTGTAAAAACAATTACATATTTTCTGAGTCACAAATAAGAAATTTGAATTACTTGAAACTACATAAATACCCATGTTAGACCAAAGAAATTACTCCAAATGTTGTTCCAACAAAGAATTTCAAATTGAACAATACTGATAAAATGTTAAGGTGTGAGTTCCCAGCATGCACTGTTTGCTGACTTTATTTTTTATTACTTTTGTTGTTGTTTTGTTATAATTGTTAGTTACTTGTTGTGTTGTGATGTTCAGAGCTCATCTTTTTATATTTGTTGATTAACATCATTCTGAGACATGTATATACTCTAATACTCTAACAATCTAAATGCATCACATTGCATTGAATTTTTAAGTTTTCTCAACAATTCCCTTTTTTTACAATGCATGAAAATAATGCCCATGTCTTAGTTTATTCTAAATATGCTATGTTTACATGAATAGTTCAGTAACTCTAGAGCATGTTAACAGTTTGGACTAAAGGATTAAACAAAATATGGACCTGATTTGCATGTAAACATGGTCAACTGTTTTCATCATGCATCTTGTTATTTAGGCAAAACAGTCTTAAAACCAGTCATTTTAATAGTAAACCATTATACTGAGGCTCCCTCTGCTCTGATTTCTGATTCTACAAATTCACTGAGAGACATCCAGATCCATTTGTCACTTCATAGAGAAGTAGGTTTTGTTAAGCTAAAAGAGACCCCCATTTCTACAGAAATTTAAGAATCTGTCAGTCACATGACTGGACTTAAGCCTTTTCAGGGAAGACTTCAGAGGGGAAAGAAAAAACCATCATCAGCTAACTGTTAGCAGCACAGACCATTTAATCTGACTGCTTTTGTACTCCTAAGAATAAGTGTGTTTGTGTGTACATATGCTGGTGTGTACATGTTTAGTAGACATGCATCTCCTCGGTTAGATCTGAGATAATCCTCCTTCAAAATACCTTTTCCAGATGAATGCGTCTCTCTTCTTCACAGCTCAGCTTGTCAAAGAAACCTGTCTGCACATCAGTGCACACAGCTTGGTGCCACTTTGCATATGAGCTGGGATACTCTCCCAAGCTGCAATGACAAAGGAATATATGTCTTTATTGTTCAGTCATATTTGTCTCAATAAAGATTAGCAAAGATAGAAAATGTCTATAAGTGTTTACAGCTGCTTGCAGACATTTATTGAAAATAAGCTTTAACACAATACAACCTCCCATAACTAAATGTCAGAAACAGTCTTCGATGTAATTGATTTAGATTGTGATAAAAAAAGGTTTTATTTTCAAGAATTGGGACAGTCATGTTGTCACTGGTGTTTTTATTATTTAATTTATTGATTATTTTAATTCATGACTTGATAATAACACCAGTCGACTGAGGTGTGTGCTTCATCTCCCAGCTCTATCAGCTCTCCATCAGCCATCTGTAAGAAAAAGGACTTTTGTTATCATCCCATCAACTATTTCAGTTATTTATTACTCACCTGCTCTTCACGCACTGCTGTGTGTCAAAGTTTTTGTCTGGATTTACTTACCATCCTGTTCAGTGTATGTTTCCTCAAAGATACATACTAGACGAATCTCTAAATATGTTACAATTTAGCAGTAAATACACCACCAGCACAATGTTGATGGGAAAACTAACAAATCTGAATAAAGTGGTTACAGATACAGTTATCTTGTCCTGGCTTTTCATGCAAAAGGTGGTGTACTGGACAAAGATCTAGGCTGGGCTCGATCTAGGATGATGCATCATTAGTTTGCAAATCGCAGAGGAAAGCATCTGTTAAATGACTTAATATTCAAAATATTAACATCATGTTTATCATCTCTGTTGAGTCATTAAATGATCTCACTATCAGTTGTATCAACAGCCAGTCAGAAAAGGCCAATGGTTCACACATGACTGGCTCTTTTAGCTTTGGTTTGGTCTTTGCGTGGCTCTTTATCCCTGCTTTACCTTCTTCTGTCTCCATGGCTTATCTTCACAGGAGTGTGGAAGAGGCTGTGAGCCACCACAACTCCTCCTAGAACATGCAAAAAGCCATTCATTACGATGGCTTTTTCCATCACTCCAGTGAAATCTGCTAAAGCTGTAGATGTATTTGCTATGTGCATGTGAGTGTGACATCGATAGTGAGACAGTGTGTCGAGATAAATACATTTAATTAATGAAAATAAGCAGTTAAATGTGAATTAGTAGTTTATTGCACTATACTGAATGATTTACCCACCAGTAATTTTATATTTGCAAAATTCATATGAAAATGTCACATAAACTTTTAAAGAGATAGTTCACCCAAAAAGTAAATTCTGTCATCATTTATTCACCCTCATGTTGACCCAAATCTGTATGCTTCTGTATGCCAAATTCTGTATGTTTCTTCTGTGGGTGAAGGCTTCCGCTTACATTAAAATTAAGACAAACTAAACTAAACTAACTTGTCAAACAATATTGTCTCAACAAAAGAATACTACATACTGTAAATATGACACATTCATATTTTTAGTAACTTTGTTGAGAGCTGTTAAAATCTGTTTGTTTGTTTTTTCAATGTTGTATTAATGAATGCCAGTATCCTAAAGCACAAAAAAGCCAGTTAGCTCAGGAATCTCATGGGATATTTAACAAAGCATGAATTTATTTAAAACTCCTGTGCCTTTTAAGATAAATAAGTAATGAAATTCCTGAGACCCAAAGGATAATTCACGAGATCACACTTACAAATAATCAGATATAGTAAAAGAGTATGTGTATTTGGTGTGCTGTCCAAGGAGAGCGCCCAAGCTGGGAATTTGGCCCAGACCCAGAGTACTCCCCCTCTATCCCTGGCTGGGATAGGAACCAGCCAATAGTGAGGAGTCGGGGTGGCAGAGGGATGCAGAAACATAGCTGGATGTCAAGGAACATAGCTGAGTCAGCTATATATAGCCTATATATATACGCACAACAGTTCTTTCTGGTTCACGAATCTGATTGGCTGAGAGCAGTGCGATATTCTCCCAGTATCTGGTACTGTTTCACCGTTTGTATCACTACGCTTGCAGTGACTGTCATGGCGGTCGAGCAAATCTACCATATTTTTTTATAAATACTACTGTTGTTATTTCACGAAATGTTGTATAAATATTTTTTTTAGGAGAGAATGTAGTTATTTAGACCTCAAATATGTGACTCATATATAAACATAGTGCCTGTTTTGCTATTTGTTTTGAGGCTTTCCTAGATGCGAGGTCCAGGCCGTCAGCGGGGCCGTTCAGCACTCATGTACCCACAGAGAACAGCTTCATCTCGGCCAGTCGTTTGGGTATTTGCCGCTGGCTCTTATGTAGATAGTGGTTAAACATATAATTCATTTGGGGTATATCAGTCTTTGGTCTTATTAATCTATTACTTGTTCCAGAGCAAAACAATTTGGGTAAAGGGGAAAATTAAATTTAATAACTTAATATTTACACTATATTTAGCTTATCTTGTTCTGGAGCGCTACTTTTGACTGAATTGCTTGCTTGTGTTTATGTATTTTATAATGGCTATTGTTGTTAATTTAAATATTGTTTAGTAAATATTATTTTATATAAATATATGCTGTATTTGGTATTGAGAAAGGGTTCGTCAATAGTAGCCTATCAGTGAAAGTTACATTATTACGCCTTTAGATGGCGGCAAAGACTCTCTTTATGAGTGAGTCAGAACAAGGAACTTTTTTTTTTTTTTTTTTTATGGTTAAATGTTAGTTTTTTGTTTGTTTGTTTTTTATTGACATATAAAAGCAAATGTTACAATTCAAAGAATTTAACAACAATAATAGAATTATAAACAGTAAACACAAAAACAGTAAAGAAACAAACAGAACAAGGAACTTGTTTTAGCGCCATGAAGTGAAGTGACGTTTTAGAATTAGTAGCTTAATGGAGGCTTTGGCTCAACTGTTCAGTCAACTTGAGATTTAAATTCATGGCTGAAGGAAGTCGTTCTGCACAAAAGAGAGCTTTTAAAGACACTCCGTTATTGTTCTTATTTATTTAAACACTTGTGCCATCGAACTGTTGTATAAATGCAATATCACACTCATAGCAGTGCAATATGGCCTCCTTTCGCACCGATTATTTTTTGATGTTTTATTAACTTTGTTAATAAAATATAATTTCCCACAAATTTAACATGCATGTCTTTTTCAGCATAATGCAATAGAAACTTCTCTCCTCATCCAGCAGAAATTCTGAGATCTTCCAAGTTGAATTTCTCCTTCACATCATGGGTGAAATGGCTCACAGCCAGTGAAAGATAAGGCCAGTCTGCCAGGGATAGTTAGTGTTTCAGCAAGACAAACGTCTCAATCTATTCTGTGTATTTCCCTTAATTCTTTCAGCTTCACTTGTAGAGGATTTTTATACTCTCCACCACTGGGCAGTTTTTGCCCAACAGGACAAATCTATGTTTGCTATATTTGCTTTCTTGATAAGTAGAATTTACCTATATTACACAGATTGTCATTAATATTTAATACAGATTTTATACAATAACCCTAGCAAAGTGAAAACAGACAATTGTAACCGGAACTATTTCTTATTTTACCCTTAAAATTATGTTTGCTGGTGTAACCTAATGTATTCAGGTTGTTTCAGTGCTATTAAATCATATTTTTGAAACAAGGTTACCTCATGAATTACACTTTAGGTTATCAAAACTTTTTAAGTGCAAATGTAAAAAAATTGAGTAATTTTAATGGAAAAACAAAACAAAAAAAAGCCAAATTTTGATGAACTTTAAGTCAACTTTAAGATCTGTTACACCACCTGCATTATTATCAGTGCATTTTAAAGTAGCAAACAAAATTTAATAGCTCACATATAAATTAACATTGACATAATATAATTGAATGGCATAAACAGGTTGTGACTATAAAATATACAGTCCTCATAATGTCATCTAATGCTCATAACATCCACATTATTTTATTTTCTGATAACCACAGCTGCCAGTTTTTACTGTAAGTTTAACAGTCTTCACAGTGCAATAAGACCAGATCATTTCAAAGACTGATTCCTGTCATACAGCGGCTTTATGCTGGAAAATATCATCCTGTAATTGCAGCTGGACTTAAAGTTCAGGAAATATCTGCACAACGTTTAAGCTACTTGATATCTTCTGGAGGAGTTCAGCGGGTTCATTGTCTCAGAGGAGGCGACCAGAGGAATGCTGGTAACACTGACCTAGAAACATGTGCTTGCGAGCGGGTCTCACATGAGGGCTGAAACCAAATCCGTTTGTGGCTCGTAGGATAGACGAGGAATGCAGACTACAAGAACCACAGGTTCGCATTAGAAAAACTTCTCATTTCGAAACCTATTTGAATCCCACTGGATGAGAGTAATGTCTTCATTTATTACGCAGCGCAAACTGTAAGGACGTGATTAAATTCGTTTCGTTGGCCGTGAGCTCGCCCCCTTTGCTCGCATCACACTCTCGAAGAGAGACGGGCCCGCGCCTGGGAGCTGTCCCAGGCAACATGGTGCTGAAACCGCAGCGAGAGCGAGCATCCTCCGGCTTTACTGATAATCATCATAAACAACTCGTGTTAGAACTGCACAACGCCTATCGTCGCATAAACCGCAACGCTTTGGATTACCACGCAGGAGCCACTTCAGTATTTTGATTAAAAGGAAGGGCACTAGATGTGACAAAACGACGGACTGTGGATGGCAAAAACATTTCCTCATCGTCGACAGCGAATCTGCTTCTTTTCAGGACTGATTTTCGAGAGACATGTCTGACATTACACGGGACAGTGATCGAAACTGCCTTGGGATTTCTGCAACAAGGGCTGGGTGTTTAAGGAGATAGGCTGCCTGTACTGACAAGACGTTGGGCACCTTATGTATTTCAGAAGGCGACTTGTGCGGGATGCATTTGTAAACGGTTGGTCCTGAAACATGAGATGAACGTCAAGGACAATTCGCTGGCTAATTGGCAAGATTTGTGGCTGGATTCCGTTTTACGCAAGACACTTTGCGTTCACATTAACACAATTTCACGGTAGTCAGCAA
The DNA here is from genome assembly GCA_037950665.1 of Hypophthalmichthys nobilis. Taxonomy (NCBI): domain Eukaryota; kingdom Metazoa; phylum Chordata; class Actinopteri; order Cypriniformes; family Xenocyprididae; genus Hypophthalmichthys; species Hypophthalmichthys nobilis. The sequence continues at coordinate 21,444,063 of CM075480.1, read as the reverse complement.
TTCGCTTCGCTTTTGGTAGATGGCTAATGATCGTGGAAAATGTGAATTGTAGAACAGAAATTGATATTGCATGGCTGGTCCACTGTGTGTGTGTGAGTGTGTGTGACTCCTAGTTGTTTAATTATTAGGAAAACCAAGGCTGCCATTTATTTGGCTCTGCTGACGAATATCCTGCATTTCTGTTTTCCTCCTTTGATGAATCCATGCCACTACCTCAGGAGCTCTTTGTCAGAGGCTGTTCGCGGGAATCCCCGACATTTTTCCATTCAAATCGGTCTACTTGTCCGCGGGTTCATGTAAAAATGTTCGAGTCTCTGTCGATATAAGACCATTTGTTGTAGGTAACAGCTCTAAAATCCCAGTAAACTGTTTTGTCAGGTAACCTAAATGTGCTTTACATGGTAACATCTACATGAGCTGGTTTTATCCAAGTAAAATATTATTTAATATGTCTGAATCAACATTAGGTTACCAAGAGGTTTATTAAACAGGTCCTTAAGGTAACAACTGCACGTTACCACTTTTGACAGCTACTATTACATGTGCGTACAATCGTCAGCTTCTCAGTGGAACACTAGCGCGAGGAACCGCTCGTTGGTGCGTCTGATGTAGATCTCAGAATAACTGTTGAAAATAAACACATTCTTTATGTCCAAACGGTCACTTGGGGTGAGGGTGAGTAGAAAGCGGTGTTGCTCACGAGACTGAACAGGCTGCACAGGTGTTTCTTCCTCGTTGGAAACCAAACAGTAAGTTCTGTTATGTGACCTGCTGGAGTCCAGTAACAGATAGCCTTAGCTTTATAGGCCGTTTAAAACATAGACCGCCTTTCCATTATTCATAAGACGGGCACATGTTGTTGGCTATCGGTGTCATTGTATGGTGTTGGGGATTGTTGAGTCGCAGACCGATGCTGCGCCGCCAGGGCAAGCAGAAAGGCCGCTGTTGCGTCTTGTTCAGTGACCTGAAGGTTTTCCTACTCAGGCCACCGGCACCGTCGGCATCACCACCTGCCTTCACACCCATGAACGAACTAAACGCGGAGGGCAATGCGACGAGCAGCGCCACGGAGAGCCACTCTTTAGCCAACGGACATTATCAGCCGGTAACAGGTGAGGCTTTGGACACACGAGGGCACGAAGACTGGACACATACCGCGGTGGATCCGCCGAGGACGCTGGACTGTTGCAGCTCATCTGAGGATTGCTCTAAGGAGAAGCTGGACGAGAGGTTATCTCTGAACAGCTGCACTGACAGTGGAGTCAGGACTCCGTTGTGTCGGATCTGTTTTCAGGGCCCAGAGCAGGTAGGGAGTCCACTTTGTGTATGCTGAATGTATGTTGACTGTTTATTGCACAGATTTGCTCAATATACTACATACTACACTGTGAAAAAAAAACTGCACACACACTGTAATTAGTGTAAGTGTAAGTCTAGGTGCTGCCTTAGTGGTGCAAAAATGACAACCTGCAGTGACAAGTTCCTTGCACCTTTTAGACTTTGAATGTTGTAATTACTGATGAAGAAAATTGAGCTGGAACTCTGAAAACTGAAGCTGAATGACAGTCACATTAAGATTTTGTTATAATACAATATATCTAGAACACTTTGAATATTTCTGTATAAGGTGGGCTCAAAAAGTATTTGGATACTATGAATTTTACTGAAGTCACACATAAAAATGTATGAATGCATTACAACAAAATAGCAAACTAGTAACTAGCATTTATTTTAAAAACAGATAGCACAAGCACATTTTAAAGCAAAACATCCCATTAAAGATGTTTAAAATGAAAAATGCAAAATTAATGCTTAAACTAATGCAAATACATTATTCTGGACATTTTCTTGGTGGACACTTAGTTGAAAATGTTCATAGTTAAATGGATAGTTCAACAAAAATTGACAATTCTGTTCTTGATAATGTTACAAACACGTACAACTGTGTTTCTTCTTCAGAACACAAAAGAAGATATTTTCAAGAACTGCTTTTGTCCAAACAATGAAAGTCAGCGGGATCCACAACAGCACTGGACCCCATTGACTTTCATTGAATAAACAAACACACACACACACACACACACTCATTTTCAAAATATCTATATTTTTTGAGTTCCAGAGAAGAACTGCATTACTTCATAGATAAAAATCTGACCTTATACATATACATTTAATCACCAAATATAGGTATAGATAGTTCTGTGAAAAGGTCATGAATTTTTTCCCACTTACACTTGATATTTTGTCCTAATGTATCTGCATACTGTATGTGAGATTCCATGTCATTGCTGCAGTTCTTGAAGTGATTTGTTCCCATAAATCTAACTGTTACTCTGCCTCAGTGGTTTTATGACAGTGGCATTTATCCACAGCTAAGGTGATTTGTTCTAATGGAATGCACCACATGACTGAAAGGTCAAGGGTTTGGACTCAAAACATTGCTCAAAGATTGACAGCCATTAAGCAGAACGTTATATGACTGGCACGGACACTTTTATATTGTCCGGCTTGATTTTTGCCTTTGTTTTATTTGTGTGTTTTGAGTTTATATGCTGTGACATAGTTACGTACTTAAAGGGATAGTTCACCCAAAAATGAAAATTCTGTCATTAAAGAGTTAGTTCACCCCAAAATGAAAATTGTGTCATTAATTACTCACACTCATGTCGTTCCACACCCGTAAGATTTTTGTTCTTGATGACAGAATGCTGTCAGATTTCCTTCCATAGGCTGCCTTTGTAACTACCGCTTTCAAAAACTTCATAAAGAGATCAGAAAACTAATCCATATGAATCGAGTGGTTTAGTCCAAATTTTCTGAAGAGAATCGATCACTTGTTATGTTCCGAAGAGGAACGAAAGTCTTACAGGTGTGGAACGACATGAGGGTGAGTAAATAATGACACAATTTTCATTTTGGGGTGAACTAACCCTTTAATTACTCACCCACATGTTGTTCCAAACTCATAAGAACAAACCCCTTCTGGAAGCTTAAACGTGATAGTTCTCGCACGTCAAGCAAACATGCTTGAGCTTCTGTTTACCACAACTGATGTGTGAGTTGATTAATGTTCATATGTGAATAAAAGCCTAAATTCAATCTGTTCATTATATAGGCCACGTTCACACTGTCAGTTTTTGGGATTGACACCCGCATTTACTTACAGGTGTGAGTCTTGAAATGTCTCGTTCACACTGCAAATTACAGTAGCGTCTGGAACACTGACTGTATGAATGTGCAGCGAGAGTCAAGCCTGTATTCTCTTACTAGTAACCATAATGAGAGTGACCAACGTAATATTAAAGATGGCGACATCCATAAAATTGAAAAGTATTATCACTTTTGACATGACAAAATACCATTTGAACCGCAAGTACATCCATCAAAACTTTATTAACCAACAGCAGCATGTAAACATGCGCTAGCCGGAGTCTTTAACCGTTGCACACCGGTGTCAAGTCCTTTGTGACGTCTCGCGCATGACACGGCATTTGAATTTGGAAAAGAAACACAAAACTGACAGGAGCCACTCTGGTGGAGAACAGTGACTGGATCTAACACCTTCAGATGACACACAGCTCACATCTCTGTCGCAGTAAGTTACCAAAAGCGAAACCACACACAAAACACCTTATCAGAGCGGCACTCTCGCACTGTATGACGTGACAGGCAACTAGTTGTCCTGTACGGTTCGGTTCACACAGCGCGAATATTCCGAGACTGCGGTTGTGAGTCCTTAAAATTTACCGGTGTGAGTTCGGTTATAGAATGCGGTTGTCACTCCCGTAAAAAACGTACTGTGTGTGAACGTAACCGTGTTAAGGACTCAAATACAGGACTGACAACCGTATTCTGCTGCTGTGTGAACGTGGTCATAAAGCGATCGATTCTCTTCAGAAAATTTGAACTGAAATTTGGACTTGACCACTCAATTCACATGGATTATTTTTACAATCTCCTTATGAACTTTTTTTGAACTTTTTGAAGTGTCAAAGTGTCAGTTGTGTAGCTGTCTGGAGGGCCAGAAAGCTCTCAGATTTCATTAAAAAGATTTTCATTTGTGTTCCGAAGATGAACGAGTCTTACGGGTTTGGAACGACATGAGGGTGAGTAATAAATGACACAATTTTCATTTTTGGGTGAACTAACCCTTTAATATTAACAAGTATATCGCTCTGTCCTCTTCACAGGCTGATTTAGCCTATAAACACGTGCTATCCCCCCCCCCCCCATCATTATCATTCTGTCTTTCAGTTGTTTCCTGTCTTTTTTCCTTTTCACTTTCACCATGTCTCTTTCTCTTTCCTCTTTCCATTAATGTGGGCTGTGGCAGAGTTGTGTGGCTGCGGGCTGATGGATGGGCCTGTGAGTGTAATGAGAGCTGTGTAGAGAGCAGATGGGACTGAGGAGATTCTCTCCGCTCTGACTGAGCTGTGTATATGTCTCCAATCCAGACACACACTCCCTCTCTTTCTCGCTCTCCTCTCCACTGTATGATTTGACTTTCTCCAGCTGTCTCTCACTTTTTCTATCTATCCCATTTACTTTCAGAACCCCAAGTAGTAGATAAGGAAGGTCTCCTGTTCCCCTAAAGCCAACAGGAAGGCGAGAAGGGTCCTTCTTTTGTGTACACAGAACATGTAGGAACAATTACATGCTTGAGAAAAGAAATAATAGTTTTCTGTTTCTCCTCTGTCCTCTTGCTCTTTCCCACCCACAAAACCACTGAGGAAAAAAATGCCCTGGATGCCTTAAGGTCTTTTTTTAATCAGTGTTAAAACAAGAAATGGAGAAGGAGAGAATCGTCACAGATCCTGGAGTAGCAAAACTCTTTTTCACACCCTGTTGTGAGGAGCCACTTATGTGGACAGCATATGTAGACATCATTTCACCTTCATTAGAGAGAATAATTGGGCCACCATGTTATTGCATATGACATATAAATCATTTTAGTGTAGCATTATTAATGTCCCCCTGAAATCAAAATGTAAGTTTTTTTTTTTAGCTTTTAGTATGGATATGTTAGCCTTGAGGTTATGAATAACTGCGAATGTCAAAATTCACATTTAGGAGATAAGCATTCAAAACTTAAGGCCCCGATATACTTCAAACGAAATCGAAGAACGAACTGATGTGATGTCATTTCGAACAAAATCAGGCCAAAACGAAGTTCGTTTTGTGTTTTTTGGAAGTTCGAAATGGCTTGCTCCAGCTGCAAAACACCTTCATACTACCATTGGTCCGTGACGATAACGTAATAGGAGGTGTGCGCTGAGGCTCCGCCTTCACTCGCGTGGAACGCGTCTCTGACTAATTTTGTCTGCATAGTTCGTTGAGGTAAGATCTCCGCGGGTGAAAACATGAACACACTGGATAGCCGCCTTATAGTACAAAATGAAGTTGTGCTTCTGATAAAATGAGGCACTGACACTGTTTTTCATGTTTGATACTGTAAAGCGCTTGATTTTAAGCAATTTATTGAATAAAGTGCTATATAAATAAACGTGACTGGACTGCTAATTTGCAGAGCTCGTGCTAACATACCCATGTTGTTATGATCAGATGCTTTTCTTATGCTTTCTATAAAAAATGCTTGCTGTTTTCTCATTTTTGTTGTGTTTATTTTGTTACTGAGAAGAAAGTGCACGGCACGTATTTACATATTAACCTAACCGTCGCTCTCAGCACTGTGGGTGGCGTCAGATGTTCGATTACAGTATAATGCTGGTCGCGTATTTCGAACTTCGTTTTACCCCTAAATGAAGAGCGAAAAAGAACTTCGTTTGAAGTATATCGGGGCCTTTACAGTCTCTCACTTCTAAAATGGATCATGGATTTTCATGACATCACCACAGACTTCAGCTTCTCATCAGATCTTCTGTCCAATCAAGTGCTCTCTAGAATCTAAAGTCCCGCCCCCTACATTATAAATAGACGCTGAAGCTGCGGCTGAAATAGGTCACTTGTTCACACATTTACTATTTTCTACATGATGGTTTTGCACATAGTGCACCATATAGGAGATAAGGAATGAAAAATAAGGAACGAATAAAGTCCATGAAGTCTGGTTTCACATTAGTGTCACGTGAACCACAGCGCACAGTCTGCTCCGGTCCAGAGACATGATAGCACAGAGTGGATCATATCTGCGAGTCAAAACGTATTGGACCCATTTGAATTCTGCACAGAATGCTGTATTTTAAAGTGAAATGGAGGAGATTAGGAAGAGAAGCTGTTAGAGATTAGAAGGAAACTGAGGTTTTACCAAGCTCAACGGCTCTGGCCGAGCTGTGATATAAATGAAACGCTATTGGCTAGGGAGGAGCTGTTCGATATGTCCCACCCTGTCTTCCTGTTTCAGTTGAAATTACGTCAACACATTGAATAATGCCGTGTTCCAAGGCACTTCAGTGGACCTTTACATTGTATGAATTGGGTGTGTGGATTCTTTGGCTTATATCAAGGCCTGCTTGTTTGAGCTTTATACACCATTTCCTTATTATAGGAGGTGCAATGCAATGGATTTTCAACAAATAATTTGTCTGTCCACACTGAACACAGACATTCCCACCTGGGAAGTTCATAATTATGACGTTGTGTGCATTAAAATAATTTTGGTCAGAGCAATATCTACAAAAAATATAGCAAGAATGTTTAACTATTACAAAATGATTAAAGCATACACATTAGGTGTGCTTTTGCTTTTTTCCCCTTTTGTTTATTCAATTACTGAAGTTTCTGTAAACTGAATAAATGTTACATTCCCTGAACATTCCCTTTGTGTTTTGCCAAACATGGTAATCTCACTAATATTAACATTGACCAAAATTATACAAGTATTTATTGTGCTGTTTACTAAATCAAAGGGATCTAACAAGTATTTACATGTGGTGTGGAGGGGGTGGTCAGGCGAGAGAGAACAATCTTTCTTCATCATAACCAAACTCATTTACTCACCCTCTGTCATCATTTACTTTAATATCATTTACTTTTACCCTCTGTCATCATTTACTTTAACATCATTGTTCCAAACCTGTAATATTTCAATAGAAAATAGCTGAAAATAGCATGACTCAAATTCATTTTAAAGAACTGAATGCACAAGCACCAGTAAATGTAGAACAATCTAAAATGACTCTCAGTCATGCTGCGTCTTAGTCACCTCATTATGACAGTCTGTATACCAGAATAAAGCCATTATGTTACCTGCAGCAGCTAGGGTGGTCTGGGACTTTTCTAAGCTGGCCATTCAACTTGTGAATCGTCACAATCCAGTCAACCACCAATGAATAAAATAAAATAAATAAAAAATGAAAAAAAATGTCTTGTCCTTGTACTTGGAAATATATGTCAGTTTAAATCACAGTGGTCTTTAAAATGTAAAACAGCTTTTTAAGACATGCAAATATAGTGAAAATCAATATCTCTATATATCAACTAGATACAGACCTTCAGCATAAATCCTTATTTTTTTGGTGTAAATGCATTGAAGTAATTCAATCATCCTTGTAGATAAGCAATGATGATTTTCATTTTGATTAGGGTAGACTGAGTACATTTTTTGCCTTTTACTACAGAAATAATGACCAGAATAAACATGGGATTTTTTCTTATGAGATGCCTTCATATGATACACATGCTTTGGATTTTCATAGAGAGAGGATGCTGATGTAAATGTACACACGGATGATGACAGTTCGAGCTTGCGTGAGAAATATTTACAGCTTTACAAGTGTACTCCCTCATACCTGTACTAATTTACCCTACATAATAATGGCAATACACATGATTGTGAGACATGCCCCTTGAGTAGCTGTGATGTCTGATTAATCTTGGACCATGTTTCCTTTTTTGTAGGTTTTTGTCAGCACACCTTTAAGTAATATTACACCGGCATCAGTGTTGTTAATCATGTGGATTGCTTTTTATGTGAATCGGATGTAGGTAATCACAACCGTACAGCAACAACAGTTCAATAAACAAGAAGTTAATTATTGAGTGACTTATCATTTACACAGAATATTGCCAGTTACTGTGTATATTTATATGAAGTCCCACATGTGGGGTGGAGGGTGGAATGTAAGCAAGATATTATGGCCACAAATTTAACAAATGAATGAATTAATAAAACATGGCCACAAATGTATAATTTGTAGGAATTAATTCTTTATTTGTGACCACAATATCTATTTTTTTCCACATGTCATGTGAGGGCTTTGTATATTTATGTTCTGTCAGTGAAAATTCCAGAGCCACAGCAGAATTAGCATGTATCAGTGTTTTTGAATGACTTGGTTGAGTGAATGATTCAATGACTCACTCTTAAAAACAGCCACTTGATTCATTCCTGAATGAATCTGTGTGTTTGAATGAATCTATTGAGTCTATTATGATGATTTATAAATAGCTCTAGTACTTTTCTAGTACTGTATTCATTATGTTTTGTATTGAATAAAATATTATTCATAGTTTGTGTTGGCCCTTATAAATAAAAAGTCATCACAAAATGATACAGATTTATGCTAATGTTGTCCAAAACCTTACTTTGCCTTGGGTGTTTCAAAACCTTTGGGGGACAGTGACACTGTAATACAGATGGCAAGTTTGTATTATATGCATGCAATAGGTTGTTTTGTGTATTTTAGTCCCAGTCCATCCTTGACTCCTCCACTTTTACCATCTACCAACACTGCGTCATTCTCTAGCAGTGTGTGTTTTTAATAGAGGATGATCTTGGCTAAAACGAATCAATTAAAATTTGCATTGCAATATGCTTTTAGAAAGAACATTATATACAGTATAGTGCTGAAGCAAGAAAACAGCATTTCTCTCTCTCACTGTCTCAAACACTCTCTCACCACCCTTCAAGTATGCTAATAACATGAAATACGATTTATTTTATCGCCGCTCAGGGCTGTTTACAAGGATTCTCTCTTTCATTTCTCTTCTTCTCACACTAGCCTAGGCTTACTGTCTCTTTTACTGTTTCTCTCCTTAATTTTTGTTCCTTCGTGCCTCTTTAACTCACAAACTCGGGTATAGGTAGTGCCTCGCTCTCATTATAAAACACGGTTCTTACTCGTGCTTGGTTCTTACAGAGGGCTCATTCCTTTCTACTCCCATGAATCGGCTGCTATGTAACGCTGACCTAACATCCAGCGCAATAAATTGAGGCTGCGCTCACTGCCGAGGGCTGTTAGGGGTTATGTATAAAGGATCAGTCATTCAGATTGTATTGATAGTTCTGCTTTAATACCACAATTAGATAAAGTGGCCTCTTCTCCCACTCTGACAAGCCGCTCTCTGATCTCCCATCACACATCTCTGCTGCACAACGTATCATTACAACCCCAAACCATCAGTGATTATGGATAATTAGTGGAGAGCAAATCAAGTGAATCTGAATTTACTCGACAAATGGATATACATTCACTTCCAAAATGTCCCCGTCCTCAGATTAGACTCATAATAATGCATGTCAAATGAAATCAGAGGGACTTTGCTCAGGGAATTTTCTGCATTCAGTTTTTAATGTTCTGCAGTATGGATATTTGATCACTGATGAATCAGTCGAGTGAATCTGAATAGCAGTGTCCGCATTTGATACAGGTTTCATAACTGTGGAACTAAACTGCATCAAAGACACAGATTTTCCCAAAGCTAATGTAATCTGTTTAGAGCAAAGACTAGTGCTGAGATTAAGGCCTATCATGGTAATCCTGTTAATTGAAGTTTGTACATGACGGATGAAATGACACGCATTTATACACAGTGTTTGTCAACCTGGAAACTCTAATCCTCTCAAAGAGAGAGGAAGTGACGGAGAAGGCAATAAATGGCCCTGACACACAGAATACACAGTACACATATGAATACTTTAAGTCTCTTAAAGCCAAATCCAGCTGTTTTCCATTCTAAAACCTTTAGCTGTGTTTTATGTATGAATATGAATTTATGTACTTACAACTTAGAGGTGTCTCCGACCTTTTTTCATGTTAAATACACTACTGTTAAATACACTACTGTTTAAGAGTTGACACTAAAGACTGGTGTAATGGCTGCTGAAAATATATTAAAATAGAAAATAGCTCAATTTTACTAATATTTCACAATGTTACTGTTTTTTGTTACTGCTCAAATAAATAGTCTTCTTGAGAATTACATTAAAAAGACTCCAAACTTTTGAACAGGAGTGTAAGTCTGGTTGGCATTTTATCATAGCAAAGTTTTGGTCATGATGATTTTGTTTTTAATATATTTTAAATAAATATTCCAGGTTCACCTCAATGAAGTCTTGTTTCATAATGTTTATTATCACAAAATTAATTTGGACTCTCCTTTTCTTTACAAAAAGTAAGTTAATGGGCCCATCTAAAAACACTAAAACAATCGCAAAAATAACAAGAACTTTACAACTCAAATAATACAGAAATTTTATTTTAGAAAAATTAATATAAGTGCTTTTATAAAATAAAAATCTTCACATTTCTGCTTTAAAATTCCAAAATGTACCCATTAATTTGACTGTAACTCACTGTACCCTCCTTTTTTAAGGAAAATGAAATGTATATATTTTGTGGTAGTAACATTCTACAAATGCTGTCAATTGAACCTGGAATATTCCTTTAAATACAATCTCTATGAATAGCTATACAGAGATGTAAAGATGCATATACTTTTGGAGCAGTGGTGTAGGCATTCGTGACGTATAAGAAGCTGTTGTGCTCATGGGGAGCCGGATCAAGTCTGATCTGGGTCATGTCCCGAACCCATTCCCCTCTCTTCCCCCACTTTTCTCTCAACTCTCCACTGTCCTATATAATAAAGGCAAAAAAAGCCAGTAATTAAAAAATACACATCATCACTGTTGGAAGGAAACCTCATATCTCTAAAAACGCTACTTTTTTTTTTTTTTTTTTCAGAAAATGGAAAAAATACTGTATTTTTTAATTAATTAAACACCATGTTGTCAAAGTTGATATTGTGGCTTTTTATATGGTCAGACGCTCATGCATATGTCATTATATTATTAACATTTTACCAAAACCAAGGTCAAATGGAGTTACAAGGTTTTTGACCAGCGAATTTTGGAGAATATCGGACATGTGTTTTGTCTGTCAATAGAACATCTGCTTCTGAGGCAGTAAGTGCATCGCATTACTTATAAAGTTTACTGTAGCTATGTAAGTGCTCAGTTTTTCTGTAATTTGGCCAAAATCTCATGTTATTAAAGAGGAAGTGCTACGCACAGGCCATTTAAGAGAGTAGGCTATGACTCAACATCAAATGCTAGACTAAAGGACCGTTCACACCAAGAACGATAACTATAAATATAACTATAATAATGATAAAAGGTGACCAATAGTGATTTATGAAAAAAAAAAAGACAAAAAGATGGAGATACTAGGTTTCCGCCCAACAGCGACAATATACTCCCTATAATATTCATAAAATATACAACATGAAAATTGTTATTCATTTTTAGTAAATAATTAATTTACAATAATTATATTAATGCACTTAATAGCAAATTTTGTGATAGTATATTTTATCATCAGATGTTTATAGTCACAAACGGTAATCCTTTCATAGAATGACACATACACCCACACACATAAGTTCAGCAACAACATCAGTAGTATTACAGACATTAGTATGTAATATACCATTGTACCCTTGATAAATGCACTTTGGATACATGTGACAGATCCCTAATCTTTTCACAAGTTCGCCTGCCCATTCAGTCTGATTGGTTTAATTGTAAAACAAACTTGGCTTGCTGTCCTCGAAGGAGGCTCGAACCTGAGGCTCGGCTTGAGCTCCGAGTTAAACCCCCCCTATAACAGTACTGCGTAGAGGGAAAATAAGAGAAATAGAGGAGGAGATGGGGAGGAGGAGGGATGCTGGAAGAATTGTCGCTGGGATGACGCAGTGACTGCTGCTTATATACGCTCGCAATGAAGATTGACAGGACTGAATGTTTAGGCTCCTCCCGAACCTACATTTGGAACTACATTACATTCCTGTCATATGTGAACCCATATGTGCTTCAGTAACGTAACTCTTCTTCATGAAGGTAGACAGCTGTACTGCGCGTGTGAGATATCACCCTTGAATCATTACAGGCCTGTATGTTTAATTTGTAAGCAGCTTCAAAACACACAAGGATCTGAATGACAGTAGCAGCAATAGCAGAGAGCAATAGCTGTCACAGATAGAAACATATTATAGAAGTTGGGGTTTAAATGTTCACACATTGCCAATGTGTCAGAGATAGTGAGGGCTGACAGAGAGGAGCATAGGTGTAACCTTGAGAGGATGTGGAATGAGGATGTTTTGGATGTTATTCTTGAATCTTGTTGATTTTATTAAATTTAGTTTTTTAGGGGGGGTTGGTGAGAACATGGTACACTGAGTTAAAAGGTGGGGGTTTGTCTCTACTTCTGCTTTCTGAAAAAGTGACACTCTTTCTTGTCAAATTATACCTGGATCATTTGCCCCATTGAATTGCAGAAGAGCAGGGAAGTGATGTGTGAGTGAATGTGTGAGCGTGTGTGGGCACGTATGTGTGTGTTATGAGCCATTATGTGCATGTACAAGAGATTGTCACAATTTGAATTTGCATCAGTTGCCAGAGGAAGTATTATTATGCAGAAATAATAAATGACATCCCTAAACCAGTAAATTAGGACTGGTGTGTTGCAATTTTAAAGGGATAGTTCACCCAAAAATGAAAATTATCCAATGATTTACTCACCCTCAAGCCATCCTAGGTATATATAACTATCTTCTTTCAGACAAACACAACAGGAGATATATTTAAAAATATCCTTAGTCCTCCAAGGTTTATAATGGTTGCGAATGGGAGTAATCCATACGACTCCAGAGAGTTAATAAAGACCTTCTGAAGCAAAGCGATGTGTTTTGTAATAAAAATATCCATATTTAAAAGTTTATAAATTCAAATAACTAGCTTCCAGCAGATGACCGTACACAGAATGCGCAAGTCGATTTGCGCCAAATGAGTAATCCTCTGATGCGATGTATGACGCAGGATGTAGGAGTAGTGAAAATTTACATCTGTTATGGGTCGCAGAATTAGGCGTGGCAAAATGGCTCAATAGCGCCACCTATAAATTTTCAACAGAGTGCCCCTCGCACTACATTTCACGTACAGGTATCAAATTCGGTACACACATTTTACAGCCCAGTACCTACAAAAAAGTATCTTGGAGCAAAATCTAAAACCGAACAGGAAGTCAGATATTTTGAATTAACTTTGTGCAATTTCTGCCATTTCCAGACTTTATACTTTAACCAACTCCTCCTAGAGCTTTAATCAGATCAACATCATATTTGGTCAGTCTAATCTAAAGGCCTTTGCGATGTTACATTGCGAAAATCTTGAGTTTTCGCTGAAGGGCGTGTCTGTGGCAGCCTGACAAATTTTGATGTTTTGCCATGAAACAGGAAGTTGTTGTAACTCGGGCATACAATGTCCGATCTGCCCCAAACTTCACGTTTTATTAGAGTACTGACCCGAAGACATCTATATGATAATGTTCAATTACAGTCGTAGCGCCACCTGCTGGCAACAGGAAATGACATGTTTTACACTGTGATTAACTCCTCATAGAGATTTACCCAGATCAACATCATATGTTGTCAGTCTAATCTTAAGGCCTTAATGATGATAAATATCAAAGATCTTGACTTTTCGCTGAAGGGCGTGTCTGTGGCAGCCTGACAAAGTCTGATGTTTCGCCATGAAAGAGGAAGCTGTTGTAACTCAGGCATACAATGTCCGATCTGCCCCAAACTTCACATTAAGAGTCCTGGTCTAAAGACATCTATATGCCAATATTCAGTTAATCATAGCGCCACCTGCTGGCAACAGGAAATGGCATGCTTTACACTGTAATTCACTCCCAGAAACACATTTCAGTATGCTACAAAGTACCAAACATGCTAGAAACAAGTTAAATCATGTAACACTTGGCTAAGTGCTAATGTTTACGATTAATGCCACGAAACAGGAAGTTGTTGTAACCAAGGCAAAAAATGCCCAATCTGCCCCAAACTTCACACGCTTGATAAGTCCTGTCCTGAACACGTCCATGCCCATATTCAGTTATAGTCATAGCGCCACCTGCTGGCAACAGGAAGTGACAGGTTTAACACTGTTATGGTCTCCTAACAGCATATTAAAATGTGCCAGCAAGTGCTAAACAGGCTAGCAACATTCTAGAAAAATGTTAGCTGTGGTGCATCAAAATGACTTTGCCATATTTCTCCTCTATTGATCCGCTTAAATTAATATCGCCCACTGTTCACAGTTTTCCTAAAACTGGGTGGCGGTGAGCCCGGGTGTGAGGGCCCTTTCATCGCTGCTTGTTTTAGACTTATAACCTGTGACCGATGATTTGTTTTACTCTATCCTCTGTGCCTCCGCGTTCGTCATTATGTTGTGCGTCAGGTCAAAGGATACTCTTCCACAGCAAATCGACTTGCGCATTCTGCGTATGGCCGTCTGTCGGAAGCTAGTTATTTGAATTTATAAAGTTTTAAACATTTATATTTTTCTTATAAAAATGCATCACTTTACTTCAGAAGGCCTTTATTAACCCCCTGGAGTCATATGCATTACTTTTTTATATGGATGGATGCATTATTTTTGGCTTCAAAACGCAGGCCCCCATTCACAACCATTATAAACCTTGGAGGATATTTTTAAATATATCTTCGATTGTGTTCGTTTGAAAGAAGATAGTCATATACACCTATGATGGCTTGAGGGTGAGTAACTCATGGGATAATTTTCATTTTTGGGTGAACTATCCCTTTAATAGTAAATTTCATCGATTTTTTTTTAATACAGTGTATATACTGTAGGTTTATCAACTTTTAAAAAAGAAGAAAAAACTTCATATATTTAATAGTTGTTGTCAAAGAATGGTTTATATGTTTATATGAAAGGTTTTTTTCAGAGCTCTGAAAGGAAAGTTTTCCCCTTTTGTTTCTGTGACTAAATGGAAAACGTTGCGTAACCTAATTTATACTTTAAAATGCACTTTTAGTTAAACATTGATAAAGGTCTAGTTTAAATGGGAGAACACAAAGACACAAATGTTTTGTTCAGGTCCTCTTTACATTTACACCAGCCTTGAATAGTCTGGACCAAGTCTACACTGGAAAACAGTCTGGTTTTTATAAAGAGTTCTGCAGACATACTGATATGACCTTACACACCTGGGTTCTTCAACAAGTTTCTTGCGGAGGCCAGAAAACTTGCATTTTCAGATGAATTATTGATAAATTTTAACACAACATTTAACTAATGTGTTAACATGAAAAACTAAACGCCACAAGACATAAACATGACTTTATGTCCATTATGTTTGAGAACAACAACCAAAAATTGTCCATCTATTATCGAACTGTAATTTTAAATAAACTGGGGATAGAAAAAAAGAAAACTCTTCTTTTCATTCTTCTTCGAATGTTCAGGTGTAATCATCAATTTCTCTTTTGTTGAATATGACACAACAAAAGTTGTTGAAGGTTTGTCCACAGCTGAATAATTTGTGTAAATGCATTTGATTGGATAAAGATGCAATCAATATGTGGGTTTAAATGTGTTTGAGCAAAATAGCATATCTGAACTATGGCCAGAAATGTATTAAACACACTCACTCCGTTCTAGATTTGGACTACAGATTGGTAATTGATGACCTCAGCGCTCTGCTGAACTCACCGCGGGTTTTCTGATGTATCGAGCAGCACCGCAATTTCATCAGAATCAATCAGTGTGCAATAAAACATGAGTGAAGGGCCAGATTTGGCCTGTGGTCACCCATTTGAAAAGTTCTGCCTTATACAATGATATAATGAAATGTAGTTTTATTGTAAAGGTGCTATTACCCAGGTCAGACCTGTTCATTTCCCAAGTTGAAATGAAAGTCTGCTGTTCATTTCAGGACTTGTCTTCATAATAAACTGTTTATTGTTTACTGTTAACTGTGAAAACTCCATGCAAGTAAAAAACTGGGCATTATGAAACCCAATCTAAGAACTGCACTAAATGAATGCTTTATTAGGGCCCGAGCACCGATGGTGTGAGGACCCTATTGGAATTGCTTGGTCAATTCTTCTTCTTCTCCGAAATGAATCGCATTTTTGAGGGCCTAAATATGTTTAAAAACTTATGAAACTTTGCACACGCATCAGAAGTGGTGAAAATTTATGTCTGATATGGGTTTCAGAATTAGGTGTGGCAAAATGGCTCGATAGCGCCACCTACAAAATTTCAATTAAGCCCCCTTCACACTACGTTTCACGTACAGGTATGAAATTCGTTAGACAGATGTAACAGCCCAATACCTATGAAAAAGCCCCTGGGTGCAAAATCTGTAAACCCAACAGGAAGTGAGATATTTTGAGTTTTCTCTGCAAAATTCTTGCAGTTTTTGCCATTTCCAGATGTTGTACTTTAACAAACTCCTCCTAGAGCTTTAATCAGATCAACATCATATTTGGTCACTCTAATCTAAAGGCCTTAGCGATGTTAAATTGCGAAGATCTAGAGTTTTCGCTGAAGGGCGTGTCCGTGGCAGCCTGACAAAGTTTGATGTTTCGCCATGAAACAGGAAGTTGTTGTAACTCTGGCATACAATGTCCAATCTGCCCCAAAGTTCACATGTTTGATAAGAGTCCTGGCCCGAAGACATTTACATGGCAATATTCAGTTACAGTCATAGCGCCACCTGTGGGCAACAGGAAATGATATTTTTTACACTGTGATTAATTCCTCATAGAAATTTAACCAGAACCACATCATACATGGTCAGTCTAATCTTAAGGCCTTAGCGATGTTAAATTGCAAAGATCTTGAGTTTTCGCTGAAGGGTGTGTCCGTGGCGGCCTGATAAAGTCTAATGTTTCGCCATGAAACAGGGAAGCTGTTGTAACACATGCATACAATGCTCATGCATACAATGTCCGATCTGCCCCAAACTTCACATGTGTGATAAGAGTCCTGACCTAAAGACATCTACTTGACAATATTCAGTTAGTCATAGTGCCACCTGCTGGCAACAGGAAATGGCATGCTTTACACTATAATTCACTCCCAGAAACACATTTCAATATGCCATGAAGTACCAAACATACTAGAAACACGTTAAATCATGTAACACTTGGCTAAGTGCTAATGTTTGCAATTAACGCCACGAAACAGGAAGTTGTTGTAACTCAGACATACAATGTCCAATCTGCTCCAAACTTCACGTTCGATAATATTCCTGGCCTGAAGACATCTACATGACAATATTCAGTTACAGTCAAAGCACCTGTTGGCAGCAGGAAGTGTGGCACTTTGAAATGACTTTGCCATAATTCTACTGTATTTATGTGTTTACTCGCTTACATGCATGTCGCCCACTATTCACTGTTTTCCTAAGGCCAATGGGTGGCCTTAGGATACATTTAAAAGTAATGCATTACAGTATTGCATTACTCCTTAAAAAAGTAACTAATTGCATTACTTTTGCATTACTTTCACATATGGGCTGGGCTTGCTTGTTTTTAATAACTATATTTACGGGGCTGTTGAATGCTCAAATCTGATTGGTTGACCAACGTTCTAAGGTGTGCAGTTATTTTCAGGGAAACACACGGCTAAAGTAGTTCTAGGCAGGTAATGACACATGCAAATGTCTGACCATACATAAAGCCACAATATCAACTTTGACAGTTGTATTATTTTAAAAAAATACAGTGTTTTTCCATTTCCTGAAAAGCAGTTTTGGGCATACAAGGTTTTCAGCCTACAGCGACAATATTTTAAGTCTTCCAAAGCCATATGACAGTAATGAACAGACAAAAATCTAAGCAGCTGTCCCCTCTAATCTTGATTTGTGTCAATGAAAGTAAAACTGTTAACTGCAGCAGCTGAGTAAAAAATTTAGGTTTTACAAGAGATACGTGACCAAAATTGGTACTAGTTTTTCAGCAGTTTATGAATTAGTGTCTTGTTAAAGACAGCGGCCATAACTGTGTGCATGTAGAGCAAAATGAGTGTGTCAGTTCAGTGAGGGACATGAAGCCGACTGCTGGAAACAACGCTCATTAGCGCTGCTCCTCAGAGCTCCAGGGCAAAGTAGTGATCTGTGTTTTCTTACGCTGCAAAACTTGATCTCTCCCTGAACGTCTTTTCTAAGAATGCTCTGAGTAAATAATTTATGCTTATGGAAATTCAGTCCCCCTTATCTAGGTGCTAAACTGAAGCAATATAAAAGAGACAGTGCACCAAGTCTGATCAGCACAGGAAGGTAATTTCTATCAGTGCCACAGGGATCAGTAGTCAAATCAGTGAACAAGTCCCAGCACACTGCTGCCAGGGACCCAACAGATGCTTTTATCTGATCATCCCTCATTATGGTATTGGGATGTGTGGATGGATGGATGTGTGTGCATTTGTAAGGCCAAATGATAGATGCTGTCATTGTGTCTGGTTCCTATTCACAAAGCAGTGGTGTTTCACAAAGGAATTTGCTCTGATGAATGTTTACACTTGTGTAATTAAATCTGTAATTCTGACAGTAGCGGACGGATGTACAGATATTCTTCGCACTGGTTAAATGAGCTAAGAATAAACACACTCTGGATTAGGCAACTATTTGTCACCCACACAAACCTCACTATGAGGCACTTTTGAGCTGTGCTGTGTTTTGAAACATTGTAAATACTGCTGTGAGGCTTCTATGAAGATATTTTGACATGCAGCAATTGAAATGTTTAAGCCTGCAGTAAGACGTGATTTTGAGGCAGTAGGTTTGTTGTCTCAGTTTATGCATGATTCACATGCATGGGTTGCAAAGTAGCAATCAATCAAATTATGTCCCTTTGCTGCTGAAAAGAGATTCTGGCATTTTTATTATCTGATCAAGTCAAACTCGACATAGCTCTGTTTTTTTGTTTTTTTAACAAGGCAAGCAGCACTGTTAAACATCTTCCCCAACTGAACGTCTCATGGGTATAGTTCTTGTGAAGGTCAGTGAGGTAATGTCCCTAGTAACAGTCCACCAGTATCTGTGGACTCTTAAGTCGAGCCCATTAATAATTTGTACAACTAATGGATGGGTCAATGACGTGATACTTTGGTCTGGATCTATTAACTTACATTCAAAAATACATTAAAATGTGATTAATACATACAATGGCTTGACTATATGATGAGCATGTTTTAAAAGTTTTACATTTTTTATGTAAATGTTAGTGTGATACAACACTGTACTGTTATTATAATAAAGATGTCACAACTGCTTTTATTGTTAATATTTGTGACCCTGGACCACAAAACCAGTCATAAGGGTCAATGAAATTGCTGAATAAATAAGCTTTCCATTGATTTATGGTTTGTTAGGATAGGACAATATTTGGCCGAGATACAACTATTTGAAAATCTGGAATCTGAGGTTGAAAAAAAATCATAATATATTGAGAAAATCACATTTAAAGTTGTCCAAATGAAGTCCTTAGCAATGCATATCCACTCACAAAAATACATTTTTGATATATTAACGGTAGGAAATTTACATCTTTACTTAACTGATCTTTACTTAATATCCTAATGATTTTTGCCATAAAAGGAAAATCGATAATTTTGACCCACATTATGTATTGTTGGCTATTGCTACAAATATACCCATGTGACTAATAAAAGGATTTGTGGTCCAGGGTCATATTTGAAAAAAGTTTTGTCTGCTAAGTCAGAAAATTATATAATATCAGATAATTTGACCTTTTTATGAAAAGGCAAGGTTAATTCAGGTTGTAAAATGTCATGTGGTGCGACATATTTATTTAATAATTTTATAATTAATTATATTTATTTTTTAAAAATACATTTTTATATTAATTATTAAAATTTCAGGCAAAAAAATCCATTGGCAATATTGTAAAGTTGTATGAAGCACATCTCACGCAGAAGTCGAGTCCAAGCAGCTTTCTTTTGGTCAGCGTTAGAAATACATGTGACCAACTTGAACATGAACAAACTCTGTGAGTGGATTTTTTTTTACAACTTTCACGCAAAAGTTAGGATTACGTAGATTCCTATCAAAAAGGCTAGGTTTCGCCCCCACAGACTTTCGCAGAGGAACTGTAAATGTGACAGCACCTTAAAGTCACGATGAAAAGGAAGTAGCGACAGATCCTTTCTTCCATATTGTGATGTACATGAGTGTAACATATTATTGAAAAAGAGAAAAATGTAGGGCAGAGACTCGGTAGTTGATTTTGAGATGTGGCCGTTGCACAAAAAAATGGAGGCGAGAGGAATCCTTTAAGAATGAAGAAGAATTCTTTAAGAAGACTAAATGATTGGAGAAGTCCTGCATGTGTCACCAGGCCAGAGAGTCTGTTGTTTCACCGGAAGGTCCAATTATGACATTTTTATTAGTAATGTCCCAATAAGGCAGCATACATTTATGATTTTAAAGGGGACACATAATGCCCCTTTTACAAGATGTAATATAAGTCTCTGGTGCCCCCCGAATGTGTCTGTGAAGTATCAGCTCAAAATACCCCACACATCTTTTATTATAGCTTGTCAAATTTGCTCCTATTTGGATGTGAGTAAAAACATGCTGTTTTTCTGTCCCTTTAAATGCAAATAAGCTGCTGCTCCTGGCCAGCTTTCCAAAAGAGGGTGGAGCTTTAACGGCTCGCACTTCGTTTGCTCAACTACATCAACAAAACTGAAGAATCTTATGCAGCCAAAATGACGATCGTCAGTAACAGTATTCAGCCTTACATTGTTCAAACCGGAGTCGGACACTGATGGAGAGACTCAGGAACAAGTTACAACATTTAGAATGCAACTGGATGTTTCTGAATGGCTAGTGGATAAATTTATGTAGTTGCTATGGAGTTGATTTAACTCATTGACTAGCATGTGCCATCATGTTAATCTTTTGTGATTTGACCCTTGTTTGTGAAGCAGTCCAGCATAAAATGACGGCATGGCAACAACACTCTACTAGAACAACTCTTCCTCTTCTCTAAAGCTGCCCAACATGGCCTCGCCCCCTTTGTTAATTTTAGGGTTAGTGATGTCACTAACCCAGGAAGAAGCTTGTTGTAGTCCCTACAAGCAGTTTGTTGTAGTCCTTAATAAGCAAATTCTTTAAAAGAAAATATCTCCCTTTGCATTGAACTTTCAGTGTCGTAACTTTGCAGATGTTGTTTATGCTCTAACAGCAACATTACACACTAACTAAAGTTAAAAAAGTAAAATCATAATCAACCACCCCTTTAATAAATATAATCAAATACGCTGCATATGTTGTTATACTGTTTTATAATATACTACAATACACTGAGGTGCAAATAGTACCTATTTGCAACTATTTACACTTAGTGCAAAGAAAATACCACTAAATAGCATCTACATCTGCAAAGAAAATACTTTTTGTTGCTATTTACACTTAGTGCAAATAGTCACTGCCAAAACTACATTTGTCAGGGTTATGTTTGGTATATTTGTTTTCATTCCTACGTCTTTGTTCCTTGTGTTTCATTTCAGTTTTCCTCAATTACTCTCTGTTAGTTTACTTAGTTACCGATTAACCACACCTGTATCTCGTTTAGTCTTTATATCTACGTCAAGCATTTTGTATTAAACCATAGACAGTGTGACAATATTGTTGTCTTATTTATCATCGACCTGGGTGTTTATATAATTTAGTTTCAGAATTATTTGATAAGTCGGGGAGATTTGCTACTGCTAATGTGAGCATGTGTTGTATCCTGCAGGGGGAGCTGCTGAGCCCATGTCGCTGTAGTGGTTCTGTTCGCTGCACTCATGAGCCCTGTCTTATAAAGTGGATTAGTGAGAGAGGATCCTGGAGCTGCGAACTCTGCTACTACAAATACCAGGTCATCGCCATCAGCACCAAGAACCCGCTTCAGGTAACTGGTAACTTCAGGTAGCTTGCCTGAGCTTTCTGTGGACTTAGTACAACAAAATACAAGGTATTATTATACTGGACACAATACTATGACACCATTATTACCATCATTGTTTTTTTGTTTGTTTGTTTTTGTTTTATATGCTCTATTGTAATTCCGTGTACCCTGATGAAATATTACTTAAGTAAAAGTAATCCACTTCAATTTAAATAGTAAAGTATATGTTTTAAAAGTACAAAACTGATCTATATGATTTTATTTATTTATTTTATATACTCCTGCTCAGAATACATATTTAAAGAGAAAGAGGTCTAATGCCCCAGTCACACAGATAGGATAGAATTTAAATAGGTTAGAGCTTAGTCTGACATTATTATGAATTTTGTAGAAGTCAGCACTCCCTAGGATCATATTACTCCCGGTTCGAGGCTAATTTTGATTTCAGACAAGACCAGTTCAGTGATTTGTATTGAATCAGTAGTTGTAGTTCATTGAAAAGAATTGACTCTACGTAAAGAAAGATTTGTTATCATGCTTTGAAATGTAGTGAGGGAAAAAAATCCCTAAAATGAAAAAACACTGATGAAGTCCAAATAAAAAAATGTACTTACATGTGTAATGGAGTAAAACTGTTTCATTTCTGTCCACCATGCAGGTATTCTTTGCAGTGCACTACATGGCCAAACAGTATGTGGAAACCTAAACACCAGTGGCAGCTCGTGGGTTTTAAAATAGAGGAGGCACACTATATTTTAGTGCTCTGGGGATCCCCTGCCAAGAATTATTAATATTAATATTAGCTTAACTCATTTAAATTGGCTTTTTGCTC
The DNA here is from genome assembly GCA_037950665.1 of Hypophthalmichthys nobilis. NCBI lineage: Eukaryota > Metazoa > Chordata > Actinopteri > Cypriniformes > Xenocyprididae > Hypophthalmichthys > Hypophthalmichthys nobilis. Next base: position 21,421,262 of record CM075480.1, on the reverse strand, counting down.
ACTTATAGACAGAAAATTTAAAGAAAATGACACACATACAAGATAATACAAATATAATTTCACTCACCTAGCCTATCACTTGAAGCAAACATCCATCCCTCCTTAAATGTCTGTGTAAAAAGAGCGTGTTGGGCCATTTATTGAAGCTGGCTGCTGTAGCCTATATTTCCAATTCCAGTCTTCCTTGATTTTTAATTTGTAGACTGTTTGAATGATAGCTTGGTAAATTTGTTGGCGATCAAATATTCAATATCGCTACTCTCCATAATTAAGATACTTGATATGTTAACAGCGCAGCGTTAGCAGTTCAAACTATCACGTAATTTACGTTTTATTAACATTAAATCATCCTTCTCCCATTTTCTCATCAAAATTTTGTGTAGGCTGTGCCTCCCTTGCCTCCCCTGACGAGCCGCCACTGCTGAACACAACACCCAAATGTGTTTGTTGAGCAAAACCATGGACAATTCATTTCATATAACCATGGACATTAATAAGGCATCAATCCTCCCTTCCACTCTTCTGGCAAGGCTTTCCACTATATGTCAAAACATGGTTGCAGGGAACATTGCTCTCATTTAGACTCCAGAGCATCAGTGAGGTCAGACACTGATTTTATACGATGGGGCTTGGCTCGCAGTCATCCCGAAGGTGTTCATTGAGTTTCAGGTTGGCATTTTGTGAAGGCCAGCCAAGTTCGTCCACACCAGAGTCAGTAAATCATTTCTTTATAGATGCTGCTTTGTGCAGAGAGCAATGCTAAGTTGGAAAAGAAAACATTGTTTGCCCCATTGTTTGGACATTACATGGCTTTAAACTTGACGGAAATAGAAAACACATTCATTAGAAGGTGATGTTCACATACTTTGGCCATATGGTGCACCTTGGCATATTATATATATATTATATATGAATATGGTAGTCATTCAGCACCAGAATATAGCCATCTGATACCGTCACTGTGCTATTGTACCACCATAATACTGAGAGCATCAGCAGTGTGTTAATTTATTCCTTTCATATTGTGTCAGCTCATATGATTCATTTGCTTGTCTGGGTTCAAAGCTTCTGCTCTCACTTATTTTACTTTTATCTTTTTATTTTCTTTTGATCTGACCTTCAGACGATAAATAGGACATTTTCTTCTTTGTCTTAGTTATTTTAATGGTGCACTACAGAACTTTGGCCTCTCTATCTGCATCTGTAGTTGAGACATAAAATTACAGAAAAAAACTTTTTTTAAGTTGTCTGAGCAAGTAGACAGACCATATTTTAGTTTATGGAAATAATGTAAAACTGCAAGAATTAATTATTCTGAAGTTTTCTTGCCAAATCCATACCAACTGCTCAAAATATAAATCATTATTGCGAGCTTAACATAGTGAATTTGGGTAAGGCAAGAACAGAGTTTTTGTTTTTTTAAGTACTTGCTCAATAATGGAATTTTATTCATTTTCATCTCAAAGATCTTCCATAGTGCACCTTTAAAATAATGATGCGAATAATAAAACAAAAAATAATAAACCACTACCATTCAAAAGATTGGGGTCGGTAAGATTTTTTTAAAATATATTTTTGTCTCTTCTGCCCACCAATGCTGCATTTATTTAATCAAAAATACAGTAAAAACAATAATATTGTGAAATATTAATAACATTTACAATTTAAAATAACTGTTTTCTATTCTAATATATATTTAAAGTGTATTTTTAAATATATATTAATATTTATTTATTGATCTGATAGCAAAGTTAATTTTTAACCTCTGGTACTCCACTTTAATTTTAAAATTCTAAAAAGCTGATTTGGTGCTCTAGAAACATTTCTTATTATTATCAGTGTTGAAAACAGTTAAACACTGCTTAATATTTTTGTGGAAACCATGATATACTTTGTTTCAGGATGAATAGAAAGTTCAAAAGAACAGCATTAATTTTTTTAACAAATCTAGATAAATATAATGCCTCCTTGCTAAATAAAATTTCTTCACAACAATCTTACAGACCTCAAACTTTTGAAAGATCTGCAAACTTTTGATATCCCTGCATCAATCTAATGCCTCATTTCCACCGAGCGGTATGGTAAAGTACAGTATACAATGCCGTTTCCATTGTCAGAAGTTGTGAATGTTACTCTATTTCCGAACCGTACCGTACCACTTTTTTTGGACGCTTCCGTGGGGTACCTAGCACAGTAGTCCGGTACTAAAGGGTGGAGCTAGACTAACTTTAGAACGTTGATTGGTTGACAGAGAATCGTCACTTGCGTACGCTACAAGGGGAATGACAACACAAGAGGCACCATTTTTTAATAAAGTTGAAACAATAGCGTTTCTTCTTGTGACAAACAGCCACATGCCGAGAAGCAAGAACAAGATCTGCTGTATGTCCTCCATTGTTGTTTACTGTGTCGCTTTCTTTTTTGCGCGAGAATGGTATCGATCACTACTTTCCGTCATACACCACACCTATCAAGTAAGGGTACTGTTGGCTGTGGAAACGGAAGCCAGATCAGAGTATTGAACTGTACTGTACCGCTCAGTGGAAACGAGGCATAATTTACTGACTAATTCTAGTAATATTACCTAAAGCACATTTGTTTATATTATTAGCCTGTTTTATTCTGACTGATATTAAGTCACTTATTTTATCTGTTTACAATATAAATATTTTGCAGTGTCTTGTTTTTCATGTGTGTACTGTACTGTCTTCATCCTTTTTTGTTGTTGTTGTTTGTTTCTCCAGTGGCAGACCATCTCTTTGACAGTGATAGAGAAAGTACAGATAGCTGCAGCTGTTCTGGGTTCTCTGTTCCTGATAGCCAGTATCTCCTGGCTGGTGTGGTCCTCCCTCAGCCCCTCGGCCAAGTGGCAACGGCAGGACCTGCTCTTCCAGATCTGTTATGCCATGTACGGCTTCATGGACCTGGTTTGCATTGGTAGGTCATTGGATGCTCAATAACTGCAGCCACCTAGCTCAGAAAAACCAATGCTGTGCTTTTACATGTTTGCTTATTTACCTGTCTGAGAGTGAAAGAAAAACCTTTGAGTACATTGTACCTCCCTGGTAACCAAAATCTATTGGAACAAGTGGAACAAGTGAAACAAGCTGAAACAATACATACTGTTGAATTACAAGCCCATTTTCCTCTAAAAACACACAAAAGTAAATTTAATGTGCAGGCAGAACTGAAAGGATTGTGTTTTTCAGGCAAGCTACAGGGAGCCATGAGTAATTGCTGCATTTCACTTAATATCATGCATTTTTATGTATCTACTGAATAAAATGCCTAACAATAGAAATGGAAAGGCTGAAAGATTGAGAACTGGAAATTGATTCCTGCATAGATGCCATTCAAAGTCAATTCAAATTCAAATTGGCCACAATATACTGGATGTCACGCTATGAATATTTACAGTTTTAAAACCATCCAATTTTAAGCGACTTAAACTATTAGACTAGCAATGCTAGCTTAAACTTGGGCTATATTTAAGAATGAAACTCTATCTTACCAATTACTGCTCAGGACTGATCACTGCTACTATTTTTTTTTAGCAAGTAGAATGTGAAACACAACACAGTACACAACAATAACCGTTTCAAGCAGTAGTTTCCTGCATAGTTGTCACATGACCTTATCACATTAGTTAATTCAGTGAACGGCTAAATTAAGAAGTTGGAGAGTGTAGCAAGACCGACTTGATTATTTTATTCACAATGCTTCATGGGAGTGGTCGGCCTACCTTGAAAGTTTTATGCAGAATCATTAAAAATCAATTTCTCTGTTGAGTAAAGTAATAGAATTTTTACTTCTAGTACTCCACTGTTGCTCTCTGTTCCAAATGGTACTTTCATTACCAGTGGTGGACGAAGTACACAAAAATATTACTCCAGTAAAAGTATGAAGTACTCAATTTGACTTAGTAAAAGTACAAAAGTACTTGATTTTTAATATTAAAGTCCCCCTGTGGTGAAAATCAAGTTTTTAATGTTGTTTATATATCTATGTGGTGTTTTTACTATGATTTAAGACAAATCATGTGCAAATTCATAAGTCAACACATTTCTGAGTATTTTCTGTTTAAAACTGCAGTGATCTAAAGACAGTTTCAAAAACATGATTTGAAATCGCTGGTGTTTGTTACATCACAAACTACCTTGTAACCAATCACGTTAACGTGCCGGCGGGTTTTAGCATATCATTAACCATTACCGCTCTGAAGCAGGGGAGCGTCAAGAGAATATACGAATAATTACGAATAATTACGATGTTATGATGAACTATATGCCTTTCTCCAATGATGTTCTAAGGTGTTCAAAGCGTTTCTAAGGATACAGATTTTTAGAAGACAGCTGTCTGACTCGCGAACAGGAACATGGTTTGTAACAATAGCAACACATAATTAGCAGCTGTTTGATAATGTAGTCAAGCAAAAGGCTTATCATATTAATTACCGTCATGTGTCCGATGTTGTAAAAAGCGATACCACTGTGCTGCGTTTAACCTCAGTAAGTTAACCGAGTGGATCTCTGAGCTCGTGCGAGTGAGTGGAGGCATGACTAATTAGCATATTCATAGATCCATGTATATTAAATTACGGTGTAGAGTTGCATTTAGGCTATTTTAAGGCATGAAGACATTTTTTTCCACAGGAATTTTTTTTTTTAATATTTCACTTTGGTGATCAAAGATGAGTTTTAAGAAATCAAATATTTGACTACAGGGGGACTTTAAGTATTAAAAGTAAAAAGTACTAGATACACAGATACAGCTTAAATAATTTACAGGTCAGCCTGAAATCTTTATGAATTATTGTGAATTGTCAAGTAGCCAACACTAGTCTCACATTTATCTGCAAGTAAGAAAACGTTTTATTTTGTAAAACTACTAATAATTACTGATAATTCAAGTGTGCAAACAGGTAAAAATAACAAAATATATCATGTAATATTTAAAAATGAAGAAATGTTTGTAAATGTTTTGACAAATATAAACATACAATATAAAAACAGACGTCACATACAGTGCAAAATGTGTTAACATTTTAAGAAAAACGTCATTTGAAACTGTTATGGCAGCAGGAAAGATGTATGGGCATTCATTTGCATTATTTTAATGTTAGGCTTACCCAGATCAGATGGTAATTCACAAACATGGACATGTCCTCATTCAAGCATTTCATACAATGTGCTTAAACAGCTCACTCTTTTACAACAGATTTAGTTCACAAACAACTAAATATGATTTTCATTTACTTACGTTTTGCCGTCAGTCACACTCACGCTCCGAGGATCTCACGTTCTCAGCTAATTTTGAGTCAGACTTGTGAATTGTTTCCTGGAAACTCACTCTGACCAGATCAGTGAGTAGATGACTCAAGAACAGCTGCAATCGGATCAGTCCAATTCATAAATAAATCGTTAAGCGTGATTTGCGAACAAATTTATTACAGGTTAATTGAAACGAATCATCTCGTTCATGAATCGGACACTGCTGTCACATTTCGAGAAGGTGACAATTTCTTCAGTTCAAGTAACAAGGAACGGCATGTTTTTATGAAATGTAGTGGAGTAAAAAGTAGAATATTATGCTGTGGAATGTAGTTGTAAGGATTGGGTCAAAGGAGTGAGGATCCATCTGCAGCTTTTATTAAAGTCAAGTTCACAGACACAAAAAAAAAACACAACAAGGTAGAGACAGTGACAGGCAGTGATCAGAGTAGGCAGCAAACATACACAATCCAGGAACAGGCAAGGGTCAAGGCAGGCAGCAGAGAATCAGAAACGAGTAACAGTCCAAGGTCAAACACAAGAATACAGATTCAGCGGAAACGCTCAGAAATGTCAGACAGGCTAAACAAGACTTCGCATGGAGGTGTGGGTGCAAGTGTCTTTTATGTGTGAGTGAGTGATTGTATAATGGGTAGCAGGTGCAGGGTGATCAGTCCAAGGTATGAGGGTAGATGGGAAATGGAGTCCAAATGATGTGTGTAGTTCAGGGTGGAGTGCCCTCTGGTGGCAATGACGGGCACTCTCACTGGTGATCGTGACAGTAGTGAAGTAAAAGTTTCCCAAAATAAAAATACTCTGATAAAGTATATCAAAACTTAAGTACAGTAACAAAAAAAATAAACCTTTGTTTGTGTCCAACACTAGCCGCGTTTCCATTACAGATTTGCGCAAAATCAATATGACGGCGTTTCCATTAACCGATGTTATGCGACTAAAACTCTCGCGATGAGTCATTTTCCTCTCACGATAAGCCATTTTCTAAAAGATACTTCTTTCTGAGAGCTTTATTTGGAGCGTAATATTTGCCACGGCTTCTGGAAGCCCTTCTCCCTCATATATGCTTCCCTGGGTGCTTCTCAATACTCCAGTGGATGCTTCCTTATGTCTTCGCTGCTCCATCCTCCAGCCTGTGACCTGGAAACCTTTTTTTTTTTCTTTTTTCTTTTTTTAATTCTATAAATGCACCACGAAGAGGTGAGGAACGAGGAAGTGAGAAAGCTTCCTGAGGAGCTATGAGTGAGGATGCACAGGTGCATAGACATCTAATACTATTAGTTTCTAGTATGTTAATTATTAATTGTAAATAGATTAATAGGCTAGCCTACTATTAGTATTAGATGTCAAACTTAAATAACATAAGATCCCTCGAGGCTCGAGCGCAGCTGATGAAGCTTAAACTGACGCTCGAGGGATCAAGAATATTCCAATATACAAATAAGATTTCATTCGATTACCCCATCCTCGTTTTTTTTTTTTCTTTTTCTTTTTGCATCCTCCCGTTGCATCTATGGGGTGAAGCTGAGGCGCGAGGAAAGAGATGCATAAATAAGAAAATAAGAGCACACACTTTCTTGTCTTCTGTACAAACATACAGCACTATCTTTAAAGAATGAAATGACTGTATGTCAGGTGGCCTGTAAATGCGAAAAAACTGTTTCCATTGCAGTTTTGCGAAATCTTCCTTTTTTGAATTACCTGAAAAACCACCTCATACGAGCGTATTTTTTTGCGATATTTGGCAGTTTTTGCGAAATTCATGCGTTTCCATTAAGCTTAATTTCAATTCGCAATTACAATTTGCACAATTTGAAGGGTAATGGAAACGTGGCTACTGTTAATTACTTGCTCTCTCTCATTTGGAATGACCCTTCAACTGAATTTCTTTCACAAGGCCGTTACAGCGTAAAAACAATCATCAGTTAAAGGAAGCAATTTTGCAGTTTGTTTGCCATTTACGTGATTTTGCCATAGATTCTAAAATGCTCACTTGTTCTCATGCAGCCAAGGACTCCAATCAGTGGAAAGAGAATTATAAAGGATCGATATTTGATGCAAAAGTATACTTTCCACAAAATGAAGGTTCAGTAGTATATTTGTTCTAAACGCATCACCTATGAGATCAAATCCCTCTCAATTCAGGAGCTCTGTCCTTCAGAGTGAATAGGGTGCATTGCAGTGATATAACAATTGTCATATGTAATTTGGAAGTGAATAGACCAAATATTTAGGACTTTCTATGGTATGTAATTCGTTGTCACAGTGGTATAAAGTATTACAGCGAAGGACATGATGAGTTTGATCTATGGAGGAAAGGCGAGACGATGAGGTCTAATCAGGCCAGCTTAAGGGGTGATCCTTCTAATGCATCGCTATGAGAGAAATTACACACTGCTCCCTCATGATACGCACATACATTGTGTCTTTTTGTCTCTCAGAGGGAATGTGCTCCTAATTAAATGATAAAAATGTTTTCAATTAAGCATCAGCTGAAGAGCTTAGATTTGCATTGTTGTAACAAAACCACTTTAATAGAGAATGGGGGGGGGGGGGGTTACCGCAGCTAAAACTAGAGCAGCACTTAGCAAAAAAAGAAGAAAAAAAGAAGAAGAAAAAAAAATGGGGTGGATGGTTGGGGTTCAGCTTTTCCAGATCTGTTATACAACTGTTTGGGAGAAAAACAGAAATGTGAGGTTGATTGTGGGATAGTTCACCCAAATTCTGTTTACTCACACTCATCGCAAATTGCAAGGGTTTCATTCATCTTCAGAATACAAATCAAGATATTTTTAATATTCTCTCACCATTTTTTCATTATGTAATCAATATTTGTAATCAAGTTTAAAAAAGTACATAAAGATATCATAAAAGTAATCCATATGAATTAAACAAATCAATCTTCTGTAGAGACATGATGACATGGACATATTTAATTTAAGCTTTTATTCACATATAAACACTGTGAACATGGCAAATTGTGATTCTCTTGAACCTATATTCCAATCTATATGGAATATTTTTTTTACCTTCACATGAAATTCCTGATTCCACAGATTTCTATTGAAATTACTGGATTTTGCTGCAAAATTTCACAGAGCAATGGTAAATGTGACTGCACCTTAACTCCCAATAGTGTTGAGCAATGCTTGTAACCATTGCAACAGATAACGAAAAAATCAGACTTTGCATTACAACTTAAGAATTAAATTTTTATTTCTAAATTATTTGAGATAATTCTTGCTTTTTTCATTTTCTTAGATATGCAGGCAAAAATTATCTGGTTCCTTCCACTTTGTTCTCTCTCTCTCTCTCTCTCTCTCTCATCTAAACATTTAGCTCTGTCTCTCTGTTCACTCAAAACCCCTATTTTCTGCAATTTCCAGGTTTTTCTATGTCAGTGACATGACAGATACTGGTAACTAGGGAAATGTCCAAACATTAGCAGTATAAACGGCAGTTAGTCACATTTTAGAATCCTAAATATATTCTATAGGCAAACTTACTACCTGAAATTATCAGGACTCAAACCTTAATTTATTATTTTGGTTAGCCTGTATTGGGTAAATGGACACTCTTTGGAAAACTAGTTGTCATGTCATACAGTGCTATAGGCAGTCTACACTGCACACACACTTGACGTGTGTATTTTGTGTATTCCTGTGGGGTTTCCGATAACTCACAGAGATGGAGTTATGAGCCCTTCCAATCACTGTCTTCCATCAAAGCCTTTATCAGTTTTGTGGTCTGGATCCCTCCCGAATGCTTTGCTCCACACTCAACAATTCAATGCCACTGTTGGATAATGGATGAATTTGTCCCTCTATTGGGCTCGTTTATCAAATAAAGTCATGTTAACTGTAATGAGACTTTCCAGTGTTATGAAAGTCACCATTTCTGATATTTAATTTCGTCACTGATACAGGCATTATTTACAACTTCTGCAAGAACAGAAACGGGACTTTGGCTGTTCATTCAAACAGACAACATTTAAACTGCTTGTGTAAGCTCAACTGTTGTATGAACAGGATCATTTGAGAGTCACACGTTTGTAAATACGGTTAAAAGTACACTTGCTTTCATACTTGGTTCAATTGCTTGGTCCAAACCAAGAAATTGACCCTTCGCCGGGAGTTTGATTGACAAGCGACCTAACCAATCATAACGCCGAATCCGCCATTTTGTCCGACAAAGCAGTCAGGAGTTAGAAGATTATCCTCGGTGGACTTGAACTTGAAAAATGGTGTGTACTGACATCTTTCCGCGTTTGAAACATGTTCATTCATGTTTATTTGATGCTATAAATTAACTAGTAAGAAGAGATGATCGGTTCACGAGCCACTTGAGCCGAGGCGCTACAGCAATCTGTCACGACACATTAAAGAGCCACAATTCGAATTTCTTAAAAAGTTACACAGTTTGAAAGCTGGGACTTTGTTTAATAGTAACCTGCTCTGTCTTGTCTGTCGACGTGTTGTCAGTGTCCTCTTTGCTCCGCGATGTATTTTTCACTCTGTGTGGCGTGACAGCGCCATGGCTTGTCGGACAAAGCAACAGTAACTAAGGGGGGTGGGTCCTTGCGAAGGGTCCATTGCTTCCGCCTCTCCTTGGCCTTGCTGGATTCTGTTCACACTGTATTCTTTGGGTCAGAACCATGGTACGTCTGTCATCAAAGTGACAACTGTTTACTCCTTTTGTCAGATAACAACTAAGTAGGAAAATGCGGCAAAATGGATAGTTGCTTGCTTCGCTTTTGTACTTTTGTGGTTTTTGAACCTTTAGGTTTGTTTCCAGTTCGTTTCCAAAGCATCAGCACAGAACAACACTCACACAAATGTACACACACAAAATTTGTCCAAATCATACGTCATTCAGTGGTTCACATCTAAACTATTACGTTGCGATTAAAAGCAGCAAAATGTACCGAGTTCACATGAACTGTCCCTAGACTACATTTTTAAACAGACTCGGGTACATTTTGCGAGCGTTCACATCATCCAAACAAACCAAACTCTGATGTCAAACCTGAGTGCCCACCAGAAGTGCCAGTGTGAAAGCACCCTAAGGGACCGTTTACAGAACAACATTTTTGCATTCCACGGCACTGTTCACCATTATTTTTGGTAAACATCCACTAGATGGATGTGTTTGACAGTTGCACTCAGGTCTCATGCATGACATCTCTTAAAAGAAATTCAACTTTTGAAAAACACATCTTTAAACCTTGCGATTTTTTTTTTGTTTTTTCATTTCACTTTCCTATGTTTTCCCGTGCAGATATCATATCGGGTTAAGTTGGTCACGCAAATTTGCTACACTGACCAACAGAAAGCTGCTTGGTTTGAAAGAGACTTCAAGTGTGAGTTGTCACTACACTGCTGACAACAGATAATGTACCATTTTTCATCAAAAGTCTTAAGTCTTAAAAAGTTTCAAAGCAAAACTGTGTAGGAACAACTATATTTAGTACTGCTGCTGTGTGAACGTGGCCATTTGAATAAATGTACAGGTATTGGACAGAGTACCTGCACTATAGCTGCAGTTTGATGTATGAGGTTCAGACAGCTCTTTATGCTGATGTATTGCAGATCGGACATAAAGTCATATGGGAATTACAGCAAAAGTGTCAACAACTGCAGCCCTCTCCTTAACATCCACAAATGACAGCTGCAACATAAAATATCTGCCTCCTAGTGCCAGCAGTCTAAATGGGCATCACAGAGCTGCAGAAGCTGAAGTAGAATGTCTGTTTCACCTCTCCAGTGGCTCAGAGGGAATAATGAGGTTTTCTCAGAGTGGCGCTATCTTGGGTAATCGCTACTGCAAGAAAAAGGAGAGAGGGTGAATGGGATGGAGCTGAACAATGGTTATGTCGAGATTGTTTTAGTGGCTCATCCGTTTGTGCGTGTGCATGCTGTAGATCAATGGCAGAGCTCCTCAAGAGTTTCTCACTCTGATGTATCGCTCTGTCTCTTTAAGCAGCCAGACTGGGAGGGAGACAGAACAAGAGTCCATTCTGTCTGATTAGGTGGAGAGAATGGAGATAATGCCTAAAGGCGATCGTTTCATTGAAACACTATCACTGAGAATAGCATTAGCCTTTTATCATTTCCTCTCCTGACAGGAAGGGGGCATCAGGTCCTCTGAGAGTATTACGAACAAGGTATCTCACAACATTTAAATTTATTCGTTTAGCTGATGCTTTTATCCAAAATGTGTTTATACAATATTTTGGATAATTGTTGAAGCTTTCAGCTACCAATAAAACTGTACTATCATCATTTTTTACAGTGAAATGTATTACACAGAATTCTCCATATTTTTCTCAAAAGCAGTGGGGAAAATGCATGAAAAGTCAACAGATTCTGAGGTTACAAATAAGTAATACAACATTACATAATATTATATATTTGCAATAAATTTGCTGCCAATATATATTTAAGCAACATTGTTTCATAAAGTTCGAATCAGTTTGAACTTTGATTTAAAACTGATCAAATGATTGTTTTTGCCATCATACAAAATAGTTGGATTGTTGGAATTTTGGATTTACTTAAAGCAGTGTCAAGCGGGTTCCACGCAACTATATTGAGTAATTTGTACAAATAACAATTTAGTTGTATGAACAAAATAGATTTAAGTTAAGCTGACAAAATTTCTTTGAGTAAATACAAATCATTTGAATTTGTCACTGTTACATAATATTTATATGTGCAGTTTACTTAATGTTACTTAATGTTATGTTAAATTTAGGTGAAGACATTTATTGACTTAATTTACCTTATTAAACAAATATTATCAAAAGAAGAATAAATGCGAAGATATTTTTTTTAGCTGTTTTCTTATTTTGCTTGATGTGACAATGCAAGAAACATTATAAAGCTTTTCTAAAGGTGTTTCATTACTATTTTACAGCATATTATTATTTAGAACTACCCAAGAAGTATTGTTGTTCATTTTCAAGATTGCTCAGATGGGATGAGCTCTTACTCATACAGCTTTCAGCTTAATATTGAAATATGACATAATATTGTGCCTAATTATAGTCATTAGTTTAATATCATCTGCCATAATGTAGATTCATCTGACAGGGAAAAGAGTATGGGAACAAAAAAGGAAGGAGAACAAGAAAAAGATGGAGAGTGAAGCTAAGAGAAGAGACAGGTGGCTTTTCACAGCAGAGCCCTGTTCCCATCCACTGTGGGACTGGTTGAGAGCCAAAAAAATCCCACACTACAGCAGAATAAACTGCTGATAAAAATTCAAGCTTTGCCCTGAGAATTTCCTTCAGCTATCCTCTCGGCGCAAGGAAAATGTGCGTGTTTGTCAGTGTGTGTGTTAAATCAATACATGTCTCATATTCTCTCCTTGTAATGAGAGGATATGCAGTCCGACTGAGAAAGAGAGAGAAAGAGAGTATGGAAAATCAGGTTGCAGCAGCAATAGCATCTTCATGATGCTGGAACGCTAATAAACTCCTCCACAACCTAATTTCAACTCGTACACATTTGCTGCATATAAATGCCACTGTGGACACATTAATTCTGCTCTGCCTACTGAAACTCCAGTTATTTGTTCAAATAAAGCTAATAACAGCAACCACTATAGCATCAACACCAAGATTAACGCTCTTCCCCCCATTTAACTGAACAAATATGACTTATGTGATATGAAAGGTGAAACAAATTTGGTGCAGTCTTGTTTCATTTCCAGCATTTACAGTTTTCTCAACTGCAGGGCTTAGGCTTATAGGCTGTTGTAGAAAAGTCGATTGAAAATCGTGGGTTATTATTACCTTCTCACGCTGCTTGTTTTAGTGGTCTGCAGTGTACAGTGATAACGTCTGTTAGTGGTCTGTTTCATTGATTCTGGAGCAGCTAGAGTGAGAGAAGAACCTCAGGGATCTAGGGAGGCCACTAGCCTTTCACAGTGATCAGAGATCGGTTTCAACTCCACAAAATACAAGCCTTTGTAATCTCACATTAGCAGAGAGATGAAAAAAGTGAGCTTCACTGTCATCAGAGCTCAGAGAGTGAAAATCAAAAGGGGGAAGATAGTAGCAGTCTGGGGTGTGTGTGTGTGTGTGTGTGTGTGTGTGTGTGTGTGTGTGTGTGTAAAAAGTGCAAAGATATGTGCGGTCTTGCAGACCAAAGGGGAACCCACTGTCACATAAAAGATTAATGCAAATCACCACTCTCTTTCTATCTGGACCTCTGAAGAAATAAATACAATGGTGTGAGTTAAACCAAGCCAGAGGTGTACAAAATATAAAGAAATCATATTGATAGCACCTCAACACTTTCCTAAATACTTGTTTGTCACTGTGCATTGCAAAATTTCTTGATCCATGAGGTCATTGAGATTCATTCAGATTCATGGACTCATTTTATTGTGTTTCTTAATGCAACTGCTGCCATCTTGCGTATCATTTATCAAAAGTAGGGTGTAACACTATGGTAAGAAATTGAGTCCCCCCAGGAATCATGTCTCCTTTAGGACCCAGAGCGATCCAGTTGGTTCAACTGACTTTTAATGGGTAGTATTTTTAGCGCCTGATTATAATTCCTGCAAAATCACGTTATGATTTATACAGTTTAAAATGCGTTATAATGACCATTAATGTCTTTTAAATTCTATGGTTCATATACTAGTATATAACTGAAGCTATAGGTTGTGAAATCAAATCTTACTGTTTTTTTTAGTTAACTAATGTACTAGCATAGTACTCATACAATTCAAATGCAAGAAGAGGCAAATTTCGCAATTGCATGTTGTTTTCTGTGCGCGCTGTGCACGCTCACAGAGGCGCCTTTCAGATGGCTCGTGAACACATAACCGAGCTCTGTTTCACGACTCCTTGAGCTTGAACGGACACATACACACACAAAATGATCTCAAAATCCCGTCTCGACAAGTGTTCTTGTATACAGTCGGTTAAAGTCTTAAGAGAACCTAAATAGTTGAGATAACTTGAGAAAGAAATCGGATGTGTTTCATCATATTGGTTCGGTGCATTTAGTGACAGCAGCCTAAAAATAACTGTCATTAATTGTCAAACAACAAAACGATTTTAACAATGATTAATCTATATTTAATTTATACAGTGAACACTATGCATGCAGTGTAATTACACTTATATTTATATTATTACATTTCTGTACATGAATACTACTGTTTGACCTAACTTTATTTGTAACTGTTCTATAGTGTTTATGTTTTAATTTGTGTATTCTTATGTTTAGTGTTTGTTCACTTGTCTTTAATGATGTTTGAACTTTATTAGTTAGGAGTTTTTGCTGTGGTATCAAAGTACTTAAAGTGTTAAGTTAAATGTTAAGCAAAGTTACATTTGTCTTAAAACCACCCATTTTTATTTGTATTGTATTTATTTATTGCTGATCCAAAAAATGATCCGTTCCGTGAATTGAAAACCGTAATATGATCCGAACCGTGAGTTTTGTGATCCGTTACACCACTAATCAAAAGTGAAAATTAAGTATTAATATCAGTGTAATATTGTTGCGCGGTTTGCCTTGTTGCTAGGACGTTTTATTGGACATGGTAATGGATTAGTTTTTCTTAGCGAAAGCTCTAAGCATATCATTTAAAAGACATTAATGGTTGTATTTACATACACTGCTGTTCAAAAGTTTGGGGTCATTAAACTTTTTAAAAAGTTTTTGAAAGATGTCTCATGCAGCAATATTGGGAAATATAACAATTTAAAATAACATTTTAAAATGTAATTTATTCCTGTGATGGCAAAGCTGATTTTTCAGCTACCAGCAGTTTTCAGTTGTACTGCATAATATTTTTTGAAAACATTAAATCTGTATTTTTAGTTAGGCACTGTAAAGTACCCAAGATCTTTCAGCAAATGGAATCTCTTCCTAGGCAGACCCATTTGTTCACGACACCGGCTGACTGTACATTATCTCTCACTTAACAAATCTGTCTATCTTTCTCTTTTAGCTCTGATTGTTCACGAGGGTCCCTCCGTATTTCGCATCTTTAACCGCTGGCAGGCTGTTAATCAACAGTGGAAAGTCTTAAACTACGACAAGGTCAAAGACAATGAGGAGCACCAGAAGACCGGTGCCACATTCCGGACCTTCTCTCTGCCGCTGACGCACCGCATGGGGCCGACCGGCACGGAAGGCGAAGCCTCCACCTCCACGTCCTCCCTCATGGCTGCAGCTGCAGCGGCCGCGGCGGGCACCGTAACCCCCACCACAAACTCCGTCCAATTGGCAGCAGGTGCCACGACAGAGCCGCAGGACTCGTCTGAGCCCAGCAACGGACAGCCCTCGCTGCCAGACCACCACTGTGCTTACAACATCCTTCATCTCCTCAGCCACCACCTGAGGCCCCAGGAGCCACGCGGACAGACCAGCAACAGCAACCGCGAACTGGTCATGAGAGTTACTACAGTGTGAGGCCTAGTTTACGGTTGAATCTCTGCATGCGACGTATTTATAGAAAGGATTCACTGAGGAGAATTAAACTGTGTTACCCGAGGACCCAGTGCAGTGCTGTCCGGGTTTAAGCAGTTTTGTTTTTCTATTTTTTACAGTATTGAATAAAACAAGAAAGCAGTTTCTCTCGCAGTGGCTACAGAAAAGATTATGGCCATAAAGCTGCATACTAGAAATGCGAGCCACTGAGAAAGGTCAAAGGTCAGTAAAGTGGAGTCTCTGAGTGTGTCAGTTTATTGTCAGCTCAAGGTCAGAGCTGTGACCATTTTGAAGCACAACCTTAACAATGCAATCCAGTTTCTACACTGACAGCCACTCTGCTGAACTAAAACGGCTCAGAGTGAAGAACAAATGTGTTTTATGTAAAACATGCAGCATCACACTGATTTTCAGATTACTACAAGGTTGTATTTTCAGATAAAATCCTATTATTAAATGTCAATGCGGCACTTGCGAGAATAAGCAAGTCTAAATCTGTTTCTTAATAAACCAAATGGAGTATTGAAGGATCAAACTATTGTGTTTACACTTTTAGGCAGTTACAGTTTTGTAGGGAAATCAATCCTCTCTGATTTTGACAGTCTTGTACATCAATAACAGGAAACCACGTTACAGTGGAGACAACGTGCAGCAATCAAACTACTACTAAAAAAGTGACTCAATTTGAGGCAAATCTTGGACATATTTTGTTTACATTTGTTAAATATGTGAGAAGGTTAATACATTAAAAAAAAAAGACAAATCCAACTGGTTTAACTGTTGTATGTGTCTGTTTCTCTTATGCAAGGAGAGAAATGAGTTGACACCAGTCACACAGCATATTCAATCAAATCATTAATTTAAGTAATGCATTTTATGTTTCCTTTCCAAGCCTGGGGCTTCAAACAATCAACAGCACTTGGAATGTATACATTAATCCCATTTTTATTATAATACTTTTTTTTTTTTTTCTCAAAACAAATACAGACAGAAAGCGGATCTAAGTGGCTTAGTGATACAAAACAGGAAACCGCATCAGAGCCAGTGGGTCTTCTGGCTTCCAAGCCTGACCACAACTGTCTGTTTCTGAGTAATCATATCTGCCTCCCCCTTCTGTTAATGGTTCACTCCTCCATTTCTTTCAGTTTTAAAGCAAAGCAAATGAAATGTTTCAATAGTGAGCCTACAGACCCAAGAACAACTTGTGCAGAAATAATCACATATGATCATGTGACATTATAAGCTTGCATGTTTCTTGACTAATTTAATGCATTTGATGACAGAAATGAGGTGTGTATCTGTACATTCTGAAGAAACACTTAAATATACAATTTGAAGGTGATTTGAAGGTGAAAAGTATATATAGGCCATATTATATTTGAATAATCATGGAACAGAAAAATCATTGCATACTATAACCTAATAATTAAAAATTTGTTTTAACATTCACAGCACTTCTCTAAACAAGGTTAAATGTACACAGAGTAGAGAAAGAGAAGGAGTGAGTGTGTCAACAGCTTTCATTGGCTACATTTAAAGATGCGTTTAAATACTATCACTGATGATGATGATGATGATGTCAAATTGTGGTTGGTTCCATGCGAAACAAGAAAACCTCAGAAGGAGGGCCAAGGCACAAGAGAATGTAAGTGTTTTGACATTTCCGTCACTGAAATCCAGTGAAATTCCAGGAAGATTGATACATTATAGTCATAATGTAGAAAAGAGAGTAAAACCATGAGGGGGGAAAGAGAACAAATGGAGGAATGTTCCATCTACTCTAGTAGTGTCTTTGTTTGCTCCTGATGATCTTCTCTGAACCTGCAGATGATGATGTCCTGCTACTCCAGTTCCACGAGTAGATCTCCCTCTCCGACTGTATCTCCAGCTTTACAGTGCACACTCTTCACCTGAACAACAACACGCATTATATGAGAAAGGTCCATGCATTCTGCATCTGAAAAAGCTTTTTGTGTTCACTAATTCATTAATGTCAATCAAACACAACAGGAAGCTTCCCAGAGAAACAATGGAGAAAATGATTTAATTAGAAATGAAAGCTTCCACATTACGAAAGACAGAAAACTCAAAGGGTAAGATGTTTTATGTTCTCATTTTAATTAAATCACATGCGAAATATCATTGCAACCATTTGAAACGCAATGAAACGCAGATACGTGTGTGTACAGATGGCTCAAGAAAGGTCTGTGATCTGGGTCTGTTTAAAAGGTGTTTATTGTGAGAACTGGTGAGAATGGCACACTTGTCATTGCTCGAGGATTGGGTCGAGGGCACGTCTGCAAACAGCGGCAAGTATGACGAGAGTGATGAAAGGCTGTGTAAGGAAAGTCCTTATATGGAGATCGTTTGGGCACGTTTTATGCAAATGACTAGCCTTGTGACTGCTCATTTAGAATACTACAAATTCACTAACATTAGAACGATGTTCAGAACAAATTCGTGTGCGTACGAACGTGTTGTGAATTAGGCAGAGAATTTGTGAGAATTTCTCCAGTGCGTACAAATATGAAATAATCTACGCAATTATTAGTAAATGAGACCCAATGTTCTACATCTTCATTTTTAGTATTTTTTTCAGCATTTTAATTCAGATTATGTCAATTTAACTAAATCAAAAATAATTTTAAGACATTTTGGGGGCCCCTGATTAAGAACCACTAGGGGACGATTTTGGAAACAGCCTAATGAATTAATGCTTGAGTATTTTAAGACGAATACACACAAATTGTGTTTGTGTTTTTTTTTAGTTTCACTGAGATACTATTATAGTTATCATTAATGTTATGAGTTAGCTTTTATTTCTATATTTTCCATTTTCATTTTAAAGTTTGTCATTTGTAATTTTATTTTACATATATACAGTTTTTCAATTTTTAGTTTCTCAAACTAAGTGAAAATGAGAAATGTTGTCTTTGCAACAAGCTGAAATTTTTGTGTGTATAAGATAAGATTAGATAGATTAGATAGATAGATAGATACTTCATACAGTGAACTACCAGTAAAATTGATAAAAATTTGGAACCAAAAATTATTCAGACACTTTGACCTGACCATGTTTTGCTTAAGTGTTATCTGACATAATTAAGATAATTTTTTCTGACACAGTTTAACTCTGAGATCTTATCAGATTTTATTACCTTTTTTTTAAACTATAGTGAATAAACTGTATTAATGAATGAAATGTTCAAGATGTCTGAATAAATTTTGGTTTGACAGTATACTGACTACATATATATATATATATATATATATATATATATATATATATATATATATATATATATATATATATATATATATATATATATATATATATATATTTTATTTCAGCTGAAGTTTATATTATTTCAAGTAACGAAAATCTGTTTTTTATGGTTTTAGTTTTAGTTAACTATAATAACCCTGACATGAAGCACAATAAAGCACTGCTGTCCATCAAAAGAATCATAAACACCATGACCACAATCTGGTTTCAGCTCTTTGACAAGAAGGGAGACAGTTTTTCACAGTAGCTAAGTGGTGTGGTCAGAATACAAGTGTGGATAATGGACTGTGGCCCCTTGATGTCTCTCTCTCTCTCTCTCTCTCTCTCTCTCATGGTGTTGGGTACTATAATGTAGCTGAGTTATGTGGAAGAGCATGTTCTTTATGTCAAATCGATTTATGATGCACAGAGTAGTGAGGAGGATTATGTATCAACATATGTCTGTGTGTGTATGTGTGTGAGTGAACTCACCTTGGCTGCCTTAGCTGCGGTCATGCTGTTCTGCATCTTCATGGCCTCAATCACACAAATCTCCTGTCCCTCTGCAACCTTCAGAATAAAAGAACAAAAACCACAACAGGCATTCCACAATGAATACTTTCTAATAACATCTTGAAATGTATGACTCACAGAATATCTCCCTTCACGACGTATTTATTAACTTAACAGACTCGTGCAGGTCTAGTACATAAAACGACCTCAGCACAAAGAGCAGGGGAATATTGTAATATCATTTCATAAAGGCGCATGCATTAGAAGAGTGATAACGGTTAACAAACGCACAAAGCTCACGGTAACGTGAGAGCAAAATCAATAAAAGAAACCTCTGTTTAAATCTATCAAACTCTCCATTAGGGAAATGGATTATGGAAATAAGCGAGCACTGAGGAATGTATCCCTCCATCCACAAGGACTAATTTCTGTCTTATCTATGCAGAAGTGGTAAAATCAGGTGGTGTGAACGTCACTGCTGTGTGTGTGTGTGTGTGTGTGTGGTGACTAATCAGCGTGAGAGCTCTTCATTGCAGTGTGTGTGACGTTGCTGAGTGAATGAGATGTTTTACTGGAAGGGCTCGGATGTATTAGTCGGAGCCAGTCGGTCTGTGCATTATATATAAGTCATTAACAAACCGAGTCAGGACACATTCAATTCAACTTGACAGCAACGCGTGCGCACACACACACACAGACATTTTGTCATACTGAAGTGCACTGTCAGCTTTACAAATGATGTCATCCCAATGCAAATCATGTAATTTAAAGGAATAGTTCACTCGAAATAGAAAATTCTGTCCTCATTTACTCATTTCAAACCTGTATGACTGGAACACAAAAGGAGATAATTTGATGAATGGGTGGTTGGGTGAATTTAATACAATGGCAGCACATCAGGTCTCACTTTAACGCTTAATAAAGCACCAAGAGTGGCAGCAACTAAGCACAAGTGACTCATTGATTATTTTCAAAACAGGCTTTGGTTTCTTTTGGGTAAAAAACAAGAGAACTTAAACTAACAAAATGAACAAAATTTAAATAATGAGGGAGTACACCATTAATCCACCTCCCAAATCGTGTTTTTGTACTGCATTGACAGGTTTACAAAGCTATGTTTAGCCAATGTAGGTATCAATGGCAATCTCTAAACCAGTTATTACTTTGGTCTATAATGTCTATAAATAGCCAAACCAAGTTTACACCATTTTCCCTGATCTGATATAAACCGCAATTCAGTCATTTATTTTTATTTTTGTTATCATTTGAGTGACATTGGATACCACTTGTATGGTATCCATGGGCACACCAGTGTACCTCGAGCCCTCAGATTCATCCACGCAGAACAGCGGAAGAACTCGCGCAAATGTTACTCCTCAAATAACTTGTAGTTCTATTATTTAATCGCTAGTTACATAGTGTAGATATAAGAAATTTTAACAGTTAAAAAAAAAAAAAGCCATTTCTTTGTGCGCCACTTAGTGCTGCATACTCCAGTCCAGTGGGTGGCGGAAATGTGCCATTATTCAAAATGTTTTAAACCAACATAAAAGTTGCATTTCTACTATCCAACTGCAAGCGGTGTTTTGAAATCGCCCATCACTTGATATTGTTGAATAAAGTCGTTATTTTGTTTTTTTGGCGCACAAAAAGTATTCTCGTCGCTTTATAATATTAAGGTTGAACCACTGTAGTGTGTTTTAAATACGTTTTTAGTAGCTTTCTGGGCAATGTAAGTGTTAATCGTCTTGCTGGCGATGCAGGCCTCAGTGAGCCATCGAATTTCATCAAAAATATCTTAATTTGAGTTCTGAAGATGAATGAAAGTCTTACGGGTGTGTAACGACATGAGGGTGAGTAATAAATGACAGAATTTTCATTTTTGGGTGAACTAACCCTTTAAGCATTCCCAGGATGAATTTTAATCCATCTCATAAACAGAGAAAATGGGAAAAAAAAATGTGAAGTCACTTACGCTATCCCCTGGTTTAACAGACACAGCCACAACTGATCCAGGCATGGGAGAGCGGAGGATGCTACTGGTGTCTTCAGGAACCTTCTCTGGCATGTGCTTGCTTAAGGACGCTGCCAGTTTACTCAGCACACGCAACTTAAACTGAACACATGAAAAACAGAGAAATGGGTACACAGATACCTCAGTGAATTAAGTACAGAAAACAATGATATAAACAACCAAAAGACAAACACTCCAGAAGAGAAACAAACACACAAACACATTTCGCCAATGTTTTTTCTTTAAGATTACATTTTTTAGCAGTATAAAGCCCATTGTATCTTATTCAGGCCAAAATCAATGATAACTCAATAATAGCCCAGTGTGCTCATTTAAATAATTTCCTATTAGTCTTGAAAGACTGCACATACAAAAAAAAGTTAAATTACTTGCTTGCGGTCCTTTTGGATACTTTTAGGTGGATGGAAATGCTGCAGAGCGTACACATGTATATTTAATTTACTTGCTACTAACTGTCTCAAACTAATTTTGAAATTTCATAAACTTTGTCATTTTTGTGTGTAATATGCATCAGACGTGGTCAAGTCAAGTCACCTTTATTTATACAGTGGTGATTGAATGTTTGCGAACCCTTTAGAATTTTCTATATTTCTGCAAAATATGACCTAAAACATTGTTAGATCTTCACAAAAGTCCTAAAAGTAGACAAAGAGAACCCGATCGAACAAATGAGACAAAAATATATACTTTGTAAATTATTTATCAAATAATATCCAGTATTACATATATGTGAGTGAACTCTTGCTTTCAAGTATCTGGTGTGACCCCCTTGTGCAGTAATAACCGCAACTAAACGTTTCTGGTAACTGCTGCTCAGTCCTGACTTGAAGGACTTAGAGGAATGTCAGCCCATTCCTCAGTATAGAACAGCTTCAACTCTGGGATCTTGGTGGGTTTCCTCACATTAACTGCTTGCTTCAAGTCCTTCCGCAACATTTCAATTGGATTAAGGTCTGCACAATGACTTGCCCATTCCAAAACATTAACTTTTTTTCTTCTTTAACCATTCTTTGGTAGCACGACTTGTGTGCTTGGGCTCTTTGTCTTGCTGCATGACCCACTTTCTCTTGAGCTTCAGTTCACACACAGATGTCGTGGCATTTTCCTTTATAATTCGCTGCTATAATTCAGAATTCATTGTTCCATCAATGATGGCAATTCATCCTGTCCCAGATGCAGCAAAACAAGCTCAAACCATGATACTACCACCACCATGTTTCACAGGGGATAAGGTTCTTATGCTGGAATGCAGTGTTATTCTTTCTCCAAACATAATGCTTCTCATTTAAACCAAAATGTTCTATTTTTGTCTCATCCGTCTACAAAACTTTTTTCCAATAGCCATCTGGCTTGTCCACATGATCTTTAGCAAACTGCAGATGGGCAGCAATGTTCTTTTTGGAGAGCAGTGGCTTTCGCCTTGCAACTCTGCCATCCACACCATGGATGTTCAGTGTTCACCTGATGGTGGAACAATCAGCTAATGTGAGAGAGACCTTTAGTTGCTTAGAAGTTACCCTGGGATCCTTTGTGACCTCGCGGACTTGCTTTTGGACTGATCTTTGTTGGTCGACTGCTCCTGGGGAGGGCAGCAATTGTCTTGAATTTCTTCCATTTGTACACAATCTGTCTGAGTGTGGATTTGTGGAGTCCAAACTCTTTAGAGATTGTTTTATAACCTTTTCCAGTCAGATGAGCAAAAGGTCCTCAGAAATCTCCTTTGTCCACACCATGACACACTTCCACAAACACGTGTTGTGAAGTTCAGACTTTGCAAGATCCATGTTCTTTAAATGAAACAAAAGTGCACAAACTGACACGTGATTGTCATTCCATTGATTGAAAACATCTAACAGGTGGAGACTATTTCATACCTTCAAATTAAAATCCTAGAGCTTCACATACTTTTGCCACTCACAGATATGTAATTCTGGATAATTTTTATGAATATATTTTTGTTTGATTGGGTTCTCTGTCTACTTTTAGGACTTTTGTGAACATCTGATGATGTTTTGGGTTATATTTCTGCAGAAATATAGAAAATTCTAAAGGGTTCACACACATTCGAGCACCACTGTATAGCGCTTTTTACAATGCAGATTGTTTCAAAGCAGTTTCACAGTGATAATAATTAATGGACAGAAATTGTTTTGGCTTTAAAGCAGCTCTAGGAAAACGTTATTATCGAGCTAAAGTAAGTTTTTGATTGAATCGCTTCCGCTGTAAAATTCGTTAATCATTAACTTAGGGGCCACTTAAATGACATCATCAGCCATCAGCCAATCACATACTTCCAGGGGGATCCAGTGAAAGTGCCAATGAGATAAATGAGAATGTTAACTGATGGCTTTCTCTGTGTATTTCAGACCTACTTATGGCAACATATGGTCAGTGAACAACTAGGCTAGGCTCTCCTGATCTCCCATGATATTCTCCTAAGCTTCCCATCTCCTCCTTTAGATGGCAGCACAAATCTGTTTCCAAACACACGCTTGGGCAGCTAACTGTTTATTTTTCTTTGTGTGTCTCAGACAGATGAAAGGCTCTGTCAGTGCCCAGTCTAATTCAATTAACAGATGAGTGAAGCCTGGCCCTTCACACTGCTCAATGAATGAAAAGCAGTTTTGTCAATTTAATGATTACCAACGTAAACACACACAAATATTCTGTCTCTCTCTCACACAGTAGCAGCAGTATGCCAAGAGCATCAGACCCCTGCTCTCCATACAGACACTAATGGAGAGCCATTAGCTCATAACAGCCTGCAGAGCAAATGAAGAGCTAATTAATACAGTCACATAAAGAACAGGCCACTGACACTGCAGGATGGAGAGATGAGAGGGAGCCGAGATGGATATTTGAGTACAACGGGGGGTCATAACTCCAGGGCCATTTTCAGAGCAACAATTACAGAACTCAAAACCTTAGCAAATTCTTCATTTATATGTGTCAGTAAAACAAATATACCATCCAAGTTCATTAAGGTATTTATCTGACAAAATTATTTGGCAAAAAAATAGGAAAACTACAGCCAAAAACATGCCAAAAAATGCATAGAAAAACAAAAAGCTCACAGGAAAAAGCATACATTGGCTACAACTTTTATAATAATAAAAGTTATTAATATTTTGTTGCATGTGTTTTTTTGCATGTGTTCATAATTTCTTTATATGACAGCCTGGCCAAAAATTATGTTTGAACAATTTGGCGTGTTTCATTGCTTAAAATAAAAACAATGACTCCAAGCACAATTACGCAATGTGCTAACAAAATCTTTAACAAATTTTAATAATATTTGGATAAAGGGTGAAGATGTCAATTTTCATAGACCGGATATTACTTATGTCCACAAATGACCATGATTTTAATGGTAAAAGACTGTAAAAATGCTATGGTGAAAAACAGTTAATTGGTGAATAACTGTAATAGATCTAACGGTACATTTAATGTAATTTTACAGTAAAATACCATTAAATTTATGGTTTTTGGAAGTGAAAAATAAGTCATAAAACGTAAATTGACATTCCCACAATTCCCTGCTATTTTTGTTGAAATAACTGTTTCTTCTTAGTTTTTCTTATTGTTTTCTAATCAGTTACGTATATTAGGGTTTTATGTTACATCTAATGTTGTAAAAAATGTTTATTGCATTTTTAAAATTTCATGTGTGTTACCATGATGGTGTTTAGTGTTTGTGTGAATGACTGTGTGAAGCTTCTATATATTAGCATTGTCCTTCAGTTTGTGGAAAAGCTGCTTGTGATGAACTCTGATTCATCATGTGACTCTCATCACCACTGTGTTTGGTGGTTGTCAGTGTATTAAAGGTACAAAACAGATATTAGTACTTCAATAGGTTGGTAAATTAAAATTATATCAGCTAATGAAATACTTTTTTTAATTTAATGGAATTTTTTACAGTGTGTAAAATAAACAGTTATGAACCGTAATTATTACAATATAAACCTTTAAATTATACGGTTTTTAACTGTAAAATAGTGCTGTCCCGTAAAACCTAAAATGTTGCTACCGTATTTTTTACAGTAAAGTTCTGGCAACCACAGCTAGCGTTTTTTTACCGTAAATTTTACAGAGATTTTTTTACAGTGACTGTATATACATGTGCAATGGAATATACATATATAGTTTATATTTATAGTATATACATAATATAGTATATACATAGTGCAATCAGAATAGTATTCTGACAGATAATGATACCTCATATAATATACGTTGTATATCATACTTTCTATAGTTTTTTAAAAAAAACTTATTTTTAATGTTTTGACTGTTGTCTGTCCTCAACAAAAGACTAGTTTTGTATTACTAGTTCTTTACAAGTTTCTCACCCTCAGTGGTACTTCCTCACCAGTGTGTCATTGTGAAGACCCCGCTGTATATTTGTGATGATGTCATTTCTGTGCTATATTTAGCAAAAAGGAAAAGGTGGCTCACTCATTAATCACGGGATAGCTCTCTGAAGGGAATATGTCTGCTTTCCAGGAATTCAACAAAGGAAGCCTTACATCATTCAGCTAAACTCAGGTCACACACGGTAATGAAGGGTGATGATTCTGTGACCGGGGTCAACTCACTAAATCTCTGCTTAACAAGGTGAAGTCACAACTAAAACTTTTAGATGTTATAGCATGTGCTTATGAGAAGTACTACAACATAGATGGGTACTAAAACTAAATCTTAAAAAAAAAAAATAAATAAATAAAAATACAGTCTGGGACCACTACCACTACTTTTCTATTATATATTATTCCAAATTACACTACTGTGCAGGTAGGGGTCAGTAAGATGTCTCAAATACATAATTAAGCCTGCAATTATTACACAAAAAAAGCAAAAATGATAATACTGTGAAATATAACAATTTAGATTAGTAAATACAGTAACAAATGTATTGCTCATGGTTAGCTCATGTTAATTAATACATTAACTAATGTTTAACTAATGAAACTTACTGTAAAGTGTTACCAAGATTTTTTTAGAAACCAATCAGTCTATTGATCTTTTGAGAAATGAAGGCTATTCCAAGCACAACACCAGTGTCATCTACAACAGCAAAGAGAAGACTTTGGCCTTTAAGTTTGTGCCACAGAAAACATGGGATGAAACTTGTCTTGAATATTTTAATAAATCGACTGCCAGAATGCAGAAGGTCTGCATAGCTGTCACTGCTGCACATAGAGGATTTCTACACACTAAAGAAATGTAAAAAGAACTGTCACAAAATCTTGCTCTGTTCTAGAGCGAGGGGTTGTGGTTGATATTAACCCATAAAACAAGCAAGTATGTGTCAAAAATCTACCAGAAACATTAAACCATCCAGGCACCATAGGCAATTTAACGCACCAATATTTGGGACGCACTAATCCTAATCTCACATGCCATTTAGGATGTACAATCAACAGTCTGTAAGAACAACAAGTTTTGATTTTTTTTTTGTTTTTGTTTTTTTGAAGGATAAATGCCTGTGACTAATTCTAGGACTCACTAATGACTTTTCAACCATGAAGTAGGTTAGTGCAATGTTCCCCAACCCTGTTCCTGGAGGAACACCAAAAGTACACATTTTGTACCAGACCCATTCATTTCAGGTCCTGGGCTGTGTCTGAAATCGCCTTCTATACCCTTAAATAGGGCACTATTTGAGGGGACAGCCATTTGTAGTGGTGTCCAAAACCATAGTGGACGATATTGAGTGCACTCACTCAATTCCACAATGCACCGCAATAACGAGTATAAAACAGATGCGCACTCAACGGCTAGAGAATACCCATAATGCACTGCGAGAGTCGCTTGCCGAATGAATTCCTGTGTCTTGCCAGAAGATGGCGCCCCCAGCACCCATTCCGTCTCCATTCATCCATCCATTTTCCAAACCACACTGGTCCAATGTGGCTACAGCGTAATATTATACAGGTATAACTTCAGTGATTATTAAAATGATTAATATAGGTTTATACATAGTTTCCAAGACAAAGTTCAAGATAAATATTTTCTACTGGAGCTGCCAGTTTGCTAAGTTTCAAATGGTTATTAAACAGCAAGCACAAACTATGCAAAAGCAGCAGCCCTTCCAGTGTCCGAATTCACTCACTCGTTTTCATTCACTCCTTTAAGTGGACTATATTAGTGGGGTAATGTAGGGAAAAAGTGATTGAGGTTATAGGGGGGCGATTTCGAACACAGCATTGGAGTCTCTTCTAACAGGCCAAGTTGAATCAGGTGGGTTTGATTAGTAGTTTGAAATTGTAGTGTCGGTGTGCCTCCAGGAACAGGGTTGGGAAACACTAGGTTAGTGAAGGCAGTTTGAGGTGCTCTACTAATGGTCTCACAAAATTTCTAAGCGCGATTACTGAAAACAAACATCTATATTACTTTTCTGACAGGAGGAAACCCTAAAAACTTTAAACTCTGGTTTCTGCTGGACCTGACAGCGAAACAGACAAGCACTGATGACCACAGCCCCACTGACCTGTTAACATAGAATGAACGGAAGGCATCCCATAATAGCCTTGACCCCATGGAAACTTTGAAACAAATCCCCTCAGAAGGACTTTGAAGCAGAGACCCCCCATAAAGTGCACGCGTGTGCAGTCTGGAAGCCGGCATTTCCTCTTCTTTTACAGAGTTACTGTGTTTTTAACCCTGTTTGTTTGTTTAAGCGTGCAGAACGTTGATGCTGATTGTTTGGGTGGCTTTGGGTAAACAAAGACAGGACGGCTTGGTTTGATTTGTAGTTGGGTTGAGACACCTGTGCGTTGCTCTGACCACACAGAGTCTCTGTGCGTTTGCGTGTGTGAATGTTTGGCAGATCGACTGGAGTGTTAAGACAGGATACATGCTCCAGTGAGTGACATAATATAGCATATATCACCCAGCATGAGGTACACAGAAAAACATCACAGTGCGCTCATGAATGCACACAAACAAACAAGGCACCATCACACCAAGAACAATAAATATAATGATAACTATAACAATAACTATATTGGTGCTCACACCAATGAACTGTATAGTTACTATTATATTTATCATCCTTGGTATGCACAGCCTTTAAGTTTAATGCCATATACACTTCAGTCATTATCGTACAGTTCAAAAAGCAGCTATTGAACGGTACACATAAGAAAAACTTCAGGATGAACTACAGACAGATAACTAACACAGAAACATCTAAGATCAGCTACAAAACTTTCCATGACAACATTCATATTAGCAGTGGTTCTCAACTGATGGGTCACACACCAAAAACGTATTTATTCTGACTGGAATATATATTTTTTCTAAAAACAATCTAATCTATATCAATCATATAATCACGAATGGCTAAGATAGAAAAATAAATATGCTTATTAACCTTTAAAAGTGTATTTTGTTCATTATTGCCCTTTTTTGTCATCCATTGTTGTTCAATAAAACTGTGCAGTATTTTGCCACAAATTTATCTGTCACTTGGTAGAAAGCTAATTAGGCAGAACACATGCTGACATGCTCATCCTTAATTAGAATTCCCATCCTTCACTAAAAAAATGAATAAAAGTATAGATAAAGATAAAAGAAAATATGACCATCACTACATTAAGTGCAAGTTCATTTACAACGAGGATAAACATTTGTGCTTGTGGAAAATTAGTAGCTTAATAATGCCTAAGATAAATAATAATAATAATTCCAATGTTGGAATTTAAGAACATTTTGATTAACACAGTAGCATTAAATATGCTACTGTGCCGGGACATCACGTTATCTCCAATATTTAATCTGGGTTTTGAAGTAAAACCAGTTGAGAACCATTGACATACAGTTGATATTGGTACATGTCACTATGAGGTGCTTGTTTAAAGACTTACTGAAGTGCCCAGATACTGCAGGGTGATCTCCCCAGCTGCTGTCCGCAAGAGGCACTGCATTCAGAGAAGAAACAGTGAGACCTGTTAGTGTCTTTGAATGTATATTGTGGTGTGCTTATACTACAGCGATGGTGAATTCTTCATTCTGATTGGCTGACATGTTAGTGTCTAATAATGCATTTTCTAAAAATACACAGCTGGTTTGCCGACTTCATTACAGTTGCATAAAGGTGGTGTAAGAAAGTAGTTCTACACCAAATAGGTTTATGGGGTGAAAAATAGACAAGTAATCATGGTATAAATAAGGGACAAATGTACAGTGAACAAGTCATTAAAAATTGTGAAACAAATCGTTCACTCTAAACTAAATTCTGATTGGATGAGTTGTAAAACGCAGATAAACATACTCATCATCACACAATCTATATTAATAAAATTACTACATTGTGTTAATCAAATAAAGAAGAACTGTTTATTGATTATTAATATTAATACATTTAAAAATGCTATAATTTTGCAGTCATTTTGCAATAATGACTACATCACACATTATAACTACCTAACTAACTAAATAATTAAATAAATTACATATTTATTTCATTTGAAGAAATAGATCATGCAGTGATAAGAGACTGCTTGGAGGATGGGATGCAGGTCAATTTACAGTTTAGCCATCTTTATAACAAACAAACAAAAAAAAAAAAAAAAAAATCAGAATACAGTTGACCAATCAGAATCTAGTATTCCAAAGAGCCATGTAATAAGTTGAATAATTGACACTGGACCAATGGTGAGGCCCGAAATCTCCAAGTGGGTAGATCTATGTGAAATAGGGTGGACCTCTTTTTAGTGCCTCTACCCAATGATATTATTTATTATTATATCAATGTGGGTTTTTTCCCCAAGAACAATTCCAGTTAGGGTGACAACCTCAAACTTGAAAAAATAAATTAATACTAAATATATTCATAAAAATAGAATTTTTTTAATTTATATAACAAAGACATACTGAAACAAACAAAAAAACAAACAAACAAACAAACAAAAAAAATGCATGAAATGCCATGTATGAATTTTTTTGTAACATTACTCAGAATGAATCAGGTTTTCCAAGGCTCAATGGGGTCTCCTTAGGAAGAACTGATTCACTAGAACTAGGTCTTGAACCCTGCTCCTGCGACCCACTGTTCTGCAAAGTTTTTTTCCAACCTGCTTCAGCACACCTGCCTGTGAGTTTCAAGAGATCCTGAAGAGCTTGATAAGCTGGTTCAGGTGTGTTTGATTAGGGTTGGAGCTTAACTCTGTAGAACAGTCGGTCCCCAAGAACAGGGTTGAAGACCCCACAAAATGAGAGAGAAACAGCCATTTAGTATGAATCAGACTTTTCAAAGCTACATGAGAGGATTGGATTGATATTGGGTTGAAAAATATCCATATTGTTATTGGACTGAACACTAAAGCATTTACACCCGTGGTGTAAATTACCACCTCAAGTGTGCATTACTTTTCAATAATTCATCATAACTTTTCAATAACGGACGAGAGCCAATTATTTTCTACATATGCGTATGTATATTTGTGAACCTGGAGAGTTCTGTGTTTGCCGTTGATGGTGATGGGCAGCAGTGCTGAGGCCAAGTTCCATTCTCCAGACACTTCAACCTTCTCTCCATCTATCTCCACCTAAACCAACAAACAAACACATGGTCAGAGGTGTGAAGAGTACCTAAAAATTCGAGTAAAAGTACAGATACCATACAGCGAAAATTACTCGATTACAATTTACAAGTAACCAATTCTAATACAAACTCTTAGAGTATCTGATTTTAACAGTATTTAAGTATTTTACTCGCACTTAATGTAGCTCTGGCCCTCAACACCTAAGAAATATACCAGTGAAACACAAGAAACAATTGATTTGTAAGATGAGAAATCATGTTTATTTTCTAAAATAAAAATAAAACTGAACACCTCAATATTGCAATAAATCAAGGTCGACCTCATCACCCGCTGCAGTCAAGACCTCATCTTCTAAATCAAACACCTGCGATTCAGCAACTACCTGCTAATGCACTCGCATTCATGTAAAGTGGCCTTGTTGACAAGTTTGGGTGAGATAAGGCACCTTCAATGCCCTTAGACGGCGATATCTCTTCTTTATAGCAGAAATAAACTGCTGCAGAAAAAGTTAGGTGTCATGCAAAATGTAATGTGTGATTGCATTACTCACAAATGTTTTGGAGTAAAAAGTACATTTACTTATTCAAAAATGTAGTCAAGGAGAGAGTAAAAGTTGCTAATATCTTTGATACTCAGTACAACTACAAAGTAGCCAAAAAGATACTTAAGTACGGTAACTAATTACATTTACTCAAATACTTTACACCACTGCACATGGTAGGAGTTCGACATAAGACAACAAATGTCCATGTTATAAGGGAGTTACTATGCGATCAATCAAATGTAAGTTTCTGAACTCATGTAAGGTCATTCAGTAGTTTCTGCTCTCAAATCCACCTGATGCCTGTTAGGGGAGGTGGGGGGTTTCATGTTAGTCTTTTCTTTAAACCAGTGTCTCTGGTCAAACTGATTACCCTCAGCCCTCAAACACTTGTCTAAACAACAGTTCTGAATAATCAGTTACATTCCCAAAGCACGCTGGGACACTGGAACCTCCAGGGCCATCTGTGGAGCGGGGGGTCCAGTTTGATGTGCAGTTGTGGGAGAGAAACACACATCCAGCCCTCAGCTGTAAGAGCAGAGAGAGAGGGGTCCACGGAGATCAGGTGAGGCCCCTGAACCCCCGAGGCTCCTTTTATCCCTGACTGAAGGGCCACAGGTGTCTAAACACACAGTTAGTGAGTGACGTCTTAGGGAAAGTGTGAGAGCTGCCACTCCATGAGGGTCTTTCAGTAACAGAAGAGGAAGACACACAGATCCTAAAGTGATTTAGACTCAAGAGTCGAGGGATTGATTTCAGTGCAAATACCACCATAGAGGACATTGTGTTAGACATTAGTGAAGAAGCAGGAGCGCTCACTGGAAGTACTATAACAGAAGAAGAGAATAGGCCTTCTCACAGAAATCAACTTGATAGACGGGCTGAGTTATGACTTAATGAGGACAATTTTTGGTAACACTTCATTTCAGGGTAATTTAACTAGTTGCTTATTAGCATGCATATTACTAGAATATTAGCTGTTTATTAGTACTTATTAAGCCCATATTAATGCCTTATTCTACACTCTTAATCCTACCCAATACCTAAACTTAACAACAAACTTACTAACTATTAATAAGCAGTAAATTAGGAGTTTATTGAGGGAAAAGTCGTAGTTAATAGTGAATATGTGTTCCCTATTCTAAAGTGTTACCCAATTTTTTTTTGCTGGAATTGTGTGGAAGTAAATGGTTAGTTCACCCCAAAAAATGTCTGTCATTAATTACTCACCCTCATGTCATTCCATACCCATAAGATATTTTTGATGAAATCCAAGATTTTTTTAATCTCCCATAGAAAGCAATGAAATTACCATATTCAAGGTGCAGAGAAGTAGTAAAGACATTGTTAAAATAGTCAACGTGACTACAGTGGTTTTACCTTAATGTTATGAATTGATAAAAATGTTTTTTGTGCTCAAAAACAAAACAAAAATAACGACTTTATTCAACAATTTCTTCTCTACCCTGTCAGTCTCCTACGCAGTTGACTCAGTGCAGTGCTTCCGTGTTTACGTCCGAACGCCGGCTCAGTATTGGTCGACGCTGTTCACGTGGGCACCACGACGCATGCGTGTGATGCTGACGCAGGAGCCGGCCAATACAGAGTCGGGGTTCTGACGTAGAATACGGAAGCTCTGCAATGTGTCTTCAACGTAAACTGTATAGAATGACAGGGTAGAGAGGAAATTGTAAAATAAAGTTGTTATTTTTGCACACAAAAAGTATTCTTGACGCTTCATAATATTAAGTTTAAACCACTTAAGTCACAGTAACTATTTAACGATGTCTTTAGTACTTCTCTGGATCTTGAATGTGGTCATTTTATTGCTTTCTATGGGAGATTCTTAGATTTCAATTTGTGTTCTGAAAATGAACAAAGGTCTTATGGGTTTGGAATGACATGAGTATGACAGAAATTTCATTTTTGAATGAACTAACCCTTTAAGTCAACCACCTGAGCCATTTATACCACAAGCAATTTATATGTGTGTGTGTATATATATATATATATATATATATATATATCCCACATGAGCACCACAACTCAATGTGTCAAGCATATATGCACCACAGTTAGATAAACTGGAAGAGAAACTAAGATCTGACACAAGATGTCATTTTTTTGAACATTTTCACTCACCTTATAGTTGTTTCCAGACCGTGACACACCCAGCATGTGAACACCTTTATCAAGTTCCACACACAACTCCCAAACTCTGCTCTCTACAGGAACACTGGACACCCTGGAACACACATACACAATGTTTATCATCTGTCATACCAGGCATAACAAATACACTTACTTTTTCCTCTCACAAATCTCTCACTGTAATCATTTTCAACTATAAATTTTCTCTCCTCTACAAATGAATTGAAAAACACAACACACGCGCAGACACACTCAAACCACCTGGTCACTGGCTGTTTGACTGACAGCTCCTCTGCTAGGAGACCTAAAGTAAATGTATTAGGAGGAATGTAGTGTTTTTCCACTGTGGTGGGCTACATTCACTACAAAGAGAAAGCCCACCCCCCACCAATAACTTTTGAAACACATAAAAAAGAGAAAAGAAAGAGACAGTGGAGGGGGAAACTGGAGAGATGTTTAGACAGATGGTCTCTCTGCATCTTTTTTTCAAGTGTAAATTGGTCTTCTTTTCCAGATGAAGAATAATTCATGACTGTTTCATTGGCTGAGTCTGAAAGGTACATTGACAACCAATTAATTTACACTGAATATTAAATACAACTTACGTTTTGTGGTTATACTTTCAAAGCAGTTTGATAGTTGCATACACTGAATGCTTATTTGCAGTGCTGTACGCTTGTAAGTGGATTACTGCCAAGCACATTTTCTGCTTGTTTGTACATAAGCAGGTTATTGTCTGAAGCTTGTATTTAACCCAGAATATTGTTTTAATGTCCTTACGCCGGAGAATAAGGAGAAAATGGTTCATATGGAGCACGGTGCCCCCTCAAGGCATGAGCTCTCTCTTACAAACACAGTGAGATACTAGAATGCTGCAGATGTTTAAAATTTTGTCTGAAAACATTGGATGGACAGAAGATCCTGTTAGATTATTTAAGATTCAACAATAAGATTTCTTCTGCTGGCATTTTACAGCAGTTTTCACTTGCCCCTCCAACACTTCTCATATTTTCCAACATATATAAATAAATATTTATATTTTTGTTATATATTGTTTCCTTCAAAAAACCTAATTGAAAAACCAAACAAATCAATTGTTTTTGCAATAGTCATTTTACACCTACAATGTAACTAATGTAATAACTTTACAAACACTTTTGATGAAAAATTATGCCATATGGTGCAAAACATTACTGATTTGTTTAGAATTTCAGTCTCATTGTAACTCATGCCACCACAACTGCTATTAGTTATTCTCACAATTTCACCAAAACATCATCTTTTATGTGAGCCAGCTATATGTTTAAGTTTCATAAAAACTTGTGTACATGAACAATGAATTTAAGATGGCTGTCAGTGAGCCCAAAACTCTCTCGGGCCCCGGCCATCTTCATCATCATGAGTCCTGCTACTACTATAAGACACAGAATGTCACACAAAATAATGGAAAACCAATGGAAAACATTAAACAAATAATGGAAAACCAGATTTTCCCAGCACTTATGAAGACAAAAAAGTAGATGGAGTATAATGTACTAGTAGACAGACTCTAATGTACACAACACAAAACTCCCTAACCAGTCAATTCATGAATACTAAGCTGGAGAAAAATAAATAAATAAATAAATAAATAATAAATAAATATATATATATATAAAAATTATTAAATATAATAATAACAATTTCAGCAACTTGGCAGAATCATTGTTAAGGTCCACACTAAGAAAGATAACTATAACGGTAACTATTTTGGCATTCAGACCATGGGATGATAACGTTCTGTTTATTATAAGCATTCTGCAGTTAAGTCGGATTTTGATTGGATGTCAGTGTTTTTATCATTCACCAGCTGGTATATTGTTCATCTGTGTCATTTTCATCATAGCTGTGGTGTGAAAAGGCCTTGTCAGTGAATAGGTATTAGTTATTATCGTTGTGAACGTGCCTTTATTCATCTCTAATCTGAGAAAACAATCTAATCATAAGATATCAATTAAATACAAAAGTCTTAAAGATTGTTTAATGAGGGTCTAATAAGAGTCACAGAAAACTGGGAAACGGTTTAACTAAATGACTGTTTTTGTTGCAAAAAACTTCAGAGAAAAAGACAAAATGCTACAAGAGTGCAGAATATGTCAGCGTGTGTAATCCAGATGCCCCATCTGTCTCTCACCTCAGATCTCCCAGAAACTTCTGAGAGCGAAGCTGTGCTGCTACATAGAGTGCTGCAGCCGTAGCCAGCAGTTCCCGTCTCTCTCCTGCTGTTAACATGTGACCTTTGAACCCATCAGGATACACCTCCGGGAGAAACTTAGTGCTGATATCGCCAGACACAAACCGTGGGTGAACAATGATCTCTCTCAGGAGAGGAATGTTATGGGTCACACCTGCGCGAATGACAGAATTAGAAATGAAAGAAATTTGCATTTGGAATATTTTCACATTTAAATATTTATGCAATTTTTGCAATTTACCTCTAATGACATAATTATCAAGTGCGTCTTCCATTTTCTTCAGAGCTTCTTCTCGTGTTTTTCCATATGTGACCAACTAGTCAATGACAACAGCAATAAATCAATGGACTAGTCTGACATTTTATTTAAATCAAATGAGACTGTTA
Source organism: Hypophthalmichthys nobilis (assembly GCA_037950665.1). Taxonomy (NCBI): domain Eukaryota; kingdom Metazoa; phylum Chordata; class Actinopteri; order Cypriniformes; family Xenocyprididae; genus Hypophthalmichthys; species Hypophthalmichthys nobilis. Next base: position 21,384,847 of record CM075480.1, on the reverse strand, counting down.
AGATGGTCTGATATTATTATTCTATTACCTTAGAAATCATGGGATCATAATATATACTGATGTCACTTCCTTCCTCAATTCCACTGTCTACTCGAACCTTCAAGAGAAAAGCAAAACAACCATTATCATTCAAAAACCTAATTTCCAAAAACTTAATGCATGAACTGACAAGCATCATGAGTTTTAGCAGAATGTCTAAAAATATTTAAGAAAATTTTCATATGGCCTACTTCACAAAATGTGTCCTGCATTTCAAGTGATTTTTTCAAAACAAATCTTTTTAGGGCAAAAATCACCGGAAAACAAAACTATTAATAACCACTAAACATCACACAATGGTATCTTTTTGGACCTGCCTATAAATGAAAGAATATTGTAAATATCCTCAGTGGTGTTTGCTTTCTTTAGATATTCAAACATCATCTGTCTATGTTTGTGTGTTTCTGAAATAAAAACATCCTGTTCTGAGCAGCTCCCGGAAACTAGTGATCTTTCAGTGAAGAGGACGAGTCTACCTGTTCTTCCTTAATTGATTGATGTGTGAATCTCACACATAAACACATTCACTGTCACTTGAACATACTAAAATGCTTGACTATGCAAAGTATAAAGGGGACTAGAGGAAATGTTTCCTCTTTTCCTCTTCTTTCCTTTTTCCTCCATAACTCACAAACTACTACAAATTTATCATATTTTGACATACACTACCGTTCAAAAGTTTGGGATCGGTAAGATTTTTAATGTTTTTAAAAGAAGTTTCGTCTGCTCACCAAGGCTGCATTTATTTAATTAAAAATACAGTAAAAACAGTAATATTGTGAAATATTATTACAATTTAAAATAACTTTTCTATTTGAAAATATTTTAAAATCTATTTTATTCTTGTGTTGGCAAAGCTGAATTTTCAGCATCATTACTCCAGTCTTCAGTGTCACATGGTCCTTCGAAAATCATTCTAATATGCGAATTTGCTGCTCAAAAAACATTTATTGTGTACAATTGTACAAAATATTTGTGTACAATATTTTCTCTTCAGGATTCTTTGATGAATAGAAATTTCAAAAGAACAGCGTTTATTTGAAATATAATCTTTTGTAACATTATAAATGTGTTTACTGTCACTTTTGATCGATTTAATGCATCCTTGCTGAATAAAAGTATTACATTTCTTTAATTTCTTTTCAAAAAAATAAAAATACAAATTCTTACTGATCCCAAACTTTTGAACGGTAGTGTATAATGTTACAAAAGCTTTGTATTTCAGATAAATGCTGTTCTTTTGAACTTTTGAACTTGATGCTGAAAATTCAGCTTTGCCAACACAAGAATAAAATACTTTGTAAAATATATTCAAACACAAAACAGTTATTTTAAATTGTAATAATATTTCACAATATTACTGTTTTTACTGTATTTTTAATTAAATAAATGCAGCCTTAAGGAGCAGACAAAACCTCTTTTAAAAACATTAAAAATCTTACCGATCCCAAACTTTTGAATGGTTGTGTAAGTCAGAAGTGCCCCAATACATTTTTGGCCAACTCAAATGAGCAAAAATTAAAGTAATATAATTACTTAAGTACTTTTTATTAATATTCCTATAATAGTTGTAACTTTATATTGTTTCAGCTGGGAATAATGTGAGTTTATGACAAAAATTAATTGAAATCACTAGTTTTACAATTGGCCCCAATCTTGCAATCTAGATTCTTGTATTTTAGCTTCCAGTGACATTGTAAATACCTGTCATTCATGACAAAGTTTAATCAACAACCTAAAAATAAAATAGAAAAGTTCTTGCTCAAAGGCTCAAAACTTTAGCAGAAGGAATTATAGTTTATAATGTGAAGCAATCACACTTTTTTTTTTTTTTCAGGCAAAGAAAGAATATAATGTTCTGAACAAGTATCATCACTATAGCTTGGATGCTGTTACACCCTGTGCACGCACACACACACACACACATTTGTTTTTGTGAATTGTGGGGACATTCCATAGGCATAATGGTTTTTATACTGTACAAACCGTATTTTCTATCCCCTACCCCTAAACCTACCCATCACAGAAAACTGCACATTTTTACTTTCTCAAAAAAACTCATTCTGTATGATTTATAAGCCTTTTGAAAAATGGGGACATGGGGTAATGTCCTCATAAATCACCCTCTCCTTGTAATACCTATGTCATACCCATGTCATTATACAAATTTGTGTCCTGATATGTCACAAAAACACGCGCACACACACACACAACAGAGCAGAAAAAAAATGGCTAAACAGATCTGTGTACTAACGTTAGCCAAGTCAAGCGGCTCCTGGTACTGAGACAGCCGACCAATGGAGGGAAGACCAAATGATTTGTATGGATCCTGAAAAAGAGAACGATAGAAGAAATATTAGCTCTTAAATAAAACACAGGAAACAAAAAGCCAAGTGCCTAACCTCAAAGCTTATGTCTTAACTCAGGTCAAACTGCGGCTCAGTTAAGCTGGGTTAACAAGGTCTGCTCGCTTTCGCTCATCTTTGGCAGGCACAAACACTTCTGACATCCAGTTGAGCCAGCACATTTCAGCATGATGAGATGAGACAGAAGGTCCACACTATGTTGGAGTGAGTTTACGGAATATTGATGAATTCAATATTCTCATCATCTGAATAGGTGTTATTCAGGCATATAAAAATGTCTGGCTATAATAAATCCTGAGCACACAAAAGCCAGTTTGTCAGACACGGATTAAGTTGAGTCCAGGATTTAACAGCTCCACTGAAGGAGTGAAAATGATCCGTATCCCACTTCATCGTTTTTTAAAACCAAAATGTAATGGAAAATCATCTTAAAGCTGAACGTAAAAAAACGATGCCAGGATAATCCATCATGAAGGCAAATCTTACACTAGTGCAGGACCAACTCAAAATATCTGTGAAAGATAAACAATTATGCAGGTAATTCTGTCAATAACGTATAGATCACATTTGAAAATAATATCACATCAAAGTCAAAGTTTTAAATCAATCAATGGTCAGGACCACTGATGTAAGACAGAAGTTTTTTTTCCTCCCCTTATTTATTTTGGGCTGAAATTTCTCACCAAACAAATGCACTAAAAATTAAGGAAGTATGTTTTTAAGGTTGTTCTAAGGATTTTGGAAAAGTTGCGACAGTTCTTCTATGGATTTATTCTGTCTCAACTGCTTCAATTTATGTAAGCCCAGACTCAATGATAGTGGGCCATAACTCCATACCTACATCCTGCTGTAATACAATATTTGCAAAAGGAATATTTGGAAATCTAAAATTTATGTTTCCTGCTGGCATACTAAAGCAAAATATATAAATCAACATCTGAAAACATCTGTTTTTATGAAGCAAATAAGTTTTTGAACAGGACTGTGTATACACTACCATTCAAAGGTCTGGAGTCGGTAAGATTTTATGCTCACAAAGATGCATTTATTTGATCAAAAATACAGTAAAAAAAGTAATTAGATTAGGTGCTTATGAAACATTTCTTCTTATTATCCATGTGTTGCTTAATATTTATTTGTGGAAACCATAATACATTGTTTCAGGATTCTTTGATGATTTGAAAGTTCAAAAGAACAGTATGTATTGAAGGGTTTTTAGCGTATTAAGCTTTACTAAGAACAGACTTTACTGTCATTTTTGATCTATTTAATGCATCCTTGCGTAATAAAAGTATTAAATTCCCAAAAAATGTACTGGTATATTCACATACAATTTAAAAAAAAAGTTATACATAATGATTATATACTACACATAATGAATAATAAAAAGAATAATGGTCAAATGAGGGATGTACAAAATTGCTAAAACTAAATATATTTGGTAACATTTTAGTATAGGGAACATGTATTCACTATTAACAATGACTTTTCCCTCAATAAACTCCTAATTTACTGCTTATAAATAGTTAGTAAGGTAGTTGTTAAGTTTAGGTATTGGGTAGGATTAAGAATGTAGAATAAGGTCATGCAGAATAAGGCATTAATATGTGCTTATTAATTACTAATAAACAGCTAATATTCTAGTAATATGCATGCTAATAAGCAACTAGTTAAAAGACCCTAAAACGAAGTGTTACCATATATTTTGTATAATAATAACCTAATTCACTCAAGATATTTGAAATAAAAAGAAATTATAGATTTTCTGTTATCCAGCAAGGGCACAATTATCTGTTGATATTTGAGATTAAAACCAACTGAAACATCAGCCCATGACTAATCTCAGAAACACTAAGAACTCACTGTATTATGCATTACATTGCTTGTTGGTTTACCTCAGCATAGACTCTGCTCTCGATGGCCCAGCCATTTATGGGTATGTCGGGCTGTTTGTGCTGGAGTTTGTAACCCTTCGCGATGCGGATCATCTGCTGCACCAGATCCAACCCTGTGATACACTCAGTGATGGGGTGCTCCACCTGAGAGAGAAGGACACACTCACTAACATCTTAAAATAACACATAACATGGACTGCTGTGTACAAATGTAACCATACATACTGCATCAATTTAATTTTACTGAAAAAAAAAAAGGGAATTTATCACCAGAATTAAAACTCTAAAAACCGTCTCCCACCAAACGCACTCAAACACTAACATAGGTGTTTAAAAGACTCTTGTTACCCAGACAGCGCCACTAACAACTACTCATTAACCCTGAGCGGAAATATTAAACCTTTTTTCAGCCCAGAGCAATGTGGCCCCTCCCCATTCTGCCCGTTTCCCTTTGGGAGGTCCACACTAATGAGCTTTATAGACACTTTGATGTCCTCTGTGGCTCTGGGTTCTAGTGAGGTGGCAAGTGAAATAAATGGTGATGAAG